>OY759261.1:32904958-33189958 GCA_963662155.1 Lamellibrachia columna | reverse complement strand
TGCAATAGTCGTGCGTTAATGGACCGACTGTCGGTGCAATAGTCGTGCGTTAATGAACCGACTGTCGGTGCTAAATAATAATGTCTGTGGTTATTATCAATTCGCTCGCTCGTAGGAATTACCGGAGTGTTTACACTATGAACATTTAGTATATTATGCATTATATGAATAAGTGAACAGTATATTATTATTATATATTGTTATGCTATTAATTATTTAATATGCAATTAGTGATTGACGGAAATACGCGGAACGGTCACTCAGTCTCGGACACTTCCTTGCCTGCCCTTGCCTTGGCTGTGTGGATTGATTCTTCGAAACGAATTCGGTTGGCTGCGATCTTATCGGATGGTATATTAATCCTACCTAAATTATTAATGAATAGTTTTCACAATTCGTAAAATGTTGCCTTGTAATATACAAGTCTGCTGAGCCATAGTTAAGACATGTTTACGTACATATAGCAATAATACGTAGTATACCGGAAAACTTGAGTTTCGAAGTCCAGGAGATTTCAGGCCCACCAAAAGCCACCAACTGCGCTCCCCTTGAAGTTCACGAAAACCCTCTAACTGCACCCTGTGGGACCTCCAAATGCACCCCTTGACGGGCCTTGAGGCTCACCAAAAACCTCCAACTGCACACAAAAACCTACAACCCGGGATTTTCTTCTTTTCTGGGAGTTTAACAACAAATCCGGGAGGGTTGTCAAGTATACCAAAGTGATATTTTTGTAATTTCGTTTACACTCAATTTTGTATAATTAATTAAGTAGTGGCAATAAATATCAAAACTGGCTAGTAAGCGTGTTAGCTTGTGCAAAATTATGTGCATAAACACCATGCCTAGCCTAGGCTATGAGCCCATGTTACTGAGCTTGTAAACCACCATGGCGTTGTCATTCACATTTTACTGTTATGTTTTAATAAAAGAATACCCACAATGATTTTAATGGTGCTACAGTTGTTTTAATAAATCATCGAGGTAAAAATGCTGTTGTTTGTTCTTTCATTGAAAATCTTTTTATTCCAAATACCTGGTGTCCATGAATACTACAGGTCTACACAATCCAATTTCACTTGTTTTGAGGTGATCACGAGGGGTGTGGCCGGGGTATCAACATCCCGTCTCCTCCTATTTTGAGGGCCAACCTCTCACCAATTATTAGGACACAAAAAGCATTTAAAAACAAATCGAGCACCAGTTAATCCATGCTTTTAGTACCACCAATTACAATAGAAGGGAAATTATGAAGTAATATATTTAAGAGCCATATTATTTTCAATCAGTCATCAATTCAATCAGTCATTTATTTCATACAAAACAGTACAGCAATATACATCACGTCAACATAACAATAAAAACTGTAGTAATACTACACTCTACTAGATTACAAGAGTATATAAACTGCAAGTAACCATTTCATGCAAAGTACAGAGGAGTTGTACTCATACCTATTTCCAGTACTTTGAACAAAGTTGTTCGTGGATGCAGATATCCTGCATAAAAAAACAGCTTGCACTAATACTTTTTTATAATCTGAATATTACAACAATCAATGCTTGGATAGCAAGCATAAGACTAGCACTACATTTCATCTAGGTAGGCTGTGCAAAATGCCAAATGCAATGTAATAAGAAATAAAAAGCTGCACAACTGGCTTTTCTATAATTAGCCCACAATGAACAAAAATACACTGTATGGCATTTACTGCAATATATTTAAGTTGCAAAGAGCTTGTTCTTCACCTTCGTTGTACAGAAATAGAATTGCCTGAGTAGAAACAATATTACATCTCCACTAAAAACTTCTTTGTATTTGATATAATTTTCACCACAAATGATATGTCCGATATATTCATAATTGCATTCAATAATGCGTCACCAAAAGTACCTCGTGAGGTTTAACCCCCGCACGAGGGGCACTTTGAACAACTTTTCTAAACAAAATATCATTGTCGCATTTCATAATGATAGAAATACTGAAGTCGATAGCAGCAGACAACCCTACAATCTTATTGACAATAGCAATAACTGACTTAACATATATTATTGCGAATGGTGTATATTGCTCCGTGGAGGTCAGAGGAAGTTCTACC
Organism: Lamellibrachia columna; assembly: GCA_963662155.1. NCBI lineage: Eukaryota > Metazoa > Annelida > Polychaeta > Sabellida > Siboglinidae > Lamellibrachia > Lamellibrachia columna. The sequence continues at coordinate 33,187,860 of OY759261.1, read as the reverse complement.
GATTGTGACCAGACAGCAACATCCAACAGTTCATTGATGATTAGGTTTGTTGTTCACCCAGACGACTACGGTGACTTGGATAAGTACAGCGAATGTCTAGTGACCGCCTCCCGAAGACAATTCTCTATGAGGAGTTAACTGGAGGAAACGCCCTGTTGGCAGACATAGATCTACTACATCCAACAAATACCCCTTGCCAAACAAGGGTATATATCTAATTACTAGCAGGAAATCATTGATTTACTGGTATTGTTGGGGTAGTTAACTCCCTAGATGTGCTATTCAACCAGTCTTGATGCAATATTGAGAGATTCATCATGTAAGGCATGTCACCACATAATATTGCAATGCATCAACCAGAATTTGTATAACCACACAGGTTAACCGATATATTGGGAGGGATGGCAGAAATCAAACATTTCTCTCAAAGTCAGGAACAATTCGTAGCTGGTGATCGATTGGCGTCATGAAGCAAAGTGACTTAAAAATCACCTGCTCCCACTTTCTTCCCGCAATTTTTTCCGCGCAAACAACTGGCCAATAGGATGCTCTACTTTAGTCGTAATATCTGGTAAGGCTTAAAATACTGGCTTTCCGAAATGGTAAACACTATACGGGTCAACGCCGATCATCGGCGTGACTTCCATCCTCACGCATCCATCCTCGATCACATGACAAACTTTCACCAAGGGTGACAGTCGTGAGATTTCAGCGTTTCCATTTTCACCTCAATTAATGTTTGAACAAACATTAATTAATTTAATAGTTTGTCTGATGATTTCACAAAAAGTGCATACAAAAGTTGCTCGAAGAGCTAGCATATTGCAGTTGATACTAGGTTTGATTTTTCCAAAATGAATTTGAAATGAGACTAACGAAAACATCGAATTGCGGTGGGACCTTTAAGTGGGTGTTCAACAGACCCTCCATTCCGCCGCTGTAAGTGACTCTCTCGTGGGAGTGTTGTTGACTCGGGGCGCTGGCGGCGAAACGTTTACGGTGACGAGATAACTCCTTACGCGGTATCTCCATTCAGGTCCCGCAGAGCTTTGACTACTGTAATTATTGATAACATCAAGTTGATACGAGCAGTGGGGCATGTTTCAACTCTCACCTTTTATCTGGAATGTTGTGTCCGGTATAAGACGACATTGTCGGTTTATGTCGTTGTCGTCGATCAGATTCGTGCCACACACAGTTTATGATATCAGAGAACACGGCGTGATTTGTCTGCACTGACTGTCGACTTATCAGACATCTGGTTTACAAACCTGCAGAACGCGGTTGATATTGTCTTCCCAGAGACGTTAGAAAGGTTAAACATTATGGCGATAAAAACATTTACAAAACGATCAAGAAAATTAGTTAAATGGTTTGAAAAATGGCAGATGCTATTCAATTTTGGGAAACGTAAATGCCCACACAGAGGACAAGGGAACTTGGATGTAAACAATAAAATGAGAGATACTGTTCTATGTACTACCATAAATGAAAAGGAGTAACAATAAGTGCTGATATTAAAGTTTCAGAGCAGTGTGGTATTGCAGTTTCAAATGGTAATCAGACGTGTGGGTTTATTAGAATAAATATAGCATATAAGAAAAAAGAGCTAATTATACATATGTTTAAGGAAATAGTTAGGCCTCTTTTAACATACTGTACACAAGCTTGGAAACCATATTGAAAAAAGAACGAATACACGGGAGAGCAAGAACTCAGAACTGAGAGACCTTAACAATGAACGCCTTAAAGAATGTGATTTAATAACCCTAGAGACACGGACGTTACGAGGAGATCAAATTGAACTTCTTGAGATATTGAATGGGCATGAAAATTAAAATATTGATAAAAACAGTTTTCATTTAAGAAAGATAGTAGAACCAGAGGACACGAGATGTCATTAGTGAAGAATCAGTGTAGATTGGATGACATAAAGTATTCATTCTCATAAAGGACAATAAATGAAAGGAACATATTATCTGCAGACCGTGTAAATGCAAGCAGATTCTCGATAGGATAATGGCTTCCTTGTCCTCTTGCCATATGGGACTTTGCCTTTGATGACATTCTTGCTAAGTGTTGTTAAATCTACAATATATATATATATATATATATATATATATATATATATATATATATATATATATATATATATATATATATATATATACATGTATATATATATATATATATATATATATATATATATATATATATATATATATACACGCACACGCATACGCGCGCACACACACACAGATATATATATATATATATATATATATAAACGTTTACTTTGCAATTTCTCAATTGGCACATACTCCGAGAGATGGACTGATGGATGGATTGATGGACGGGCTGATAGATGAATTGACGGACGGACTGATGGATGGACTGACGGACGGACTGGTGGATGAACCGACGGGCGGACTGATGGATAGACTGATGGATGGACTGTCTGGTGGACTGATGGACGGACTATCGGGTGAATTGACAATGGTTTGACTATTGCAACGAGTGACGGACTGATGCTTGAACTGACGGATGGACTGATGGATGAACTGATGGACGGACTGATGGATGAAATGACTGACGGATTGATGTATGAACTGACGAACGGACTGGACTGATGGATGAACTGACGGACGGACTGATGGATGAACTGACGGACGGATTGATGGATGAACTGACGGACAGACTGATGGATGAACTGAAAGATGGACTGATGAATGGACTGTCTGGTGGACTGTTGAATGGACTATCAGGTGAACTGACAATGGTTTGACTAATGCATTGAGTGACGGACTGATGGATGACCTGACGGATGGACTGGTGGATGAACTGACGGATGGACTGATGGATGAACTGACGGGTGGACTGATGGATGGACTGACGGATGGACTGATGGATGGACTGATAATATGGACTGGTGGGTGGAATGATGGATGGACTGAAGTGTGGGCTGTCTAGTGTGCTAACTCATGGACTGAATGATGGACTGAGTGATGAACTGACTGGTGGACTGGTAGATGGACTGCCTGGTGGATTGGTTGATGGACTAACGGACGGGCTGGCGGGTGGGTTGACTGAAGAACTGACGGAAGGACTGACTGATGAATTGATGGATGAACTGTCGTATAGATGATAATGATCACATTGACAGTTTTTAATTGAACTAAGAAGTGGACAGACAAACTGGCTCAACAACTCACTACTCAAAAAAGCTAAACAATCAATAATTGATAACATAAGAGTCGATGTCTCAACAGACAACTGAACAGTGGCTCGATGAATGCGAGAATTAGCTGCCTTTTTGTCAACATTTCAATGTCTGTGTATGAACAAGATAACGCCATGGATGCTTTTCTCCATTTAACCAACTACAGAAATAGGCGGGCTACCCGTAAACATTTGCATTTTCCGAAAATAGTCCAGCTGTCTTGTTGGCGTTTTCTGCAGGAAAGTTCGTTGTACACAACACGGGAATCAGGTTTTCCACGATGTCAACTGATCAGTTTAGTGAACAGATGAATGATTTGGTCAAAGGATCTAGGGACGTCGTAGGTTTAATAATGCTGCATGATTTTGGGCCCAGAATTTGCAAGAGTCGTCAATGAATTGGAAGATGACAATGAACGCGATACATTCACCGGTACGTGTATATATCTGGTCTCCATCACGAGCAGCTGCCGAGAGGACGGAATATATTCATACATTAAGCTAAGTGTATATCACGTCGGTTACATCTGGGTACCGCGCTAAATAAGAACGTACCTTTACACGTTAACAAAACATACATCATGGATGTGGGGCTACAGTTTAGCTTTGCCGCGAATGTGGATCGACTTTCTCAAATGGTTCGCTTTCCAGTGGCTATAACGGAACTTTTATTTTTCCCTCAATACCTGTATTGATATAAATAGTTATATGGCCGTAACTTATGGAACTAAATAAAGTTATCGGACAAGTAGTCTAGAAGTAACTAAGTGACGTAGTTAACAAATAATCCCATTTGTAGAAAACATTTAGTTTTAGAGTTGATGCATTATACATCAAGAAACTGCTACAACTAAATAGTTGCCTGACACGTATATTTTTGTTTATAAAAGCAGTCGATAATCGGGTTGGACCAGAGCTCACTACCGTTGTGAGAAGAGTGCCTACATCTTTCTCGATGAGAACATTTGGAGCTGTATGCGTGCGTGCGTGCGTGCGTGCGTGCGTGCGTGTTATTTGTGGTAGGTATTTTGCTGTTTATTTGGCTCTGTGTCTGTCAACGCCAGGGTTTGTCGTTGCGCATATTGTGTGTTGTTATCTCCCTGTCAAGGCGAACTAGATATGTTTTAAAAGGTGCGTCGTCAACGGCAACCAGTTTGCCGCTACAGCGGGACTGCGGGTAGTCACCCATGACGTGGTAGACTGGTTCTTTCCGGCTGTACCCGCGCACCCAGTATGTCTTGAACAAATACTCATGCATATATGGGTAATCTTGCAACAGGTATGAGGGGACCATGCAAAACTAGCGGGTATGTGCAAGTTTCATAGGCTGTTACGACAGAAGCTAGAGTCAGTATAAAGTTGGAAGACAGTGCTCGAAATGTGTTGAGAAAGAAACAGCAGCATATATATTAAAGGTACCATTCAAATGTTTGCGTACAACCGCTATACAATTACAGTTAGCCAGAATAAACACAGCCAGCTACAGGCATGTATCTCTCTCTCTCAATTCGCAATTCGATAAGTCACATTACTATGTAGTTAAGATGTATGTAGATTTCACTGTAACCTTTCTACGTGAACACAAGTCGGCCGAATCGTGTTTGATCTTAACGGGTTGTACTTTGTCCCACATTACTCTGTACCCAACTTCCAAGTGATTGCGAAATGCTGTCTGGAAGGTTTCCAGGCTGCATTCAGACCAGCCACCGGTGATCAGTTGAACATTTTACATTGATAGCATTCACACAGGGTGAGTCACTGTGTATTTATTATGTTGTAGTACGCTTGGCTGATGCTCGTGTACCAACCCCGAGACACCTGTCCTCGGCCGTTCCACCAACAGGTCATGTTTTCACCAGACAGCTAACCATATATGAGCAGAAATCCTGATTGACCGTATGACATGATATGGTATTTATAACTTTACACTGTACATAATAGTACACTGAAAGATTGTTGCTATTTTCATCAACCGTGGCTGTTTGAGTCTAGCTACCGTGACCGCCATACACACATACTGTCTGAAGTGCTTTATGTGTATTAATGTACGCAGGTATAATGCTATAAATAATGTATCACGAGCAATGTTTCGCCCATTTTTATTTCACATGAAACAAACAGCGGCGTGCATGTCTTCCATTGTGCACGCTCGTCAAACGTCCGCATAAGGTCCTTCGTACGGTGCGAATGCTTCGTGTGACGTGCTTTCGTGTATACGCGTGATTACATGTACGGAGCACGCGTGCATACATGCGTGCGCACGCGTGTGTGTTACTATGTCACCAGTTCGCCACAATCCGTAGTACGGCTAGTTTGATTATAACTTCAACGTGAGCATGTTTCGGACTTCGGGTGTTATTATTGTGATGTAGTGTAATACAGTAATACAGGTGTCTTGGTGGAATACGTAACTACGGTTATCATAACGTCAGTATTATGACAATGTCATACATAGTCTTACAGGTGTCTTGGTGGAATACATAACTAAAGTTATCATAACGTCAGTAAGATAGCAATGTCATACATAGTCTTACAGGTAACTTGGTGGAATACATAACTGAGGTCATCATAACAACGTAAATATTATAACAATGTCATACATAGTCATACAGGTAACTTGGTGGAATACATAACTAAGGTTATCATAACGTTAGTATTATAACACTGTCATACATTTCTAACATCAACATTGATTTAACAACCAACATTATAACTTATAAACAACTTATGTTTGCAGAGTATACCTATTTAAAATTATGAAGTTTGGGATTGTCACTTATTTATCCATTATGACATCGACATTGAATCCCCTTAATTAGTCGTTCTAACGTCGACATTGAATCCCCTTAATTAGCAATGATGATATCAACATTGAATACCCTTATTTAGTCATGATGATATCAACATTGTATACCCTTAATTAGTAAATGATAATATCAGTACTGAATACCCTTAATTAGTAAATGAGGATATCAACATTGAATACCCTTATTTAGTCATGATGATATCAACATTAATTCCCGTAAGTAGTCAACATGTTATCAACATTAAATCCCCGTAAGTAGGCATGATGATATCAACATTAAATCCCCGTAAGTAGTCAACATGTTATCAACATTAAATCCCCGTAAGTTGGCATGATGATATCAACATTAAATCCCCGTAAGTAGTCACCATGATATCAACATTAAATTCCCATGAGTAGTCATCATGGTATCAACATTAAATCCCCGTAAGAAGTCATCATGACATCAACCATAAATCCGGCACAGTATTTTTTTAAATTGATAATGCGTCATAAACCATCGTATACTTATAATGCAATAGGTAATTTCGACATGGACGTGACATTTCAAATGTATTAAAACAATATTATATCAGCAAATGAAAACAATTATAAAATGAAGCCTGCTCAAATGACCACCTCCATAAAAAGACCACCTGTCATTAACGACCATAGTCAACTCCCTTCACAATACTTCCGCACGTTAAATGACCTGCAGTAATCGACCACCTGTGCAAACAAACCTCTTTTCGATCATTCATTGATATAAAGGTTTTTTGAGACAATTACTTCGGGAATTAATGTGTTTAGTAAATTCTACAACTAGGTTTAAATAATGCAAATATTATTTATTATATTCCATGTGTCAAGGATTTTAAAACATATTTACACATAACAAACGTAAGGAGAGCATTATGTAATGCTATGAAGATATATTTATGATTGTTACGACTTTTAGAAGTTGGTTTTAAGATGTTTGTCATATGTCACATGACCATTGTTGAGTACGACACGAGACATTGTGTGGTGAGTGTAATTGTTACTTATATTGGAATAAAAAGGAATCAACATCGGTGCATCTGTCCAGACTGACAACGAGTGGCTGAATCCATTGTTGAGAACTACACGAGATATTGTGTGGTGAGTGTGATTGTTACTTATATTGGAATAAAAAGGAATCAACATCGGTGCATCTGTCCAGACTGACAACGAGTGGCTGGTTACAACGTGTTTGAAGCAACAAATTCAACAGCTTTACGCTGTACCCCCAGAACGAGTTTGATCACATGAAACTGGTAATAAAATATAGCAGTGTACCTGTTACACTTGGTACACTAATACCTGTTACACTTGGTACACAAATACCTGTTACACTTAGTATATCAATACCTGGTACACTTGGTACACCAATACATGTTACACTTGGTACATAAACACATGTTACGCTTGGTACACCAATACCTGCTACACTTGGTACAACAATACCTTTCTTTTTATACTTGTGTGAATCAACCCTGTTAATTTGTATCAGGCAGATTTACAGTTATATTTCTTTTATTTTGTTTTCCTAGCCCGCCCTTAACATACATATATAATATATGTAAATTTTATGTTTAAGCAAATTCACACTGCTAGCATTAACCGGTGGTGAAGTGATAATATATGAAGTTGTTATTTAATGTCATATTTGACTGTCATTTGATGACAACTTTCGCAGTGCGATACCCCGCTCTAGCAATGTGCCAATACATATTTACATAAGCTTGGGGTAAGTCTACAAGATCATTAACGCAAATTGCCAATAGGCTATTGAAGTGCTATGCTTAGTAACCTGATTACTAACATTTATGAACAAATTACGTTGTTTACATTATCACTTTCCGTTCTGAGACAGGAACAGATCTTCGGACGTTAAGTGAGGACTAGATGTGGTGTGTTCTTGCTTATTACTCTTATTTATTTATATTTTGATATGTCCAGGTAACGTCCACCCACACACATATACTGGTTTCCATGACGACGCAATTAACACTTGACAATTGACTGTTAAAAATGTTTAAAATGTTGAACCAAGATGTGGATTCAATATACCACTTCAATGAAAACAACGTTGACATTAAATTTATTTCAGACTCAGACATTCGCATTTAGAGCAACGCTTTACTTTCCAGTTGATCCGTTTGAAATATGATCTTTTCACTATGACAATTTATTATGTTTTGATGTCCGAAAACTACTGTAGTGTTATTTTCCTCTGTTTTAGTGTTGATGGCTTGTGACATTTTGTATGCATTTCTTGCATTCGTGTATACTAAGTCACACAGTGACGTATCTAGGATCTCACAAAGGGGGTCAATTGGAGGCCAAAGAGGGACCAAATGGAGGCCAAATGGGGCCAAAGGGAGGCCAAAGGGGGTAAAAGGGGGCCCAAGCTTAGTCGCCCATTGGTTACCATGTTATTATGTAGAGGCGCAACATGTCACATACGAAAAAAATAAGCCAGGGTTGGCACGGTCCAACGCTCCCCCCATAAACGTGCCACGGAAGCCGCCTCTTAATACGTGTCGTTAGGTGCTACACAGATGGGCGACAATATTTGACCAGTTGTCCAGTCCCTGGTCAGTACGTATATTCAAGGTACCTGTCAAATACAGTCACACAAAACACACTGACCGAGTGAAGAAACCCTCGTCGTTGAGGCGGCGGCGGCCGTCAGACGTTGGATCAGCGAGTATTCTAAATATACGCACTCACACGGATTGGTAATGTCTATGCTCTCAGAATCATACAAAAGACGTCTTGAAAGTCTGGCGTAGCGTAATCCGTGTCAACCTTTGGTGGTGTATATCGAATACGTCTTACATAAATGTGATTCACCAGTATCAATGTTAAACCCGGATGTGTGTGACCTTGCTGCGGTTACCCCTTTCGTCACTGCCGAAACCAGTCATGCATGTCCTTGTGGTATTGACGTCAATCGTACCTTTTTCCTGTTCGTCTGGCATGGTGCTTCTGTTGGGATAAAAACATTCTACCCAGGAGCAGCGACTAATTGGTGCTAAATAAACGTACAAAAATAGAAAAATAATTAACACAACTATTTAACAACACAACATAGCCAACAACATACTAAATTAAGGTCATCCGCACTACGCATTCAAAAACACAATGTTAAACAAAAGGCGTGTCCTCACTCAGTTAATATCATATGTTCATATACGTTTGTTGAACTGGTTGTGTCCGATAATTATTCTCCTTCAAGTAGCGAGTGAGTAGTTGACCCCTTCGAGTCTGTCACGCCTCAGTACGTTGAACGACTTCTACGACGGCTCAAATAACACAACAAGTAGACGTCGAACAATACGGTCGCGGTCATGAATCTTTGATTCAGCAGGCAGCATTCGCCTGGCGGATGTCGAACAAACTGCATAGCACGATAATCAACATATTTTCGTTCTAAAAGTTTTAAAACCAACCACAACTTAGCATGACATTATGAACGACGTATTTATGTTGAAAGTCGTTCTGCAGCCAGTTGTGATTTATTAGGTTTATCCCAACCAGGTGTGTATGACCAGCTTGTCTTCCGTTCTACGTCGCGTACAATTTATTAGGTTTATCCCAGCCAGGTGTGTATGACCAGCTTGTCTTCCGTTCTACGTCGCGTACAATTTATTAGGTTTATCCCAGCCAGATGTGTATGACCAGCTTGTCTTCCTTTCTACGTCGCGTACAATTTATTAGGTTTATCCCAGCCAGATGTGTATGACCAGCTTGTCTTCCGTTCTACGTCGCGTACAATTTATTAGGTTTATCCCAGCCAGATGTGTATGACCAGCTTGTCTTCCTTTCTACGTCGCGTACAATTTATTAGGTTTATCCCAGCCAGATGTGTATGACCAGCTTGTCTTCCGTTCTACGTCGCGTACAATTTATTAGGTTTATCCCAGCCAGATGTGTATGACCAGCTTGTCTTCCGTTCTACGTCGCGTACAATTTATTAGGTTTATCCCAGCCAGATGTGTATGACCAGCTTGTCTTCCGTTCTACGTCGCGTACAATTTATTAGGTTTATCCCAGCCAGATGTGTATGACCAGCTTCCGTTCTACGTCGCGTACAATTTATTAGGTTTATCCCAGCCAGATGTGTATGACCAGCTTCCGTTCTACGTCGCGTACAATTTCCCGTTGGTATTCCGTTGTCATAGATACCCCTTTTAATATATACAGGCCTTATATGACGTCACTTAAGGTTTGTGATGATGAGATACCGCTTGGAACATACTCAGGCATTATATGACGCCACCTAAGGTTTGTGAAGGTGAGATATACTTTGGAATATATTCAGGCCTTACATGACATCATCTAAGGTTTATTGTGGTGAGATACCCACTGGAACATACTCAGACCTTATATGACACCCTCTGAGGTCTGTAATAGTGATATGCCCTTTGGAACATACCCTGGCCACATTTGACATCCTCTAAGGTATGTTCCTTACAAATGTCCCTGCGACTTTTACAACATATACTGAATTCAAATTGCTTTACACTTCACTCCCTGCAGACCTGTTCACCCCAACACCAACTCGACTTTACACTTCACTTCCTGCAGACCTGTTCACCCCAACACCAACTCGACTTTACACTTCACTCCCTGCAGACCTGTTCACCCCAACACCAACTCGACTTTACACTTCACTCCCTGCAGACCTGTTCACCCCAACACCAACTCGACTGTACACTTCACTCCCTGCAGACCTGTTCACCCCAACACCAACTCGACTTTACACTTCACTCCCTGCAGACCTGTTCACCCCAACACCAACTCGACTTTACACTTCACTCCCTGCAGACCTGTTCACCCCAACACCAACTCGACTTTACACTTCACTCCCTGCAGACCTGTTCACCCCAACACCAACTCGACTTTACACTTCACTCCCTGCAGACCTGTTCACCCCAACACCAACTCGACTTTACACTTCACTCCCTGCAGACCTGTTCACCCCAACACCAACTCGACTTTACACTTCACTCCCTGCAGACCTGTTCACCCCAACACCAACTCGACTTTACACTTCACTCCCTGCAGACCTGTTCATCCCAACATCAACTCGACCCAATTACTGTGTGGTTGAGAATATTTGTTCATATATCCACCGTTCTAAATAGCCAAATACTCATTTATGCAGCTGACTGAATTGAGGCAACGTTGACAGAACGAAATTGTCTAAACTTCGGCAGCAAGAGCAGTCGAACCCGGGTTCTCCCGATTGAAAGAATGCTGTTCTACCAATTACGTCATTGCACCCCACGCAGTGTGATCGTTGTTATCTGGAATCGCAAAGTCGAGTTCACTGCTGTGGGCAATTCCCTCACTATATCGGTACAGTGGTCGTTGTTACCTGGGATCACACAGTCGACTTCACTGCTGTGGACAGGTCCCTCACTAAATCGGTACAGTGATCGTTGTTACCTGGGATCACACAGTCGACTTCACTGCTGTGGACAGGTCCCTCACTATATCGGCACAGTTGAGTCATTTTTAGGACGGATTTTATTTTCGAATTGCAAAACGTTTATTTAGAGGCATGACACGTTTAAAACTTCTAACTAAGTAGACATTTTCTGACAGGTCCATTATTCACAAGTGAGTCCATGGTATCATGTGATGATTGGGCACCCGTGGTCAATACCACGGGGGGGGGGTCAATTTACAATACCTCTTCGACTCATCTGCCCTTTGTTGGAGTTCCCCGCTACGTGGCACCACCTTACGGAGAGATGTGTGAACGACAACAAGACCTGGTGTGTTTACAAACGCTCAATAGCGAGTTCTTTGTTACACATAATTGCAGGCATCCGGGAGGCGTACGCATCCTGGAGACACCGTACCTGCCTCGTGTTTACAAACCTTCAACAGTTCGTCGCGCTTGGCCACACACCTATGATCTCTTTTGTAGGTGCGGTCGGGGTCCGACACGCTGGGCAATATCGTGCATGCACACGCACACAGACGCACGCACGCACACGGACAACATACTCTTAACATAAAACTGTACTATTGGTTTCGAATGTCTAACGGTTAGTGATATTTGTGGCTTCAAAATTAATACTCTTACTGGAAATGGTATTCGTTGATTGAAAGACTTATTACTGTAAACAGTGCTCGTGGTTTTATATATTGTAACTGTAGATGGTACTTGATGTCGTCTGCTTGTGATGACAATGCAATATTTTTAACACGTGAAATTCCACGATTAGGCCCCTGCAGTTGCCACAATGGGACCAGCGACTCACATAAGGGTATGCCATCATTAGATATGTGTAATTATTCCAACACAGTTTATTGATTACCATAAAGTAATATTAGACAAGGGAGCAACTATAATAATACAAATAAAGGAAGTTGCATAGTGGTCCAATCGAGGGAACTTGTAACAGAACACATTTGGTCACAGGCAAATTTACAGTGTTTCGGACTAACAAAGACTTTATTTTAGGATTTACATAAATTTAGTGCCAATGGTCATATATAAACGGAAGAGGATGAAAATAGAACTGACCAATGTTGGACCTCCGGGGGCAAAGGTTGGATGTCCAATGAGGGGTTTGTTACTTGGCTGTGACATTTCGTAGATTTTGTTAAACCAACGAAGGAGGAGACTGTTGTGCTCATACTCGATAGCCACGTGACCCACACAAAGAACTTGGCTGCAACTGATATGGCTCGGGATGCTGGAGTGATCATGGTCTCACCGATTCCAACCTTTGGATGGGGCTTTTTTCGGACCGTTTGGAAATGATGCATTGAGGATGTGGATGAGAGGATGTGGATGGGAGAACATGTAGGCAGACCAGTGGCAACATGGCAAGTCGCCGAAATTCTTAATGTGGCATACAGAAAAGCGGCATCCGTCCAGAATGTTGTTAGTGGCTTCGGGAAGGCAGGTCTGTGGTCATTGACCATATACATATTCCAAGACTCCGACTTCGTTGCTACTACGGTAACTAATGTAATCACGGAAGCTGCACAAGAGCACAACCCTATATCACCTGTGACCCCAGCTGTTGCAGCGCCAACACTGACAGCAGTTGTCATGGTGATTGCACAAAAGCACAACCCTACGCCACCTCTGACACCAGTTGTTGCAGCTCCAGCACTGACAGCTGTTGCCATGGAAGCTGTACTAGAGTTATGCCCACCGAAGAAAGAAACTTGCTAAACAAAGCAAAGTCGGAACGCAGATAGCTACGCCTACTAGGCCTACATCCACGCAAGAGCCCAGTACTTTTAAGACCACTGCAACTCAATCGAGAGCACACAGCAGTTCTGATCCAACCAAACCTACTCGATTGCAGCTCATCAAGGACACCGAAGGCTGCAAAACTGGTCAAAGGTGCACCATTTTGTACGATGGTAAAATCTACCCAGGCATAATGCGATAAGTCATGGATGTGACGAAAGAAACTGTGGCGGTGCAGTGCGTGTAAACTGTGGGACAGAACAGGTTCCGATGGCCTCTGAAGGATGACACAGCGGTATACGAATTGCAGGTGACTCTATGCAGGCATAGTGCGACGAGTAATGGATCTGATGAATGACTCTATGGTGCCAGTGCATGCAATTGCGAGATATAACATGTGGTTGGCTCTAAAGGATGTCGACCATTTCCGCTAGCCTATTCCGGAGCCATTGACAGAAAACTATGAACATTAGACCCTGTTAACATTTCATTTGATTATTGATTAATTTTATGTTTCTAATGAACACTGAATCTGAAGATCCCACTGCAGTTGTTGAAGCCGATCACGGCTAATAGTGTGACGTTTGGGATGTGCGCAGCGCATTTGGGCGAATATAAAATAAAATACTTTATAAAATATAGTTAAAAGAATAAAAACAGGGAGAAGGTTGCTAGCCGTTTAATGCAACCCTCTGCCTCCCAACTGTAAACGAAAAGGCGTTGAGTGTGGGCCGGTTGATGATGTCATCTGTGAGGGTGTTCCATTCGATGACGGTTTTTACAAAGAATGAGCCTCTATATTGGTCAGTCTTGTTTGCTTGTCTTTGTAGAATGTTGTGAGTTTCGTACCCCTCGTAGATGGTGGGTCGAATCCTACGTCTGTTTCTGTTGGCTGCTGTGAGGAAGGCGTCCGTAGGTAGGGCTGGGACCAGGCCTTTTGCTATGTTGTACAGCATTGACAGCCTAAGTTGCCTGCGTCGTTCTTCCAAGGGTGGGAGGTCGAGGAAGTCAAGTATCCTGCCAATGCATCCAGGCTCCCGAGATCTGTAGTCTCTAGTGATGAAGCCTGCAGCCTGGCGTTGAATGCGTTGAAGGTTTTCTGTGTCTTGTTTGAGGTAGGGGTCCCACACTACCGCCCCATATTCCAGGGTGGATCTAACGAGAGCGATGTACGCAAGGCGTCGACACTCCTGAGCGCAGTTCCGGAGATTCCGGCGTAGGAAGCCCCTCGTTGATCCAGCTTTCGTGCCCAGGCCGGTCATGTGTGTTGACCACTTCAGGTCGGCAGAGATCTCAATGCCGATGTAAGAGTTTTGCTCTACATTTTTGAGAATGGTGCCCCCGAGTCTATAGTAGAAGTGTGATCTGGGTTTGGTGGAGAGGACGTAGCACTTATGTGCGTTGAAGCGCATCCCCACCGGGCTGTCCAGTCCTCGAGGTTCTTGAGGTCGGACTGCAGGGTGAGGTGATCTTGAAAGGAGCGGACCTCCCGATAGAACAGGCAGTCATCCGCGAAGAGTCGTACTGTGGACTTCACGGTGTCCGGCAGATCATTTATGAGGCGCAGGAAAAGTAATGGACCCAACACTTTGTTTTACTCGCGTACTAATTCAAAGTAATGGACCCAACACTTTGTTTTACTCGCGTACTAATTCAAAGTAATGGACCCAACACTTTGTTTTATTCGCGTACTAATTCAAAGTAATGGACCCAACACTTTGTTTTACTCGCGTACTAATTCAAAGTAATGGACCCAACACTTTGTTTTACTCGCGTACTAATTCAAAGTAATGGACCCAACACTTTGTTTTACTCGCGTACTAATTCAAAGTAATGGACCCAACACTTTGTTTTACTCGCGTACTAATTCAAAGTAATGGACCCAACACTTTGTTTTACTCGCGTACTAATTCAAAGTAATGGACCCAACACTTTGTTTTACTCACGTACTAATTCAAAGTAATGGACCCAACACTTTGTTTTACTCGCGTACTAATTCAAAGTAATGGACCCAACACTTTGTTTTACTAATTCAAAGTTTGGTCTACATAAGTTGTTTGTTTATCCAGTCGAAGAAGACATGGGACATTGTGTAGGGTGGATGGAACTACAAAGATTATGAACACTTGTATTTATTAGTATATTGTATTTAACTAATAATACTTTGTTTGTTTGTCCAGTCGAAGAAGACATGGGACATTGTGTAGAATGGATGGAACTACAAAGATTATGAACACTGGTATTTATTAGTATATTGTATTTAACTAATAATACTTTGTTTGTTTGTCCAGTCGAAGAAGACATGGGACATTGTGTAGGGTGGATGGAACTACAAAGATTATGAACACTGGTATTTATTAGTATATTGTATTTAACTAATAATACTTTGTTTGTTTGTCCAGTCGAAGAAGACATGGGACATTGTGTAGGGTGGATGGAACTACAAAGATTATGAACACTGGTATTTATTAGTATATTGTATTTAACTAATAATACTTTGTTTGTTTGTCCAGTCGAAGAAGACATGGGACATTGTGTAGGGTGGATGGAACTACAAAGATTATGAACACTTGTATTTATTAGTATATTGTATTTAACTAATAATACTTTGTTTGTTTGTCCAGTCGAAGAAGACATGGGACATTGTGTAGAATGGATGGAACTACAAAGATTATGAACACTGGTATTTATTAGTATATTGTATTTAACTAATAATACTTTGTTTGTTTGTCCAGTCGAAGAAGACATGGGACATTGTGTAGGGTGGATGGAACTACAAAGATTATGAACACTTGTATTTATTAGTATATTGTATTTAACTAATAATACTTTGTTTGTTTGTCCAGTCGAAGAAGACATGGGACATTGTGTAGAATGGATGGAACTACAAAGATTATGAACACTTGTATTTATTAGTATATTGTATTTAACTAATACTACTTTGTTTGTTTGTCCAGTCGAAGAAGACATGGGACATTGTGTAGAATGGATGGAACTACAAAGATTATGAACACTTGTATTTATTAGTATATTGTATTTAACTAATACTACTTTGTTTGTTTGTCCAGTCGAAGAAGACATGGGACATTGTGTAGGGTGGATGGAACTACAAAGATTATGAACACTGGTATTTATTAGTATATTGTATTTAACTAATAATACTTTGTTTGTTTGTCCAGTCGAAGAAGACATGGGACATTGTGTAGGGTGGATGGAACTACAAAGATTATGAACACTTGTATTTATTAGTATATTGTATTTAACTAATAATACTTTGTTTGTTTGTCCAGTCGAAGAAGACATGGGACATTGTGTAGAATGGATGGAACTACAAAGATTATGAACACTTGTATTTATTAGTATATTGTATTTAACTAATACTACTTTGTTTGTTTGTCCAGTCGAAGAAGACATGGGACATTGTGTAGAATGGATGGAACTACAAAGATTATGAACACTTGTATTTATTAGTATATTGTATTTTACTAATAATACTTTGTTTGTTTATCCAGTCGAAGAAGACATGGGACATTGTGTAGGGTGGATGGAACTACAAAGATTATGAACACTGGTATTTATTAGTATATTGTATTTAACTAATAATACTTTGTTTGTTTGTCCAGTCGAAGAAGACATGGGACATTGTGTAGGGTGGATGGAACTACAAAGATTATGAACACTGGTATTTATTAGTATATTGTATTTAACTAATAATACTTTGTTTGTTTGTCCAGTCGAAGAAGACATGGGACATTGTGTAGGGTGGATGGAACTACAAAGATTATGAACACTTGTATTTATTAGTATATTGTATTTAACTAATAATACTTTGTTTGTTTGTCCAGTCGAAGAAGACATGGGACATTGTGTAGAATGGATGGAACTACAAAGATTATGAACACTGGTATTTATTAGTATATTGTATTTAACTAATAATACTTTGTTTGTTTGTCCAGTCGAAGAAGACATGGGACATTGTGTAGGGTGGATGGAACTACAAAGATTATGAACACTTGTATTTATTAGTATATTGTATTTAACTAATAATACTTTGTTTGTTTGTCCAGTCGAAGAAGACATGGGACATTGTGTAGAATGGATGGAACTACAAAGATTATGAACACTTGTATTTATTAGTATATTGTATTTAACTAATACTACTTTGTTTGTTTGTCCAGTCGAAGAAGACATGGGACATTGTGTAGAATGGATGGAACTACAAAGATTATGAACACTTGTATTTATTAGTATATTGTATTTAACTAATACTACTTTGTTTGTTTGTCCAGTCGAAGAAGACATGGGACATTGTGTAGGGTGGATGGAACTACAAAGATTATGAACACTGGTATTTATTAGTATATTGTATTTAACTAATAATACTTTGTTTGTTTGTCCAGTCGAAGAAGACATGGGACATTGTGTAGGGTGGATGGAACTACAAAGATTATGAACACTTGTATTTATTAGTATATTGTATTTAACTAATAATACTTTGTTTGTTTGTCCAGTCGAAGAAGACATGGGACATTGTGTAGAATGGATGGAACTACAAAGATTATGAACACTTGTATTTATTAGTATATTGTATTTAACTAATACTACTTTGTTTGTTTGTCCAGTCGAAGAAGACATGGGACATTGTGTAGAATGGATGGAACTACAAAGATTATGAACACTTGTATTTATTAGTATATTGTATTTTACTAATAATACTTTGTTTGTTTGTCCAGTCGAAGAAGACATGGGACATTGTGTAGGGTGGATGGAATTACAAAGATTATGAACACTTGTATTTATTAGTATATTGTATTTAACTAATAATACTTTGTTTGTTTGTCCAGTCGAAGAAGACATGGGACATTGTGTAGGGTGGATGGAACTACAAAGATTATGAACACTTGTATTTATTAGTATATTGTATTTAACTAATAATACTTTGTTTGTTTGTCCAGTCGAAGAAGACATGGGACATTGTGTAGGGTGGATGGAACTACAAAGATTATGAACACTTGTATTTATTAGTATATTGTATTTAACTAATAATACTTTGTTTGTTTGTCCAGTCGAAGAAGACATGGGACATTGTGTAGAATGGATGGAACTACAAAGATTATGAACACTTGTATTTATTAGTATATTGTATTTAACTAATACTACTTTGTTTGTTTGTCCAGTCGAAGAAGACATGGGACATTGTGTAGGGTGGATGGAACTACAAAGATTATGAACACTTGTATTTATTAGTATATTGTATTTAACTAATAATACTTTGTTTGTTTGTCCAGTCGAAGAAGACATGGGACATTGTGTAGGGTGGATGGAACTACAAAGATTATGAACACTTGTATTTATTAGTATATTGTATTTAACTAATAATACTTTGTTTGTTTGTCCAGTCGAAGAAGACATGGGACATTGTGTAGGGTGGATGGAATTACAAAGATTATGAACACTTGTATTTATTAGTATATTGTATTTAACTAATAATACTTTGTTTGTTTGTCCAGTCGAAGAAGACATGGGACATTGTGTAGGGTGGATGGAACTACAAAGATTATGAACACTGGTATTTATTAGTATATTGTATTTAACTAATAATACTTTGTTTGTTTGTCCAGTCGAAGAAGACATGGGACATTGTGTAGGGTGGATGGAATTACAAAGATTATGAACACTGGTATTTATTAGTATATTGTATTTAACTAATAATACTTTGTTTGTTTGTCCAGTCGAAGAAGACATGGGACATTGTGTAGAATGGATGGAACTACAAAGATTATGAACACTTGTATTTATTAGTATATTGTATTTAACTAATAATACTTTGTTTGTTTGTCCAGTCGAAGAAGACATGGGACATTGTGTAGGGTGGATGGAATTACAAAGATTATGAACACTGGTATTTATTAGTATATTGTATTTAACTAATAATACTTTGTTTGTTTGTCCAGTCGAAGAAGACATGGGACATTGTGTAGGGTGGATGGAACTACAAAGATTATGAACACTGGTATTTATTAGTATATTGTATTTAACTAATAATACTTTGTTTGTTTGTCCAGTCGAAGAAGACATGGGACATTGTGTAGGGTGGATGGAACTACAAAGATTATGAACACTTGTATTTATTAGTATATTGTATTTAACTAATAATACTTTGTTTGCTTGTCCAGTCGAAGAAAACATGGGACATTGTGTAGGGTGGATGGAACTACAAAGATTATGAACACTTGTATTTATTAGTATATTGTATTTAACTAATAATACTTTGTTTGTTTGTCCAGTCGAAGAAGACATGGGACATTGTGTAGGGTGGATGGAACTACAAAGATTATGAACACTTGTATTTATTAGTATATTGTATTTAACTAATAATAACTATTATTGTTATAATGAACACTATATGTTACTTATGTATCAATTCATAATTATTATTTAACTTTTGGTCCAATCGAAGACATTGGGTGGTCCAATCGAGGAAACCGTGGCCACGATTGGACAGTTTTGTAAAAAAAATTAAATTCGTTTTTTTTCAATATTTATCAATGATTTTCTTGTGATTGATAGCTTGTTTTTGAAAATAAAATATAAACTCTGTGTTAGTATATTGTTTACATAAATTATATTTGTTTTCGCGTCTATATTCGAGTTTATCGTTAGGGGTCCCAATCCCGGCAACTCTCCCCTATTGCAGCCAGTTCCGAGTTATTGGTTTATCCCAGCTTGTCCTTCCATTGCTGAAGAAGCCATCACATGAGAAATACATCCTGTGCAGATATCGACCAGAGAGTAACCTGACACAATTATCCAATGTAATTGAGAAAGTTATCGTGCTTAGGATAATTACGCATATTTCCGATCAGCGATTGGTTGACTGCTTTCAGTCGGCGAATCGAAAAAAAAAATTCCTGACTGAAACTGCGCTACTATACGTTACAAGTGCCAGTAAAACATCCACGGACAATAAACAAGGAACAACTCTGATTCCCGTTGATTTTAATGCGGCCTTCGATACAATGAAACACGACATCTCGATCTCGCTGGTCATACATAAACCTAACGTTTGCGCTACGGCTCCAAGACCTGAAGGATCCCCCCCGACATAAAAGACCTGAAGGATACATAAAAAAAATGCGACACAAAAAAATGCGTTGCTATCGGACATGGGGTGGGGCATTGCCCCGAAATCACCAATCGAAGTGGACAAAAAGTACATTTACTTACGCCAAGGCTAAAAACAGTGTCAAATATTCCCGTGGGGTTATCTGAGAATGGTATTACCAATGTCAGCAATTTTATGTGGGCCTTCCCACTGCCAGCAAATCCCATAGGGTGAGAAAGGGGCATTCGTTTACTGGAAAGACACTTTCTTAATGGAAAGATACGAAGTATCAAAACAGTGTCAAGGTTGAAAACAGTGTCGGACGGACGGACGGACGGACGGACGGACTGGTGCCGGCGCCCGCTGCCTTTGTGCGTTCCAACAGATGTGCATGTCTTGGCGCGGGTGTGCGTCTTTAATGACAGGCGGCCGGGTTGTGTGGTACATCATATTTAGGGGGCGTCTCTACTGTATCAGTTGTCTACGTAATGACTACGTCGACGACAACTCGTTAGTTGAGAGCGTAATCTTCTAACTAAATGACACGGCCTAAACGTTGGATGTTTTGTCCTCGACATGTCGCGTTGTCTGTTATGCCGCGGAGGAAAGGATATTGGAGCTGGCGAACGGTAATTACCATATAACCGCTGTCATGATTGCTCGTTTGGCGGCTCGACAATTGTTTGTTCGCACTCGAAGAGTCCCCGGTCGTGTCTCGCTGCACTCCACCACACAGCGCGGGACTCATCCACACAGCGCGGGATTCGTCAGCTACGGCAGCGACGTCTGCGACGCATTCACCAATAGCGGGTTCGAACCCCTTTTGCAAAAAAACTGACTACGGCCCTGTCAGTGTAGGCTTAGCTTCGAGAAAGGATTGATAATAGATACGTTACTGACTGTATATATGTTACTGGTTGTAGTGTTAACAACGGAACGCCTGGGCATATCATATAAGTGATATATGGTTATGTTTGATCACACGTCTACGCGAGTTGACGCCGGTGTAGTATTGTAAATGGATCCCCGTGCAAACGGACCCGGTGTCCATTTAAAACATTGGTAAATGGACCGGGGGGGGGGTCCATATACAATCGTGGTAAATGGACCCCGGGCGTGGAAAACGTACCCCCATCTGTTCAGTTTTATGATACTTAGGGGCATTATTTTATTTGAATTTCTATTTTAGCACTAATAGCTTTTGATGGACTGCTTGAATATGGGGAGGGGAGTTCTCAATGACCGTGGAAAATAAACCCCCTCTTTCCACGTATCTCCCGAGTTCTACTTTTGAAATAAATAAAGAGTATTATTTAATTAATTTTAATACTAGTGTTAGTATGAACCATAATTGACTGAATGGTTATAAATAAATGAACGGCTAAATATGTATGCTACATCTTACAGTTAAAACTCATTGAATGAATACAGAGATATACGTAGAGCACTATAGATGACTTTTGATGGACTGCTTTCAAAGAAAATGAGTTCTTTTGAGGACATTTCAAGGATGTAACTATAAGAAAGCAGTTGAAAGTGTAGTTCACACGTGGTGGTTAACGCGGACAGTTTTTAGCTCCGTTCCAAGTTGGGCGAGTAGTGGAGACCTATTTGCTTGTTTTGACACGCAACGATACAGATGAGAATTATAATCTGTTAAGGATTGTTTGAGAATAAACTTTGTTCATTGATTTAAACGGATTTCTTTGTTACAGTAATAACCTATTGGGTAATTTTTTATGGGGATCCATTTTCCACAGCGTAAAATGGACCCCGGTTCATTTTTCACGGTGGGGGTCCATATTTCACAGTGAAAAATGGACCGGGGGGGCCATTTACCACAGGGGTCCATTTACAATCTCACACCGGCGCCATGTGTAGGACTCGGGCAGTAGACGTAGGTAGGTCGAGCCGTTTGTGTGGAGAGTCGTCGCGTATAGACGAGTTGCTGCACTCCAGTAGTGAAGCGTATAGACGAGTTGCTGCACTCCAGTAGTGAAGTGTATAGACGAGTTGCTGCACTCCAGTAGTGAAGTGTATAGACGAGTTGCTGCACTCCAGTAGTGTAGTGTATAAACGAGTTGCTGCACTCCAGTAGTGAAGTGTATAGACGAGTTGCTGCACTCCAGTAGTGGAGCGTATAGACGAGTTGCTGCACTCCAGTAGTGAAGTGTATAGACGAGTTGCTGCACTCCAGTAGTGAAGCGTATAGACGAGTTGCTCCACTCCAGTAGTGAAGCGTATAGACGAGTTGCTACACTCCAGTAGTGAAGTGTATAGACGAGTTACTACACTCCAGTAGTGAAGTGTATAGACGAGTTGCTGCACTCCAGTAGTGAAGCGTATAGACGAGTTGCTGCACTCCAGTAGTGAAGTGTATAGACGAGTTGCTGCACTCCAGTAGTGAAGCGATCCACGGGTTTAAGAAAATATGCTTCGCTATGCATTTTTTACGCAACAGTGAATTTTTTAACATTGCAATAATTGGAGAAAACGGCTTAAAATGCATTCCACGACTCACTATATGAACACAGTCCTCTGTGGATTTGTACAAACATTTCCTTTGTATCACAGACATGTTCAGGTTTGCGATCATGTGTAATACTTTATATTTGTCTGAACATTGATGTTTTTTTAAATAAAATTCTAAACATTGAAAACTGTTGGAAAACACTGCTCATTTTGGTTTTTTAATTAGTGTCAGTGTCATAATAAACAGAAGACTTAATCTTAATTGCTTTGAGCCCATTATTCTTTATGTTTGTATTGTCATAATATGTGCCTATGTAAAAGTTGAAAATTATCTTTCAGAATTTATTATGTTTTTTTGGGTGGATAAATTTTTTTCAGAACGTCCGTGATTATTTACTTTAAACCTCTACAAACGAAACAAGATTAATTCACATGTATATAATGCCAGTGCTCGGAATTATACCAATATTACCTCACTCAGTGTGAAGATGTTTTTCCTCAAAAAACAATTTACCTAATTTCTTTCTCTAAAGAAAGTCGATGTGAGATGTTAGAAATGCACAGAAACTTCTAACCTAGGTCAAGTTAGCCCAATACACTATAGGGTGTGCCAGTAGTTAGCCCAACACACTGTAGGGTGTGCCTGTAGTTAGCCCAATACCCTATAGGATGTGCCAGTAGTTAGCCCAATACACTATATGATGTGCCAGTAGTGAGCCCAATACACTATAGGATGTGCCAGTAGTTAGCCCAATACACTATAGGATGTGCCAGTAGTTAGCCCAATACACTATAGGATGTGCCAGTAGTTAGTCCAATACACTATAGGATATGCCAGTAGTTAGCCCCATAGACTATAGGGTGTGTCAGTAGTTAGTCCATTACACAGTAGGGTGTGCCAGTAGTTAGCCCAATACACTATAGGATGTGCCAGTAGTTAGCCCAATACACTGTAGTGTGTGCCAGTAGTTAGTTCAATACACTATAGGATGTGCCAGTAGTTAGCCCAATACACTATAGGAAGTACCAGTAGTTAGACCAATACACTATAGGATGTGTCAGTAGTTAGATTCACAGATGTATTATGCCAGACTAACTACCAAACATTGATAACATTGCAAGTACTAACTATATCACTACTGACTAGCATTTACCATTCACATTGTATCTGTGGGGTCTCTCCGTCCTAAAAACCATGTGTACACTAATGAACATATCATAAGAGGAAAAAACAGTAAGACAAAACCCTGTGTACAACATCTAGACCAGGGAAAAGCATCAAACATTAAGTGCAATGTATCTGTACAAACGGTGATTTACAATGGTCTACTACATGAAGCAATCCAAAACACGTGGCACAACTACCACAGGGTTACCAAATAAAGTACTATAACCTCCAGTTGACCGACTGTTCCAGTTTATGTCCAAGGGAGGAGGCTATGATATAAAACACTCAAAAATATATATAATTGAGCCAGCGAGTTTCTTGTACTTTAAACTAATATAAACCCTAAGTCGGTGGCGACCAGTCGCAGCAGCAATGACACAGACTCCAAATCATGCAGGGTAACGTGGTGTTGGTAGAGTTCCAATAATTTCTACAGTTCCAATAATTTATTGTGACTCAGTCAAATGAATAGTCAGTGGAGTATATTACACAGGCGCCAGAACGACCTTTGTCCAGTCCATATATTTGTTTGTTGGAGAGAATTCTTCAGTGTTGGAGAGAAGTCATTTTAAATATTTTACACACCGCGTCGTAACTACGAAATATTCCCGATATGTCGTTACGGACCCAATCTATCATGTGTAATGAAGGGACCCGGGCCCCTTATTTATCCATTCTAAACAACCCAGTCTAAGTTACGGACCACTTGATTGCATGCCATGTTTTATTACCTTGTAAGTTAGAAATAAATGCAGATTGGGAGGCTCCAAATGGACAACAATTGTTACAAGATATTGGGAGGCTCCAAATGGACAACCAATTGTTACAAGAGATTGGGAGGCTCCAAATGGACAACCAGTTGTTACAAGAGATTGGGAGGCTCCAAATAGACAACCAAGTGTTACAAGAGATTGGGAGGCTCCATATGGACAACCAATTATTACAAGAGATTGGGAGGCTCCAAATGGACAATCAATTGTTACAAGAGATTGGGAGGCTCCAGATTGACAAACAGTTGTTACAATAGATTGGGAGGCTCCAAATGGACAACCAATTGTTACAAGAAATTGGGAGGCTCCAGATGGATAACCAATTGTTACAAGAGATTGTGAGGCTCCAGATGGACAAACAGTTGTTACAAGAGATTGGGAGGCTCCAAATGGACAACCAATTGTTACAAGAGATTGGGAGGCTCCAGAGGGACAACCAATTGTTACAAGAGATTGGGAGGCTCCAAATGGACAGTCAATTGTTACAAGAGATTGGGAGGCTCCAGATGGACAACCAGTTGTTACAAGAGATTGGGAGGCTCCAAATTGACAACCAATTATTAAAGAAAGAAGTAAATAAAATAAAATTGGGGATAGACAGAGTGAAATGTAACAGAGTGATGTGTGGTGAAAATATTCAGTTCTCTACTGGGATACCTAATGAACAAATGTTTCATTGGGTCCTTGGTCAGGTATCAGTGTGTATTGACAGTGATAGTGTATAATGTATAACATTAGATAGTTCTACACTGGGATACCTAATGACCAAATGTTTAATTGGGTTCTGGATCAAGTATCATAGTATATTGATAATGTAGAAGGCATATCAATAGCTATGTATTTATGGTACTAATGAAAATCAGATTGAATCTAAGACTGAAAGACTTGGCTGATATGTTCAGTATACATGTGAGGAGGGTTAGTGGCATTCTCAAAACCAACATTGGCACAAAGGTTGTATTTTATCGTGAAATGGCCTTCAAGATAAACTTGTGTGAGACGTTTGCCTACTGTGTTCTAGAGGACCTATCCCAGATGTATAGTTATCATAGATTGCACAGAAAATCTTCATTGATAAGTCATCAAACTTGTCTGCTAGAAGTGTAACATGGAGCAGTTACAAACGTCATGATACCGTGAAGATTCTTGTGGGAGTATCACCAGTTGGGTCCATTTAATTTATTTAGGGATTTTATGGAGGATAAGGGATCAACTCAGTGGTCTGGCTTCCTCATCTTTCTGGAGCCAGGATATGTGTTGGGGGACCGAGGGTTCTTGATTGAGGAAGATGTTGCCCACTGCTGTGCAGAATTAACCATCCCTGCTTTCACTAAAGGCCACAAACAACTGTTGAAGAGAGAAATTGAAATATCAAGACAAATTTCATGTGTGTGGATACATGTGGAACGAGTAATGCAGATATTCAAAGAATTTGCCATTCTCCGTGACATTTACCCATTCAGCCTAGTAAGGCATGTAGACAGTGTTGTACAAATATGTGCTTGTCTTATTAATCTTCAAGTGCCTCTTGTGAAGTAACTGTATGCAACTTAAGTATGTGACATGTATGATGACAACTTAAGTATGTGACATGTATGATGACAACTTAAGTATGTGACATGTATGATGACAACTTAAGTATGTGACATGTATGATGACATCCAGTAATTGCTTCTCTATAGTTGAAAACAGCCATGTTGTGGGCACAAAAGAGACTTTCCCTTGTGGTGAAATATCATGAAATCTGTCGGGCTAAATGATGATGCTATGTTTGTCAAAACTGTGACTCTGCAGTACTAATTGTTTGATGATAAATATACATAATAAATGAACATAAGGAATAGTTTCTCCCATATGTGAATGTAGTGTTTTATTTACAAGTGATGAGGTGGATAATAAGAGTACTGGGATAACTAAACAATATTATAACATGTGTGAATGTACTGTTTTTATCTACAAGTGATGATGTGGACAATAAGAGTACTGGGATAACTAAACTATATTATAACATGTGTGAATGTACTAATTTTATATTCAAGTGATGATGTGGACAATAAGAGTACTGGGATAACTAAACAATATTATAACATGTGTGAATGTACTGTTTTATCTACAAGTGATGATGTGGACAATAAGAGTACTGGGATAACTAAACAATATTATAACATGTGTGAATGTACTGTTTTATCTACAAGTGATGATGTGGACAATAAGAGTACTGGGATAACTAAACAATATTATAACATGTGTGAATGTACTGTTTTTATCTACAAGTGATGATGTGGACAATAGGAGTACTGGGATAACTAAACAATATTATAACTTGTGTGAATGTACTGTTTTATCTACAAGTGATGAGGTGGATAATAAGAGTACTGGGATAACTAAACAATATTATAACATGTGTGAATGTACTGTTTTTATCTACAAGTGATGAGGTGGATAATAAGAGTACTGGGATAACTAAACAATATTATAACATGTGTGAATGTACTGTTTTTATCTACAAGTGATGAGGTGGATAATAAGAGTACTGGGATAACTAAACAATATTATAACATGTGTGAATGTACTGTTTTATCTACAAGTGATGAGGTAGATAATAAGAGTACTTGGATAACTAAACAATATTATAACATGTGTGAATGTACTGTTTTATCTACAAGTGATAAGGTGGATAATAAGAGTACTGGGATAACTAAACAATATTATAACATGTGTGAATGTACTGTTTTATCTACAAGTGATGAGGTAGACAATAGGAGTACTGGGATAACTAAACAATATTATAACATGCGTGAATGTACTGTTTTACCTACAAATGATGAGGTAGATAATAAGAGTACTGGGATAACTAAACAATATTATAACATATGTGAATGTACTGTTTTATCTACAAGTGATGATGTGGATAATAAGAGTACTGGGATAACTAAACAATATTATAACATGTGTGAATGTATTGTTTTATCTAAAAGTGATGATGTGGATAATAAGAGTACTGGGATAACTAAACAATATTATAACGTGTGAATATACTGTTTTATCTACAAGTGATGATGTGGATAATAAGAGTACTGGGATAACTAAACAATATTATAACATGTGTGAATGTACTGTTTTATCTACAAGTGATGATGTGGATAATAAGAGTACTGGGATAACTAAACAATATTATAACATGTGTGAATGTACTGTTTTATCTACAAGTGATGATGTGGATAATAAGAGTACTGGGATAACTAAACAATATTATAACATGTGTGAATGTACTGTTTTATCTACAAGTGATGATGTGGATAATAAGAGTACTGGGATAACTAAACAATATTATAACATGTGTGAATGTACTGTTTTATCTACAAGTGATGATGTGGATAATAAGAGTACTGGGATAACTAAACAATATTATAACATGTGTGAATGTACTGTTTTATCTACAAGTGATGATGTGGATAATAAGAGTACTGGGATAACTAAACAATATTATAACATGTGTGAATGTACTGTTTTATCTACAAATTATGATGTGGATAATAAGAGTACTGGGATAACTAAACAATATTATAACATGTGTGAATGTACTGTTTTATCTACAAGTGATGATGTGGATAATAAGAGCACTGGGATAACTAAACAATATTATAACATGTGTGAATGTACTGTTTTATCTACAAGTGATGATGTGGATAATAAAAGTACTAGGATAAGTAAACAATATTATAACATGTATGAATGTACTGTTTTATCTACAAGTGATGATGTGGATAATAAGAGTACTGGGATAACTAAACAATATTATAACATGTGTGAATGTACTGTTTTATCTACAAATGATGATGTGGATAATAAAAGTACTAGGATAAGTAAACAATATTATAACATTTGTGAATGTACTGTTTTATCTACAAGTGATGAGGTGCATAATAAGAGTACTGGGAACAAACTAAACAATATTACAAAATGGTAATTATTTTAGTTGTGTTGCAAATCACACTCAAAATTATCATGCAATATGAACATCCAGTTCATATATAACTTATACCTACGACTGCTGACATCCACAGTCACACAGGACAGAACCTCATAGCTTCTTTGGGCTTCCTGGTCATGAGGTACAGCAAAAGCAAACCAGTTTGCATATTATAGTTATGGAGATCCTGGGGGGAGGCAGCATTCCACACAGGACAAGGTGGTTGAATTTGCTCCTGTGTGGGGGGCCTCTGAAGAAGGTAATAACTTGGCAGATATAGTAAAGCATAGAGGTAAGTGGTCAGAAGAGACACAGTCATATTTAACTTCCATATCTGAGACTGATGAGTGACTATAGTTGGTGGTGAGCACGTGGTCGAGCCAGCTCCTTGAGCCGTGCGCATCACTAACATAAGTAAAAGCATCAGAGAGGAGAAGCAATGTACATGGCACTTGGAATAAGGTGACATTGAGATATGGAGTAAAAAGACTTGGCTTCTTAATATCCACATTAAAATCACCAATGATAAATATACTGGTTGATTCAAATGAATCGCTTATGGCCTGGATTTTGCCTAAAGTGTCTTAATCGATAGTCAGCAGCATTGTCATCAGTGTGATAGGTAGGTAGATATCAAGAAGTAGAATAGTGGAATTAGAGCTGGCAATTTTTAGACCTAGGAGTCTCTTCTCATCAACATAAATCAACGGTCCAATAAAGGGGTCGAGTGAATGCCTCCATAAAAAAGTAGAGGACGTTCACTCAAACAGATGCTGTGGAGGGTCTATATACACACTGGAAATGTAGAAGACTACACAAACTACAAAGAGGCACTTAACCTAGCTACAACTGAAATTAGAAAATCTAAAAGAACCTTTGAAAAAAAATGGGCAGGTAATATAAAAAATGACAGCATGAGTTTCTATGCTTATGTAAGGAGTAAACAGAAAGTTCGAGATAAGGTCGGACCACTGGAAAACAACAGTGAAAACATAATTTCAGACGGGTTCCAAATGACAGAGGTCCTGAATGAGTATTACAGCTCAGTTTTTACCACAGAAGATATCAGCTCACTTCCAGTTCCATTGACTAAATTTGAGGGCAATAAATCAGAACATGTAGGGCAGTTATTTGTAACTCCTGAAATGATAGCAAAGAAAATTAGTACACCACTTGCAAAATTGTTTAACTTGTCACTAGAAGAAGGAATAGTTCCTTCAGAATGGAAAGAAGCAAACATTACACCGCTATTTAAGAAGGGATGGAGGAAGAAGCCAGAAAATTACAGACCAGTGAGTTTAACATCAGTTGTATGTAAATTACTCGAAACATTAATTAGAGACCACATGGTGGAATTCCTTGTAAAACATAAATTAATAAAAGCAAAGTCATGTCTAACCAATCTCTTATGTTTTTTGGAAGAAATTACTTTTTGGAAGAAATGTTCCTGCACAACAAGTATATCAGAAGAGTTTAAAATGTCAACCACATCAAAACCACTGTTCCGTAAGCTTCTGGAGTTAAAGGATGCAATACGGAGGGAAAATCTTTAAGTAGGCACTTCAACAAAATCATCTGAGCGGCTCGCGCAGCGTGTCCAAAAAATCGTGTAAGTTTAGCCGCGCCGATTCCCGGCACCCGAGGTCTCCTTTTGTTTTACATCCTGCATTGTCGGCTGTTTCCATTCTTTTCCGTGACTTACTGCGGCAGATTGGTTAAGTACCTTTACATGTTCGTCTGTTTTTGGTTAAAATTGCACCAAAATTAAGGTGAAATACATTTATTAGAAGACATGGGTGTATTTCCATTTAAGTTTAGCAGATAATAGATCCACGGCACACCATCTAAAATTATCCGAACCTCTTTCAAAGATCATAATTAGATCGTGTTAAAAATATTTTCCTGCTATGCGAATGCGCAGGGGTATGTTTGAGCTCCGCTAGTTTGTGAAATTTTACCCGATTTTGATTCTTTTAGTTGGACAGCGAGAGATCGATTTAACCAAAATCATGACTTATTTACATTTATATAAATTGAATTTATTACAAAGCCAATACAATCTGTTTGGTATTTGTTTTGCAAAACCAATTTTATTAATGATTATTAGTAATGGTACATTTTTATAAATTATTATTTGTTTGTACTTTTTAATGTTGTATTATATCTATATTACTATAATATCAAGTAGTATATTTACATAATGCATATTGCATGTATTCTTTTGTCTAAAATAAAAGATCAATTGATATTGATTAAACTTGTTGGGTCTGACTGTGGTAAGTTAGTAGAATAATTAAATTATTATGTAATTTTTCAATTGCAGTTTAAATTGACATAAAAAAAGGTGTTGACCTGTTGCGTTTACACATTAATTAGCCAATATTTACGTATTAATTACATCAATAGGGTTATGAAATGACTGTGTGATGTATTTTATTACCCTGTTTAATGAATTTGTAAACCCTGAATAAATTACACAAATATCTTCATACTCATGGAAGTTATGGCCTTTTATCAAAAGGTGTCGGTCTGTTGAGTTTACGCATTAGTTAGCCAATATTGATTTATTAATTGCATCAATTGAGTTACGGAATGAGTGTTACATGTATATTTATGACCCTGGTTAATGCATCTGCATACCCTGAACAAATTATACAAATATCTTTATAATCATGTAAGTTATGGACATGTGTCAGTCAGTTAACTTCACGCACTAATTAGCCAATATTGACTTATTAATTGCACTAACCGAGTTATTCTTAATGATACATGACTACATGGATTATGCATATTTATGACCCTACTTAATGTGCTTGCAACTCCTGAAAAAAGTATTAAAATATATACAAAAATAAAAAAAGTTATGCCATTTTAATCATACATTAATTGATTGAAAGAAAACACAAAAATGAGAGTATTTTCCTGTATACGAGATACACAAAATTTTTGAATTTTTTCCGTATTAAAATCGCAATATCTTTGGATCTAATAAAGATATATTAATAAAATAAGCAGTTTTTGGTTCCTTTACATTTCACATTTCATTTAAATCAATTGCTAATGTTCTATCATGATATCTAATTTTTCTTTGAAGTGGGTTGAATCCGTTGGTGTGTGTTTCCTCTCCGCGCACTGACTATATAATTGTACTCTGGGGATATTGTCTTATTCCATTTTTTTATATATTGCTATAACATTGTTATATTGTGTTAATGTATGTTGAGTTTGTATAATATAATTTGTTTGCACGCTTGTTTATTGATGTCTTTCTTCCCTACGAGCTTGTGCGCATGCCCGACCTACTTCGGTTTGTTGCCAAACAAAGCAACCCCTACCATTCTATATTTAGCACACGCGCGGCAACCCAGAATGCCCGCGCAATAAACTCGCGGAAAGATGGCGGTCTTGGCGCCTTTTCCGCAGATTATTATCGGATTTATACTCACTCTGAAAACGATGTCCAGGGAAATTTGTATTATTCGGTCGTAGAATCTCACTCGGATACACAACTGAAAAGGTGGCTCCAGTGACAATGTCGCTGAATTCGATCAAAACTGAAAGAAACGTGAGTGTTTACCGTTGCACAGAAATCTGACCCAAACCAGTTCGATGCACATGGACCGGTGACGGTCTCTCTGACTGTCACTGTCACTGTGCATATGATATCATGTCGGATGTTGCATTTTGGCAACATGAATTGAATTGGATTTATTCAACATAATCAATGTACATTTTCGATCAATTGTAAACATAGTTATAAGACTAACTGTCTAAAGTGGTACAATGAATATATAATAAAGAACGACAATCAGAAACTGTTGAAGGGAAATGCAAGAAGTTGTAAACTTATAAATTGCATTCCCCAAAAGTAAACAATTGCACTGGTTCCATACATATAAGAAAAATTACTTAATTAAGCTAAGTCTTAACTACCCAAAAAGGTATGGTATTTGATACGAAAATAAAATAATATACATAATTATATACTCTGTAGTACAAGCTAGATCAATTAACTCATTTAAAAACAAATTAGACAAATTCTGGTCTACCCAGGCAATAATATATGACTATGAATCTCCTTTAACAATAACTAATGGAACCGGAAATTATGATATAAAAATATTTGATTCTGAAGATCTGATCATGGAGGAACCAACTGGATCCTGCGATCAGAATCGTCATAAGGTATCATAAGGTATATATAACATGTAATCATGAGCATGACATACACACTGAACGTTTAGGAGTGTCTTTCAGTATCAAGCTCAGTCAAGTCAGGTGTCAACGCCAGGGCCCAGGACAGTAGTGCTTCTGTTGCTAAGCCACTGTCCACCTTTAGAGGCTTTACTTTAGGCTTTACAGTAGTACCTGCCTTCAACGGACCCTCCGTTGAGCCTATGGCGGGACACTTTCTCAATGTACGGCTTGTTCTACCATGTTAATGTCCCTCTGATGAGGGGACACCTGGTTAACATGGACAGCAGACAGGATATTTTGGTTTTCTGTCCCTGCTAAGGCGGACAGTAATAATTATTTTCGTAATTTTTTTCGCGAAATATTTTATTTCCAAAATGGCAACGGACAAACAGCATGGTGTGTAGTGGGGAAAACAACGTTATATCGCAAATTCGGATATAAGGCTGTTGGTCGTGGACCCCGATTTTCTGCCGCCGGGGGAAATGCCAAATGGGCCTGCTTAAACCTACTTAGAATTGCTTTGACAATTCTCAAGAAACAGGTGAACAATGTCAACGACAATGAACGACTGTCAATAAGTTGTTTGGCGCTGTCGCCGACATCAATCGCTGATGTTGGCTTCGCTTAGGCGGTTTGAAATTGCAATCGAGATTCAGAAATACGCCTCGCATAAGAATCAACATTAATAAACTTAAATGCAATTTAGTATGCCATACTAATATGACACTGGGGTGAATCTAAATGAAGCGAAACCAACATGCCAAATGCGCTACTGGTGCGCGAAAATACGAATTCGTCATCCGCATATGAAACAACGAATTAATCATGCCTGTTAGTAATAAACCGCCCTGACACTCGGTCAGGTGTGTGAAATAAAAGTAAGACAGGGTTGTGGGTGAACTTGTAGATCTGCATTGTTTTAATGTTATGCAATAACCACATCATGTGCGAATAATCACCATACATAGTAAAAATGTGGACATATACAGACAATCGCCACATAACAATGCAAACTCCCAATGCAAACTCCCTGATCTACAAGTAAGACTACCTACTAACTAACATCTACACAATACATTTATACAATAATTAACTACAAACATAAGTAAAACAGTTAATAGGGATGGTGGGTGGGAGCTTAAAATTAACCGGTTAAAAACATAGTAACGCTGTCGATGGCCATCGACGAATTTATTAGAACGGCGGCTGCTGAAGCAAGAGGCCGATTTGCCGCAAAACACCCGTTTAAATACGACCGTGCCTACAGCTGATTGGATGCTGGCCCTGGCTTTGCATGATTGGGCCGTGTCCTACGAAGTTAAGATTTGAATAACTGACTAATATAGTACATAGTAATGCAAAGGAAACCACCTTTCCACCACCCCTGATTAATACATAATTAAAATATAATAATTCTCACATCGATGCTAAGTCATGCATCATAAATTTATGCTTCGTTCGAGATCAGTTGAAAATTGAGGTGAAATGATTATTAATTCTGCCTATTGTCGTTTTCTATGTTTAATTAGCTTACATACTGCGTGTGTCAACTCATATACGTTTTCGGCTGCTCAAATCCAGGTTATTATTTTCGCTTCGTATGCCTATAATTCAATACACGTTGATGGTAGTTGACTCGTTTAATAAGCCCTCTAAACTGCATATTGCCGTATTGGCAGAGATGGGAACACCTAACGCGCCTTATTTCAGCCCTCCACTCCAGCATGCCTGTCCCTTCGATGAGGGGACACCTGCCATGTAGGGACACTTTTGCTTGGATACAGAAGTGTCCGTTGAAGGCAGGTACTGCTGTAGTTGTTTGTTGTTGTCTTGTACTCCTTACAGTCAGGTAGGGACACTTTTGCTTGGATACAGAAGTGTCCGTTGAAGGCAGGTACTACTGTAGTTGTTTGTTGTAGTCTTGTACTCCTTACAGTCAGGTAGGGACACTTTTGCTTGGATACAGAAGTGTCCGTTGAAGGCAGGTACTACTGTAGTTGTTTGTTGTTGTCTTGTACTCCTTACAGTCAGGTAGGGACACTTTTGCTTGGATACAGAAGTGTCCGTTGAAGGCAGGTACTGCTGTAGTTGTTTGTTGTTGTCTTGTACTCCTTACAGTCAGGTAGGGACACTTTTGCTTGGATACAGAAGTGTCCGTTGAAGGCAGGTACTGCTGTAGTTGTTTGTTGTTGTCTTGTACTCCTTACAGTCAGGTAGGGACACTTTTGCTTGGATACAGAAGTGTCCGTTGAAGGCAGGTACTACTGTAGTTGTTTGTTGTTGTCTTGTACTCCTTACAGTCAGGTAGGGACACTTTTGCTTGGATACAGAAGTGTCCGTTGAAGGCAGGTACTACTGTAGTTGTTTGTTGTTGTCTTGTACTCCCTACAGTCAGGTCTTGAAGTGGCTGACTTCCAGCGTTCAGCCTGCAAAAACAGGCAGCATATATTCAGATACTTGAAAGACATCTGGTAAAAATTATTTAGCAATCTTGTTTTGAGGTCATGACATGAGAATTATGACAATAATTTGTATTGACCGATTATTTCCAAAACCAAAATTTAGATATGGGGTATGCACGAATTGGCCGTCACCCGAGTCAGCTACCAATTAAAATTATAGTGAACTTAGGGTTAGGTTAGGGTTAATTCATTCCGTTTATTTTTACCCCCACCCTACTATTGCGTTTTTGGATGGGGGCTAACTTAGGTGTAGTAAACAATAAAAAAGTAACGATTATTACATTATAGAACTGTACAATTGTCGAAAAACGGCAAGAAGTGTAATACTTATAATTACTTGCCCTGTTACATATAAATTAAAGTTCTACATAATACTGTATAAAACAGTACATTTTTCTCATGTGGCAAAACCTAGAGTACATCAGGCATGACTTTTATGACCATTCATGGCAGGCCAAACGTAAAAAAAAATTTAAAGTGACAACCCTAAATCCAGTCATTTTTATACCTAAATACTTATGCATTAATTGCACAAATATTCAGTAAAATACTCTCAACCACTGACACTGGGTAATAGCACAAGTAAAATACTCTCAACCACTGGCACTAGCTAATAGCGCAAGTAAAATACTCTCAACCACTGACACTGGCTAATAGCACAAGTAAAATACTCTCAACCATTGATACTGGCTAATAGCACATGAAAAATCTCTCAACCACTGACACTGGCTAATAGCACATGAAAAATCTCTCAACCACTGACACTGGCTAATAGCACATGTAAAATACTCTCAACCACTGACACTGGCTAATAGCACATGTAAAATACTCTCAACCACTGACACTGGCTAATAGCACAAGTAAAATACTCTCAACCACTGACACTGGCTAATAGCACAAGTAAAATACTCTCAACCACTGACACTGGCTAATAGCACAAGTAAAATACTCTCAACCACTGACACTGGCTAATAGCACAAGTAAAATACTCTCAACCACTGACACTGGCTAATAGCACATGAAAAATGCTAATAATAGAAGAAGAGCCAACACATGGAGGTTTATGAAAAAGTAACTTGAAACTGTATTTAAAAAATATAAATATGGAAGTATTGTTTGAAGCATTAAGACTTTAGGTATGTGCATGCAAATTCATCTAATATGAACAAATGTGATTACAATCACACTCAAAATCAAATGCGTGACACTAAAAGTAAAGCAATACAACAACAACAAAAATACAAGATATAGCACTCGGTATTACAATTGATTTTGAAAGTAATACAGTGGAGTCCCATTTATCCTGCCTTCGATAATCCGGATGTTCCGCGATCCGCACATTTTTGTGTGGGAACCATCTCGACACCATGTTAATTGCTCCGTTAATCCGGTTATTCATGTTTCCGGCTCCGCACGCTTTTTTGGAGAACCAACCGGCCGGCTGTACAACACTGTATTCTGATTCAGATAACCGGTCGTGTAACACTATTCTGATTCAGATAACCGGTCGTGTAACACTGCATTCTGATTCAGATAACCGGTCGTATAACATTGTATTCTGATTCAGATAACTGGTCATGTAACACTGTATTCTGATTCAGATAACTGGTCATGTAACACTGTATTCTGATTCAGATAACCGGTCGTATGACACTGTATTCTGATTCAGATAACCGGTCGTATAACACTGTATTCTGATCCAGATAACCTTTTAGATTATTGTTGGGGGACCAAGTACTGGAAACTTTTCAGTCTTTTCTCAAGTGACATGAATTAGGTTAATAACAAGTCTGACAGAAAATAAAAATTGAAAGTGCACACATGAAACCAGGGTTGTTTGATTTAAATCATGATTTAAATCACCCCAAAAAAATTATTGATTTAAAAAAAAATTTAATTAAATTTTGTTTCCCGATTGTTTTAAATCGCTGATTTATATGAATTTAACACAAATAATTGTTTACAAGCATCGAGATCAACAAAGTTTTGTATGTTTTTTAATACAAAAGCACAATGTGTGCATACTTGTGTTGTTGTATTGTCATCAGATAGCCTGATAGTCAAATATTTTATGACATTGTATATGTTTGAGCTATTCCCTTTCTGAATGTAGTGAATCAAGAGGAAGTATCTTTTCAAGTCAGAAGCCCTGAGTTAAAGTCCACTTAGAGCTTGTGCTAGTTGTTACCAATTCAGTATGTTAACTCAAGTGAGACAGTCTTGGTGACAATTGTGTAATACTGTACCAGTTTGCAGTTTGGTAGGAGACCCTTAGAGGACACAGGGCCCTGGACAGGTGCCAATCCACCCTTTAAGCAAATAATAATTAGCACTGCTACAGCCACAGACACACAGCATGCTTTCCTTTCCAAGACAGATTATGCAACTACAGGTGGTGAGGCCTGGTGGACATTGCCTAATGTCTTTATATAATAAAAAATCATGTACCCTCTGTTAAGACAAGTACCCAAATCGATTTGAATAGAACATGTTTGAAAGAGTTTATAAATATAAACATCTATATAAATGTCTATTCCAGATAAAATAAAAAAATCATGATTTTTTTTCAACCCTGCATGAAACTATTTAGGTATGAGCGAAGTAATGAAAAATGGAACAGTTGTGTAAAAATTAGGAGGTAATAATTTTTTTTCCTAAAATAATTTCTTTCCCATATAATGTTATAGTATGGGGTTGAAAGTGTACCAAGGTGATAAGTAGAAGATAACTTACTGCCTGGTTTTTATTATATAGGATGATAAAATAGACCATTAAAATGTTTTGTGTCGCGTCTCGCACCTATAAATCTGTGTATCCTGCAAAAGTTTCCACAATGATAATTCTTTCTTTTATTTTTAGAGGTGTATTATGATGACCAGTGGTGATAAGACAAAAATAGAAATGTTAGGTTTTCTATTGAAACTATCGAATGGTAGTGCTGACAGTGCAAAAATTTTGTCTTTTTTGAAAATCTAGTTGGAAAAGTTCAACTCAACATAATGTTTTTGGATAAATTAATTGTTTGGTTATGTCCTACACCTCACACCTAACTCAGCATACCTCTCATGGGGCTCTTATTTTCATAGATTCCATTCTACAGGACAAAAACCCCTGTGTGACAGACGTGACATAAACGACAAGGTTAATCAAATTAATCTTTATTTTCAAACTGTCTCTATACTTGGTTGGGCTGTTGGTTTATACGATTCAAATTACTTTTTCAGAAAATATTATGAAGAAGATTACCTTGATTAACACAGTAATACCTGGACATTTGACTACATGTAAATTGGTATCGGTACCAATCTTTTCATGATGGCATTCAAAGCAGCTATCTTCCTTTCAACATTTGTGTGCTTGGGACAGGTGCACTGAATACGATCACTGAACCTTGAGATCCTCAAATTTGGCGGACGGAATTTCTTGAATGTTGTGAACTTGTAAGGGAAGGCTGGATTTTCATCTCACAAGATTTTGTATGCATCTTCAACTGTCATGCTCAGAAGATACTTTGGCTTGTGTTGTTTGAAAGCAACTGACACTGTTTTCCCTGGTACAGCTCCGCTTATGCCTTCTCTGAAGAAGAAATCCTAGATTCGATTCATCCATAGTGGGGAAACCCTGCCTTTTCTAAATTTGGCAGTCCCAGCTAGCATGCTAATATCCCTGTACACTTTACCTTTAGAAACAGCCAGTGTCTTAGCCATTTTTTGAGATTTTCTTGCATTTTCTTTTGATCCTGAGGGCATGATTTGATGATATTTTTCTGCCAACATCCCTGTCCATGACCATCCCTTTAAATTCTGGCATTAAACTATGTTTGGTTGATGCACGTGTTTTAACCATAATCCCACATTTCTTGTATGCTTTTCTAGAGGTAGGTGTAGGCAGAGAGGATAATAGACTGAAGTGCTTCTGCTCTGTGTGCTCTGTGTTGTGGCATCCTTTCAAGTAGTTTTCTACAGTAGTAATATCTGAGCTGCCTGCTCGTGGTATTCAGTGCTTGGGGATCTTCCTTTTCTTCAGCTGCATCTTCTGAAATTATCCCATCATCTCCATCACCAACAGTGTCTTCTTCTGCCATGCTTTGCTTTACCATCCCTTTTTCCCTAACATGATCTTTTTCCTTTAATCTATGATTTTTTGACTCGTCAATTCTTTTCTACTACACTGTATAGGCCTTCATCTGCTTCTCATATTCTCTTCTTTCAGCAGGTGTCATCAGTTTCACTTGCTTCTTTACTCTTCTCGATCTGACTGTCCTTCTCATCCATTCAGCTTTAATCTTTCAATACTTTTGCTGTCACAGTTTCTCAAATCCTTGATGTTTCCTCTTTTCCCTCTCTGTCATAGTTAGCCGCTTAGCATCCCAGTTCTTTTGCTGTGGTGTGGCATCCTTCTTTCAAATTTCCTCAAGTTTTTCTGAATTCCCTTTTAACTTCTCTCTCTGTTTCCTTTGGCACTCTCTTGCCTTCAGCTTTTTCACTTCTACTGGATCATGATGATCCATTTTGCTGTAAAAATAAAGTAATTTCAGAATTTTTTTTTTTTTGTGTTGGGTATTCAAATATCTTTGCTACTTTGCATCATAATCATAAATGATAATTTTACAACAATGATATTCACTTCCTAATATCACCAGCTCAATCATAATATGATATCCAAATTTTTTATTTAAAAAACTTCTTATCACTAGGCATTTCGCTTAAGTTTTAGGCAAGCCAAAAAATTTAACAACACATCAGGTTTTCTTTTTGAAAACAAAAACATTGTATTGTTCGATACAAAGTTACATTTATCTAAATGGAACTGATGGCACTTCTCCTTTGAGCCAAATTAATAATAGGGGATGGTATCATGACACTTCAAAAGCAGTCCAAAATGTGTTCATTTAGAACTTCTAATACCAAAGACAGATGCATATAATTATGTTATACACATGGTGTGGGCAGCAAAATCAGATGTACTCATTTAGCTAGTTGAGGGAGCTAATATTCTGTTCATGCTTCTCCACAAAAAATGCCAGGCAAAATAGACAGATTTCTTTCATTTGTATGAATTTACTTGATAATCATATGTAATACCTGTGACTTTTTGAACAATTTACACCCTTAGAGCAGATGATTTCAGTACAGACACCCGAAAGGCTTGAGCCAACATGTGCAAAGAAAATGGTGAAAATCTAAGCTTAGAACTGCTTCCTCAACTGATTTAGCCTATCTCAAATCCAGTTCATTGGTGTCCAAATGTATAGTGTGTGAATAGTTTATGTAACATAACAATTTATTTCAGTTAGATCTGGTAAGGATCAAAATAATGGATACTCTTGAGTGCCAAATAAACGTCCCTATATGCGTATTTATTTGATGAAAAATGCCACCCCATACGCACCTTATTTGGCACTATACTATTATTAAATTTTTATGTTTGTGCCAGCCTATATTCTCTGATAATTGTGGCAAATTATGCAGGGTACAATTTTTAGGAGAGCAATCATTCTCACTCCCTATTGCTAGCGCTAATCAATCATCCACCGCTTGCGATAAAAATTACTTGCTCCCAATTGGAGCTGCATGTGGCTCCCTCTGACGGCTAAGTTATCATCCTTTCGAACGACAGTCATGAATTTAGCGGGATCCCGTGCTTCTGAGGATCGTAGATTTTGATCCCGAAGCGTTAGACCGTTAAATTTCCATGATTAGATGAATCGGTCAGAATCCTTAGCTCTCTGGAGCTCGATATGGTATATTATTAGTTAAAACGCCATTATCACCGCGTAAACTGATCGTACATGAACGCCGTGCGCAGCGCCTCAAACCGGTTATACCCGGCTGGCGGCGGTTTCCTCTGGCCCTGAAACGGGCTTGCAATTCAATAAAACTGTAATTTCAAAAACGGAAAATTCCCCGGTTTTCCGCAGATATAAAATGCGGTTACTATATCTGCTGTGACGCGAATACGCACAAAGTTTATGCATATTCAGCAGAAAAAAATACACGGTAATCCGCGTAGTTTTCTAGGGACGCCTTGGCTTCACGTCAAGTAAAAAAAATTGCTTCGGTGCTAAAAAAGACAAATATACTAGTGACTTTTTTGCACTGTACTATTTGTTCTGAACAATTTGCCCCCCTATACTGTTATTCGGCGCTATACTATTATTAAATTTGACCGATTTGCCAACCTATACTTTTATTTGGCCTATACTTTTATTTGGCCTATACGTTTATTTGGCCTATACGTTTATTTGGCACTCAAGAGTATCCAAAATGCTAAACACTGTGTTGGTCAATGCTGATCATGGGCGTGATATCCATCATCTCCTCAATCACATGACAAAGTTAAACAATTTCAATTGAGGAAGCGCCTTTAAGATATCTAAATATTTGGGGTTTGTCTTTTGTTTTAAATTGGTAATTACCATAATCTGTAGTACCATCTGCACGATAAAGTAACATTAACAAAACAGCTATACACTACAGCCAACTATGAGTAGATTGCCAGCCAATTGTTGGCAAAATGATGATGTTTGGGACAATACAATAGTGGAAATTTTACAAAAGTAGGCATCTGTTAGTATCATGTAATATTACATGGCTCATGTAGTTTTACTTTTAGTGTAATTTCAACCAAGAAACAGATGGTTTATATTTAGTTTACTCAGGTGACATCATCGTGCTCAAAAAGCATCTCATCTGCAACAATCCAATCTTACCATTTGAAAGTATACTGGCCTAGTAACTGTTATTCTAATTTAGAATTTTTCATATAAAAATATCTGGACATATGCCATTTATTGTATAGCTGCAAAAAAAATTATTTACTACAGCAAATTGAGCATTCTAGTACTTACGTCGCTTATGTCGCATCTATCACACTGTGACAGATGCGACATTTCGAGGGACGGAATTGAAAAATCCTTTGCTACTTCATAACACCAACTCACTGATTAATGATTTCGTATCTATGAACTGCAA
The DNA here is from genome assembly GCA_963662155.1 of Lamellibrachia columna. Taxonomy (NCBI): domain Eukaryota; kingdom Metazoa; phylum Annelida; class Polychaeta; order Sabellida; family Siboglinidae; genus Lamellibrachia; species Lamellibrachia columna. The sequence goes on along the minus strand of OY759261.1, from coordinate 33,145,486 downwards.
ATGGTTCAAGCTGTGCATAGCATATTTTTTCATATTTTTCTCCCTCTTACTTTTCTGGGAAAATAGGGTGTGACAGACACGACATAAGGGGACGGAATTTTTTTCACAGTTTTCCACTAAAAAAATCTGTATGACTTACAGTGTTCAATTTCTTTTTTTGGAAATCAATTGAGGATGGATTGTAAGGCAGAAAAAAATGTTTTTAATGTTAATTTAGCCACTTACCTTTTTCTTAGATTTTCAGATCTTGATACAGCTACCGCCCAAAACTGCTGTCTCTTGAAAAACAATGCCAGGTTCCCACCACAATAACTCAGCAATGGGTGGGAGTATACAGTTAATTTTTTCACCTAAATATACCTTCGGGTATATATTCAACACAAAAAAATAAAAGGAGGCATCCATACCTTCGTGTAATTTTTATTTTTATACATGAAATGCCATCATCAAAAGTTTTTACATTTTTATGCAAAAATACCCCCATTTTTAGGCCCTCGTATAACTGTAGAAGAGGCAAATCTTGATGAAACTTACCAAAGTTGTCTGCTGAAAGATAAGACCATTTTTTATCCCTAACATAAATTAAAAGTGGAATATTAATCTAAACAACCAAACAGCAAAGCTCATTAGTTTAGAAAATCAAAGTGTTCCATTTTCCGTGACTTTGCTCGTATACATGTAGACTGTGACAGAACAGTAAATTAAACTATGTTGACAATATATACCAGAGATACAATTTATTTTCCGAATTCAACTTAACATTGTATGTACTTCAATATTACTCCCGCTGACACTTAATGACCAGTTTTCACTTATTATAATGTTTGTTTGTTTTATTTAAAAAATTTGGATTCAGTACATGTTCTGGCTTTGTTTTCTGTGTAGTTCTCAAAGTTACTTTTTCTAACACCACTAAGTTGTACTAACTCAAAAACTGTGATCAAAGCAAGACAGGGGTGTGAACCTCTTCAAGAATGACCGTGTTATTGCTTTAAATCACAGTCTGTTGACTAAACTACTAACGCTTTACAGGAAACTGGTATAACCAGGGCGCATCTGCCCTATTAAACTGGTGAACACATATAATACTGATTTTTTTGCTTAAATTATAAATCAAAATGAACGCTGTGACACTAGTTTAAGGGCACGCTTAACGGTTAATCTCTTTGACAGCTTCTTGACATATCCCAAGAAAACTAAATTAAAAAAAATAAAAACTGCTGTGTGCATCTTAAGAGGGAATCTGTCAAGGAATTCATATATATACCATTCATAGTTCTATAAGTCTTGTGGTTCTTGAGTTAAGGCCAACAAGTTTGAAAATGAGTTTTCATATTTTGACATCTCAAGAACCACAAGACGTATTGAACTGAAAATGCAATATTTGAATTCTTTAGAATCTGTACAATAAGATTCATGCGTTATATTTCCAAGCATTCAATTTAAAAATCAACTAAAAGAAGGCTTGGATCAACTAGATCACGTTGTCTTATCACCTCAACAAATCATCACAAATCACTTTGGATATATCACCTTGTTACTACGTCACAAAACTAAAACATTTCCTCATGGTTGAGACATTACTACTGGTGCCCAGCTGATGAATGTATCTTTACATTTACTCTTCCATGCAGGAGGTCCTGTCCACTAGCTGCTTCCTGACTAATAAACTAACACAAAAATGGAGCAAAACAGTTGTGGATCGAAATTCTTACATTATGTTCCCTATATTTGAAATTGTAGCGATAATGCCCTATTCCAAGCGTGTTGGTTTCGCTTTGATCCCAGATTTTCTTAAAGCTTTCTGTTTCCTTGGCGAGGCATTGTGTGTTACATCCAGTGTTGTGGTTACATTATGTATTGCATCCAGTGTTGTGGTTACATTATTTATTACATACAGTGTTGTGGTTACATTGTGAATTGCATACAGTGTTGTGGTTACATTGTGAATTGCATCCAGTGTTGTGGTTACATTGTGTATTACATCCAGTGTTGTGGTTACATTGTGTATTACATCCAGTGTTGTGGTTACATTGTGTATTACATCCAGTGTTGTGGTTACACTGTGTATTGCATCCAGTGTTGTGGTTACATTGTGTATTGCATCCAGTGTTGTGGTTACATTGTGTATTGCATCCAGTGTTGTGGTTACATTGTGTATTGCATCCAGTGTTGTGGTTACATTGTGTATTGCATCCAGTGTTGTGGTTACATTGTGTATTGCATCCAGTGTTGTGGTTACATTGTGTATTGCATCCAGTGTTGTGGTTACATTGTGTATTGCATCCAGTGTTGTGGTTACATTGTGTATTGCATCCAGTGTTGTGGTTACATTGTGTATTGCATCCAGTGTTGTGGTTACATTGTGTATTGCATCCAGTGTTGTGGTTACATTGTGTATTGCATCCAGTGTTGTGGTTACATTGTGTATTGCATCCAGTGTTGTGGTTACATTGTGTATTGCATCCAGTGTTGTGGTTACATTGTGTATTGCATCCAGTGTTGTGGTTACATTGTGTATTGCATCCAGTGTTGTGGTTACATTGTGTATTACATCCAGTGTTGTGGTTACATTGTGTATTGCATCCAGTGTTGTGGTTACATTGTGTATTGCATCCAGTGTTGTGGTTACATTGTGTATTACATCCAGTGTTGTGGTTACATTGTGTATTACATCCAGTGTTGTGGTTACATTGTGTATTACATCCAGTATTGTGGTTACATTGTGTATTACATCCAGTGTTGTGGTTACATTGTGTATTGCATCCAGTGTTGTGGTTACATTGTGTATTACATCCAGTGTTGTGGTTACATTGTGTATTACATCCAGTGTTGTGGTTACATTGTGTATTACATCCAGTGTTGTGGTCACATTGTGGGCTCGTATCTTTGGAAAAGCCTTCCGGGCACGCTCAAGGGCCTTAGCTTTTACAATTGGTGATCGCATGTCTAGCACGCTCAAGGGCCTTGGCTTTTCCAATTGGTGATCGCATGTCTAGCACGCGCAAGGGCCTTGGCTTTTGCAATTGGTGATCGCATGTCTAGCATGCTCAAGGGCCTTGGCTTTTACAATTGGTGATCACATGTCTAGCATGCTCAAGGGCCTTGGCTTTTAGAATTGGTGATCACATGTCTAGCATGTCTTCATCTGTAAGTTCCCTGTTCCTTTCTTGCATTAGTTGGTTCGTGATAAGTAGGCCTTGGTTTTTATTCATTCATTCTATCTCCTTAGCCTTCAACTGTTCGTCCATCTTCTTCAGCTTTTCCTCCGTTTCTCGTAATTTCTTGTCTTCTTCTTGTAAAGCTCTACTTCTTTCCTTGGCTTTATTTTCAGCAGACACTTCACGTCTTCTTGCTAGAATGGCCTGTTTCTTTTCCTCTGTTTGACTAGCACACTGACGTTCTTTTTTCAGTCGTTCCTTCTGCTCCTTCTGTTCATACTGATTCCTTGTCAGATGTTTCTTAGGCTTTTTCTTTAGCTTCTGTCCTTTTCCTGTCATTCATTTTTTCATCCTCTTATTGCAACCAGCTTTGTATCTTTCCTTCTGATCAGCCCACATTTCTCTCTCTTTTTCAGTTAGGTTTCTCTTTTTCAGGTTATTTTTAGCCAGTGACATATTCAGTCTGTACAGTCTGCTGTAAATGACTTCCTCATCATTGACTTCTGCGTATCTTCCTGGACCTTCTTCTTTCTTTCAATTTCTCCATGCTTGGATCTTGGACATTTTCTTTGATGGGACGGAACTTGGTTTCTCTGTTGGGACAGGACTTTTTTGTGTCGTGTATTTCTCCGCTTTGGATTCTCCATAAACTTCTCTTGTTCAGTCCTTCTAGACTGCGGCCGCCTACAACTTTTCTTGCTGGTAGATGCACCTGCAGCATCTTCTGAAAGACGCAGTCTTATTTTATGTGGCCTAAAAAAATAAAATAAAATATTAAAATAAATTATAGAATAAAAATAAAATAGTAACATAAAAAAGATGTGTACAAAACACATGATCATGGGCCATGGCAACAACCCCATGCATGTACACCTCTTCAGACTTCTCTATTTAGGTAAGAGGTATGACGAACATCAGGTATAGTATTAAACACTTCTTTATCAAAGGAAAAGCATTGTAAGGTTATTACGTTTAATTTAAATACATGTCTACTAATACGAAACAAAGAAGTTGTTGGGTTATCTACAAAATGGAATAACATTTGAAAAATTATAACATATGCCACCACCCCTGTTTGAAAATGGAGGATTCCAATTTATTGGTCTTCAAGTCAGCCTGTTTTTATGGTGACACTGTTTATGTTGTGATGCAATGCAACTCTCGGTAAAGCTTTTCACTGAACTAAACCAAAGTTGTCTAATTATTTCTACATGCAAACAATGTTTACACGAAAATTGATGCAAGATTGTGCATCTGAACACCACAATAGTGGCTAAATTTCCCGACAATGAGCCATGATACACAACGTAAATGGGAGACGATTAATTTGGTTTACGTTGGAACTAGTACATGACATTTTGCAGTATCTTAAATGAATAATAAATATGAACCTCTTTTAACAATGTTATCACGTAAATTGAAGCAAGAAATATGCATCTGAACACATGAATAGTGGCTAAATTTCCCGACATTGGGCCATGATACACAATGTAAACTGGGACTCGATAAATTTGGTTTCCCGTTGAATTGGTTTACGTTGGAAACTATTGCATGGAATTTTGCTACAACTTGCTGAATAATAAAAACTAACATCTTTTAAAAACACAAAAGGTACAACCAAACCATCAAATGTAGCCAACATGCAATAAATCTGGGGCACGAGTCCAATCCGAGAACTTCGCCTCTCCCCTGTGTACGCATTTTCCACTAGCACTAATAATTTATTTAGCAACTAAAAAACTTCCGGTGTTTTGCAATTGTTCAAGAGCATTACAAACTTCATTTTTACAATAAATAAGTAGCTATAATGTTTCTACCTACCTCCTCTTTCCCAATGACAAGGCATGATGTAAAATGTTTCTACCTACCTCCTCTTTCCCAATGACAAGGCATGACGTAAAAAGTAACACGACATAAAACTGGGACACGAAATATTAGTCTTCAACTTCTTGGAAAGTGGAAAAATGGCGACGGTTCAGCCTTCCTCGGCACGTGTAGTACATCCGGGAGTTTTAATAACGTGGACCTTTTCATTCACAAATTTCACCAGAAGTGGTTTGATACTAGTGGAAAATAATTCCAACGTAAATGATTTGCGGGACACGATTTTTGCTGCTTCAAATGGTAGTTGTGATTTTTTCCAAATCTGTTTCTACCTAGCTTTAATGGAATCATCGTCAGTTTAATGTTTTTAGTTCCAAATTTAACAGGCGTCAAATATGACAGTTCAGCACTTTATTTTTTTATTCTGTAGCCTTGAAATTGCAGTTTCATGCATAAGTTTGGGGACAGATTTGCGTCAGCCGCGGTACAAATACTGTACAAACCTAGACTCTAAGTACTGTACACACGTATACACTAAGTACTGTACACACCTGTACACACCTGGACACTAAGTACTGTACACACCTGTACACACGTAGACACTAAGTACTGTACACACGTATACACTAAGTACTGTACACACCTAGACACTAAGTACTGTACACACCTGTACACACCTATATACTAAGTACTGTACATACCTGTACACTAAGTATTGTACACACATTACACACCTATACACTAAGTACTGTACACACCTGTGCAAACCTAGACACTAAGTACTGTACACACATGTACACACCTAGACACTAAGTAATGTACACACCTGTACACACACACACACACACACACACACACACACACACACACACACACACACACACACACACACACACACACACACACACACACACACACACACACACACACACACACACACACACACACACACACACACGTAGACACTAAGTACTGTACACACATGTACACACCTAGACACTAAGTACTGTACACACCTAGACACTAAGTACTGTATGAAACAATTGTTTATTATTGTTGTTTTATTTCATGATAAAATAAATAAAGTTAAGGCAATGTGGGGAACAGTGAACCACTTGAAAGTTGAGATAAATATCATGAAAAAAACAGGAAAAAATGAGGGGACACGACAAACAATTTCGGTGCTATCAGCAAAATGGTCAAAATTTTATATTTGTTATATAAAATACACAGCTGAGAGTCTGACCCATGCTCTGTGATATTATATAAATCAAAGTTGTGTGTTCAAGTCAAAAGAAAGAAAGGAAAACATGGAAGTTGGATACCCATGAAATTGCTAACTGGCCCCCTAATAAATAGAATCACCGATATGTTTGACTAAATGGTTTTATAATTTGAGTAATAATATTTTTGATCATACCCCGGTACTCATGTTAATGTCACTACAATCTGTTGACGTTTATAAAGAAATTATTAAGTCCATTTGCTATATCCTTGTCTGAAATGGATTTGTTATTTTTCATAAAATATTCAGGATATGTTTGTGTGTTAAACTGTTTGTTAATTACACTGTTTAATATTTTCCAAGTTTTCTTGACACTTGACATTATTTCTCTGTTTCTCTAACAATGTGCTGTAGTGGGTTTTTTCAATAAATCTTAATGTAGTTGTTAAATTTTAATTTGTTTTTGTAAGTTTTATACTTATGTTAAGCTTCAGCAGATCTGGATATGATAAATGCTTTGTGTATTGACAGAACCACTTTTTAAACTTTTGGTGAACCACGGTGTATTGTTAATGCACCGGTTTCTCAAAACTACTTTTACCAGGCAATGGTTTATTAAACATATTAATAAATATGTTTAAGAATTTGTCGTAAGCTTGATTAACATCATTTGTGTTTAGAACAATATCACAGGATTATACACTTAATTCATTAGAAAGTGAAGCTATGGTGTCTTCATTTATCATTCTAATATGTTGAACTTTTATGACATTTCTATTTATGTGATAGTCACATAGTGCAAAAACTGGTAAATGATCACTAACACCATTGAATAAAATACCACAAGTAAGGTTGTGTTGAAGTTCATTAGTGAATATATTGTCAGTTAGTGCGGCTGAACTCTCTGTTATTCTGGTTGGTTTATCAATTAAAGGGTAAAGACCCAAACTGTGCATCAAGTCAAGGAAGTGTTTGGTGCTGCTCTGATCCTCAATTAAAAGGTAAAGACCCAAACTGTGCATCAAGTCAAGGAAGTGTTTGGTGCTGCTCTGATCCTCAATTAAAAGGTAAAGACCCAAACTGTGCATCAAGTCAAGGAAGTGTTTGGTGCTGCTCTGATCCTCAATTAAAAGGTAAAGACCCAAACTGTACATCAAGTCAAGGAAGTGTTTGGTGCTGCTCTGATCCTCAATTAAAAGGTAAAGACCCAAACTGTACATCAAGTCAAGGAAGTGTTTGGTGCTGCTCTGATCCTCAATTAAAAGGTAAAGACCCAAACTGTGCATCAAGTCAAGGAAGTGTTTGGTGCTGCTCTGATCCTCAATTAAAGGGTAAAGACCCAAACTGTGCATCAAGTCAAGGAAGTGTTTGGTGCTGCTCTGATCCTCAATTAAAGGGTAAAGACCCAAACTGTGCATCAAGTCAAGGAAGTGTTTGGTGCTGCTCTGATCCTCAATTAAAAGGTAAAGACCCAAACTGTGCATCAAGTCAAGGAAGTGTTTGGTGCTGCTCTGATCCTCAATTAAAAGGTAAAGACCCAAACTGTACATCAAGTCAAGGAAGTGTTTGGTGCTGCTCTGATCCTCAATTAAAAGGTAAAGACCCAAACTGTACATCAAGTCAAGGAAGTGTTTGGTGCTGCTCTGATCCTCAATTAAAAGGTAAAGACCCAAACTGTGCATCAAGTCAAGGAAGTGTTTGGTGCTGCTCTGATCCTCAATTAAAGGGTAAAGACCCAAACTGTACATCAAGTCAAGGAAGTGTTTGGTGCTGCTCTGATCCTCAATTAAAAGGTAAAGACCCAAACTGTACATCAAGTCAAGGAAGTGTTTGGTGCTGCTCTGATCCTCAATTAAAAGGTAAAGACCCAAACTGTGCATCAAGTCAAGGAAGTGTTTGGTGCTGCTCTGATCCTCAATTAAAGGGTAAAGACCCAAACTGTGCATCAAGTCAAGGAAGTGTTTGGTGCTGCTCTGATCCTCAATTAAAAGGTAAAGACCCAAACTGTACATCAAGTCAAGGAAGTGTTTGGTGCTGCTCTGATCCTCAATTAAAAGGTAAAGACCCAAACTGTGCATCAAGTCAAGGAAGTGTTTGGTGCTGCTCTGATCCTCAATTAAAAGGTAAAGACCCAAACTGTGCATCAAGTCAAGGAAGTGTTTGGTGCTGCTCTGATCCTCAATTAAAAGGTAAAGACCCAAACTGTGCATCAAGTCAAGGAAGTGTTTGGTGCTGCTCTGATCCTCAATTAAAGGGTAAAGACCCAAACTGTGCATCAAGTCAAGGAAGTGTTTGGTGCTGCTCTGATCCTCAATTAAAAGGTAAAGACCCAAACTGTACATCAAGTCAAGGAAGTGTTTGGTGCTGCTCTGATCCTCAATTAAAAGGTAAAGACCCAAACTGTGCATCAAGTCAAGGAAGTGTTTGGTGCTGCTCTGATCCTCAATTAAAAGGTAAAGACCCAAACTGTGCATCAAGTCAAGGAAGTGTTTGGTGCTGCTCTGATCCTCAATTAAAAGGTAAAGACCCAAACTGTGCATCAAGTCAAGGAAGTGTTTGGTGCTGCTCTGATCCTCATGTTTTAACAAATCTATGTTTAGATCACCACACATAAATATTGTTTTGACTGATTTTGCATCACATAAAATAGTTTCTATGTTTTCACAGAAGATGTCTAAATTTGAACCTGGTGTTCTATACATAATGTAGTTGACAATAACATTTTTGTAGTCTTTTATGGATAATTCCACAGTAACACATTCAGAAATGTTAACTACTACATCTCATTTAATTTCAACCATTTTGCATATTAATTGTGTATTTGCAACACCATCACCCTTTCAGTCTCCTCTGGTTGTGTGATGGTGACACCATCACCCTTTCAGTCTCCTCTGGTTGTATGATGGCGACACCATCACCCTTTCAATCTCTTCTGGTTGTGTGTTGGCGACACCATCACCCTTTCAGTCTCCTCTGGTTGTGTGTTGGCGACACCATCACCCTTTCAGTCTCCTCTGGTTGTGTGTTGGCGACACCACCACCCTTTCAGTCTCCTCTGGTTGTGTGTTGGCGACATCATCGCCCTTTCAGTCTCCTCTGGTTGTGTGTTGGCGACACCATCACCTTTTCAGTCTCCTCTGGTTGTATGATGGCGACACCATCACCCTTTTAGTCTCTTCTGGTTGTGTGATGGCGACACCATCACCCTTTCAGTCTCCTCTGGTTGTATGATGGCGACACCATCACCCTTTTAGTCTCTTCTGGTTGTGTGATGAAAACACCATCACCCTTTCAGTCTCCTCTGGTTGTGTGATGGTGACACCATCACACTTTCAGTCTCCTCTGATTGTATGATGGCGACACCATCACCCTTTCAGTCTCCTCTGGTTGTGTGATGGTGACACCATCACCCTTTCAGTCTCCTCTGGTTGTATGATGGCGACACCATCACCCTTTCAATCTCTTCTGGTTGTGTGTTGGCGACACCATCACCCTTTCAGTCTCCTCTGGTTGTGTGTTGGCGACACCATCACCCTTTCAGTCTCCTCTGGTTGTGTGTTGGCGACACCACCACCCTTTCAGTCTCCTCTGGTTGTATGATGGCGACACCATCACCCTTTCAATCTCTTCTGGTTGTGTGTTGGCGACATCATCGCCCTTTCAGTCTCCTCTGGTTGTGTGTTGGCGACACCATCACCTTTTCAGTCTCCTCTGGTTGTATGATGGCGACACCATCACCCTTTTAGTCTCTTCTGGTTGTGTGATGGCGACATCATCACCCTTTCAGTCTCCTCTGGTTGTATGATGGCGACACCATCACCCTTTTAGTCTCTTCTGGTTGTGTGATGAAAACACCATCACCCTTTCAGTCTCCTCTGGTTGTGTAATGGTGACACCATCACACTTTCAGTCTCCTCTGGTTGTGTGATGGTGATACCATCACCGGATCATCTATCCATTCATAATTTATAAATGTCATAATTTCCTTCGGTTGGAGAATTTTCAAATATACATTCATCATCACTGATATTACGAAAAGGAAAAACATCAGATGTTGAGTTAAGGCCACAGTTTTTTATTTTTAGGTTTACAGATTTTTACAGTCATATCTAACATCGGAGGAGGGTAAACATTTTTTTTTACTTTCATGTCAAACACAGGACGGGTGAAAAAGAGATGAGAGATGAAGGGGAAAGGGTTAATCAAGGCCAGTTTTTTTAAGTTTTTGTATGGATTATTACAATAGTGTTTAAGGTAGCTGGGGCAGATATTATATGCTTGTCTTGAATTGATTAGTTTCAGTAGACGTTTTTAAGATAAATAAAAAATTTCTTCACAGACTGTAGATAGTACTCAGTACATAGTACTTAATATTCCAGATTAATAAAATTTGCAGTTTTTCATTGATTCGGTTATGTTACAAGATTTTTTTTACATTTTTGTAAATGTAAAAAATAGCCCCAAAATGCGAAATTATTTTGTTTTGAGAAAATCCCCAAAGAAATGAATGACACACATAAGTATGACAGTGTCACTGATAACTTTAAGATATATTTTGGTTAACATAAACGAATTACGTCTGCTACACCACAGTGAATGAATTAAGCAAGTTGAATGACAGCTTAAAGTGGTAGTGTATTTTTGATACAAACCCTTCACCAATCGTAATTCGATATCGTATTATGTTGCCTACATGTAAGAGGCGTTGAAACGCCAAATTGCAACATCGTAAGTATTGTAGTTTTTTTAAAATAAGAAATTAAGCATCATATCCTGGTTATTAATAAAAACGCAATCTCAACAAATGTTTGTTTTGTGTCGAAATTTAGTTTTTCACTGGCGTTTTACGTATTGTTGACAAAATATGGCCATTTGTAATATTGACACGTCCCCTTAATTTGCCGCCGCAATCCGGCGGGGTCACCAGGTCACATATACGTTGCCATTTCCATTAGCGTCAAAGGCACAATAAACTACGTTACCGCTGACATTTGCTGGTTTAAGGACATGATTTAGTTACATAGTTAGATATAATACTGATGTGTACTGGAATCACAGTAACCAGACGATATGTTCCGCTTTCACGACGAACGAATATAGCTGGTTCGAACATCGTAGCAACAAGTTGGCAACACGTTACAGCTTGACCATAGCCCGGGGCCTACGGCTACGCCTGGAAATAGTCCGTCTATATTTCGTTTTGAAACGTTCATGACTATGAAAATAATTTCTCTTACAGAACATTATTCACACCAATTTTGCACGAGACTGATCATTTGTATTGTGTATAAACAGTCGGAGAACAATGAGTTGTCTGCGCAGTAATGCGGTACAACGCTACCGTGAAAGGCGTTCCCTGCGTGGTGAATATATTTTCGGTGTCGCAATGCTTCTCAGCCATTCGATTTTTGTGAACATTTTATTTTTCAGACATTATATTTGATTTTTATAGATTATTATTATAATAGATTATTTGTAAAAAAGTCACGTGAGAATGTCGGCGGGACATTAATAATAAAAAACAATAAACCTCTTTTTTATTGTGGTCGGCGGATCCGTAAACCGAAAAAATAAAAACCGTTGCCTAATTTAGTTTTATGAAAAATACATTGACATAGTTTACATTTTACCAAGTAACTTTTTTGACATTTGATTACAAACTAGATGAGTCAAGTTTTTCAGGGTATTGGCCATTTAAACGGTAGATAATAGAAACAATAGGTGAGCCACACAAAGGAATGTACACTGTGATGATCAGTGACCAGAATTATAACATTAACAGTAGTACAAAATATGCAGTGTCCAATATTACTACAGAGATGACACAACATCAGTCCTAGACATAGTCACAGTCGTAGGAAAGTCCCAAGTTGAAGTCAAAGGCATTAGGTTCAGTTCAGTTAAAGTCACGGAAGTCTTGTGCGGTTTTAATTAACAAAAACCTTACAGCTCCTGGTCCAGGTAGACTGGACCTTACCTTGCTTGTGCAGCAACCTGGCTGTCTTGGTGAGTTCTGGTCCAGGTAGACTGGACCTTACCTTGCTTGTGCACCAACCTGGCTGTCTTGGTGAGTTCTGGTCCAGGTAGACTGGACCTTACCTTGCCTGTGCACCAACCTGGCTGTCTTGTTGAGTTCTGGTCCAGGTAGACTGGACCTTACCTTGCTTGTGCAGCAACCTGGCTGTCTTGGTGAGTTCTGGTCCAGGTAGACTGGACCTTACCTTGCCTGTGCACCAACCTGGCTGTCTTGGTGAGTTCTGCCTGCTTTAGCAGTTAAGTGTTCATTCAGGAAAACGTTTGTGCCACGAAGTTGTTTCCCCATTTTCAGGAGGTTGATCTTTGCCTTCCTGTTGGTGAAACAGATGATACGAGGGGGGGTGTGCGGTTGGTCGTTGATGTCTTGTTATTGTTGCCCAGCTTGTTGCATGCAGAGATGTTGTTTCAGTCGAAGTTGATGTGTTTTGTCAATAGAAAGTTCACCACTTTGTCTTCTAGTGGAATGGTGCGTCTGCGTCGGTTTCGATGGTCGTGTTGTTGTATGTGGCTCGAGCGTAGGATTGGTGTTTCGTCTCGAGGCCGGAGATGATGATGTCATTAATCCGCGAGTTCTGTTTGAGACCGTCAATCCTGGATTCCAGAATTTTTAACGTGAGCGTCTTTCTCGTCATTGGCCTTTCGCTCAGCTGCTGTTTAATGTCATTCATTTTGGTTGCATATACTTTGGTTGCATATATATCGCTATCCCTGTGTGGCAACGTGGGTGTGGAAGACGTTCGTTTGAAGTTTAAGTCACCGTCGGTCGCTTTGTTTACGTAGTAAACAAAGATAGTGATTTTGGTTCGTGATCTTTTACTGCTCAATGCACCTGCTTTTCAGGTGGAGTTGGTTTGATAAATTGCGGGATCTGTAGTCACTGATGGTCTTCTGTTCTGATTCAGCAGTCTCCATAAATGGAGATATCTTACGTTTTTCAGACAAATTAGTTGTCAGGTGAAGGTGTTATAAGTTCGCTATGGAAATATAAACTATAGTAGAAGGGTTCAATTCAAATAAAAATAACCATGCTACATTGTGTCATTTACCGTATAATTCCCAATAGTAGCACACTACTTAATAGACGCACACCCCCCTTTTTGAGAAGTGAAACCATGCGAAAAAACATAGATTTTCAGGAGCAAAGGCACGCTAAATGCAAATGACAGAAGTACTGCTGCGGCTGGCGTCACCTTGCAGACTCTTTAGAAATAATTCATAGTGTGTGTTTTTACCCGCAACGTGGCACCACATTATTATCACTACGGGCGGCTTTCGCCAGATTTCTGTGGAAGCACTAGGACTAGCTTTTATTTATTTTATCGCTCACTCGCCGTCAGCAAAGTGTGTGAGTTTGAATTGTCTATTTAATGATGCTCAAAGAATCGAGTGGTGGCCGGCTGACTTACAAACACCGCGAACGAATGTACTTTTTCAGTGTCTGTCTCATGCGTTTTTGTAGTTTGTCGATCGAGTGTCGTTTGGTTTGGTAGATGCACTGAAACTGCATCTTTGCTAAGTGCAAGACAAACAACGCAACACCTCATTGTAGGCTTACATTAAGTTTATTTAGCACCATCAAAACAATTCGAAGCACATGTAGATTGGACATAATACATCACATAAAATAAAGCGCTAGTTATGAAATAAATCGGTGATCAACGAGATGGTTCCCGAGTCATTCCCTAGAAGCGCCCCGCATTCTTTGCATAGTTCACAGTGGCGCCACACTGAGGATTAGCTACCAGTTTGATTTAGATGCTGATTTCACCCATAGCGGCAGATCGTGATTCAGGCCACATTTGAGAACTAATAGACGCCCACCCAAGCCTTCTCACTCACGCACTGCGCGTCTGTAGGGAATAATACGATATATAGCGCTAATTCCCACATGGTGGATAGATGCGTCACATAAAAATAAAACAGTGCCTGTATCTATAAACACCCAACATGTGTTCACGGTGCCTGTATCCACTATAAACACCCCGCATGTGCTCACAGTGCCTGTATCCACTATAAACACCCCGCATGTGCTCACAGTGCCTGTATCCACTATAAACACCCCACATGTGCTCACAGTGCCTGTATCCACTACAAACACCCCACATGTGCTCACTGTGCCTGTATCCACTATAAACACCACACATGTGCTCACAGTGCCTGTATCCACTATAAACACCACACGTGCTCACAGTGCCTGTATCCACTATAAACACCCCACATGTGCTCACGGTGCCTGAATCCACTATAAACACCCCACATGTGCTCACAGTGCCTGTATCCACTACAAACACCCCACATGTGCTCACGGTGCCTGTATCCACTATAAACACCCAACATGTGCTCACGGTGCCTGTATCCACTATAAACACCCAACATGTGCTCACAGTGCCCGTAAACACTATAAACACCCCACATGTGCTCACAGTGCCCGTATCCACTATAAACACCCTGCATGTGCTCACAGTGCCTGTATCCACTATAAACACCCCGCATGTGCTCACAGTGCCTGTATCCACTATAATCACCCCACATGTGCTCACAGTGCCTGTATCCACTACAAACACCCCACATGTGCTCACGGTGCCTGTATCCACTATAAACACCCCACATGTGCTCACAGTGCCTGTATCCACTATAAACACCCCACATGTGCTCACGGTGCCTGAATCCACTATAAACACCCCACATGTGCTCACAGTGCCTGTATCCACTACAAACACCCCACATGTGCTCACGGTGCCTGTATCCACTATAAACACCCAACATGTGCTCACAGTGCCCGTAAACACTATAAACACCCCACATGTGCTCACAGTGCCCGTATCCACTATAAACACCATCAACTCCAGGTGATTTATTATCTTTCATCTTCTTAATTTTCTTTGCTATCATTTCAGGAGTTACAAATAACTGCCCCAAATGTTCTGATTTATTGCCCTCAAATTAAGTAAATGGAACTGGAAGTCAGTAAAAACTGAGCTGAAATACGCATTCAGGACCTCTGCCATTTGAAACCCGTCTGAAATTATGTTTTCACTGTTGCTTTCCAGTGGTCCGACCTTATCTCGAACTTTCTGTTTACTCCTTACATAAGCATAGAAACTCTTGCTGTCATTTTTTATATTACCTGCCAATTTTTGTTCAAAGGTTCTTTTAGACTTTCTAATTTCAGTTGTAGCTAGGTTAAGTGCCTCTTTGTAGTGCTTCTAATTAATTAAATATGCATACTTAATTATTTAAAGGCATGCCTTTAACTTTACGTACACATACTTAATTAATTAGAAGCATGCCTTTAACTTTACATACGCACGTTTAATTAATCAAAGGCAAGCTTTTAATATCGCGCCTTTAACTTAGTTTATTTAAATAGTAAAAAATCAAATAAATAAATATTAAAGGTGAACCTGATATGCTGTCGAAGACATAGTAATGATAATCTGCGTAACGTGTTGAATTCAACTTCTTCAAAAATATCCTATCTCGAAAATCTGACACCGATTTTGAAACTGTTTTCACATTTCAGTTTCTCAACGCGTCAGCTATATCACAAAAATATAATACTAAATGGATCTGCCAGCTCAAAATCTCATTTACATTTATAATCAAGACTAAAGTCAGTGACAGTGTCAGTGAAGACGAACTCACAAGGTTGACAAGTACCAGGACCAGGTCCAGGAGGTTTTGACATACAGCAGGGATTTTCGGGGCCTGGTACTTGAGCTGCCTGCTATCAGCACTTAGCAAACGCATTCCTTGGTGCCTAAGCTCCAATGCTAGGGCCGGTATTGGCAGGATCCGGCGTTCATGATTATCATGATGAATTTACATCTATACGCCGTAACTACGTTTATGACTGGCGTCTGCGAGGTAAACGCGTCCGTGTGCGACACGGTAGTCCACGGTCCTTCCTGCTGTTCCGCCATGGCGATTTCACATGATCCATCGCTGCAGCCGTACTCTTTAGCAATGCTGTCAATCGTTTCGTTTCACAGCATAAAAAAATGTACGTATAGGATTTCCATTGTGGAATAAGCAATGGCGTTTTATTACGCAGTCTAGAGACGCAAGTGCCATCTTGCCATCCCTAGCCAACGTGATTCAGTATGTAACAAGATCGCTCATTGGGTGAAATATTTCCGATCCCACAAATCACGCGTGCGGACCCAAACAAGTTTGGTAGTGCACACATGTCATCGAATACGCAGGTTGAATTACTCGCGGGTTGTTTTATTAGTTTTAATGAAAATGTAACGAAACAAACATTGATTGAAATATCAAATAAAAAGATTAGGGTCAGCCCGTTTTTCTAGGTAGGGTCGGGTTACCGGAAACACACAATTTTTTCGCCTACGCCTAATGTTGAGTTCCTGGTAACTATGTTACACCAAATTGCTTCCTCACAATCTGCTTCACTTTTCAGTGTTATTTCGTATGCTTGGATAGATTCTTTAATATATGAAATTACTCCACCTCCCCTTCTTTCTCGTCTATAATCCTAAACATTGCATAGCCTGTCAGTGCTAACTCAGCATCTACTATATCTTTATTTGCCCATGATTCTGTGATGCCTATTACATGAGGACCAATATCTGCTACCATAATGTCTAACTCACTTTTTTATTTACTATGCTCCTGGCATTTAAGCATACACATTTAAGTTCATTGTCTGAAATTATTGGTGAACATTTCTTTGGATGTGTATTTGTAGTAGTACTCCTTTGAGTTTTCTCTGTCAGTTCCCCCTGTAACATATGTAACAACAGCCCAGAGAAGTTGTATTTAACTCACGTTCTGCTCAAGATTTCTCAATTTCTTTCAACATGACAAGGAACCTCAGATGATTTTTTGCATTAACTCGAATCTCAAAAGCTTTTTCATAATTAAACTCTTCTATTTGTGGAGATTCTAGGTCTAACTACATAAAATTCTGCATATGGTTGACACTCAGGCAAAGATTCAACATGTTTCATGATTAGGTCTTGATGGCATTATACCCTGATATACCTCACTCACAACTGACAGATGTGACTGGTATTGTTTCTTGATGGCATTATACCCTGATATACCTCGCTCACCACTGACAGATGAGACTGGTATTGTTTCTTGATGGCATTATACCCTGATATACCTCGCTCACAACTGACAGATGAGACTGGTATTGTTTCTTGGTGGCATTATACCCTGATATACCTCGCTCACCA
This sequence comes from Lamellibrachia columna, assembly GCA_963662155.1. Lineage (NCBI taxonomy): Eukaryota > Metazoa > Annelida > Polychaeta > Sabellida > Siboglinidae > Lamellibrachia > Lamellibrachia columna. The sequence goes on along the minus strand of OY759261.1, from coordinate 33,128,039 downwards.
CTGACAGATGAGACTGGTATTGTTTCTTGGTGGCATTATACCCTGATATACCTCGCTCACCACTGACAGATGAGACTGGTATTGTTTCTTGATGGCATTAAACCCTGATATACCTCGCTCACTACTGACAGATGTGACTGGTATTGTTTCTTGATGGCATTATACCCTGATATACCTCGCTCACCACTGACAGATGTGACTGGTATTGTTTCTTGATGGCATTATACCCTGATATACCTCGCTCACTACTGACAGATGTGACTGGTATTGTTTCTTGATGGCATTATACCCTGATATACCTCGCTTACAACTGACAGATGAGACTGGTATTGTCAAGCCTAGAGCTGTCAACTTGCTCAAATTTGGGTATGTTTCCCTGTTTGCATGCAGGCATTCATGCATCACTTCTGGTAAGTCACATCCAGAAAACGTGTCCATTGCGAAGATGAACTTGAGCAGAACCCATTCAGCTTGGGCTTCTGTAGCACACACAACAATTGTGTAGTGAGCAAACTACTTGGTCAGATGCTTCTCAGGCCTTGACATTAAGCTTTTGTACCCAGTGATCCTTCAGGCCAGTAGATATTAAAAGTTACTGGCCCCCCCAAAGAAAGTTACTGACCCAAAATGTTTTTTATTGATAAAAACCCACAATTTTTTGCAATACATCGCATTACAAGTCGAAGGATGTGAGTTTGGCCGTTATTATTTTGCCGTTGGTGATTTACTTTCATGCAGGAATCGTTTGAGAATCATATGCCCTCTGTCGAAGCCACAGGTGCAGCAGGTCACGTTTTGAGAACGACAGGTTACAGCTAGTTATACTAGAAAAAATGAACCACACCTGACACCGTGTATAACTATGACTATTACAATTGGGTTTATTTCTTTTGAATATAAATTTTTGGACTGAAGTACAAAGTTATGGTAAACTTAGCTATCTGCGCCCTAGCGGGTCCGGGAATGTATGTTAGGTGCTAGAATGTATGTTAATTCACAAAAAGTCTGCACGTCGTTGCGGACATTTTTGTGAGGCTCGTACATATCCAAACAAGATGGCAACTGTACGAAGTGACAACACAAAGTCAGATGAGATGAAGATTGTGTTTAATTGTGGCGCCGGGGTGGATGGCAAGGACAAGCGATTGAAACGATGACCTGTAACTAATGGGATAAAAATGATCTGAAACTATGTTGGCCCACCAGGCAGGGTTGAAAAAAATAATGATTTAAAAAAATAATAATCAGATTTTTTTTATTTATTTGATTTGTTTTATTTATTTGATTTAAAAAAATCTGGTATATAGACATTTATATAGATGTTTATATTTATAAACTCTTTCAAACCTGTTCTATTTAAATCGATTTGGTACTTGTCTTAACAGAGGGTACAAGATTTTTGCTTATATAAAGATGTTACACAATGTCCACAAGGCCTCACCTCCTGTAGTTGCATAACCTGTCTTGGAACGGAAAGCATGCTGTGTGTCTGTGGCTGTAGCAGTGCTAATTATTGTTTGCTGAGAGGGTGGATTAGCACCTGTCCAGGGCTCTGCCTACTCTAAGGATCTCCAACCAGACAGCAAACTGGTATGGTATTAAACAATTGTAGCCCAGACTATCTCACTTGAGTCAACATACTGAATTGATAACAACTAGCACAAGCTCTAAGTGGACTTTAACTCAGGACTTCTGACTTGACAAGGTACTTCCTCTGGAAGACAAGTTTGTGTGGCTTGACTGGCTTGACTGCATTCAGAAAGGAAATAGCTCAAACATACACAATGTAATAAAATATTTGACTATCAGGCTGTCTGGTGACAATACAGCTACACAAGTGTGCGCACATTGTGCTTTTGTATTAAAAAAACATAAAACTTTGTTGATCTCGATGCTTGTAAACAATTATTTGTGTTAAATTCATATAAATCAGTGATTAAAAAAATCGGAAGTAAAAAAAATCATAAATCAATGATTTTTTTTTAGTGATTTAAATCATGATTTAAATCAATGATTTAAATCAAATGATTTAAATCAAACAACCCTGCCACCAGGCCAGTAAAATATGGAAACTTGTGGCCCGAACTGGCCTGACAGTCCCCAAAAAGGCGCTGCGTCAGTGTTAATGTCGAGGCCTGCTTCTCCTGCTCGTCACTGGTCATCTGTTGTTGGTACTTTGGATAGAGAACCCATTCAGCTTGGGCTTCTGTAGCACACACAACACTTGTGTAGTGAACAAACTACTTGGTCAGATGTTTCTCCTGCTCGTCACTGGTCATCTGTTGTTGGTATTGTCATGCCGCTCCCTATTACAGTTTAAAATAGGAAACGGCCAAAAAGTTAAAGGGGATTAGCTAAAAGGGTGTAAAGACCTCAGTTCTATACAGCGAAATAATTTATAAGAAACACGATCAAGATTTTCAATAATACATGCTTTATTTTGAGTAAAATCTCTTGGGTGTAAACTGTATAAAATTCCTTTCGTGCAAACTCTAAAAAGAAGATTGAATAATCAATGAGGTATGCTTATGCCACACACGAATTAAGAAAGTATGTGTAGCAGGAGGCTACTATCAGAACCGAGAGTGCTCCTGCACACTCAACTTACCGGGCACACAAAACACAGTTCGGCAAACTCTAGTCACATGACTACATTCAAGTAGCACTGCCATCTGGTGGGTAACGTCCCTCAGTGCTGCCCTACTGTGGGACTCCACACAACTATATCCACTTATGGCTCTACCATAGTACTTTGGATAGAGAACCATGAAGGCATCCATTATGTCATGATCTAGAAAAGTGCACCACAGATGTGTGACCACCTCGTCCACCAAAGCAGCAGCGGCTTCTTTGAATTTCTTTCCTTTGCTCAATCTTTTATATTGTGAGTCTTGTACATGGCATAGCCACAAGTATCAGGTTCAGTCGGCAAGACACCCTCTTTCAAATATGGGCTGGTGTTGTTAGCAGAGACTCAACTGCTAGAACAGCTGCATCTATCTGTGGCTTTATGCACCATATGTAGCACTGTGGTTCTACATTGTCACGGAGAGCAGCCCCAGAATCCCGATGACAACTGCAAGGAAATGGGTCATGATGATAAATTTCACTGTAGCAATTTGTTTGATGACACCACGAAGGATTGCTCTTCCTTCTCTGTCACTCTCAACTGAGGCTGCTCCTAGGGCAGAGATTGACACCACGGAGGATTGTTCTTACAGTCCCTTCCATTTTCTCTGTAATTTTGACGACATGCCTTTCTGCACATGTGGTATGTATAACAACACAGATTGACACAGTTTGGGTCCTTTGCTTTCACATCATGCACCTCTTTGTTTCGCTCAATGGTATGATTCATATTTTCAGTTGCAAGGGTTCTTGCCAAACGAAGATTTTCTATCGTTTGTTTTAAATGTTCATAAGTCTTAGGTAAGTGTTCTGGTGGTACCATCACTGTGTCTATCGCCCTTATCAGATATCTGTCAATTCTATTTTTAAACATATTCACGCTACAGTAGTACCTGCCTTCAACGGACCCTCCGATGAGCGGACACCTGCTATGTCGGGACACTTTCTCAATGTACGGACTGTTTTACCATGGTAATGTCCCTCTGATGAGGGGACACCTGGTTAACGCGGACAGCGGACAGGATATTTTGGTTTTCTGTCCCTTCTAAGGCGGACAGTAATAATTATTTTCGTGATTTTTTCTCAAAATATTTTATTCCCAAAATGGCGACGGACAAACAGCATGGTGTGTAGTGGGAAAAACAATGTTCTATCGCGGATTTGGACATAAGGCTGTTGGTCGTGGACCCCGATTTTCTGCCGCCAGGGGAAATGCCAAATGGGCCTGCTTAAACCTACTTAGAATTGCTTTGATAATTCTCAAGAAATTGGTGAACAATGTCAATGAACGAGTGTCAACCTGTTGTTTGTTTGACGCTGCCGCCGACATCAATCGCTGATGTTGGCTTCGCTTAGGCGGTTTGAAAAAGCAATCGAGATTCACAAATACACCTCGCATAAGAATCAGATAAACAGTATGTACCTCAGTTATATCTTTACTGTACAGCCTGTTTATGTATTATTAAGTTAATTGATAACATCCGTCATCCGCACATATGTCTGTCCAATGAGGGGACACCTGCCATGTAGGGACACTTGCTTGGATATAGAAGTGTCCGTTCAAGGCAGGTACTACTGTACTAGCATTAACACAATCATTTGGCGGTTTGTTCCATTCATTTATCACCCTCTGTGAGAAAGAATACTTTCTCATGTCCAACCTACACTGTTCCATAACTAATGCTGCTTTGTGTCCTCTGGTTCTACTGCCTTCTTTAAGTTTGAAAAACATTCCTATCAACATCCTCATAACCGTTCACTATTTTAAACACTTCTATTTGGTCTCCTTTTAGTCTCCTGGTCTCTGTCAAACCATATTGTAATAAGCGGCTTTCATAACTAATGCCTCTCAATTCTGGAATCATTTTAGTTGGTCTTCGTTGTATTCTTTCTAGCTTGTCTGTGTCCTTATGATACGGCCTCCATGCTTGTATACAGTATTCCAAATGTGGTCAAACTATTGCTTTGTACAGGGGTACAATTAGCTGTTTCTCCTTATACGTGATAGTTCTTCTAATTAGCCCTAGAATTTGTTTTCCTTTCGAAGCAGCAATCCCACATTGCTCTGAAACTTTCATGTCAGCACTAAATGTAACTCCTAAGTCCTTGTCTTGCATGGTTCTACCTAGTACAGCATCCCCCATTTTATATTCTTCGTCCATGTTTCCCTGTCCTATGTGTATGCATTTACACTTATTATCTTTCATCTTCTTAATTTTCTTTGCTCTCATTTAAGGAGTTACAAATAACTGCCCTAAATGTTCTGATTTATCGCCCTCAAATTTAGTAACTGGAACTGGAAGTTAGCTGATATTTTTTTGTTCAAAAGTTCTTTTGGATTTTGTAATTTCAGTTGTAGCTAGGTTAAGTGCCGCTTTGTAGTTTGTGTAGTCTTCTACATTTCCCCCCACAACATCTGTTTGTGAGCAATTTTTCTGATAGCCTCTTTAGATAGGTGTTTCTTCTGGGACCTTTTCCCTTGTTTTCGTAATGGAACAAATTTCTCAATAATGCCCTCAATCTCATATTTAAAACAAGCCCTGCATTCTGTTGCCGTCTTGTTCTTCAGCAAGTTATTCCAATCTAGATTTGCTAGATATGTTCTCATCTCTTTATATTTGCCTTTGTTGAAGTTCCTTTGTTAAAGTTACTCCTCCATTGTTTTTTATATGTAGTCCCTGCATTTACTTTTATATTAAAATTGATCTGGTTATGGTCACTGGAACCCAAAAGTTTGTGTACTTTAACATTGTCAACTAATTCATTTTGAGAAGACAAAATTAAATCTAACACATTCCCACCCCTGGTTGGTTCCAAGACATGTTGAGTAAGGAAACAATCCTGTGTTAGAAGTAGGAACTGAAGGTCGTCACCCCCAGCACTCTCTAATGATTTCCATTGTATATGGTTATGGTTAAAATCACCCATTATAACATTCCCCCTTGCTCACCTCCCTTATCGTCTTTTGTAATTTTATATCTTCCTCTTGTCTTATGTCAGGGGTGAGATTTAGCAAGTCATGGAAAGTAGCCAGTCGGGCTACCAACATTGCAAAGTGAAGTAGCCCGACAGCTTCTCAGGTAGCCCACATGCTAATCAATACTTGATGATAGAAAGTAACTACTTTGAAGATAGAATGTATGCAAGACATAAGCAACATTTACAAAAATACCTGTTTGAAAAATTTATTTTCAAGACAGGATCAATACAATGTAATACATAATACTGAATAAAATACAGTATACAATTGTACACGTGACAGATTGTTTTGTTTTCATAACATGGAACACCGACAGTCTACGCGTCACAGGACATTAGGTCCTGTCTCACAGCGTCACAGGACATCAGGTCCTGTGAACTTAGGCAAAGTCAATCACCATACATTTTTTTCTATCTGCCTGTTGCTGTTGTATAGCTCAATAGATGTGTGGACCACGTGGATATATATGCCAGACTAGAGAAACTTTAACCAGGTTCCCGATTAATTCACCAGAAGCGCTCTGCGCACCATGTGGATATATTATATAAAACTGGTGCCACACGGCGCCAAGACTATTAACATGACCGGTTATTATTTCAGTGTAGAATGACCATTCAGTTACATGTTGAGCGTCGATGTGGTTGATTAAAAATACAATGAATGCTCCCTATTGATATCGCTTCGGCTACGGTTTGGCAACATTTCTTGCAATGTCAAACGTGTCACAAACACACGATTTATGGTTAACATAAATGCTATATAGCCAGGACAACACTTCTGAGATGTTTATTAACATTCCGTTTATTTTTGCTGCGTCTAAAATATTGCACCTCCGTAAATATTTTGAGTCGCCATGCGGGCCACTGTAGTCAAAAATTTGCCCGAAGCCATTTTTGGGCGCCATTGGCGACCGGGCGACCACTAAATCTCACCCGTTATGTTAGGACTATGATAAACTACTATTGTTAATGTTGAGTTCTTGGTAACTATGTTACACCAAATTGCTTACTCACAATCTGCTTCACTTTTCAGTGTTATTTCATATTCTTGGATAAATTCTTTAATATATAAAATTACTCCACCTCCCCTTCTTTCTCGTCTATCCTTCCTAAACATCAGATAGCCTGTCAGTGCTAACTCAGCATCTATTATATCTTTATTTGCCCATGATTCTGTGATACCTATCACGTGAGGGTCAATATCTGCTACCATAATGTCTAACTCACTTTTTTTATTTACTATGCTCCTGGCATTTAAGCATACACATTTAAGTTCATTGTCTGAAATTATTGGTGAACATTTCTTTGCATGTGTATTTGTAGTAGTACTCCTTTGAGTTTTCTCTGTCAGTTCCCCCTGCGCATCTAGTTTAAATAATTTATGGTACCTGTGCCCTCGTCGACAACCCTGACAAACTCACACCCAACTCCTAACTCACACCCTTCCCTGTCAGATGAAGTCCATCTCTCATGAAAAAGTAATCTCTTCCTACAAAGTTTAACCACATGTTTACGAAGCCTACTCCCTCCTCCATACATACCTTCTGTACTTGTGTGTTGATCGCCATCCTCCTACAGTTCCTATACTCCTCAACCCTGCCTCTCATTACTGGTAATATCCCCAACAATACAATCTGTCCAATTCGTGCCTCTTTAAGTGTCTTGTCCAACCTCCTGTACTTACCAGCGATGGCCGATGTACCCTCCTCGGCATTGTTTGTTCCCACATGCACGAGAACAGCACCTCCCGTGCCACCACCCATGACCTGTCCTGCCTTCTCTGCTACATCCTCTATTTTTGCCCCTGGTAGGCATACAGTTATGTCATCTCCTCTGTTTACAATTTTATCCACTTTCTTAATGATGGAATCCCCCATGAATACCCGGGCTTTCCTCGCCTTCCCCTGTGATACTACGTCAGCAAAGCTCCTTTCCTGCCACAGACTATGCCCCTTTCTCTTCTATCATTAACCTCTACTGTCGTACCACCTGGCAATCCATCTCCACTCACCCGTTTACCTTTCTTTTGTTGCATACTCTGCCTCCTGTCATCTTTCTACTTCTGATCCACAGTCTTCTCCTTTTCTCTGCTCTTGTTATCCTCGACCATCGTACCACCTGACAGTCCCTCTCCACTCACCCGGTTATCTTCCTTTTGTTGCACTGCCGGCATAACAACAGGACCAACTTGAAGAGTCAGAAATGTAATTAAATAAAATTAAATAAAACTGCTCATTTAGATGTGTGGAATCAGTCGGAAAATCTTTAAATATTTATGCCTAACAAGGTGTCTAAATGCACATAAGCCCACAAAGCTCATGTCCCCAAACGGACTGTTTTGAGTAAAGTAAACAGATTTGCTATGCATATAGATTTTGTTATGCTGGCAGTGCTCAGGCGATTCATTCTGTCATTTGTTCACTTGCCTTCAAAACCCTTTAACAATACTTCATCGCCTTTCAACTTTTACTTAGAAGCTTTGTTTCGAGATAGCCTATATATTTATTGCAGATCTTCAGAGTTGACTGACTGAGAATGACTACAATCCCTTTTCAAGTGACAGTGAACCAGATCTATCTTCAGAGTTGACTGACGTTCAGGATGACTACAATCCCTTTTCAAGTGACAGTGAGCCAGATATTGTAAGTGTTGAATGCCAAATCTAATTAATAAGCTTAACACAATGGCCATACTGCACTTAATACAATGGCCAGAGTGCACTTAATACAATGGCCATGCTGCACTTAATACAATGGCCATACTGCACTTAATACAATGGCCAGAGTGCACTTAATACAATGCCCATGCTGCACTTAATACAATGGCCATGCTGCACTTAATACAATGGCCATACTGCACTTAATACAATGGCCATGCTGCACTTAATACAATGGCCAGAGTGCACTTAATACAATGGCCATACTGCACTTAATACAATAGCCATACTGCACTTAATACAATGGCCATGCTGCACTTAATACAATGGCCATACTGCACTTAATACAATGGCCATGCTGTACTTAATACAATGGCCATACTGCACTTAATACAATGACCATACTGCACTTAATACAATGGCCATACTGCACTTAATACAATATCCATACTGCACTTAATACAATAGCCATACTGCACTTAATACAATGGTCATACTGCACTTAATACAATGGCCATACTGCACTTAATACAATGGCCATGCTGCACTTAATACAATGGCCATACTGCACTTAATACAATGGCCAGACTGCACTTAATACAATGGCCATGCTGCACTTAATACAATGGCCAGACTGCACTTAATATAATGACCATACTGCACTTAATACAATGGCCAGACTGCACTTAGTACAATGGTCAGACTGCACTTAATACAATGGCCATGCTGCACTTAATACAATGACCATACTGCACTTAATACAATGGCCATGCTGCACTTAATACAATGGCCATGCTGCACTTAATACAATGGCCATACTGCACTTAATACAATGGCCATACTGCACTTAATACAATGGCCATACTGCACTTAATACAATATCCATACTGCACTTAATACAATAGCCATACTGCACTTAATACAATGGTCATACTGCACTTAATACAATGGCCATACTGCACTTAATACAATGGCCAGACTGCACTTAATACAATGGCCATGCTGCACTTAATACAATGGCCATGCTGCACTTAATACAATAGCCATACTGCACTTAATACAACGGCCATACTGCACTTAATACAATGGCCAGACTGCACTTAATACAATGGCCATGCTGCACTTAATACAATGGCCATACTGCACTTAATACAATGGCCATACTGCACTTAATACAACGGCCATACTGCACTTAATACAATGGCCATGCTGCACTTAATACAATGGCCATGCTGCACTTAATACAATGGCCATACTGCACTTAATACAACGGCCATACTGCACTTAATACAATGGCCATACTGCACTTAATACAATGGCCATGCTGCACTTAATACAATGACCATACTGCACTTAATACAATGGCCAGACTGCACTTAATACAATGGCCATGCTGCACTTAATACAATGGCCAGACTGCACTTAATATAATGACCATACTGCACTTAATACAATAGCCATACTGCACTTAATACAATGGCCAGACTGAACTTAACATCATTTCGGGCCAGAGCAAATTAATACTATTTAGCGGTACATTTTAATACAGTGCATGAATAAATAGTTAATCAATTTGAGTCACATAAGATACTAGTGCAATAATTCTGTACATTGCCTTTACAGAAGACATTTACACCAAAGAAAGTTGAAGAAATTGTTGATGCATCGCTGTCACTTGATGATAAGTTAGATGAATTCAGCTTCAATTAATTTTTAGTAATAATAACGAGTACATTTATATTGTGTTGTAAATCTGGACAGAGTCTCTTCAGATATATATATAATTGAAACTAAGTTACGCTGTACTGTTTAAATACACTATCAATATAGATTTTTTTTAATGGTGGACTCGATAAGCCAAAGATTTCATTGTCCACTTGCCACATGGGTTTTGTTCTGGATGGCAATCTTGTTAAACATGGCTACATTCCTAGGGTTTATAGCTTTCAAAACACGAAATAAAAATGACGGACCTATGTAATACTGTAAGTCGGTCCTATTAAACTACATCATACATATCACAAGTGATAACTTTAATGCAAATATGTCTTAGATTCACTGTCATTTGCAATTCCTAATTTGAGCATTCACTATGGGCAAATGTAGTTCAAGTTGGTTGTCTTATTTAAACAAACTTTTGCACATGACATGGTACTTTACGCTGCCTTTAACTCCAATTTTTATAAATCACAAACATTTCCGATAGAAACAGCATTGTGTTCATTATTCTGCCAGGTCCTAATGTAAGTTTGTGTTCATTATTCTGCCAGGTTCTAATGTAAGTTTGTGTTCATTATTCTGCCAGGTCCTAATGTAAGTTTGTGTTCATTATTCCGCCAGGTCCTAATGTAAGTTTGTAATATCACTAGAAATGAACCAATTGACACAATAAACAAAATAGACAAAGCCTAAGCCATCTCTTAATTTTATGTTTATCGATTCTGATATTTGTAAGGCTATATGTTCTTGCAGGTTTGAATCCTGTTGGTGTTCACTAACGCATGTTTGTCTTTTAACATTCCTAAGCCTTTATTGGAGTACTGATGCAGATTCTAATCATGTTGGTGTTTTAAGTTTGTGTCTTTTAATATTCCTAAGCCTTTATTGGAGTGTTGTACTTGTTCGATTATTGTTTGTTTTTTGGAACACGTTTTTTTTCTAATATTTGTAAACCTTTACTGAAGTGTTGTGGCAGGTTCAATTCCTGTTGGTGTTCTGAATAACACACCTGGCTGGGCACACGTGGTAATTAGTTCATTCTCTCAAGACATCTTTATTTTTACTACAGTGCAACACTTAAAAATATGTAGACTGAATCATTTTTAATCTGACATGAACCCTCCAAATTTATATCTATGTATTTTCCATGGTACTCCTGTTTTTTTAAAACAGTGGAAGTAATGTTGCATTCTTCCATGGAATATTTGGTTACAGTCTGATCGCACGCACGCACGCACGCACGCACGCACGCACGCACGCACGCACGCACGCACGCACGCACGCACGCACGCACCTCAGAGCCATAGAGCAACACACTATTCACATTGGTGTTGACAATTGGGTCTTATTTCTTATTGATACGGATGTTGAATTCTGCCCTGTTCTTAAGGTGATGAATGCATGCCTGGCCTTTCCAATATTAGGTATTTTACATTGGACCTTTTAATCTGTTCCTCCTTTGTCTGTCACCCCATATAACTCCTCAGTCTACAGTGTCAAGAACTTTCTCGAAATCCATGAAATTGACAGAGGTGGCTGCCACCCGTGGCAATATGGTCAGTGCATTGTTTGTCTCTTTGAAAACAAGCTTGTTCTTGATGTAGTTGTTTTATCCAGTGCTTGCTTTAGTCTGTCCAAAAGTGTGCACGTGAAGACTTTACCTTGAACTGATGGGAGTGCAATTCCTCTCTGTCTCTCACATTCCCAAGAAATAGGTCATGTATCATATATGTGGTATGTCGTCTGATCCTGACGTCTTTCTGTTCTTTAACTTCTTTAGTGCTCCATTTATTTCAGTCTTTGGATGTGTTGACATTTAACAACATTTTTGTTTGGTATGTCTGGTTTTTCTACTGGTAGCTCTGTGTTGAGAAGTGTTTTTCCCATCTTGATCTTTGTTTCGCTTCTTTGTTTATAGTTCTTCTTTCTTTGTCTTTCACTGGTTTCAAAGGATCCCGTTTCTCCCACTAGCGTTCTAATTATATCATATTATGGTTCCTCAAAGTCTCTTCTGTGTGCTGCCATTTCTGTTAGGGCAACCCCTAATGTCCACGCTGTTAAACCGTCCTCCCAGCCCAGTATGCCACGTATGAGTCCCCGCTGTTCAGCCGTCCTCCCAGTCCCGTATACAAGTAGGAGTAATCGCTGTTCAATAGTCCTCTCAGTCCCGCGTATTGAGTAGGTGTTATCGCTGTTCAATCATCCTCCCAACTCCGTAAGTCACGTACGAGTCCACCCTGCTAAGCTGTTCTCTCGTCAGTCCCTATTTTATGAGACCCTGCTATTTAACCGTTCTCCCAGTTCCATCTACATCTGTATCACTCACAACCAAACCTGACTGGGCCAATGAAGTCCCAATGTATCGTAGAGAAGCCATTGAGTGCCTGGATTAACATCTTATATTAGTTTACTCCTCCCATCTACCTCTGTATCTCTCACCACCAAACCTGACTGGGCCAATGAAGTATCAATGTATCGCAGCGAAGCTATTGAGTGCCTGGATTAACATCTTATATTAGTTTACTCCTCCCATCTACCTCTGTATCACTCACAACCAAACCTGACTGGGCCAATGAAGTACCAATGTATCGTAGAGAACCTACTGAGTGCCTGGATTAACATCTTATATTAGTTTACTCCTCCCATCTACCTCTGTATCACTCACAACCAAACCTGACTGGGCCAATGAAGTACCAATGTATCGTAGAGAACCTACTGAGTGCCTGGATTAACATCTTATATTAGTTTACTCCTCCCATCTACCTCTGTATCACTCACAACCAAACCTGACTGGGCCAATGAAGTACCAATGTATTGTAGAGAAGCCACTGAGTGCCTGGATTAACATCTTATATTAGTTTACTCCTCCCATCTACCTCTGTATCACTCACAACCAAACCTGACTGGGCCAATGAAGTACCAATGTATCGTAGAGAACCTACTGAGTGCCTGGATTAACATCTTATATTAGTTTACTCCTCCTGTCTTACTCTTGATCACATTACACAGTGAGAGTTATAAACAGGAGGCCTTGTCTTACTCTTGCTGCCAGACATAATTTATTTTGGATACATCCTGATGCCAGATATTATCTGACAAAGTATCCCAAATGGCACAATTGTGAAACTATCTGGTTATATACATTGCTATAAATGAATATTCACAACTGATGCAAACAAATTATTACAAACAAGCGATACTTGTGAATGTTTCATAATCAAATTCTGTGACAAAGCTACAGCAATACGCTGTGGTAACATGAAGATTGTAGCACCAGTGTTCATAAATGATCAAATTCTGTGAAAAAACTACGGCAATACGCTTGTAGCGCCAGTGTTCATAAATATATGTGCCCTTTAAATGTCAGTGGTGCAATTCTGTCCAGCAAGAGGCACAAGACAGCTGGGAATTGTAGACTTCTCTACATGTGCCTACTTCGTTGACTCCTGTTGTTCAAACAGCGGGTATTTGTTGAGGACATCTTCCCACGTTCTCTTTCCATTTGACAAATCACTGACAATCTTTGGCAGCTGAGTGATCTAAACAACACAAAGACACATTACACAACATGCAACATTTGATATACAACATTCATCAGTTTTAACTCATCCCATGTGCTCTGTGAGAACACAAACCGACTCCAAGATTATCCCTGGTTATACTCTGGGCTAAGGCAGAATGAGCCTATGTACAGTTTGTATGTTTCACATATTTATGGCTTTTTACTTTAATCCAAATGGAAACATTTTCTTTGGTTGAATTTGAATGATGAATTGGAGGTGTTTATTTCATCCCAAAAAGATACACAATAACATAAAACAGCATTCAAACAAGTCTTTCACAAAATTACTAAATATAACTGTGTATATCTTATGTGAAACATGCATGAAATATATACAAGATTTAACAAGATTTAACAAGATTTGCCATCCAAGCCAAAGGCCCAGATGGCAAGTGGACAAGGAAGCCATTGGCTTATCGAGAGTCCAACAATGTTCATCTACTTATAGCCCGCCCTCCTGAGATATGTGTCAACCTTGTTTTTAAACATATTCACGCTGCTAGCAGTTACACAATCTGTAGACAATTTGTTCCATTCATTTATTGTCCTCTGTGAGAACGAGTGCTTTCTGATGTCCAATCTACATTGATCCTTTACTAATTTTACCTCATGTCCTCTAGTTCTGCTATCCTTATTGAGTGAGAAAAACATATTTCTATCAATATTTTCATACCCATTCAATATCTTAAAAACTTCAATCTAATCTCCTCTTAACCTCCTTGTCTCTAGAGTTGTTAAACCACATTCTTTCAGACGTTCTTCATAACTAAGGTCTCTCAGTTCTGGAATCATTTTAGTTGCTCTCCTTTGTATGCGTTCAAGCGTATCTATATCCTTCTTACGATATGGTCTCCATGCTTGTATACAGTATTCTAAATGAGGTCTAACTATTGCTTTATAAAGAGGTATAATTAACTTTTTTCCCTTGTATGTTATGTTTCTTCTAATCAATCCAAGAATTTGATTACCCTTTGAAGCTGCAATACCACACTGCTCTGAAACTTTCATATCAGCGCTTATTGTAACTCCTAAGTCCTTTTCTTTTACAGTAGTACCCAGAACAGTATCTCCCATTTTATAGTTTACATTCAAGTTCCCATGTCCTGTATGTAGACATTTACATTTCCCAAAATTGAACAACATCTGCCATTTCTCAGACTATTTCACTAATCTGTCTAGATCGTTTTGTAAATGTTGTTTATCACCATCAGTATTAACCTTTCTAAACAGTTTTGTGTCATCCGCAAATTTCAGTACGTTACTTGTTATACTGTCGTCCAAGTCATTGATATAAATTAAGAATAATATAGGTCCTAATACTGATCCTTGAGGTACCCCACTCAAAACCGATTTCCAATTTGAAACTTCTCCATCTACTACAACTCGTTGTCTTCTGTCAGTCAGCCATTGTTCTATCCAGTCAGTTATGCTATCCCCGATACCATGGGCTTTTAATTTAAGTAGTAATCTTTGATGTGGCACTTTGTCAAAAGCTTTCTGAAAATCTAAGTAGATAATATCTACTGGCGATCCCACGTCTATCCACTTAGTGATTTCTTCCAAAAAACATAACATATTTGTTAAGCATGACCTCGCTTTAAGGAATCCATGTTGAGATGAATTTAATAATTTATGCTTAACGAGGAAGTCCACCATATGGTCTTTAATTAACCTTTCTAATAATTTACAAATCACTGACGTTAAACTCACTGGTCTGTAATTCTCTGACTTATTTCTCGAACCCTTTTTAAATAATGGTATGATGTTTGCTTCTTTCCATTCAAACGGAACAACTCCCTCTTTTAATGACAAGTTAAATACTGTTGCAAGTGGTATGCTGATTTGCTCTACTGTTTCCATTAGTAATTTTGGAGGAATCCCATCCACTCCCGGTGATTTGTTATCCTTCATTGCCTTTATTTTCTTAGCTACCAATTCTGGAGTTACAACTAATGGACCTAAATAGTCAGATTTAGCCCCCTGAAATTTAGCATCAGCAACTGGTAATGAACTAATATCTTCTTTGGTAAACACTGAACTGAAGTAACCATTTAGGTCTTCCGCCATTAAAAACCCCTGTGATATTATATTTCCAGCACTGTCTTCTAGAGGTCCAACCTTGTCTTGTACGTTTTGTTTACTCCTGACATATGCATAAAAACTCTTGCTGTCATTTTTTATGTTACATGCTAGTTTTTGTTCATAGCTTCTTTTAGATTGTCTGATTTCAGTTGTAGCTGCATTAAGTGCCTCTTTGTATTTTGCATAGTCTTCGTCCTTTCTGGTACGCCTATAAACCCTCCACATAGTTTGTTTTAGCATTATTTTTCTAATAGCCTCTTTTGACAAGTGTTTCTTTCTACACCGTTTTCCTTGTTTTTGGAAGGGAACAAATGTATCGATGATACTCTCAATTTCATATTTTAGAATATTCCAACATTCAATTGCGGTCTTATTCATCAGCATGTTATTCCAATCTAGCTTTGCTAAGTATTTTCTCATATCTTTGTAGTTACCTTTGTGGAAGTTTCTCTTGTACGTTTTCTTATTTTTATTTTCTGATTTTACATTGATGTCAAAATGTATTTGATTATGGTCACTATTACCCAATGGTTCAAATATTTTTACATTGTCCACTAATTCTTGTTGTGATGACAAAACTATATCTAATACATTTTCTCCCCTGGTTGGTTCTAGTACGTGCTGAGTAAGAAAGCTATCCTGGATTAAAAATAGAAATTGTTGGTCCTCAATCCCTGTGCTCTAGAGAATTCCATTGTATGTGTCCATGGTTAAAATCTCCCATTATGATACATTCCCCTTTACTAACTTCCTTTATAGCGTTTTTTATTTTTGTGTTGTCCTCTTCGTTTATGTTTGGACTTCGGTAAACTAATCCAATAGTTAATTTTGAATTTCCTGAAACAATTTTGCACCAAACAGCTTCATCGCAATCTGCTTCCCTTTCTAGTTTTATTTGGTAAGCCTGAATAGATTCTTTAACATATAAAATAACTCCCCCGCCCCTTCTTCCTATTCGATCTTTCCTAAACATTACATATCCTGTCAGTCCTAATTCAGCATCTGTTATATCTATGTTGGCCCATGATTCAGTTATACCAATTATGTGAGGGTCAATATCTTCTACCATAATGTTTAATTCGTTTTTCTTATTTACTATGCTCCTTGCATTTAAACATACGCATCTATAACCTTTTTCAGAGATGTTTTTCGGATGATTTGATATTGGTTTATCTGTGCTAGTGGCCTCTTGTTCTGCTTGAGACACCTCTAGGTAACCCCCCTGCACTTCTAGTTTAAAGAATGTTTACTTCCAAAAATATTTGTCATTGTACCCAAGTCACTATCTACTGCTGCTGAAAGTTTGTCCGCGAATACTGCCGCCCCCTTTCCACTTAAATGAAGCCCATCCTTCATGTACATATCAGCCCTCCCAACAAAACTTCCCCATAAATCCACCTTCCTCTTCCCTACATAACTTCTGGACTAACATGTTAATTGCCATCCCCCGACAATTTCGATATTTGTGACCCCTCCTGCCCATTACAGGTAAAATCCCTGACAGTATGACCTGCTCAACCCGCGTCTGTTTTAGTGTTCTGACCAACTGCCTATATTTCCTAACTATGGCAGTTGTACCCTCCCTCTCTACGTTATTTGTCCCTACGTGTACTAAAACAGATCCACCCTTACCCGAGCCTACGATGTTTTTTACCCTCTCAGTTATCGCCTCTATTTTGGCTCCAGGCAAGCAAACCACCACATCATCTCCCTTGTTTAAGACTCTGTCGGTCTTCCTAACTATCGAATCCCCCACAAACACCCTCGCTCTCTTCCTCACCCCCTCTATCACTGCTGCAGAATAACTCTTCCGTTCGATCCCCTCCATCACATTCTGTCCTGACCCCTTCCCTCCTGTCTCCCCCACTTCCCACTCCTTTGCTCTTTTCTCCCCAACTTTCCTCTCCTTCACTCCGGTTGTTTTCCCTCCCGTCTCCCTCACTCCCTTCTCCTTCCCTCCTGTCTCCCCCACTCCCTTCTCCTTCCCTCCTGTCTCCCCTACTCCCCTCTCCTTCGCTCCGGTTGTCTTCCCTCCCGTTCCTTTCCTTCCCGTCTCCTTACATCCTGTCTCCCTACGACCTGTCACCTTCCCTCCTCTCAGCTTCCTCCCAGGCTGCGGTGAGCTCTCCCTAGCATCTCTTGTGTCTTTCCCCACTTTATCATCTACTGTTCCCCCACCGGAACTACTGGCACAACCCCCCTGTTCCCTTCCCACCATTGCCACAACGAGCAGCCTCAGCTCTTCCAACTCCACCTCTAGTTCCTTCATCTTCGTACATTCCCTACACTCAAAACTAAAACTATCTGCCTGGACCTCAGCCCAGGACTTCTCGCACCCAGACTTGGCGAAGTCCACCCAGTTACTGCAACTGCCACAAATTAAGTGCCTTGTGGCCTTTAACTGCCGTTTGCACGGCGCCATCATACAATTTAGTTTTAATTAGTTTGCTACGTTAGCCTTGAATAAGGCTGTTTTTGTGATCAAAAGAACACTTTAGTCTAATATACTTGCTAACTGTGTCTTCTGTTAACCTTGCATGAGAAAAACTAGCGAATACGGAGAACACTGTGTAACAAAACAACGAAGTCAGTGTGTACTAATTTACGCTAAAATCCTGCTGTTAATTCCTTTTTACCGAAAACAGCATGTCTACCGGTGGCAAACCATACCAGTACACTGATTAATTGATTGTAACAGTTACAAAAACTATCATTAGCATTTACTCAGTTAACAGCAGCTAACTGGTTTCACATACAAGTTTTTAATTAAAATGTGGCAGGTCGTTCTCTCTAAATATCTGCAGCATACCTCCGCCCGTATCCGTTTCATTGAGTTGCTCTCCCTCAATGTGGCTTACTGCGGTGCTTTCAAACTGGATCGCAATCTGGTCAGTGCTAGCGTAGTGCCGACCAGTAGAACCGCTGCTGGCCACACCTCCTGTGATACATCATGCTGCGTCAGTGACTTCACTGGGGGCAAAGGTCAATGTAATTATGTCATGTCAAAGTTATTGCTGAAGTGTAACACGTTTCACTCTAATTACTCCACCACATGTGCAGTGAACACAAGTCTGTTTGGGTGAACACAAGTCTCCATTGTGTGCATCACATTGGCAATTACAGAAATGTGTATTGGATAGCTGTTTAACCAGTGGGATTGTACAAACAGTATATGTTTTATCTATCAACAGAGACACTGTGTAAATATCATAGTTATGTTAAGCTCAAAGGTAAACTTCTTTGCTTAAACAGATGCTCAATACAATGTATGTATCAACAGTAAATATATATGTAGTGGATGGCTAGTCATTATGGAGAGGTGGTCAATACAGAGAGGTGGTCAATACAGACACTAATTTGTGTCTGTCATACTTTTTTATACAGAGACAGGCTAAAATTACATTTTTTTATTCTTTATTTCAAAATGAAAATAAAGTAGGGGTTAAGAAAGGTCAGTTGTTTCATTAAGAGAAGAAAGCTGGTTAAGTATGGCCATTGGAACAAGAAGACCAGAGAGTCTGGTACTTCGCTGGCTAAGTACGGCCATTGGAACAAGAAGATCAGAGAGTCTGGTACTTAGCTGGCTAAGTCCAGCCATTGGAACAAGAAGATCAGAGAGTCTGGTACTTAGCTGACTAAGTACGGCCATTGGAACAAGAAGACCAGAGTCTGGTACTTAGCTGGCTAAGTACGGCCATTGGAACAAGAAGACCAGAGAGTCTGGTACTTAGCTGGCTAAGTACGGCCATTGGAACAAGAAGACCAGAGTCTGGTACTTAGCTGGCTAAGTACGGCCATTGGAACAAGAAGATCAGAGAGTCTGGTACTTAGCTGGCTAAGTACGGCCATTGGAACAAGAAGACCAGAGAGTCTGGTACTTAGCTGGCTAAGTGTGGCCATTGGAACAAGAAGACCAGAGAGTCTGGTACTTCACTGGCTAAGTACGGCCATTGGAAGAAGAAGACCAGAGAGTCTGGTACTTCACTGGCTAAGTACGGCCATTGGAACAAGAAGACCAGAGAGTCTGGTACTTCACTGGCTAAGTGCGGCCGTTGGAACAAGAAGACCAGAGAGTCTGGTACTTAGCTGGCTAAGTGTGGCCATTGGAACAAGAAGACCAGAGAGTCTGGTACTTCACTGGCTAAGTACGGCCATTGGAAGAAGAAGACCAGAGAGTCTGGTACTTCACTGGCTAAGTACGGCCATTGGAACAAGAAGACCAGAGAGTCTGGTACTTCACTGGCTAAGTACGGCCATTGGAACAGGAAGACCAGAGAGTCTGGTACTTCACTGGCTAAGTACGGCCATTGGAACAAGAAGACCAGAGAGTCTGGTACTTCACTGGCTAAGTGCGGCCGTTGGAACAAGAAGACCAGAGAGTCTGGTACTTCACTGGCTAAGTACGGCCATTGGAACAAGAAGACCAGAGAGTCTGGTACTTAGCTGGCTAAGTGCGGCCATTGGAACAAGAAGATCAGAGAGTCTGGTACTTAGCTGGCTAAGTGCGGCCATTGGAACAAGATGACCAGAGTCTGGTACTTAGCTGGCTAAGTCCAGCCATTAGAACAAGAAGATCAGAGAGTCTGGTACTTAGCTGGCTAAGTACGGCCATTGGAACAAGAAGACCAGAGTCTGGTATTAGCTGGCTAAGTCCGGCCATTGGAACAAGAAGATCAGAGAGTCTGGTACTTAGCTGGCTAAGTCCGGCCATTGGAACAAGAAGATCAGAGAGTCTGGTACTTAGCTGGCTAAGTCCGGCCATTGGAACAAGAAGATCAGAGAGTCTGGTACTTAACTGGCTAAGTCCGGCCATTGGAACAAGAAGACCAGAGAGTCTGGTATTAGCTGGCTAAGTGCGGCCATTGGAACAAGAAGACCAGAGAGTATGGTACTTAGCTGGCTAAGTACGGCCATTGGAACAAGAAGACCAGAGAGTCTGGTACTTAGCTGGCTAAGTACGGCCATTGGAACAAGAAGATCAGAGAGTCTGGTACTTAGCTGGCTAAGTACGGCCATTGGAACAAGAAGACCAGAGAGTCTGGTACTTAGCTGGCTAAGTGCGGCCATTGGAACAAGAAGATCAGAGAGTCTGGTACTTAGCTGGCTAAGTGCGGCCATTGGAACAAGATGACCAGAGTCTGGTACTTAGCTGGCTAAGTCCAGCCATTGGAACAAGAAGATCAGAGAGTCTGGTACTTAGCTGGCTAAGTACGGCCATTGGAACAAGAAGACCAGAGTCTGGTATTAGCTGGCTAAGTCCGGCCATTGGAACAAGAAGATCAGAGAGTCTGGTACTTAGCTGGCTAAGTCCGGCCATTGGAACAAGAAGATCAGAGAGTCTGGTACTTAGCTGGCTAAGTCCGGCCATTGGAACAAGAAGATCAGAGAGTCTGGTACTTAACTGGCTAAGTCCGGCCATTGGAACAAGAAGACCAGAGAGTCTGGTATTAGCTGGCTAAGTGCGGCCATTGGAACAAGAAGACCAGAGAGTCTGGTACTTAGCTGGCTAAGTACGGCCATTGGAACAAGAAGACCAGAGAGTCTGGTACTTAGCTGGCTAAGTACGGCCATTGGAACAAGAAGATCAGAGAGTCTGGTACTTAGCTGGCTAAGTACGGCCATTGGAACAAGAAGACCAGAGAGTCTGGTACTTAGCTGGCTAAGTACGGCCATTGGAACAAGAAGACCAGAGAGTTTGGTATTAGCTGGCTAAGTACGGCCATCGGAACAAGAAGACCAGAGAGTCTGGTACTTAGCTGGCTAAGTACGGCCATTGGAACAAGAAAACCAGAGAGTCTGGTACTTCGCTGGCTAAGTACGGCCATTGGAACAAGAAGACCAGAGAGTCTGGTACTTCACTGGCTAAGTACGGCCATTGGAACAAGAAGACCAGAGAGTCTGGTACTTCACTGGCTAAGTGCGGCCGTTGGAACAAGAAGACCAGAGAGTCTGGTATTAGCTGGCTAAGTACGGCCATTGGAACAAGAAGACTAGAGGCAGAAAAAAATTAGATGGATTGACAACATCGAGCATAGGAGATGGTGGACTTGAAGTGGATAGAGAGATTGACAACATCGAGTATAGGAGAGATGGTGGACTTGAAGTGGATAGAGAGATTGCAATGAGACACCAATGCTGTAAATGAGGCTATGTCTACACAAGAAGAATACCTTTCTAGCAGTACATAATTAACAACAAACACAGTTAATACTTACAGATCTGTTTCACAAATGATGTAAACTCAGGGTTGTTAACCCTAAACTTCAATCTACATTTCTGTATGAATGAGAAATGTCATCTCAATAAGGTATAGCCTTGCAAACACTTCCAAGCTAACGCTACACTACTACACAGATAGGCAGTCAGCCTTCAGTATCAACTTAGTTTGTATAATTAACTGTTACAATGCTGCAACAAAAAAAACAAGGATCCTTTTATTTTACACTGTTCTACACACCAGAAAAAATCCAAACCTTTGTAGAGCAGAATAGAATATAGTTTTAATGTAAATTTTTTCCTTTTTTCAACAATTACAAAGGGGAAAAAATTCATATTCCAGCTATTTTTAAAACTACTGTTGACAAGAATTGACACAGCAACCTACTTGAGAATGACCTCTGGGGTAAGGACGGAACAGTCGACCTCCAGCATCTGATCTTCCAGCACAAAGTGGTTGCACCACACCTGCAGTAGGTTAGCCTTCATGGCACATCCCATGGGTCCAAAGTCATACAACCTAGCCACACCTGTAACATGTAACATTACCACTGTTACAATGCTACCACACCAGTAACATGTAACACCATCATAGTTAAATGCTGCCACACCTGTAACATGTAATACCATAATAGTAACAATGATGTCACACCTGTAACGTGTAACACAATCATGGCTACAACCCAGCCACACCTATACCATATAACACCATCACTGTTACAATGATGTCACACAGATAACACCATCATGGTTACAACCCAGCCACACCTGTAACATGTAACACCATCACTGTTACAATGATGTCACACATATAACACCATCATGGTTACAACCCAGCCACACCTATAACATGTAACACCATCCCTGTTACAATGATGTCACACATATAACACCATCATGGTTACAACCCAGCCACACCTGTAACATGTAACACCATCACTGTTACAATGGTGTCACACATATAACACCATCATGGTTACAACCCAGCCACACCTATAACATGTAACACCATCACTGTTACAATGGTGTCACACATATAACACCATCATGGTTACAACCCAGCCACACCTGTAACATGTAACACCATCACTGTTACAATGGTGTCACACATATAACACCATCATGGTTACAACCCAGCCACACCTATAACATGTAACACCATCACTGTTACAATGGTGTCACACATATAACACCATCATGGTTACAACCCAGCCACACCTATAACATGTAACACCATCACTGTTACAATGGTGTCACACATATAACACCATCATGGTTACAACCCAGCCACACCTATAACATGTAACACCATCCCTGTTACAATGATGTCACACATATAACACCATCATGGTTACAACCCAGCCACACCTGTAACATCATCACTGTTACAATGTTGCAACACCTGTAACATGTATCACCATCATTGCTACAACCCAGCCACATCATTAACATGTAACATCATCATGGTTACAATTACACACCTGTAACATCATCACTGTTACAACCCAGCAACACATGTAACAAATTAGTTACAATATGGTCATACCTGTAACAATTAACACCATCATTGTTACAACCTGTCACACTTGTAAAAAAGTAACATCATCATTGTTACAACCCACACTTGTAATGTGTCATCACTGTTTGTGGTATCACAACCTTATGACACATATATAACAAGTAACAACATCACAGTTACTACCTCTCCACACATGTAAGTGATGTAACATCATCTTGGAGTTGTTAAAATGTGTGTTTTTGACACCATGCAGTATCACAGCATCTCTCACCTCCATAGCTGGACAAGTTCATGTCATCTCTCACCTCCATAGCTGGACAAGTTTATGTCATCTGTCACCTCCATAGCTGGACAAGTTCATGTCATCTGTCACCTCCATAGCTGGACAAGTTCATGTCATCTCTCACCTCCATAGCTGGACAAGTTCATGTCATCTCTCACCTCCATAGCTGGACAAGTTCTTGTCGTAGAACTTGTTTGAACAGATCCTCCAGCTTCGCCCGATCGACTATCTCGCCTTCCAGCTGCTTCATCATGTCTAGGATCTGGGAAACATCAAGATTATAATTAACATAACATATCTTATTATAAGTTACCTTAGGATGGTTCTAATCGCAGGATTTGTCTGGTTCCTCAATGATCAGATCTTTGTCTTCAGAATCTAGTTCCAGTCCTTAGTAATAGTGGTGCTTCATAATCATATAAAATCACCTTATTAGACAAGAACTTGTCCAGGCAGTTTTGTAAACGAGTTTATAGATTTGGCCTGTACTACTGATTCTGGGAGGTTATTCCATGGTTCAGCCATGGTTCAGAAGCTCAGGTAACTGGTTATAAGGTGACAAATTTATTGAGTGCCATCATAAAATAACAAACAATAAAGCTGTTGTAATAGCTGCCTCGACATCATTTTCTGGAGCTTTCTTTTCCTTCAGGTCCGTACAACATCACCCTAAATACACAGATCAATGAATCTTTGACACAAGACAAAATGTTCCAACATTGTGCCATATAATATGAATGATAGATCATTTAGTTGAATTACCAGAACAATAGGGTAATTAATGTCAATACAATTCACCACATGGCATGCTAATCCCTAATAGTGTGCTAATTAAGTGTGTCCCCTGCTGTCAGAATCGACCAAGATTTACACCATAGGCACTTGAAGTTAGAAAAAACTTTAAATTTTTCATAATATTGTGCTACTCAAAAAAATTTACCAAAAAGGCTATTCCCACCGTTGTCGTTGCTGTTGTTAGTGCCAAATAATTTTTTTTAATTGAATTGAATTTATTCAACATAATCAATGTACATTTTCGATAAATTGTAAACATAAGACTAACTACCACTAAAGTGGTACAATGAAAATATAATTAAAGAACGACAATCGGAAAATGTTGAAGGGAAATGCAAGAAGATTTAAACTCATAAATTGCATTCCCAAAAGTAAACAATTGCACTGGTTCCATACATATAAGAAAAATTACTTAATTAAGCTAAGCCTTAACTACCCAAAAAGGTATGGTATTTGATACGAAAATAAAATAATATACACATATAGCACGTAACCATGACACTAATGCAATTAATTCATATTTCATAACTATGCAAGAGTAAGGCTTTGTACATTTTTTTAAATTTATAAATCGAATTGCACAACTTAATATCAGCAGGCAGGTCATTCCACATCTTTGGTCCTTTTATATTAATACATTCAGCTTTTTTAGTAGTCCTACTAAATCTTACTTTGAAATTGCAATTTTTCATACGGATGTTGTGATAGTGACTAGCATTAACTGGTAGTACAACATAATATTAGCTGGTAATAGATTATTATATACCTTGTACATAAACACCATGCTATTGAAGTCCACCATGTCCTGTATAGCTAAAGTGTTCAGCTGGTAAATCATCGGTCTTGTATGAGACCTATAGTCTGCCTTTAGACATATACGAACAGCTCTTTTCTGAATAATATGCAAAGGTCGTATTCGACTCTTATAGGTGTTGCCCCAAATTTCACAACAATAATTTAAGTATGGCAATATGAGAGAACAGTATAAAGAGTACAATGCAGAACTAGTCAATAAGTGTTTAACCCTATACATTACAGATACATTCTTTGAAATTTTATTTAGGTTGATATGTTCACTCCAATTCAAGTGGCAGTCAATGTGTACACCAAGAAATTGTGTAACATACTCTATTAATGTACATACCATTTATACTGACCAAGTGATTGTTTTCACACTTTTTGTTACCGAATACCATAAAATTGGTTTTGGCAATATTTAAAGACAGCTTATTAACTTGAAACCATCTGCATAATTTGTCCAATTCGTTTGATACTGTTTTACACACTTCTGTCAAATCTTTTCCTGAGTAAAAGGAATTAGTATCATCCGCAAATACAATTGATTTCATTAACGATGACATATTACACATATCGTTAATATATATGATAAACAAAGCTGGACTCAGTATAGATCCTTGTGGTACTCCACAAGTGACATTCATGCAATCAGAATTAGTGTCATTAATACAAACATATTGACTTCTATTCATAAGATAGCTGCAGATCCACATATTTGCTATCCCTCTTATTCCATAATGCTCAAGTTTTTTTACAAGAATGTTGTGGTCAACCGTATCAAAAGCCTTTTTCAGATCAATGAAGACACCCACAGTAGACTTACAATCATCAATCGAGGTAGTAATTTCTTCAACAAGCTCCAATATTGCCAGTGATGTGGACATATTTTTCCTAAACCCATATTGGCTTTTACACAGTATTTGTTTGTCGTCTATAAATGACATCATCCTGTTGTATAATAGTGGTGCACCGGCAGTTGTGTCCAATTACATTGGCGTACGTGCACATGTGAATTACATTCTCACAGCAAATAAAAAATCAATGTACAGTCAGAGTCATGCAATATTAGTTATATATCATAATTTTAAAAGATAATATGTGTAGTGATGCTGGTTTGTAATTCAAACCACGCATGAAAACATTTGATTTCCCAGTTATCGCCCACGCTCGGCACACAAACTAGACCCGTGCAGCACGTGTCACATGCTAGATACTACAATCGTTTAAATGTTTCATGATGCAATTAATCGCGGTGATGTGGTAATTAAATACTAATTATCTTACTTCGAACTGTGGTGAATACAAGAGGGCCAAACAATGTGGCGAATGAGACGAAAGCGCAAGACGGGACGTGGAACGCATTCTGAAATTCTAGCAATGACTTTAGACAAGATATAGATACTATTTCAGAAGTCTAAGCCTATTCATGATAAGAGTACATGATTGTATATCTAACGAAATGCAGATGTGATATGTGATAGGTAAAACTTGTTAAAAAGACCCTCATTTTGATGTGCTCGTACAGCGGTGACACGTAGTGGAGCGAAATGAACTAGTAACAGGTAGGGGAAGGAAGTGTTAGTTGAGCCACTGGGTTAGTTGAGCCACCCATGTTTCCCAGGAACCTACAGCAGCGACAGTTACATATCTCAAGTCTCAAGTGGTTTACTCCAAACAGCCCAAACTTGGGCTAACGCAGGAGTTTGTGGTGGACTGTGCGCATGCGCTGTGGGTGGTACATTCGATTAAAAGACTAGTATCATCAATGTTGCTGAAATGGTTTTTATCTGATAGTTTTATTTATTTTATGTATAGGATGTTTAACGAAAGTTTTTAATAGGTTGGTTATGTGTATGGATACCGTCGCTGCCTTGCCACATGCACACATAGACAGTCTCCATACCCACACCATGGATAAGTTTACGCTGAGCACTGTGTTTTAAAGGCAGTTTAGGTGAGGAGGTGTGGTGAAAGGGAGTTCCATAATAGCTTCTTGAAATGATTTTGGGTTTTTTTATGTTGGTAATTTTTGGTGGAATCATATTCCATATGCGAATGGCTCTGGGATAAAATGAAAAGACCATTGCATTTATACGACACTTTGGGGCTATATATTGTCCACCGGTTCGAGAGCGAGTTAGTAGGCCTGGAGGGGGGGGGGGTGATCTCAATAATGTTGTTTATCATTTTGTAGAAGGTTGTGGCTTGTTTGATAATGCGCCTTCGTTCGAGGGTTGGCCATCCAAGGGCAGTAATTAGATCTGCTGGATTTGTGTTCCGTCTGTAATAATTTTTAACAAATCTGGCAGCAGAGTGTTGCACTCTTTCAAGGCTTTTAACTTGTGAAAAGGTGTGGGGATTCCATATGGGTGAAGAGTACTCAAGTTTTGGCCGGATTAGCATGTTGTAGGCTGTTTGTTTAACTTCAGGTTTACATGGGCCAAGAGTTCGTTTAATCATGCCTAAACATTTCGAAGTTATGTCAGTGACGTGATTTGTCCAGGTTAATTTGGAATCCAATTTTACTCCGAGGTATGAGTGGCTGGATACGGTGGATAATGGCTGGCCAGAAAGCGAGTATTTGTGTGTGCTGGGTTTAGTTTTGTTTGTTATTGGAAGGTGGACGCATTTAGATACATTAAATTCCATTTGCCATTTGTCTGACCATGTTTGGAGTTGGCTTAGGTCAGTTTTGAGAATTTCGTGGTCGGTTTTGGAAAATTTTTTACGATATATAATACTATCATCTGCAAAAAAGGCGTATAGAAGATTTGATGTTCCCATTTATGTCATTTATGTAGAGTAAGAAGAGGACAGGTCCTAGAACTGAACCCTGTGGGACACCAGATGTGACATCTGTGATGTCCGACAGGGCACCGTTAACTGAGACTCTCTGTTTGCGGTTGGATAGAAAAGATTTGATCCAATTTTTAGTGTTTCCAGTGATTCCGTAGGAGGTCAATTTTGACAGAAGACGTAGGTGAGGCACTTTGTCGAAGGCTTTGACAAAGTCAAGCAGGATTGCGTCAATTTGGGTCTTGTTGTCCATAGCAGTCATCCAGTCGTGGACTGTCTCAATGAGTTGAGATTCACAAGACAATCCCGACTGGAATCCGTGTTGGAAGTGGAGAATGATGTTATGCTTGTGCAGGTGTTTCCACATGTTGCTTAGGATGATATGTTCCATTACTTTACAGAGGATGCAGGTTAGTGATATGGGTCTGTAGTTAGCCGGGTCAGATTTATGGCTCTTTTTGTGTATAGGAGTTACTAATGCTTGTAGCCAGTCATTAGGAGGTTTACCTGTGTTGTATGACTGTTGGAAAATTTGGGTGATGATGGGAGCTATCTGCTTTGCAGTTTGTTTAAGGACTCTGGCTGGGAGTTCATCTGGGCCTGTAGCTTTGTTCTGGTTTAGATTTTCCAGCTGCTTTATTACGCCATCTATGCCAATTTCGAGAAGGGGGATGTTGGGGTAAGTAGAGGGGGCTATTTGGGGGATGGGGTGCTTTTCTTGGGTAAATACAGAGCTAAATTGGTTGTTTAGGGCATTTGCTTTATCTCGATCATTAATTATAGGTTGGTCGTTTACTCGAAGTGTGGGGATGCCAATGTTTTCTCGTTTATTTGCCTTAATAAATGATCAGAATCGTTTTGGATTAGTTTTCAGGCTGTCTCCAATGTGGTTGTTAACATAGTCTTTGTAGGATTTTGCTAATGCTTTAGTAGCTTGTTTTCGGAGTTCCTTAAATTTTTCCCAGTCACTGTTTAGTCCAGTTTGCTTTGCCTTTTTGTGGCTTTTGTTTCATCTTCTCTGCATTCTAATTAGTTCACGTGTTATCCAGGGGAGGTGGACTAATTAGAATGCAGAGAAGACGATGGTAACACTCAGTGATTGAACATGTTATTAGAACACGACTGATGTATAATAGGTTACATGTGTCACAACGATCAGAACATGAGCTAAAAGTATGTTTTTTGATGTTTTTCGAAACTTTTGTTAAGTGTGATTAATGTATGTTGGTGTGTAAACTATCAATGTACGTGACCAGACTTCATTGTTTTTGTACTTACAAATGGTTTAGCTATGCACAGAAAATTATTTACATCACTTCGCGCATTAATGAGACGTTAATTACATAAGCTTCAGGGGTGAGATTTAACGGTCGCCAATGGCACCCAAAAACGGCTTCGCCTTCGGGCGACTCAATTTTTGACTACGGTGGCTCGCATGGCGACTCGAAATATGGACTTTTGGCTTTGCCTTGGCCCGTTCCAAATTCTAAAGATATGAATTCATTATAAAAAAAACAGTTGGACTCATACACAATCCTACACGTTCACAGCCTTATTAGTAAAAAGTTTATAAGTGTAATATTATAGCAATTATTATGTCGGAGTGACACCCGTAGTGGGAGTGACACCCTCGCTACCGGAAGTACGGTTGCCCGGGATAAGCAATAAAGGTATCTGTTTTGTCTACGAAGAACTCTCTGTCTGTCTTCGCATGTAATGACTGAATAACATTACATGACTGAATAACATTACATAACTGAATAAAATTACATTACAACCTAAGAAGTTTACTTATGTCCTGCTTTGGGTCGGGAAGGAAGGACTACGTATTTACACTACGTGGGAATTGACGGAGGCGCAGCGCACAGTTGAAACGCTGTGGGAGCGATATACTGATATTCTCCAGCCGAAGTCTAACCACTGCTAAACAGATTTAACCTGCAGCGTTGCCAGCAGGAAGTATCAGAGTCGGTAGATGAGTTCATGACTCGCTGCAAGCTGCAGGCAAAGAAGTGCCAATTCCGGGACGCTCGGGAGACCGACAACCGTCTCATAGTCATACAGCAATTGATCGTCGGAATAAAGCACGCAAAGATACAGGACAAGCTGCTAGGACGTGACGATACGCTGACGCTAGACAGTGCCATGGATATAGCCCGGACATATGAAGCAACGTTGGCTGATATGCACACCTTCAGCAACGTGTCCGCAGTCCACCACGTTCGACACCGACCGACGAACCAGCGTCACGTGACCCACGAGACCTGCAAGTTCTGCGGTGGCCACCATAGGCAAGGGAGAGACAACTGTCCTGCCTACGGCACCATATGCCAAGCGTGTGGTCGACCTGACCACTGGAAAGCAGTGTGCAAAGCGACAAAGGCGCCATAAACCAGCAATCGCAACAGGAACCAACGACGCAGTGGTAGATCCAGGTCGAGACCCAGACAGGCATCAGCTGTGCATCAAGTGCAAACCTCACCCGTCGACGAACACTTCGAGCAGCTACACTTTGATGACGTCAGCGTCAAACACGATGCACGCGACGAGGTATTTGCTACCCTAAAAATCAAGCTGCGAAATGGAACTCAGGAGAGACCGGCCTCACTCAAAGTCAAGGTCGACACAGGCGCGCTACTGTTTCAAGAGATTCTGATAAAAGTGCGCCCGACTCTTCCGTCGACGAACGAGACCCACAGCGCCAGACAACAGTTCGTTATGTGGAGCCAACTCGCACCCGCTCTGGTCGAATCATCCGTGCTCCACCACGACTCGACCTGTGTCTGTGACACTTAACTGTGACACTTAACAGACACTGAACCTTAGGGTAATATAGATTGTGTCACTACTATGTGTAGGACCCGAGGACTGTGCTATTGCACCTGGACCGTAGCCTGAATGGGCAGATACCCACGAGTTACATTGGGTTATTGATTACTAGATCACACTATTATATGTATTACAAATTGTATTACTCCACTTAGTAGAACCTGCTAACACCTTGATTAGTATTTAACATTGCTGTGAGTTGCATCATGAGACAATTTCTTAAGAACCAGTTTTACAGGATTCACCCTTTGTTCGGAAATATTATAGCAATTATTATATCGGCGACACCCGTAGTGGGAGTGACACCCTCGCTACCGGAAGAGCGCTTGCCCGGGATAAGCAATAAAGGTATCTGTTTTGTCTACGCAGAAGTCTATGTCTGTCTTCGAATATAATGACTGAATAACATTACAAGTTTCACTCATGTTTAATTTCATATATAACAATTTAAAACGCTCTACATTCGAAACAATAAACAGGAAGGTCAACTGTGGGCTGAACCCTACATACGAGTAGGCCTTACATAGCAATCAATAGACAGCAGTGGGATTCCAGTGATGATCTGCTGTTCTACACATCACCCCATGTGTAGAACAACACTTCCTGTGTGTCGCCGTGCCAGCCATCAGGGAAATCAAACCTCCCCACTACATCCAAGTTCTCTAAAATTTAGAAATTTCTGTATATTCACCCATTGCTTTTATCCACTTGTTTTTGTCCTCATTTTGGATCACCTTTCATCACTTACTTTTGACGTCACGCACCACACTAATCCCAGTTTAATTTCAGCTGCCCGTCTGGTTTGCACCAACACATAGTAACACCAACTATTTAGCATGTATATGAAAAGAAAAGAAGTACACTCAATCTTTACTGAAATTGCTGCTGCAATTAGATGTTTATGTGTGTAATCGCCTGGATTACATGGATATGTAAACAATTATATGTTTATGTGTGTAAATGCTTGGATTACATGGATATGTAAACAATTAGATGTTTCTGTGTGTAAATGCCTGGATTACATGGATATGTAAACAACAGTGTATCAATAGCAACAATCAAATTTGTACATGTTCTGTGGATTTGTTTACTTTTAACCCATTTTTTTTTCAAGCTTCACCATTTGAAAGGACCAAGTAAATCCTCAATCTTTGAACACTAAGTAAACATTGAACATGAATATTGCAGCCACATGAACTAATTGACAAGACACACCTTTTCTCATGACATTTATTGCTACACTAACCAATGACCTTACAATTTTTAGTGTTTATACATTTAGCATGTTATCAAGTTATTTGTAATTAATATAATAATTAATATTTAACATTACAAACATCAAGATGCTGAATACTTGCACGTGTAGTTCTTTACCACATACATTGTGACTACAAAATCACTTCCACATTTTGGTGTTCACATTTTCATCATGTTATTTAATTTCCACAAGTTCAGGCATTCATTTCAATCCAGCATTCTTGTTAATTCTTCTGCTACACCAGCATGCTTTGTAGCCTTGAAGACTTCTTCTTTGCTCGTGCTGTCCTGGCAAGAAAAATACAAGATTTATTAACTGAAATATCCAAAATACTTCAAATTTATAAACATGGTAGGTCACTTTAAAGGTGCTTAATAAATTACATTTTTTGCTAGTCTCATTTCAAATTAAGTTTGCAAAATCCCCAACCTACCTAGTATCCACTACAACATGATAGCTCATTTGTGCAACTTTTGTATGCAGTTTCTGTGAAATCATCAGACAAACAATTAAATTAGTTAATGCTTGTTCAAGCATTTACTGAAGTGAAAATCAAAATGCTGAAAAATCATGTGATCGGCGAGAGGATGGAGATCACGCCCATGATCAGCCTTGACCCACACCGTGCTTACCATTTTGGATATCCACTATTTTGATCCTTACCAGATCTAATGACTAAAGTCAATTCTTTCGATGATTTGAAAAAATAGGCATTTTTTATTAAGTCATTATTTGGACACCAATGAACCGGATTTGCAATAGGCTAAATCAGTTGAGGAAGCAGTTTTAAATAAAACTAAGCTACATTGATCACATTGAACTAGCATATAACACCCAGTGACGGACATCTGTAAGACAGAAATCTACAAGACCCACAAACAAACCCATTGCCTCCTTTGTGGCATATTTGGGAACACTCTAATGTGCCTCACTGATAATGCTGTCCGATGTATTGGACCAAGAACGAGGGAATACTGTATACGCTATAAAGTATTTGAGAAGATCTAAACTATTTATACTGTTATACTAACTTAGTGATCACCATAAAATAAAACAGGCTTCCTTGAATTTGTCTGTTAGCAGTGTGTCCAGGCCATAGTAATTGGCTTGATACTCTTGTATTGTTTCATTGAGCAGGTCTTTTTGATTGAATAACAGCATTGTACAATGTGCATTGAAACAAAGCTTCCAACATCAGCAGTATTTAGCTGAAGTTGGCTTCCCTTTGACTTTGATGACGAGAAGGCCTACCAAGTGATAGTGAACTCTACCACCAAGTCGCCCTTGAATGCATTGAATAGAAGTTAGTAACTGAGCAGATCTTGCGTGTCAGATTTGTGGTATGATCTTGAATTCTTCTAACGTGATACTCTGATTAACAAGGAATAAACACCTGTTTAAATTCCCCCGTGTTCTGTTAAAAATTGGTTCAGGGTAATGTTCTTTTAAAAATTATTAGTTGTCAGCCATTTCAGTACTACGCATTTGTTATGCTTAATCCGTACTGAATCTGAAAATGAGCCTTATATATTAGTCTACATAATATCTACCAGGTTTCATGCTTTTATTACCTAATGCACAATCGTTAATCCACTACTAATATAATACGGTATATTATCAACAGAGTACAAAAGGCCAAATATGGATACATATATATTTAATAAACTACATATCAAATCATCTATAAACACGCCATGGATTGAAATATATAAACATAAACACACATGCTTTAGATGTAGTAGAATGTGCGTAAAACATTTAAAGAATTTCAAGTCAAGTCACGCAGGCGTTTCATAGAAATAACACCAAAATATTATAGTGCGGGTTCTGTATGAGATGGGCATTGAATCAATCAACGGCCAATTGGAGATGGGCGTGGGTGGAGTCAACACCAGACACAGACCAATCAACGGCGCGATTGATAGAGCACATAGCTTCCTTCTCTATTGTGTTGCCAAAAGTGCTATACGCTTCATTTGGGAGAGGATTTGCATTTCCAAGAAAAAAGGCGGATTATCGCACGTGCGGAAACCTGTCCCATTATCATAGGCCACGGCTACTCCCACCGTTGGTGGTGCACCGACAGCCGTGTCTAATTCCATTCTCACAGCAAATATAAAATGTACGTTCACAAAGTCATGCAATAGTTGTCATATCACATATGTCAAAATTAAACAAAGATGTGTAGTGATGTCGGTTTGTAATTCAAACTACGGCACGAAAACATTCCAGTTCCCCTTTATCGCCCACGTTAACACGGTATAATTGCTAAATTGGTTTGGTAATTTACCACTGGGCCGACCTATCTCTAACTAAGCGCCATCGGTGCTTGGACTACTCGGCCCACGGACAACTCGGCTCCGATTTTGAGACAACTCGGCCCAGGTGTCGAGACAGCTCGGCCCAATGATATGATGGCGCTTAGTTAGTCTGATAACGGGGAAGTGGAATGTTTTCGTGCCGTTGTTTGAATTACGAACCGACATCACTACACATGATTTTTTTATTATTACATATCACAACTATTGCATGGCTTTGTGAACGTACATTTTACATTTGCTGTGAGAATGTAATTAGACACGACTGCCGGTGCACTACCAGCGGTGAGAGTAGCCATGGCCTATGATAATGGGTAAGGTTTCCGCACGTGCAATAATCTGGCTTTTTTCCTCGGAATTCTAATTTTTACCAGATTCTGTTTGCTAGTTTATGCAAGTAATTGTCTAGTGGTATGATTGCAACTTCTGGGCGCCATCATAGTCGGTTTGATGCAAATAATGTATTATGATTCAGCTATTAAACTGGAAAATACTTTTTATTGCATTTGGCTCATTCCAATTTCTAAAGATCTGATTGAATTATAACAAATAAAAGCGGTAAAGAAGGTCAATATATTCTTCATATGCACCCACTTACATGTTCACACACATGACATGTGTATAGTATTTATTATACATTACGTACGTATTATATTGTTTCTTTCCTCTTTATCCCTGAATTCCGGTTGAGCTTGGCATCAATACTGGGTGTCAACTTCCCCTTCACTACCGTATCCACCACCTGTCACCACTCCCTCTATCCCTCGCTCATTTTCAGTAGTTCTCGCACTCTGATTTTCATGCTGTTTATTATGGAAAGAAATGTATTCTTCGTGTTTGTAAATATACATTACTTGGGTGTTTGGCTTCATTTGATATTTCAAAAAAGGTGTGAATGAAGCATATAGCAGTTTTGGCAGCACAATAGAGAAGGAAGGTGTGTGCTCTATCAATCCCGCCGTTGTGTCTGGTGTTGACTCCGCCCATACTTACTTACTTATGCCCATCGCCCCTCTTGGGGCATAGGCCGTCGACAACAAATCGCCAGAGTCCCCTGTCCTGGGCCATCCTCTCTAACTGGTTCCAGGTGTAGCCCATCTTCCTGGTGTCTGCCTGGAGGTCCCGTCGCCACGTGTTTCTTGGTCGTCCTCTTCTCCGTTTGCCTTGAGGATTCCATGTCAGCGCTTGCCTGGTGGTGCTTGTTACTGGTTTTCGGAGCGAGTGGCCAATCCAGGTCCATCTTCTTCTTCTGATTTCCTCTTCGACAGGTCGTTGTTGTGTCTTTTCCCACAATTCACTGTTGCTGATGGTGTCTGGCCAGTGGATCTGGAGGATTCTTCTCAGGCAGTTGTTGACAAAGGTCTGCACTTTGTTGATGGTGGTGTTGGTTATCCTCCATGTCTCTGCTCCATACAACAAGACCATCTTCACGTTGGAGTTGAACAACCGGATCTTTGTGCGTGATGACAGTACCCTGGAGCTCCAGATGTTCTTCAGTTGCAGGAATGCCACTCTTGCCTTGCCTACCCTTGCTCTGACGTCTGCGTCTGTGCCGCCCCGCTTGTTGATGACACTGCCGAGGTATGTGAAAGTCTCTACCTCCTCCAGTGCATTCCCCTCCAGTGTGACTGGGTCAGTGCTGGCTGCATTCATCCTGAGGACCTTGGTCTTTCCTTTGTGGATGTTCAGGCCCACTTGTAAGGAGACAGCTGCCAGTTCTGTCGTCTTGTCCTGCATCTGTTGATGGCTGTGAGACAGCAGTGCCAAGTCATCGGCGAAGTCCAGGTCTTCAAGTTGCGTCCATAGTGTCCACTGGATCCCACTTGTCCTCTGTACTGTGGTCATCTTCATAATCCAGTCAATGGCCAGGAGGAAGAGGAATGGGGACAGCAGGCAGCCTTGTCTTACTCCAGTCTTTACCTCGAAACGACAGGTGAACTGTCCTCCATGGATTACCCTACAGCCTGTTCCGTCATAGCTGTTCTTGATTAGGTTGACCAGTTTAGTGGGTACCCCATAGTGTCGTAGCAGTTTCCAGAGGGTCTTCCTGTCAACACTGTCAAATGCCTTTTCATAGTCAACGAAGTTCACGTAGAGGGAAGAGTTCCATTCTAAGGATTGTTCTACTATGATGCGCAATGTTGCGATCTGGTCTAAACATGATCTGTTCTGGCGGAATCCGGCTTGCTGGTCTCTAAGCATTGGGTCGACCATATCTTTCATCCTTTCCAAGATGATCTTTTGAAGACTTTCCCTGGCACTGACAGGAGTGTGATCCCTCTGTAGTTAGCACAATTTCTGAGGTCTCCTTTCTTGGGGATCTTGATGAGGTAGCCTTCTCTCCAGTCTGCTGGCACTTCTTCCTCTTCCCATATCTTCCCAAATAGAGGGTAAAGTAGTTCCACGGAAGTGTCCACAACTGCCTTGAGTGCTTC
The DNA here is from genome assembly GCA_963662155.1 of Lamellibrachia columna. Classification (NCBI taxonomy): domain Eukaryota; kingdom Metazoa; phylum Annelida; class Polychaeta; order Sabellida; family Siboglinidae; genus Lamellibrachia; species Lamellibrachia columna. The sequence goes on along the minus strand of OY759261.1, from coordinate 33,091,166 downwards.
TGCCGGAATATCATCTGGCCCTGATGCCTTATTGTTCTTCAGCTGTTGTATAGCTTTCTTGATTTCTTCTCTGGCAGGTCTGTCGCAGTTAATAGGTAGGTCATCTTCTGCTGGGTGGATGACAGGCGGGTTTGGCGGGGCGGGTCTGTTCAGGAGTTCCTCGAAATGCTCGGCCCATCTGTCCAGCTGTTGTTCATTTCCTATGATAGCATTTCCCTCTTTGTCCTTCACTGGTCGCTCTGGGTGGCAGTACTTGCCTGACAGTTTCCTGGTAGTGTCGTAAAGCTCTTTCATGTTTCCTCTTCCTGCTGCCTGTTCCGCTTCCTCTGCCAGGCTGTCGATGTAGTTTCTCTTGTCCACCTTTATGCTCTTCTTTACTTCTCTGTTGACTTCTGTATATTCTTCTTGCGCTTTTGCCTTTGCTGTTCTTGTGCGGCTGTTGTTTACTGCTGTTTTCTTTTCCTTCCGCATCTGGACCTTGCGCAGAGTTTCCACTGAAATCCACTCTTTCTGCTGCGGTGTCCTGGGGCCAACAACTTCCTGGCAGGTTGATGTCCATGTCTCTTTTATGTTCTGCCACTGCTTGTTTAGGTCAGTTTCTTCTTCGAGCAGCTCTTGCAGCACTTGGAATCTGTTGGTGAGCTTCAATCTGTATTCCTCTCTTGTCTGTGCATCCTTCAGGAAGCTGACATTGTACTTTTTTCGCTTCACTGCTGTCTCCATTCGGTTTTTCTTCAGTTTCAGCTTCAGTATGGCAACAAGCAGGTGGTGGTCAGACGCAGCATCGGCTCCTCTCTTCACTCTCACGTCCTGAAGGGACCTTCTGAATGTCTTGCCTATGCAGATGTGGTCTATCTGGTTCTCTGTTACGTGATCTGGTGATACCCAAGTAGCTTTACGTATCCTTTTGTGTGGGAAGATGCTGCCTCCGATGACAATCTTGTTAAGGGCGCATGTGTCAGCAAATCTCTCGCCGTTTTCGTTTATCTCTCCCAATCCATGTTTTCCCATTACTTCTTCATACCCAGTGTTGTCCTTTCCAATCTTTGCATTGAAATCTCCCATTAGGATGTTGACATCTTTCACTGGACACTTGTCGATGATCGTTTGTAGTCTGTTATAAAACTGATCTTTGTTTTCTTCATTGCTGTCGTTTGTAGGTGCGTAGCACTGGATGACATTCATTTTTATCTTCTTCTTCTTTGTTCTGAAGGATGCTGTGATGATTCTTGGTCCATGAGCTTCCCACCCTATCAGCGCACTCTGTGCCGATCTTGACAGCATGAGTGCTACACCTTCTGTGTGGGGAGCGTTGTCCTCCTCATGTCCTGAGAAGAGCAGCATCTCTCCACTAAGCAGCCTTCTCTGTCCTGTCTGTGTCCATCTTGTTTCGCTGACTCCAAGCAAAGCAAGGTTGTAGTTTCTCATTTCCGCTGCCACCTGTGCTGTCTTTCCTGTCTGGTATAAGGTCCTCACGTTCCACGATCCAATCGTGATGTTCCTGGACGAAAGAAGGATGCTCGACCCTGTGGCTTCCGAGGACTCCCGGCTTTCACCACATGGCGTCATAAGTCTTCGAAACGAAGAACCCTCCCCTTCCAGGACTGTAGTCTCTGTATCTTTTGTCGGCGTTTCTGTAGCAATCTTTTTTTTTACGGGGTGGGGGTGCTAGCCCCACGCCCAACCCTCCTCTTTTCTCATCCGGGCTTGGGACCGGCCATGGCAGAGTTTGACTCCGCCCATGCCCGTCTCCAATTGGCCGTTGATTGATTCAATGCCCATCTCATTCAGAGCCAGCACTATAATATTTGGTTGTTATTTCTATGAAACGCCTGCGTGACTTGACTTAATATTCTTTAAATGTTTTACGTATATTCTACTACATCTAAAGCATGTGTGTTTATATATTTCAATCCATGGCGTGTTTGTGGATGATTTTATATGTAGTTTATTAAATGTATATGGATCCATATTTTACCTTTTGTACTCCGTTGTTGATAATGTACCATATTATATTAGTAGTGGATTAACGATTGTGCATTAGGTGATAAAAGCATGAAACTTGGTAGATATTATGTAGACTAATATATAAGGATCATGTTCAGATTCATTACGAATTTAGCATAACAAAGGCATACTACTGAAATGGCTTACAACCAAGAATTTTTAACAGAACATTACCCTGAACCAATTTCTACATCACACGGGGAATTTAAACAGGTGTTATATTGTTTATCTTGTTAATCAGAGGATCACGCAAGATCTGCTCAGTTCCTAACTTTTATTCAATGCATTCAAAGGCGACTTGGTCGTGGTAGGCCTTCTCGTCATCAAAGTCAAAGGGAAGCCAACTTCAGCTAAATACTGCTGATGTCGGACGCTTTGTTTCAATGCACGTTGTACAGTGCCGTTATTCAAACAAAAAGACCTGCTCAACGAAACAATACAAGAGTATCAAGCCAATTACTACGGCCTCCGCACACTGTTAACACACACAAATCAAAGGACAAACGACTTGAAACAATCTGCTCAGTAAAACAAAGCAGGAGTAGTGAAGCCAATTAATATAGCCATCAAATATTCTTAACACACACAAACCAAAACCAACCAACATACAAGATCAGCTCAATAACACAATACAAGAGTAGGACGTCAATTACTATGACAAATCAAAGGACAGTGTCATCATTTCAGGGTAACGTAACAATTTTAGGGTAACATAAGTGTTGGTAGGTGTACTATAATTATGGAGTACACTCTATAATGAATTTATACACTTGTGCTCTTCCTCCTTGTTCCCTGCTGAACAGGGGTGAGGGTCAGGTAAAATATTGTCGAGCCACTCTTTCTGTTCTTTCTTTCCATAGTTTTCTATCGGCTGCTCCCTCTCTCCATCTTTCACCCTCCCCCGATCTTCTCATGTCCCTCCTCACGCAGTCCTCCCATCTCAGCTGTGGCCTTCCCCTTTTCCTGCGTCCTTGATGTGTTTCCCCCTCTGCTCTCTTTGCTAGTTTGCTTGCATCCATTCTTATCAAGTGGCCTGCCCATCTCATCCTGCTTCTCACCAATCTTCCTGTTAGGCTGCATTGCATCCCAACCTCTTTCCTTAGATCATTCATCCTTCTTTTGTCCACCCTCTTTGTTCTTGTTATTCGCCGAACCCAGTTGTTCTCACACACTTGCAGCTTCTGTTGTTGTTGTTCTGTCAACGCCACTGTTTCCAGACCATACAGGCATACACTTGTATACGAAGATAAAAAAAAAATTACCTTCAATAATCTGTAGAAAGTCAAAACGAAACCACACACGAAGCATTTTATATCTTTATTAATGATAATAATATTTTATTAATAATAATAATTAAATTATATATATATATATATATATATATATATATATATATATATATATATATATATATATATATATATATATATATATATATATATATATATATATATATATATATACACACGTTATTATATGACATAGGCCTACAATATCGTGGTGATTATTGCCAGGGTTACGGGTGATGTGTTTCAAGAATACATGGGATAACATTTGGATTCAAGGTTAATTTAGCAATTTATCATTGGGCCGAGCTGTCTCGGTACTTGGGCCGAGTTGTCTCAAAATCGGAGCCGAGCAATTTATCATTGGGCCGAGCTGTCTCGACACTTGGGCCGAGTTGTCTCAAAATCGGAGCCGAGCTGTCTCAAACTGGGCCAGTTGTCCTAGGCCGAGTAGTCCGCGCACCTTTGCCACCTATTATCGTTCAGTCAAACACGTAAAACGACAACCATGAGTGCCATGAAACAAATCTACATGTAATAATATCATATATTCTGTCAAGTCAGTACCTCGCTTTTGACTGAAATGTGATGACATACTGCAAAGGTCTTGTTCTTTCACTAATGTCAGATTTTCTGATTCCTGACCTTTCACTTGCGTGCGCCATTTTACGCGGGAATTGTTCGTTGATTCGATGTTTACCAACTAGGTGGCGCTACATGAAAAGCGTTCGATTTATCTAGCTGAAAACCTGAGTCTCTGGTGATGACACTTATGTAGTACGAGATGCTGTGTACAATTGTCTGGTGTCTCTGTCAGAGTTTGATGACAAAGTGGAGGTAGTTCTCTGCATTGTGCTCAGAGCTCTGGGTCTGGTTGTAGCTAGGACCACCTCCCTGGTGGAGTGTATGCGAACCTAAGTGACAATGCACCTGTTTGAACCAAGACTCAAAGTGTGCCACTACACAACAAATTCTCCGAATCGGTGTTTGGATATTTGGACAATATTAACTGGTTCAAGCCAAATATCTATCACTACTTGTGGGTAAAAAGGTTCAACATAAATTCCACACAGATGCCAAGTATTCTGAGGATGGAATTGCAAAAAATTAGTGGTACACTGCCAAAGTAATATCGCCGGTATATGACAGTATATATGTAAGATTAGATAAGATACATTTTATTTGGGGATAGAGATCCATATCATTGCATGAATTAAGTTTAAAAAAAAAATATGCATGCATACTGTGATGCCTCCACGATGTCACATGTAACTGTCTCTGACTTTATCACATGAATTTCGTTTGACACAAAGACAATTTTTACTGTCATTTATCCTTTTCATACAATTGTATATAACTGCGGATATGTGTATGAAAATGATCAATAGCATTGTAAACAAACACAGCACTTGCCCTATCAAATGCTCCATAACCATGATATCTTCTATAAGGATTATTGTATGCAACTTTATTTGATCTGTCACTCACTCACTCACTCACTCACTCACTCACTCACTCACTCACTCACTCACTCACTCACTCACTCACTCACTCACTCACTCACTCACTCACTCACTCACTCAGTCATTAGTATAGTACAGACTCTGCCGTTTCCATGAATTATATAAGCGCAGTTAACACAGCAGAATTGAACGTGTCTAGCCTTCGAATACTCATGCATCTAATGCAGTCTGGAAAGAAGTCCAAGTGTCAAAGGTAGCGCCTTCTTACAAAAGAAGAGACTCCTTTGTTGGCAAATGTAAATCATAACATATATACATTCACAAAAAGCAAGAAAATACGTAACACCTCGAGGCAAGCAACGTCCCAAAACACCAACGCGCACGAAAAACCACGATGCTCAAACTGCATTTTGCGAATAAGGATAACTTTTGCCGTAATTCGCAGAGCAGCTCTGCGAACAGCCAGTGCGGTGAAAAAAATATACTGTTAAACACAATTTTCTCAAAAGGGGGTTTCGTTCGGACCCCCCCCCCTTCGGATGGGCATGTGTAACCTGTCAAAAGGTGTTTATTTGCGCATTAACTAAGTATGTTCTTTTGATAGGTGGTGGGAAAAATAGACTTAATGTTCCAATAAAATAAATACAAAACACATAGGCCACGCATTATTGGGGGTGCGCTTTACCCCACGTGACGAAATTTGCGACACATACAAGACTGCCAATGAAATGCATTTTTGCAGTAGTTTTTTCTCAGTAAGGTTCTGTAATTCTAGTAGTATTTAGTTAAGAGGTGTGTATATGTTAGTGGGTTGAATGTTTCCGCCTTAGATGAAAATAAATAGGTGAAATGGTGTTTGCCCCCAAATGGATGCGCTTTGTCCCACCCTACTCAACTGTGACAATGAATCGAATCGATTGGGACCACCTGGAGCTGCGTCGGACTCAGGCATTGTTCGTCCTCGGCCCACGAGAAACAATCTCCGGTACCCTCGAGGGACCGGCGTTGTTGTTTCAATGTGCTGAGTGAAAAACCTAATCCATGAATATTTTAAGTTAGCGCAGTGCTATACCAGGAACACATACAAAGGACAAGAGTTGAACAGTGCATCACTTCTATTCGGTACGACATATGTGTCTATTGTATTCGGAAGTGCGGCGTCCGCAGGGTTTTATGCATGACTTGACACATCTATGACACGGTGCTCTTGTCCCCGAGGATTACACGTTATCTGTATCAATTTGTCAGTCGAACGGACGTTTTTGCATGCTTATGAGAGATTTCCCAAACAACAGCTGGTCAGAGCTAAACTGGGAGGTAGTAGTAGTGGGGTTAGTTCTGAGCCCACATTTTTTTCCATTTCCTGATTTATTTGGATTTTGAACATCAACAGTCTGCTAATAATATAACTTAACTAGGAATGTCATGTGTGTTCCTTCTGCTAAGATATTAACAATTAATATGCAATGAAATGGAGACTGACAAACTGTCTGTAATACTCTGTATGTATTTGTAGGCCTGTCTGTCTCTTTCTCTTATTCTCTGTCTGTCTGTGTTTTTATCTTGCTCTCTTTCCCTGTCTGTCTGTCAATCTGTCTCTCTGTGTGTATGCATGCACACGTTGATACGCAACTGTCGCATCACCCAGGGGCGGATCCAGGGTTTAGAAAGGGGGGGTCCAACGTAATGTATGAGGTGTGTGTGGTAGGGGAATGTCCCCCTTCCTTCCTCGGGGTGTGTGTGGTAGGGGAGTATCCCCCTTCCTACCTCGGTGTGTGTGGTAGGGGAGTATCCCCCTTCATACCTCGGTGTGTGTGTGGGAGGGGAGTATCCCCCTTCCTACCTCGGGGTGTGTGTGGTAGGGGAGTATCCCCCTTCCTACCTCGGGGTGTGTGTGGTAGGGGAGTATCCAACTTCCTACCTCGTGGTGTGTGTGGTAGGGGAGTATCCCCCTTCCTACCTCGTGGTGTGTGTGGTAGGGGAGTATCCCCCTTCCTACCTCGTGGTGTGTGTGGTAGGGGAGTATCCCCCTTCCTACCTCGTGGTGTGTGTGGTAGGGGAGTATCCCCCTTCCTACCTCGTGGTGTGTGTGGTAGGGGAGTATCCCCCTTCCTACCTCGTGGTGTGTGTGGTAGGGGAGTATCCCCCTTCCAACCTCGTGATGTGTGTTGTAGGGGAGTATCCCCCTTCCTACCTCGTGGTGTGTGTGGTAGGGGAGTATCCCCCTTCCTACCTCGTGGTGTGTATTGTAGGGGAGTATCCATCTTCCTACCTCGTGGTGTGTGTTGTAGGGGAGTATCCACCTTCATTCCTCGGTGTGTGTTGTAGGGGAGTATCCCCCTTCCTACCTCGTGGTGTGTGTGGTAGGGGAGTATCCCCCTTCCTACCTCGGGGTGTGTGTGGTAGGGGAGTATCCCCCTTCCTACCTCGGGGTGTGTGTTGTAGGGGAGTATCCACCTTCCTACCTCGTGGTGTGTGTGGTAGGGGAGTATCCACCTTCCTACCTCGTGGTGTGAGTGGTAGGGGAGTATCCCCCTTCCTACCTCGTGGTGTGTGTAGTAGGGGAGTATCCACCTTCCTACCTCGTGGTTTGTGTGGTAGGGGAGTATCCCCCTTCCAACCTCGGGGTGTGTGTGGTAGGGGAGTATCCACCTTCCTACCTCGGGTTGTGTGTTGTAGGGGAGTATCCCCCTTCCTACCTCGTGGTGTGTGTGGTAGGGGAGTATCCACCTTCCTACCTCGTGGTTTGTGTGGTAGGGGAGTATCCACCTTCCTACCTCGTGGTGTGTGTGGTAGGGGAGTATCCACCTTCCTACCTCGTGGTTTGTGTGGTAGGGGAGTATCCCCCTTCCAACCTCGGGGTGTGTGTGGTAGGGGAGTATCCACCTTCCTACCTCGGGTTGTGTGTTGTAGGGGAGTATCCACCTTCCTACCTCGTGGTGTGTGTTGTAGGGGAGTATCCACCTTCCTACCTCGTGGTGTGTGTGGTAGGGGAGTATCCACCTTCCTACCTCGTGGTGTGTGTGTGGTAGGGGAGTATCCACCTTCCTACCTCGTGGTGTGTGTGGTAGGGGAGTATCCACCTTCCTACCTCGGGGTGTGTGTTGTAGGGGAGTATCCCCCTTCCTACCGCGTGGTGTGTGTGGTAGGGGAGTATCCACCTTCCTACCTCGTGGTGTGTGTGGTAGGGGAGTATCCACCTTCCTACCTCGTGGTGTGTGTGGTAGAGGAGTATCCCCCTTCCTACCGCGTGGTGTGTGTGGTAGGGGAGTATCTACCTTCCTTCCTTCCTTGGGGTGTGTTAGGTAGGGGAGTATCCCCCTTCCTTCCCATTTGGTGTTTTGTTTAGACAAAACACTTGAAATGGTGTAAGTTGGGACACCAATTATCCGGTTTTAATCAAGTTAGGGTCTAATGTAATCAACCCAAACTTCAGACATGCGACATCGTACGTATACAATACGGATTTTTGGGAGGAATACGGCCTTGGGCCGTGTCCTGTTTTAATACGGATTTGCTGAAAATATAAAAATCGTGATAAAGTAGTCCTGTGTATTTTCTTGTTTTCGTCACATAAGTATAACTTCAAATGTCAAATTTAGAGTAGACGAGTTGCAACTACTTTTGAAACTAGAGTTTCGGCAAAGTGGATTTTTTTTCATTTACACCTGTAGGTAGGCCTATTCCAAACGAGTATACTACAATTTACTAAACCAGCACGTAATTGTCTTAACTCTGTATCAGCATTATTGCAAACTAGAGGCACGATAGTGTAGTAATAGTAAACATATATATTTATTCGTACGACAATGTGTACGGTTCAATTACAATTGAAGTATCTTTGCACACAAAGAGACTAACACGTCTTTGACTAAAATGGTGCTACACGCATTCTCAATATTATTCAGCACATACTTTGCCAAGGAAACTGTGTTTAATATTTTCTCATCCAGCCCCTTCCGATATTGGTTCTGAATGATATAATAAAAGTAGCTAGGTTTCATATTATAGAAAGTCGTGGGCTAGATTGCCCTCTCAAGAGAGTCTATCCAAACTGTTATTGCATTTTAAACTACTCTGTATAAAGCTTACCATTCGATTTATGGTCTGAATTTGAATCGGGAGACATTCTGCTAAAAGTAGTAGTAGTGCCATATAATAACAGTGAGTGCAAACTCGTAGATTAAAACGTTTCCTGAGACCTTTGCGCCATGTAAATGAAAATGCATCATGGAAATACATACACAATAGAAAGAGCAACAGTATGACATAACTAATTGACGTTGTGTACTTATATTACAAAACCCAAAAATGTAAATGTAGTGATTAGCACATCCTCCTTTCATGCCATAGTTCTGAATTCAATACGCAAACCGGACACGGTAAATATGGTGCTTGGCGATAAAGTTCTGAAAAGGCTAGTTTAATGAGACTTCAAAAGGCCATAACATTCTAACCACGGTATAATTATACAGACCGTAGTCAGCTAATAGAACGTTGCCGGGTATTTTTCTTTCGCGGGGAGACGTTGTCAAACATGAGGTGGGCGCGCGCGTGTGTGTACACGTGCGTTCCGTGTGCATTGAATCTATAAAGGACGTCACCGTTAATGCTAAGAATAACTTTGGGCATACGCTGGACGCCATGTATAATATCGCCTTGTGTAAATGCTACCAGCGTGAATAGGTTTATTTTTTTTAAATAACTATCTTAGAAGGGCGAGTTACACGTATCTTAGAAGAGCGGGTTACACGTATCTTAGAAGGACGGGTTACACGTATCTTAGAAGGGCGGGTTACACGTATCTTAGAAGGGCGGGTTACACGTATCTTAGAAGAGCGGGTTACACGTATCTTAGAAGAGCGGGTTACACGTATCTTAGAAGGACGGGTTACACGTATCTTAGAAGGGCGAGTTACACGTATCTTAGAAGGGCGAGTTACACGTATCTTAGAAGGGCGAGTTACACGTAACTTAGAAGGGCGGGTTACACGTATCTTAGAAGAGCGGGTTACACGTATCTTAGAAGGACGGGTTACACGTATCTTAGAATAGCAGGTTACACGTATCTTAGAAGGGCGGGTTACACGTATCTTAGAAGGGCGGATTACACGTATCTTAGAAGGGCGGGTTACACGTATCTTAGAAGGGCGGGTTACACGTATCTTAGAAGGGCGGGTTACACGTATCTTAGAAGGACGGGTTACACGTATCTTAGAATAGCGGGTTACACGTATCTTAGAAGGGCGTGTTACACGTATCTTAGAAGGACGGGTTACACGTATCTTAGAAGGGCGGGTTACACGTATCTTAGTAGGGCGAGTTACACGTATCTTAGAAGAGCGGGTTACACGTATCTTAGAAGGGCGGGTTACACGCATCTTAGTAGGGCGGGTTACACGTATCTTAGTTGGGCGGGTTACACGTATCTTAGAAGGGCGGGTTACACGTATCTTAGAAGGGCGGGTTACACGTATCTTAGAAAGTACTCATTCTCACAGAGGACAGTAAATGAATGGAACGAATTATCTACAGATTGTATAAATGCTAGCTGCGTTAATTTATTAATTGTGTTGCAAATATCTTAGAAGAGCGGGTTACATACAGATGAACAATTGTTGGACTCTCGATAAATATCTTAGAAGGGCGGGATACACACAGATGAACAATTGTTGGACTCTCGATAAATATCTTAGAAGGGCGGGTTACACACAGATGAACAATTGTTGGACTCTCGATAAATATCTTAGAAGAGCGGGTTACACACAGATGAACAATTGTTGGACTCTCGATAAATATCTTAGAAGAGCGGGTTACACACAGATGAACAATTGTTGGACTCTCGATAAATATCTTAGAAGAGCGGGTTACACACAGATGAACAATTGTTGGACTCTCGATAAATATCTTAGAAGAGCGGGTTACACACAGATGAACAATTGTTGGACTCTCGACAAATATCTTAGAAGGGCGGGTTACAAACAGATGAACAATTGTTGGACTCTCTACAAATATCTTAGAAGAGTGGGTTACACACAGATGAACAATTGTTGGACTCTCGATAAATATCTTAGAAGGGTGGGTTACACACAAATGAACAAATGTTGGACCCTCGATAAATATCTTAGAAGAGCGGGTTACACACAGATGAACAATTATTGGACTCTCAACAAATATCTTAGAAGAGCGGGTTACACACAGATGAACAATTGTTGGACCCTCGATAAATATCTTAGAAGAGCGGGTTACACACAAATGAACTATTGTTGGACTCTCGACAGATATCTTAGAAGGGCGGGTTACACACAGATGAACAATTGTTGGACTCTCGATAAATATCTTAGAAGGGCGGGTTACACACAGATGAACAATCGTTAGACTCTCGACAAATATCTTAGAAGGGCGGGTTACAAACAGATGAACAATTGTTGGACTCTCTACAAATATCTTAGAAGAGCGGGTTACACACAGATGAACAATTGTTGGACCCTCGACAAATATCTTAGAAGGGTGGGTTACACACAGATGAACAATTGTTAGACTCGACAAATATCTTAGAAGGGCGGGTTACACACAGATGAACAATTGTTGGACTCTCGATAAATATCTTAGAAGGGCGGGTTACACACAGATGAACAATTGTTGGACTCTCGATAAATATCTTAGAAGGGCGGGTTACACACAGATGATCAATTGTTAGACTCTCGACAAATATCTTAGAATGGCGGGTTACACACAGATGAACAATTGTTGGACTCTCGACAGATATCGTAGAAGGGTGGGTTACACACAGATGAACAATTATTGGACTCTCGATAAATATCTTAGAAGGGCGGGTTACACACAGATGAACAATTGTTGGACTCTCGATAAATATCTTAGAAGGGTGGGTTACACACAGATGAACAATTGTTGGACTCTCGATAAATATCTTAGAAGGGCGGGTTACACACAGATGAACAATTGTTGGACTCTCGATAAATATCTTAGAAGGGCGGGTTACACACAGATTAACAATTGTTGGACTCTCGATAAATATCTTAGAAGGGTGGGTTACACACAGATGAATAATTATTGGACTCTCGATAAATATCTTAGAAGGGCAATGTGTACGAAGTATCTTTGCACACAAAGAGACTAACACGTCTTTGACTAAAATGGTGCTACACGCATTCTCAATATTATTCAGCACATACTTTGCCAAGGAAACTGTGTTTAATATTTTCTCATCCAGCCCCTTCCGATATTGGTTCTGAATGATATAATAAAAGTAGCTAGGTTTCATATTATAGAAAGTCGTGGGCTAGATTGCATCTCAAGAGAGTCTATCCAAACTGTTATTGCATTTTAAACTACTCTGTATAAAGCTTACCATTCGATTTATGGTCTGAATTTGAATCGGGAGACATTCTGCTAAAAGTAGTAGTAGTGCCATATAATAACAGTGAGTGCAAACTCGTAGATTAAAACGTTTCCTGAGACCTTTGCGCCATGTAAATGAAAATGCATCATGGAAATACATACACAATAGAAAGAGCAACAGTATGACATAACTAATTGACGTTGTGTACTTATATTACAAAACCCAAAAATGTAAATGTAGTGATTAGCACATCCGCCTTTCATGCCATAGTTCTGAATTCAATACGCAAACCGGACACGGTAAATATGGTGCTTGGCGATAAAGTTCTGAAAAGGCTAGTTTAATGAGACTTCAAAAGGCCATAACATTCTAACCACGGTATAATTATACAGACCGTAGTCAGCTAATAGAACGTTGCCGGGTATTTTTCTTTCGCGGGGAGACGTTGTCAAACATGAGGTGGGCGCGCGCGTGTGTGTACACGTGCGTTCCGTGTGCATTGAATCTATAAAGGACGTCACCGTTAATGCTAAGAATAACTTTGGGCATACGCTGGACGCCATGTATAATATCGCCTGTGCTAGATCAGTGTCTGAAAACGTCGGCCTGCTACTAAAGAATTCATACATAGTAAGCGACAATTTTGACCTTGTGTTGTTTCTTGGCAATGCCTTTGTCCCGCGTTGACATGCAATTGCAATGGATTTTTGGTACTCAAAGAAGAGGGGTCCGGACCCCCTTGACCTCCCCTCTGGATCCGCCTATGGCTATGCATCACCTAATATATTATATACATTAGGATGTGCGACAGTTGCATATCAGCGAGATTTAATTTCTGGGGAAGGTTGATTATGGTTCCATTCTTCCATTGTGCTGGGGGATTTTCTTCCATTGTATTGTTAAAAAGTAACCAACCTTAGGATTTTAGCGTACATTGGTCTACATTGACGAGCGTCGGCGTCGCCATCAGTCGAACGATAATAAGATTACTTAGGGTGTAGATTGCATATTAGAAAGTACTCATTCTCACAGAGGACAGTACATGAAGGGAAAAAATTATCTGCAGATTGTGTAAATGCTACCAGCGTGAATAGGTTTATTTTTTTTAAATAACTATCTTAGAAGGGCAAGTTACACGTATCTTAGAAGAGCGGGTTACACGTATCTTAGAAGGACGGGTTACACGTATCTTAGAAGGGCGGGTTACACGTATCTTAGAAGGGCGGGTTACACGTATCTTAGAAGAGCGGGTTACACGTATCTTAGAAGAGCGGGTTACACGTATCTTAGAAGGACGGGTTACACGTATCTTAGAAGGGCGAGTTACACGTATCTTAGAAGGGCGAGTTACACGTATCTTAGAAGGGCGAGTTACACGTAACTTAGAAGGGCGGGTTACACGTATCTTAGAAGAGCGGGTTACACGTATCTTAGAAGGACGGGTTAAACGTATCTTAGAATAGCGGGTTACACGTATCTTAGAAGGGCGGGTTACACGTATCTTAGAAGGGCGGGTTACACGTATCTTAGAAGGGCGGGTTACACGTATCTTAGAAGGGCGGGTTACACGTATCTTAGAAGGGCGGGTTACACGTATCTTAGAAGGACGGGTTACACGTATCTTAGAATAGCGGGTTACACGTATCTTAGAAGGGCGTGTTACACGTATCTTAGAAGGATGGGTTACACGTATCTTAGAAGGGCGGGTTACACGTATCTTAGTAGGGCGAGTTACACGTATCTTAGAAGAGCGGGTTACACGTATCTTAGAAGGGCGGGTTACACGCATCTTAGTAGGGCGGGTTACACGTATCTTAGTTGGGCGGGTTACACGTATCTTAGAAGGGCGGGTTACACGTATCTTAGAAGGGCGGGTTACACGTATCTTAGAAAGTACTCATTCTCACAGAGGACAGTAAATGAATGGAACGAATTATCTACAGATTGTATAAATGCTAGCTGCGTTAATTTATTAATTGTGTTGCAAATATCTTAGAAGAGCGGGTTACATACAGATGAACAATTGTTGGACTCTCGATAAATATCTTAGAAGGGCGGGTTACACACAGATGAACAATTGTTGGACTCTCGATAAATATCTTAGAAGAGCGGGTTACACACAGATGAACAATTGTTGGACTCTCGATAAATATCTTAGAAGAGCGGGTTACACACAGATGAACAATTGTTGGACTCTCGATAAATATCTTAGAAGAGGGGGTTACACACAGATGAACAATTGTTGGACTCTCGATAAATATCTTAGAAGAGCGGGTTACACACAGATGAACAATTGTTGGACTCTCGATAAATATCTTAGAAGAGCGGGTTACACACAGATGAACAATTGTTGGACTCTCGACAAATATCTTAGAAGGGCGGGTTACAAACAGATGAACAATTGTTGGACTCTCTACAAATATCTTAGAAGAGTGGGTTACACACAGATGAACAATTGTTGGACTCTCGATAAATATCTTAGAAGGGTGGGTTACACACAAATGAACAAATGTTGGACCCTCGATAAATATCTTAGAAGAGCGGGTTACACACAGATGAACAATTATTGGACTCTCAACAAATATCTTAGAAGAGCGGGTTACACACAGATGAACAATTGTTGGACCCTCGATAAATATCTTAGAAGAGCGGGTTACACACAGATGAACAATTGTTGGACTCTCGACAGATATCTTAGAAGGGCGGGTTACACACAGATGAACAATTGTTGGACTCTCGATAAATATCTTAGAAGGGCGGGTTACACACAGATGAACAATCGTTAGACTCTCGACAAATATCTTAGAAGGGCGGGTTACAAACAGATGAACAATTGTTGGACTCTCTACAAATATCTTAGAAGAGCGGGTTACACACAGATGAACAATTGTTGGACCCTCGACAAATATCTTAGAAGGGCGGGTTACACACAGATGAACAATTGTTAGACTCGACAAATATCTTAGAAGGGCGGGTTACACACAGATGAACAATTGTTGGACTCTCGATAAATATCTTAGAAGGGCGGGTTACACACAGATGAACAATTGTTGGACTCTCGATAAATATCTTAGAAGGGCGGGTTACACACAGATGAACAATTGTTGGACTCTCGATAAATATCTTAGAAGGGCGGGTTACACACAGATGATCAATTGTTAGACTCTCGACAAATATCTTAGAATGGCGGGTTACACACAGATGAACAATTGTTGGACTCTCGACAGATATCGTAGAAGGGTGGGTTACACACAGATGAACAATTATTGGACTCTCGATAAATATCTTAGAAGGGCGGGTTACACACAGATGAACAATTGTTGGACTCTCGATAAATATCTTAGAAGGGTGGGTTACACACAGATGAACAATTGTTGGACTCTCGATAAATATCTTAGAAGGGCGGGTTACACACAGATGAACAATTGTTGGACTCTCGATAAATATCTTAGAAGGGTGGGTTACACACAGATGAATAATTATTGGACTCTCGATAAATATCTTAGAAGGGCGGGTTACACACAAATGAACAATTGTTAGACTCTCGACAAATATCTTAGAAGGGCGGGTTACACACAGATGAACAATTGTTGGATTCTCGACAGATATCTTAGAAGGGCGGGTTACACACAGATGAACAATTGTTGGACTCTCGATAAGCCATTGATTTATTTGTTCACTTGCCATATAAATGGGAATTTTGCCTTGGACGGCAGCCTTTTGTAATCTTTTTAAATCTTGTTAATGCAATAACCGTATTGACAATTGAGTCACATGCCAAGGCACCCATATTTGATAATTAGTTAAAGTTAGCGTTCAACAAGCTTAAACAGTGAACATGACTACGTTGAGACCTGTTTCTTATTATAACAATACACATAAATTCGCCTTGCAACTTTGACGCCGATACTACTACTATAATATTTTAGTTTCTTCCTTGTCCAGAGTGACACCCAATCTCTTCTAGTTCGAGGATCGATAACAAAGCGTAAGTACACCTCCGATGGGATTCGAACGGGCAATCCCCGGCCTAAGAGGTGCTTTATTCATTTCGTCATGGAGGCAGACTTACCGCCAACAAGGTTTCTTTGTAAGATATCTGCATAAATGAGGATGCCGCACGTCAATTCGGCATACTTTAAAGGTCCCTCATCAATTTGCGGTACTTTAAAGGACCCTCGATCGTCAATCCGGCGTACTTTAAAGGTCCCTCGTCAGTTCAGTATAATTTAAAGGTCCCTCATCAGTTCGGTGTATTTTAAAGGTCCCTTGTGAATTCGGCATATTTTAAGGTCCCTCGTCAATTCGGCATATTTTAATGGTCCGTCATCAATTTGGTGTACTTTAAAGGTCCCTTGTCAGTTCGGCGTGGTTTAAAAGTCCCTCATCAATTTGGCATACATTAAAGATCCCTCGTCAATTCGGCATACTTTAAAGGTTCCTAGTCAGTTCGGTGTACTTTAAAGGTCCCTCATCAATTCGGCATACTTTAATGGTCCGTCGTCAATTCGGCATACTTTAAAGGTCCCTCGTCAGCTCAGCGTATTTTAAAGGCCCCTTGCGAATTCGGCATATTTTAAGGTCCCTCGTCAATTCAGCATACTTTAATGGTCCGTCATCAATTCAGCGTTCTTTACAGGTCCCTGGTAAGTTCGGCGTATTTTAAAGGTCCCTTGTCAATTCGGCATATTTTAATGGTCCGTCTTCAATTCAGCGTACTTTAAAGGTCCCTCATCAGTTCGGCATATTTTAAAGGTCCTTCATCATTCGGCATACTTTTAAGGTCCCTCGTCAATTCGGCATACTTTAGAGGTCCCTCATCAATTCAGCGTACTTTAAAGGTCTCTCGTCAATTCGGCGTACTTTAAAGGACTCTCATCAATTCGGCGTACTTTAAAGGTCCCTCGTCAGTTCAGCAAATGTTAAAGGTCCCTTATGAATTCGGCATATTTTAATGGTCCATCGTCAATTCGGCGTACTTTAAAGATCCCTCGTCAGTTCAGCGTATTTTAAAGGTCCTTCATCAATTTGGCATACTTTAAAGGTCCGTCGTCAATTCGGTGTACTTTAGAGGTCCCTCATCAATTCGGCGTACTTTAAAGGTCCCTCGTCAATTCGGCGTACTTTAAAGGTCCCTCATCAATTCGGCATACTTTATAGGACCCTCTTCAATTTGGCACACTTTAGAGGTCCCTCATCAATTCGGCATACTTTAAAGGTCCCTCGTCAATTTGAGGTACTTTAGAGGTCCCTCGTCAATTCGGCATATTTTAAAGGTCCCTCGTCAATTCGGCATTCTTTAAAGGAACCTCGTCAATTCAGCGTACTTTAAAGGTCCGTCGTTGTAAATTCGGCGTAATTTAAAGGTCCCTCGTCAGTTCGGCGTATTTTAAAGGTCCCTCGTCAATTTGGCGTACTTTAAAAGGCCCTCATCAATTCGGCATTCTTTAATGGTCCCTTATCAATTCGGCGTATTTTAAAGGTCCCTCATTAGTTCGACATATTTTAAAGGTCCCTCATCAATTCGGCGTACTTTAAAGTCCCTTATCAATTCAGCATTCTTTAATGGTCCCTCCTCAATTCAGCGTACTTTAAAGGTTCCTCATCAGTTTGAAGTATTTTAAAGGTCCCTCGACAATTCGGCATACTTTACAGGTCCCTCGTCACTTAGGCGTACATTAAAGGTCCTTCGTCAATTCGGCATGCTTTAAAGGTCCCTTATCAATTCGGCATATTGTAAAGGTCCCTCTTCAATTTGGAGTACTTTAAAGGTCCCTCATCAATTCGGCATATTTTAAAGGTCCCTTGTAAAATCGGCATATTTTAAGGACCCTCGTCAATTCTGTATACTTTAATGGTCAGTTGTCAAATCAGCGTTCTTTAAAGGTCCCTCGTCAGTTCGGCGTATTTTAAAGGTCCCTCATCAATTAGGCATTCTTTAAAGGTCCCTCGTCAATTCGGCGTACTTTAGATGTCCCTCATCAATTTGGCGTACTTTATACGTCTCTCGTCAATTCGCGGTACTTTAAAGGACCCTCATCAATTCAGAAAACTGTAAAGGTTCCTCATCAGTTCGGCATATTTTAAAGGTCCCTTGTTAATTCGGCATAGTTTAAGGTCCCTTGTCAATTCGGCATACTTTAATGGTCCATCGTCGATTCGGCATACTTTAAAGATCCCTCGTCAGTTCGGCGTATTTTAAAGGTCCTTCATCAATTCGGCATACTTTATAGGTCCCTCATCAATTCAGCATTCTTTAATGGTCTCTCCTCAATTCAGCGTACTTTAAAGGTTCCTCATCAGTTTGGTGTATTTTAAAGGTCCCTCGTCAATTCGGCATACTTTACAGGTCCCTCATAAATTCGGCATACATTAAAGGTCCTTCATCAATTCGGCATGCTTTAAAGGTCCCTAATCAATTCGGCATATTGTAAAGGTCCCTCTTCAATTTGGCGCACTTTAAAGGTCCCTCATCAATTCGGCGTATTTTAAAGGTCCCTTATAAATTCGGCATATTTTAAGGACCCTCGTCAATTCAGCATACTGTAATGGTCCATTGTCAATTCAGCATTCTTTAAAGGTCCTTTGACAGTTCGGCATATTTTAAAGGTCTTTCATCAATTCGGCATACTTTAAAGGTCTCTCGTCAATTCGGCGTACTATAGAGGTCCCTCATCAATTCGGCATACTTTAAAGGTCTCTCGTCAATTTGCGGTTCTTTAAAGGACCCTCATCAATTCGGAGAACTGTAAAGGTCCCTCATCAGTTCAGCATATTTTAAAGGTCCCTTGTTAATTCAGTATAGTTTAAGGTCCCTCGTCAATTTGGCATACTTTAATGGTCCATCGTCAATTCGGCGTACTTTAAAGATCCCTCATCAGTTCAGCGTATTTTAAAGGTCCTTCATCAATTCGGCATACTTTAAAGATCCCTCATCAAATCGGCGTACTTTAGAGGTCCCTCTTCAATTCAGCGCACTTTAAAGGTCCCACATCAATTCGGCATACTTTAAAGGTCACTCATCAATTCGGCATACTTTAAAGGTCCCTCCTCAATTCGGTGAACTTTAAAGGTCCCTCGTCAATTTGGCGTATTTTAAAGGTCATTGTGAATTCGGCATATTTTAAGGTCCCTTGTCAATTCGGCATACTTTATTGGTCCGTCTTCAATTCGGCATACTTTAAAGATCCCTCATTAGTTCGGCATATTTTAAAGGTCCCTCATCAATTCGGCATACCGTTAAAGTACGCTGAATTGAGGAGGGACCATTAAAGTATGTCGAATTGATGAGGGACCTTTAAAGTACGGTGTACTTTAAAGGTCCCTTGTCAATTTGGTGTGCTTTAAAGGTCCCTCATCAATTCAACATACTTTAAAGGTCCCTCATTAATTCGGCATACTTTAAAGGACCCTCATCAATTCAGCATACTTTAAAGGTCCCTCGTCAATTCGGCGTACTTTAAAGGTCCCTTATCAATTCGGGGTACTGTAAAGGACCCTCTTCAATTCGGCGCACTTTAAAGGTCCTTCATCAATTCGGCATACTTTAAAGGTCCCTCATCAATTCGGCATAATTTAAAGGTCCCTCCTCAATTCGGCGTACTTTAAAAGTTCCTCGGCAATTCGGCGTTCTTTAAAGATCCCTCGTCAGTTCGGAGTATTTTAAAAGTCCTTCATCAATACGGCATACTTTTAAGGTCCCTCGTCAATTCAGCGTACTTTAAAGTTCACATGTAAACTTGCACTGAATTCACTATGTATTCTGCAGGGCATCTCGTGACATTGTCGTCTTAACTGTCAATTCTGTTATAAAAAATATTACATTTACAGAAATGATTCCATTGATTTATTTTCCTCTGTGATAATGACATTGTGAGTGATTCATGAAAATATATGAAAGGAGGCCTTCCTGACATGCTTGTAAGTTGGTCATATATATGACACCATATGTTATATCCTGCTGAAGCGAATTAATATTATTGCACTTAACATACTGTTTCCTATTTGTGAGATAGCTCTTAAAGCACTTGAGTGGAGTACCCTTTATTCCATAGAATTCAAGTTTATGTAATAGAATTTGATGGTCAATTGTATCGAAAGGTTTACTTAGATCCCGAAAATGCCCCCCTTCTAAACATCATTAATAATATTAATGCTGTTTGTGGCAACCGAGCCAACGCATTGAGTCATCACAGTACTTGTTAGTTCCACAATATGAAGTTAATGTGTTTTGTAGACAAAGCGATAAATTATCCATACCAGTCTGTCAGCCTGTTGCATCACTAATAACTAGAACAAACAGGTGATTTAGTGGGACCTATTAGTGGACCGAAGAGAATGCTTCACTGGAGACAGCAATATGATAGTGCAGTTTTCTTATTCAATTAAAAATAATATTGTCATATAATATCCAAAGCCATCCAATATGCACTTTGTCGACCTTTTGTTAATAACTATTAATTTTGTTTATGCCCCTATAAAGATGTACCTCATAGTCTATGATAAATACGAGGGAAACCATGGTAAAATACCATGGTGCTTTGAAACAGGTAAACCGTGGTAAAATACCATGGTGCTTTGAAACAGGTAAACTATGGTAAAATACCATGGTGCTTTGAAACAGGTAAACCGTGGTAAAATACCATGGTGCTTTGAAACAGGTAAACCATGGTTAAAATACCATGGTGCTTTGAAACAGGTAAACCATGGTAAAATACCATGGTGCTTTGAAACAGGTAAACCATGGTAAAATACCATGGTGCTTTGAAACAGGTAAATCATGGTAAAATACCATGGCACTTTGAAACAGGTAAACCGTGGTATACCATATATTTACCATACACAATATATGAAAAAGCATGGTCTACCACAGTTTACCATGTAATGTCATAGTATACCAGGAGTTATAGGAGGAAGAGAGAGAGATAAATGGGGGGAGAGGGGGAAGAGAGAGGAGGAAGAGAAGAAGAGAGAGAAAGGTGGGAGAGAGAGAGGGGGAGGAGAGAGAGGAGAGAGGAGGAAGAGAAGAAGAGAGAGAGAAAAATGGAGAGAGAGAGGGAAGGAGGAGAAGAAAGGGAGAGAGATAGAAATGTGGAAGGGATAGAGGAGAGACAGAGGGGAAGAGAAGAGAGAGAGAGAGAGCGGGGGGGAGAGAGAGGGAGAGGGGGAGACATAGTGAGAGAGAGAGCGAGAGAGGAGAAGAGAAATAGGGAGAGACAAAGAATGGGAAAGACTGAAGGGAGGGAGAGATGGAGAGTCAGAGAGAGAGACAGAGAGGAGGGAGAGTGAGATAGTGAGAGAGAGAGAAATGGGGAGGAGAGAGGAAGAGAAGAAGAGAGGGAGAGAGAGAGAGAGAGAAATGTGGGAGAGAGAGGGGAGAAGGGGAAGTAGAGAGAGAGATGGGGAGAGGAACTGGAGATAGAGAAAGAGAGGTAGAGACAGAGAGAGAGGGAGGGAGGGAGGTAGGGAGGGAGCGAGGTGGGGGAGAGAGACAGAGAGAGAGAGAGATGGAGAAATGGAGAGTGAGATAACAAGAACAAGAACAATAAAATTTATTTTTACCCCGTTTGTGACAAAAATTAAAATTTAATGATAGAAGAAAATGTGCATTAATACGTTCACGTGGAAAAGTGCAAACACAATATTACTTAACAAGGGCTTAGTGACTCCTATAAAGATTTTACAGTTGCTCTCATAGGAGCCACCAATGAAATATAATTAACTAACTCATTTATACAAAAGGTTGTGAAAGTGCATGTGTGGAGATGGAGAAAGAGTGTGCAGGAATATTTGAATGTAAATATTGAGATATGTGTGATAATATGTAATATTAATTATAATAGATAGTAGTCGTGCATTCATATATGTATTACTGATTAAGTTGAATTTGATAGCAAGTATAGCAATTTAGTATTGTATACGTATCTCCATATTTTTGTAATAAATATGTTTTTGCATAATTTGCACAATCTTGTAAACTGTGTGTTCCTATCTTCTATTTGTGTGGTATTATTTATAACATGTGGCAAGCTATATCTAAGACACCTTTCGGCAAATTCATGTTTAACTCTGAATAAGTATATGTCAGTTGTACACCTTGTGTTATGATTGTGTATAATTGGGGTTATTTTCCAGTTTAATAAGTAGGCAGATAATTTTTGATCATGTATTTAAAATAAAATTTAAGTTCATGTAATTTTAATAAATCTTCTATTTTTAAAATAGTAAGTTTTTAAAAAGTGGTTCTGTATGTAAATTGTATTTAGTTAAGGTCAAAATCTGCATAGCTTTTGAATTTTCATAATTCTGCTACCTTGGTAACCCCATACCATGATACAATAGTTAATATGAGATAATATTAGTGTATTATATATATATATATATATATATATATATATATATATATATATATATATATATATATATATATATATATATAATTATTTTTAGAGGCAACACATGCTTTAATCTGTTTAATATGCCAACATTTTTAGAACACTTGTTTTTATATTTTTTCAGTGTGTTTTTTCCAATTTAAGTTTGTATCTAAAGTCGGTCCTAACAAAATTTATTCTTCCACTCGTTCTATGTTGATATTAAAGGCGTGGTGGTTGAAAATGTGTGTAACTTTACTTGGTATTTGAAAGGTCATATATTTGGATTTATTTTTGTTTAATGTTTAATTTATTAAGATTTAGCCATTCCATTATTTTTAAGAATTCATAATTTACTGCAGATTCAGTGCTTTTGTTTGGTATGTTGTCGTTAAAGGATTTAATGGTGCTAAATAAGGTGGTGTCGATGGCATACATAATAAAGTTAAAATTTTGCTGGCTTTTGGGAAATTGTTTATCTATATTATATATAACAAGGGACCAAGGACAGATCCTTGCGGTACACCAAAGTTTATAGATAAGATATCAGATTTAGCATTTTAAAATTTGACATATTGATTTCGATTATTTAAATAGATTTAAGTAAATTCATGGAAGACCTATCTAAACCATAATATGTTAATTTGTTTAATAGTATTGAATGATCAATAGTGTCAAATGTCTTAGAGAGGTCAAGGAAAATGCTGAAGGGTACGTCATTGTTATCCATTTGTGTAATTATTCTGTCTGCTAGTTCAAGTGTTGCATATTCAGTTGAGTGGTTTTGTCTAAAGCCATATTATTGATTTTCAAAATAAAGTTTATTATCGTTGAAATGTGCATATAACTGACTATAAATTGTTTTCTCTAGCACTTTTGAAGTAGTAGGAAGGAGAGAAATGGGTCTATAATTTTTAAATAGTGATGAATCATCTTTCTTGAAAATAGGAATAACTTTGGCAATTTTTAGTTTTGTCAGGGAATATACCTGTATTTATAACTAGGTTTATTAATAGGGTTAATGATTTAATGATGGTAGGTTCAATTATTTTCAACAGTTTTGAAGAAATACCATCACAACCACAACTGTTTTTTGTTGGAAGGCTTTCTATAATGTTCTTTATGGTTTCTTTATGTATGTTTTAAAAATAGAGTCAACTCGCCTTTTTACGAAAAACTACAATCCTTATTTCCATCATATGGAATCCCTTGTGCAATAGTTTGACCTATACTTGTAAAATAGTTTTTGAATGTATTTGCAATATCCGTTTTGTCTGTTATATTAATGCCATTTTCTTTAAAATAAAGTATTTTGTTTGCTTTATTTTTAGAAAGAATTTCATTTATGATTTTCCAAGTATTTCTAATGTTATTTTTGGAACGTTTAAAGCATAACTCAAACTAACTTTTTTGGCTGCACAATTTTGTTTCTTTAATATTGAGTTAAACTTTTTAAAGTTGGTGAGAATGACGTCATAGTTTGTTGAGTTTGAGTTAGACATTTTAAATTGTTTATCAAATTAATCTCGATATTTGATTGACTTTAGAAGACCCTGTGTGTTCTAAGTAGAATGTTTATGTTTATATTTATTGAATTTCACGATTTTGATTGGCTTGTGCTTATCCTTTGCTTGCATAATTTCTTCATGTGTTATGTTGTAATTTAAACTGGGATCAGCCTTAGGACATGTATTTAGTTTGTTGTAGATTTTCTCAGAGTTTAGTTAATTTTTTACATTATGCATTGCTACTTAATTTTGTAAATTTACTCTTATGAAATGAGGAGGAAGCTTAGTTTTTAGACTGATATCCATGAATAGGAAGTATGGTTGATTATCAGAAAGAGCTTTAGTGAAGATACCTGCTGTACTATCTAATACAAATTTATTTAACTTACAGAAAAAGTTGTCCATCAATGTTCCATTGGTTCTAGTGAAGCGAGTTGGAAATGTACTTTATAATAGAGACTGTATGATGTCATAGTATAAAAAATCACTGTATATTCTATTTTCGTTAATTTTGAGTAAATTAATGTCCCCTGTGATAATGAAATTACTGTTATTTTCCAGTGTAGAAAAAGTCATCGATTAATTTTGTTATACTCTCATTACATGATCTTGGTGGTCTATACATGTTGCCAATAGTAATAGTCTTTGATAAGTTGCTTCCGGTTATTTAAATTATCAACCCCTCCCAATGTTACTACATAATGATATTAATTTTTACTGCATAATTATATTGTTTATCTACATATATTATTAACCCACTTTTGTTACTGCAGTTCTTCCCTTGAGCTATTTATTCGTATCCCTGTAAATCAATCAATTCAATTCTTATTTTCGGATTTCCATGTCTCTTGTAAACATATAATACTAAATTTAAAGTTTATAGTATTCAGGAGCTCAACAAATATTTCGAGTTCATCGAATTTAGCATTTATGGATTGTGTATTTCCTATAAGGATATTAAATTTATCTGTATTACTGTTAGCTAACAAGTGGAACTTATCGATATCGTAATAAGATGAATGGTGTATCAATTGGGTTTTATTTTTATTTTTTATATGACGAAGATTATTTAAACAATTGTTTTGGTTACTCCCTAAGTAGAAGAGAAATGCTTCATCAAAAGTCATTGGTTACTAAATTAGAGTAGCTAAGTCACTAAATGTGTGTGAAATGTTTTGCAAAAGAATTAAAGTAGGTTTGATTATATCCTGTGTATGAGCTAATGCTACACTCTGCTCGGTGTGAGCCGATGAGTAAGTTGGTGAGTAAAACAAAACTAAGGTACGATGAGAATTAAAGCAAGCTAGTGGAATCGTTGCCAAGTAAAATGGTTTTACAATTCTACTAAATCTGATTAGTATTAGAATGCCAAGAATGGCATAGCATAAAAACAACATGAATATGGTGTTAACCATGTTCATTGTGGAAAGGCTCCGAGAAGGACTCGTATGTATTAATAATTAATGTGAGTGTGATTTATAACATAATTTCAGCAGTAGGCAATGGCAGAGTATATCAAATGGTAAAATGTTTGCATTTGACGACAATCTAGGTATGACATGCGGGTATATAGTGATGCATCTTGGGAAATCTTGAGGAGAACATGGAATTTAATTTGGTGGATTGGATATTTTTCTAAAGCTGATATGATATTAAAATGTAAGATAAAAGTAATATGCAAATCATACGTAAACAGAGAGAGAGAGAGAGAGAGAGAGAGAGAGAGAGAGAGAGAGAGAGAGAGAGGGAGTGGGGAGAGGAGGAGAGAGGGAGATAAGAAGAGAGAGAAATGGGGAGGAGAGAGAAGTAGAGGAGAGGGAGAGAAGAGAGAGAGGGGGGAGAAGAGGAATGGAAGTGTAGGGGACAGTGAGAAGGGGAAAAAAGAGAGGGAGTGAGAGAGACAGAGAGAGAGGGGGAGAGAGCTATATATATATATATATATATATATATATATATATATATATATATATATATATATATATATATATGGAGCAAGAGAAATGGGTAGGGAAGAGAGAGGGGAGACAGAGAGAGAGAGAGAGAGGAAGAAGTAGAGAAGGGGAAGGGGAGAGAGGGGAGGAGGAGAGAAGATAGTGGAATGGGAGGAGATAGTGGAGAGAGGAAAAGATGAAGAGACGGAGAGAGAGAAATGTGGGAGAGAGAGGGGGGAGATAGAGAGGGAAAAGAGAGGGAAGAAGTGAGAATGGGGAAGGTGTGTGAGAGAGAGGGGGTGGAGAGGAGGGGAGAGGGAAGGATATATATAGTGACAGGTAGAGATGGAGAGAGGGAGGGAGGGAGAGAGATGGGGGAGAGAGAGAAGGGGGAGGGAGGGGAAGAGGGAGAGGTGGATGGAGAGAAAGAGAGGAATAGAGAGAGAGAGAGAGAGAGAGAGAGAGAGAGAGACAGAGAGAGACAGAGAGAGACAGAGGGGAGAGAGATTGGAATTGCTTAACACGTGTATGTATATATATATATATATATATATATATATATATATATATATATATATATATATATATATATATATATTGACGGCGGAGCCAAGGTTGTAGTCATATACGGTAGAAACATAACTTCAAGCAATCGTCAATAAACTGGTTGTAATAGATTGTAATAGTACTACATTGCGTAGTAATAATACAGCAATTTATATTTCAGATATTTTGATGAATCACTCACAAAGTCAATCTCACAAAGGACAATAAATGAATTGAAAACTGTCTGTAAATTTTACCAATGTGAATATGTTTTAAACGATATTGACAATTGAGACGACAATGTCACGAGAAAGCCTGCAGAATGCATAACGAATTCAGTCCCGTTTTACATGTGAGCCGTCGCGGCTTAGCGGTAGACCGTTCGCGTTGCGCGTGGAACATCCCGGGTTCAATCCGCGGTGTGTCCGATATACATTTTTTCCTCGTTTAATGTTCTTGTTATTTTTTATCAATTATATTTAGGGCAATATTCGCTTTTGTTTAATCTCGCTGATTGACAATGTGTGGCAGGGGCGGATCTAGGATTTGACCAACGGGGGACGCAGCCACCCATTAATGAGGGTCCGGGGAATGTATTTACTGTTCTTGAAATGGTGCATTCCGAGGCATTATATAGTAAACGTATGTTCAAACCTCTGATGGGTGATTTGTGAACCACCATGAATAATTGTATCATTATATTAATGAAACGAACAAAACAAATTAGATCAAGGAACACGTTGAAACATTTAATGCATCTGTGTATTGTGCGTACAACCAGTGTGCGGGTTAGTGTGATTCAGTTAGTAGCAGTTCAACGAGAGCTCAGAGGATTATATTGCAATAACAAAGCAGATAGTTACAGTACGACAATATTATTAACTAATAATACTAAATGTTCACATTAGGTGGTGTGTAGTACTAAGATAATACATACATGTGGTGATGCCAGGCACCGGCAATAGTAGCATAATGTGTTAGAAGGAACAATAGATATGCGCACAACAAGTCATACACGGTAGAATGTATCATAGTTTAATTAGAGCATCACACCCCCTTACAACACATGCTTTGAGTGATGCACAACAAGTCAGACACGGCGGAAAGTATCATAGTTCAATTAGAGCACCACACCCCCTTACAACACATGCTTTGAGTGATGCACAACAAGTCAGACACGGCGGAAAGTATCATAGTTCAATTAGAGCACCACACCCCCTTACAACACATGCTTTGAGTGATGCACAACAAGTCAGACACGGCGGAAAGTATCATAGTTCAATTAGAGCACCACCCCCCTTACAACACATGCTTTGAGTGATGCACAACAAGTCAGACACGGCGGAAAGTATCATAGTTCAATTAGAGCACCACAACCCTTACAACACATGCTTTGAGTGATGCACAACAAGTCAGACACGGTGGAAAGTATCATAGTTCAATTAGAGCATCACACCCCCTTACAACACATGCTTTGAGTGATGCACTACAAGTCAGACACGGCGGAAAGTATCATAGTTCAATTAGAGCACCACCCCCCTTACAACACATGCTTTGAGTGATGCACAACAAGTCAGACACGGTGGAAAGTATCATAGTTCAATTAGAGCACCACACCCCCTTACAACACATGCTTTGAGTGATGCACAACAAGTCAGACACGGTGGAAAGTATCATAGTTCAATTAGAGCACCACAACCCTTACAACACATGCTTTGAGTGATGCACAACAAGTCAGACACGGTGGAAAGTATCATAGTTGAATTAGAGGATCACATCCCCTTACAAAACATGCTTTGAGTGATGCACAACAAGTCAGACACGGTGAAAAGTATCATAGTTCAATTAGAGCGCCACATCCCCTTACAACACATGCCTTGAGTGATGCACAACAAGTCAGACACGGTGGAAAGTATCAAATTTCAAGTAGAGCGCCACATCCCCTTACAGCACATGCCTTGAGTGATGCACAACAAGTCAGACCCGATGGAAAGTATCATAATTCAAATAAAGCGCCACATCCCCTTACAACACATGCCTTAAGTGATGCACAACAAGTCAGACATGGCGGAAAGTATCATAGTTCAATTAGAGCGCCACATCCCCTTACAACACATGCCTTGAGTAATGCACAACAAGTCAGACACGGTGGAAAGTATCATAGTTCAAGTAGAGCGCCACACCCCCTTACAACACATGCCTTGAGTGATGCACAACAAGTCAGACACGGCGGAAAGTATCATAGTTCAATTAGAGCGCCACATCCCCTTACAACACATGCCTTGAGTGATGCACAACAAGTCATACACGGTGGAAAGTATCATAGTTCAAGTAGAGCGCCACATCCCCTTACAACACATGCCTTGAGTGATGCACAACAAGTCATACACGGTGGAAAGTATCATAGTTCAATTAGAGCGCAACATCCCCTTACAACACATGCCTTGAGTGATGCACAACAAGTCAGACACGGCGGAAAGTATCATAGTTCAATTAGAGCATCACATCCCCTTACAACACATGCATTGAGTGATGCACAACAAGTCAGACACGGCGGAAAGTATCATAGTTCAATTAGAGCGCCAGACCCCCTTACAACACATGCCTTGAGTGATGCACAACAAGTCAGACACGGCGGAAAGTATCATAGTTCAATTAGAGCGCCACATCCCCTTACAACACATGCCTTGAGTGATGCACAACAAGTCAGACACGGTGGAAACTATCATAGTTCAAGTAGAGCGCCACACCCCCTTACAACACATGTATTGAGTGATGCACAACAAGTCAGACACGGCGGAAAGTATCATAGTTCAATTAGAGCATCACATCCCCTTACAACACATGCATTGAGTGATGCACAACAAGTCATACACGGTGGAAAGTATCATAGTTCAATTAGAGCGCCACATCCCCTTACAACACATGCCTTGAATGATGCACAACAAGTCAGACACAGCGGAAAATACCATAGTTCAATTAGAGCGCCACATCCCCTTACAACACATGCCTTGAATGATGCACAACAAGTCAGACACGGTGGAAAGTATAATAGCTCAGTTAGAGCGCCACACCCCTTTACAGCACATGCCTTGTGTAATGCACAACAAGTCAGACACGGTGGAAAGTATCATAGTTCAGTTAGAAGGACCACATCCCCTTACAACACATGCCTTGTGTGATGCACAACAAGTCAGACACGGTGGAAAGTATCATAGTTCAGTTAGAAGGACCACATCCCCTTACAA
Organism: Lamellibrachia columna; assembly: GCA_963662155.1. Lineage (NCBI taxonomy): Eukaryota > Metazoa > Annelida > Polychaeta > Sabellida > Siboglinidae > Lamellibrachia > Lamellibrachia columna. The sequence goes on along the minus strand of OY759261.1, from coordinate 33,061,441 downwards.
CACATGCCTTAAGTGATGCACAACAAGTCAGACATGGCGGAAAGTATCATAGTTCAATTAGAGCGCCACACCCCCTTACAACACATGCCTTGAGTGATGCACAACAAGTCAGACACGGCGGAAAGTATCATAGTTCAATTAGAGCATCACATCACCTTACAACACATGCATTGAGTGATGCACAACAAGTCAGACACGGTGGAAAGTATCATAGTTCAATTAGAGCGCCACATCCCCTTACAACACATGCCTTGAGTGATGCACAACAAGTCAGACACGGCGGAAAGTATCATAGTTCAATTAGAACGCCACACCCCCTTACAGCACATGCCTTGTGTAATGCACAACAAGTCAGACACGGTGGAAAGTATCATAGTTCAGTTAGAAGGACCACATCCCCTTACAGCACATGCCTTGTGTGATGCACAACAAGTCAGACACGGTGGAAAGTATCATAGTTCAGTTAGAGCGCCACACCCCCTTACAGCACATGCCTTGTGTAATGCACAACAAGTCAGACACGGTGGAAAGTATCATAGTTCAGTTAGAAGGACCACATCCCCTTACAGCACATGCCTTGTGTGATGCACAACAAGTCAGACACGGTGGAAAGTATCATAGTTCAGTTAGAAGGACCACATCCCCTTACAGCACATGCCTTGTGTAATGCACAACAAGTCAGACACGGTGGAAAGTATCATAGTTCCGTTAGAAGGACCACATCCCCTTACAACACATGCCTTGTGTAATGCACAATAAGTCAGACACGGTGGAAAGTATCATAGTTCAGTTAGAAGGACCACATCCCCTTACAACACATGCCTTGTGTAATGCACAATAAGTCAGACACGGTGGAAAGTATCATAGTTCAGTTAGAAGGACCACATCCCCTTACAGCACATGCCTTGTGTAATGCACAACAAGTCAGACACGGTGGAAAGTATCATAGTTCCGTTAGAAGGACCACATCCCCTTACAAAACATGCCTTGTGTAATGCACAACAAGTCAGACACGGTGGAAAGTATCATAGTTCAGTTAGAAGGACCACATCCCCTTACAACACATGCCTTGTGTAATGCACAACAAGTCAGACACGGTGTGAGTGATGAGACAAAACTTTTTAATTTGGGTTAATTTTGAATGCTAGGTGGAATTATATTCCAGGTCAACGGGCTTTTACCAAATGTTTGATGATCTTACAGTAGAACCGATGAAAGGACATATATGTGAGGTTTGTCTTGTTTCATGAATGTGAATGTCACATGGGTAAATGTGAAAATATGAAATAAAGAATGTGGAAGACTCCCATGGAAATAACTATGCATAAAATGTGCAACTTAAATTTAATAGTTATGTAATTTTATTAAATTTAAGCATGTAATGAGGGGATGGAGTGTTCATTATAGCCTATGTGAAGAATGGAGCGAAATGTTTTTTGCATAATGCATAATTTTGTAATATGGGTTTACATGTGGATCCCCACAGAATGATTCTGTATGTCAAGTAGAAATACACTGAAGAGTAATACATTATTTTAAGGGAAGCAACTGGAAGAACAAATTGACTTTATCTTTTGCGTATATAACATAAGTTACATTGTTTTTACACGCATTTGTGTGTTCCTGTCAATAAAGCTTGCATCTCTATGAAGGCATATAAATATGATACATTTTATTCGCTGAATTATCGTATTAGACATTGTTAGACACAATTCTTCATTTTGAATAGGAGAGAATAACATGAATTTTGTCTTTGAGACATCTAAGGATAGCTTATTCGCATGAAAATAGTCAGCTAATTTTTCAAGTTCGTTATTCACATCTTTATATAGATCATTTTTTTTCCAGTCTTGTATCGAAAGCTTTACTTAGATTTAGCGTTCCGCAAACCCTGGCCTGCGGGCCAAATTTGTCCCGCGGAAGGTTTTCAGTTGGCCCGCGAGACCCTCTCCAAAAGTAGGAAATATCGAAAAAATAAATTGGGAATATACATTTGTATTTGTTGATTTCATGTCTACTGTAGAATCTAGAGTCTAGACAAAATGAATTTAATGTGGAATTGCGTCATCAACCCATTTTCATGCTGGGGCAGTGACTATCGTAGGAAAAGAAATGTCGAATTGATACTTCTGGCAAACGATTGTTCGATGACAACTGGGAGCATGAGTTCTTTTTTTGGCTCTCCTGAATACGATCAAAAAGCCATGTGTCTTATTTGCCGCGAGAGCGTCGCTGAAATAAAGAGGTACAATGTGAAACGACATTACGACTCGCAATTCGATCAAGAGAACGAGTTGACATGGGACAACTTTGTTTCAATTTGCAAAATTCGTCGACTCCAACCCCAAAGGGAGAGAAAGGAACACTTATTTAATGGAATGACGCTTATTGGAATGATGCGAAGGATAAAAACGGTGTTAAATTTCCCCTCAGTGTTAAACGTTCCCCTTAGTATGGAATGACCAATGCCAGCAACCCCAAGGGGTGAGAAAAGGGAGCATTTATTTTGGGAATGACACCAAGGCTAAAAACAATGTCAAATCTTCCATTAGGATTCCTTGAGTATAGAATGACCAATGCCAGCAACTTTAGGTGGGGCTTTCCCCTTGCCAGTAATCCCTGAAGGGTGAGAAAAAGGGGCAGTCATTTATGGGAATGACACCAAGGATAAAAACAGTGTCAATTCTTCCCTTGGGGTCCCCTGAGTACAACATGACCAGTGCCCGCAATTTTAGATGGGGGGCTTCCCCTGCCAGCAACCCCCAAAGGTTTAGAAAAGGGGTATTCATTTAATGGAATTACGCGAAGGATAAAAACAATGATTAATGACGACAAGTCAAAAGCAAGTCAACATGTGCAGTCTGGGCCATGGATCGTTTGGTGAAGATGTGTTCCAGTCGTGGTTAACAAATCCACTTGGTACTTGACAAGTACCTCTCACCATTGATCAGATTCGGAGCGAAAGCTGCGACGATCAGGGTATCGTCACACATTCATCATCATTAGACCTGACCAGGCCCAGCATTAGAGTGGGACGGAGCTCCTAAAACATAGAGCATTCAGTTTCCTCATGGAGGAATGAAATAAGCCGCACTACTGGCCAATCATAGGACATATACATGGTGGTAAATGCGACGAAGACCAACAAAGGCGAACGGCTGCAAACAGTACCAAATTACCTTAAAGGTCGAATCGAGGAGGCCGACACACTGAGTCGACACCCTTGTTGCCTTCTATGGAAACAACGTTTCCCCCAGAAACGTTCTATTGAGGTCCTCTCATACTGACTTCCTAATGAGGTCCTCCGATACAGACGTCCTACTGAGGTCCTCCCATGATGACGTTGTACTGACGTCCTCCCATGCTGACGTTCTAGTGAGGTCCTCCCATGCTGATATTCTAGTGAGGTCCTCCCATAACGACGTCCTAGTTAGGTCCTCCCATGCTGACGTTCTAGTGAGGTCCTCCCATGCTGACATTCTAGTGAGGTTCTCCCTTGCTGACGTCCTAGTGAGGTCATCCCATGTTGATGTCCTAGTTAGGTCCTCACATGCTGACATTCTAGTGAGGTCCTCCCATGATGACGTCCTAGTGAGGTCCACCCATACCGATGTCCTAGTGAGGTCCTCCCATGCTGACGTTCTAGTGAGGTGCTCCCATACTGACGTCCTAGTGAGATCCTCCCATGCTGAGGTCCTAGTGAGGTCCTCCCATGCTGACGTCCTAGTGAGGTCCTCCCATGCTAAAGTCCTAGTGAGGTCCTCCCATGCTGACGTTCTAGTGAGGTCCTCCCATACCGATGTGCTAGTGAGGTCTTCCCATACCGACGTCCTAGTGAGGTCCTCCCATGCTGACGTCCTAGTGAGGTCCTCCCATACCGACGTCCTCGCCATTCTTCTTATGCTTGTCGATGTTCCAGCTGTCACCTCCTGGTGTCTACTTGTTGTACAATTTCAAAACCTCTTCATGCGCATGAGTGGTAGCAATGAGAAGGAAACCCAGGCCAGAATAAAGAAGATTAATTGTGCCTCTCTTCTCCATGCACCAAGATGCTTGTCAATAACATCGAGAGGACCTGGTGAGGCGACTACCACCGACTACCGATGGAACGAGACTGACAACTGCTTGGAGCCTGACTAGCGCACTCCTGGAGTCTCTCGCAGCCACTGCTACGGACGTTGGGGACGCGTGGGAGCGACGTGAACAGACGATGGGACAGCGCGGGAGCGAAGTGAACAGACGACGGGGACAGCGTGGGAGCAACGTCAACATACGACGGGGACAGCGTGGGAGCGACGTCAACAGACGATGGAGACAGCGTGGGAGCGACGTGAGCAGACGACGGGGACAGTGTGGGAGCGACGTGAACAGACGACGGAGACAGCGTGGGAGCGACGTCAGCAGACGATGGGGACAGCGTGGTAGCGACGTCAGCAGACGTTGGGGACAGCGTGGGAGCGACGTCAGCAGACGATGGGGACAGCGTGGTAGCGACGTCAGCAGACGTTGGGGACAGCGTGGGAGCGACGTCAGCAGACGATGGGGACAGCGTGGTAGCGACGTCAGCAGACGATGGGGACAGCGTGGTAGCGACGTCAGCAGACGATGGGGACAGCGTGGGAGCGACGTCAGCAGACGATGGGGACAGCGTGGTAGCGACGTCAGCAGACGTTGGGGACAGCGTGGGGGCGATGTGAACAGACGATGGGGACAGCGTGGGAGCGACGTCAGCAGACGATGAGTCAGGGAATTCATGGAGCGAGGACAGTGATGACATCTAATGCATTCATTAGACAAATAAGTGTAATAATAATACTATTTTCCTTACGAATATATAATTGGACAATGGACAATGACTGTACACATTGTCGAGTTACTTTTTATACAGAAAGTGTTTCATTGGATAGCTTCTTGGCAAGATCACTTTGTACTGTGCTGTAGTATAGTAGTGTGTTGTTCGAATTCATGGATTTGTGCGTTTTTTATGACTTAGTAGTATTAAACTATTTGTCCAAACCAAACAACGTTGTGTTTCTGTAAAGACTCTTCTTATCGAGATTATCATTGATAGATCAAATGATGTACCCAAGATGATTACAATGGAAGTAATAACCACTGGGACTAAGCGGGCTTAGGTTGGTAGTGGGGATAAAGCCTACATAACATTCCTGGCATTGGTCATTCCGTACTCAGGGAACCCAAATGGAAGATGAGACACTGTTATTTACCCATGGGGCCTTGGCGCTATTTCCATAAATAAATATCCCCTTTTTGTCACCATTTGGGCTTGCTGGCAGGGGAAGGCCCCACCTAAAATTGGTGGCATAGGTACTTCCATACCCAGATAACCCCATTGTTTAATATGACCCTGCTTTTGGCTTTGATGTCATTCCCAAAATAAATGCCCCCCTTTTCACACGTTGCAGGGGAGGGCATTTATCGTGCCATACTCAGGGAACCCAAATGGAACATTTGGCACTGTTTTTAGCCTTGACGTCATTCCCATAAATAAATGTACTTTTTGCCCCCTTGGATTGGTGATTTAGGGGGCAACCCCCCAAACTGGCATTGGTTATTCCATACTCAGGGATCCCACGAGGACATTTCACACCGTTTTTACCCTTCGCATCATTCCATTAAATAAGCACCATTCCATTTGGGGGTTGCTGGCAGGGGGAACAATTGTAGGCATTGGTCATTACGTACTCAGGGAACCCCAAGGAAAGATTTGACACTGTTTTTAGCGTCGGTGCCATTCCGTAGATACATGCCCTCTTTTTCGCATCCTTTGGGGGTTGCTGGCGGGGGAAACCTCCACCTAAAATTGGTTGCATTTGTCATGCCATACTCAGGGAACCCAAATTGAACATTTGGCACTGTTTTTAGTCTTGGCGTCATTCCCATCAATAAATGTACTTTTTTGCCCCCTTCGATTGGGAATTTAGGGTGCAACCCCCCACACCTGACCCGACAGCAACGCATTTTTGAGATGTCGAGGGTGGTCCCTTCAGCCCTTGGGGTCAAACCTTTTGGCGTCGTTTACTTAAATAAAAGCTCTGGGATCTCGGTCTAAAGCTACTGACTAAGATTGTCATAAGCAGAACTTTTCTTAGGTTGAAGAGACATTATAATGTGTCTGATTTCTTTTGCATCGGTTGGCTTCATAAAAAACTTCTTCTTTGATTTTTGGTAGGACAATTCTGAAGATATTGGGTAACTTTTTTAGGATCAGGGATTGCGTTTGTATGGCTTTGATCAATATTTGTAAAAAAAATTACAGAATGTGTTCGAAATTAATTAAATCATTATTATATCTGAACTTTGTGGTAATGCCTGATTTATCATTGTTTTTCCCAATCATGCTTCTCAGTAATTTCCATATCTTTTTAGAATCGTTCTGAACAGTGTTTAGAGAGAGAGAGAGAGAGAGAGAGAGAGAGAGAGAGAGAGAGAGAGAGAGAGAGAGAGAGAGAGAGAGAGAGAGAGAGAGAGAGAGAGAGAGAGAGAGAGAGAGAGAGAGGAGAGAGAGAGAGAGAGAGAGAGAGAGAGAGAGAGAGAGAGAGAGAGAGAGCGGCATTCTCGATGGGTTGGTTGATACGCATCTGTTATGTCGCCAGGGTTAACAAAGCCCGAGCTACTCATTGGTCAAATGGTCGGCGTCACTTGTGTTAGTTGCCAGTGACCTATCACATAACGCCAAGTAGCTTTGTGTCGCCCTTTATCGATATTCTAATGCGATGTTACGGTATAAGATATCGCCCGCAGTGTCAGAACGTCAGTTAGTGACACATTGCTTTGGCGATTTGTCATCCGACTGCATCAGGAGCGATCCTGTGAGACTGAGCGACAGTGAACATCCCAGCTGAAGAGCAAAGATGCCGTGGCGCTGTTCGAACAAGCCGATTCGTCCACCGCCTCTGCCACCACCCGGGCTTCTGCTTCGAGTTCTACTCTTGGCATGGGTCTGCTTCTGGGCTACCAACTCAGAAGGTAAGCACTTTATATTAACCGATTGTTATGTTTAAACTGTGAAAGTGTTTTGGTAATAGTAAGCCCTAATCATCGTCAGACTCGACTGGCAATGATGGGTGCCGTCAGCTGCAAGGTCAATGGTTTCTGTTACTGCAGCTCTTGCAGGGCAGACACGCTGTGACACGATGTTGGTTCTTTCCTGTAACACGTTGTTGCTGTCTTCTTTTCCCTGAAGTCCGGGCTGAGGCTGGCGTCGATACTGTTCCTCAATTTTCTTGTTTTCTTCTTCCGTCGCTGGTTCCGCTTCACTCCCGTCTCCACTATCCACGAACAACGAACTGTTCATGGCTGCCGCAATTACTGGAAGTTAGGCATGTCTCGTGGCTATTACGTGGTGTATATCATGTCACCGGCTTGAAACGGTAGATCACAACGGGTGAATACAGGGAACTACGCATCGGTGCGTATTTCGGATACAAAGGGTTAAGGTATATATTTATATTCTGTGTGAAATATAGGACTATTAACAGTGATTTCTAACGAAATCGTGCAAAATTGGAGGAAACAAACATGTTGCCAGTGTTTCTTCGTCGGTTTTTTATGAGGGTTGATAATACGTGTTTCACCTAAGTTATGATTAACCGACATAGACTATACACAGAAGAAAAAATCCTTATAAAACTATGCCATGAAAAACTAAGTTACGCTATGTTAAACTTTAATTGGAATAAGTTACATAAGTTGCCTTCCTGCAGCAGCCAGAACCTGGCTGCACGAGGACAGGCGGCTCGCCCATTGAGCCTGATCATGGGGTCTAAATAAAACGTGTTGTTGAACTGGAAAGTAACGTTTTTATCTGTTCAATTAAAACGTTTCATGTATGTCATGTGATAGGATGCCTCCAATTATGCCCCCTTGCCCTCAAGATATTTTAAAGCGCGCGAACTTGAACTTGGGTCTATAGAAGTTTATTATTGTTATTATTACTAGCAAAAATGCCCGTCCCCAGGACGGGATGTGAACTTGGTAGTTCATACGTGACAGTTATGATAGCAATGTTTACCAAATAGGTGTTCGCGTTTATGAATATGGCTAAAAAACAATGTCTACATCTTCCTACATTGTGTCAGCGTCTAATTCATGTTGCCGTTGCCAAGCAACCTAGTCGACGTTATTTGCCAGAGGGCGCTACATATACACCAAGCAACTTAGTCGATGTTGTGCCGGAGGGCGCTACATACACACCAAGCAACCTAGTCGATGTTGTGCCGGAGGGCGCTACATACACACCAAGCAACCTAGTCGATGTTGTGCCGGAGGGCGCTACATACACACCCAGCAACCTAGTCGACGTTGTGCCGGAGGGCGCTACATACACACCAAGCAACCTAGTCGGGGTTTTGTGCCAGAGGGCGCTACATACACACCAAGCAACCTAGTCGATGTTGTGCCGGAGGGCGCTACATACACACCCAGCAACCTAGTCGATGTTGTGCCGGAGGGCGCTACATACACACCCAGCAACCTAGTCGACGTTGTGCCGGAGGGCGCTACATATACACCAAGCAACCTAGTCGATGTTGTGCCGGAGGGCGCTACATACACACCAAGCAACCTAGTCGGGGTTTTGTGCCAGAGGGCGCTACATACACACCAAGCAACCTAGTCGATGTTTTGTGCCAGAGGGCGCTACATACACACCAAGCAACCTAGTCGATGTTGTGCCGGAGGGCGTTACATACACACTGGCGACATCGAAAAGTTTATGTAATTGTGGACTTATAATCGTAGATTTAACGCAAATAATTGTACTTAGAAATTACAAAATAATTCTTAGGTATTAATTATGCATAATTGCTACGCGTGTTTTCTATTATAATTAATATAAACCGCCCACACGGTTAAATGTTATGTGCCAGATGGCGCTACATACTCTCAAACGGTTTACGTACATTGATATGCTGCGCGCGCGTGGTTTCTGTCATTGTTGGAAGTTTTCGTTTTACGTAGCGAACAATTGTTGATTTACCATAAAAACCACTAAGAACCCTTGACATACGGGGTATTTCGAAAAAATAAAGGCGTTACAATTCATTTGTGGATTAATCCCTGAAAGTTTGGCGCTCGATGTGCAAGTCGTCTATGAGGAAAACGTTAACATACAAACATACATACGCTAGCTCGATTATAGTTAGATTACTTGAGTGCGTGCGCGTAAAATAACGTAACAAAAACATATTATGGTAAATCTTGAGCGCAAATCTTGGTTCGTTAATGGTCATAATATGATTATATGTAGTGGGTACACAAAGTGGGTAAACGGCTCAGCCGGTTTAATAAAAGAATGTGCAGGTTTACCCTTAAACTCGCCGAAATAACTGTCTTTTATCGAGAAATCGGGTAACTTTAGTGAGAAAGAACACCCTTTCGAACACCTTATTCGTATACCGCTGCCGAGTTCGGTCAGTAACACGTCAAACGGTTCATTTCCCTGGGCGTTCCAAAACCGGCACTAATTTACCACGACATTTCCTTTGGACGCGCAGTACTCTTCTAATTTCTCGAGAAGTTTCCCTGGGCGATCCATGTCGCCTTCTTCTGCCCAAACGAAATAATCATATACTGTGATAAAGTCCGGTCCAGCACAGGTCAGAATAGTAGTCCCACGGGTGACATTCGCTTTCTTATTTTTCTCTAAGGCAGCCAGGTATTATTTGTAGCTCTGGCTTCCACTTGGCGAACGAATCTGATAGATTCGGGTCGTTGGTGTCTAACTTGCGCGCGGCGGGCGAAATTGCGTCAGACATAGCATCAGGTCACGTCAGATCAGTGCCACTGCTGTACCAGTCGTATTGTTCATAAACACAGCTTTATTAGGGCGGGTATGCACATTACTGTGCTGATCGAGTGTCGCGGGTAGAGAGAGAGAGCCGCAAGTCACTCTAGCGCATCAGCTATATGCACTACATGGGCGGATCTAGACTCTGAAATGGGGTGCCCAATTTCTCAACAGGACACCAGGAGGAAGCACCTGTGCGTGCGTGCGTGCGCGCGCGTGTGCGTGCGTGCGTGTGAATTAAGGTAGAACATATAAACCGAATCGCGCTAATCCTTTTCCTAATTCATGTGCGAACACCTCCAGTGCATCGTAGCAATGAACCCATACTGTCCTCCAAAGGTCCAACGACTTATTGGTGCGACCGGTCTCGGACACCAACTATTTGGTCATATTTCCGCGCTTCTGTTGCCGTTTTGGGGAGAAGAAGAACCTAGAACTGCCGAAAGCATGCCGGAAGCCTCCTCGGTGCACACGTTCACTACGTGATTATGTATACGTCGGAAGTCGAAGCCGAACTTCATTACAAAGTGTAGAGGAAAAACTACACAAAAATCGCATTTCTGACATTGTAATCTGGTCCCCGGTGACGGCAATCAGTTCGTTCTGTAATATCTATCATGTATTGTGTCGCCTGTTGAGGAGAACATTTAATCTTCAGCTGGATCTGGTCCCCGGTGACGGCAATCAGTTCGTTCTGTAATATCTATCATGTATTGTGTCGCCTGTTGAGGAGAACATTTAATCTTCAGCTGGATCTGGTCCCCGATGACGGCAATCAGTTCGTTCTGTAATATCTATCATGCATTGTGTCGCCTGTTGAGGAGAACATTTAATCTTCAGCTGGATCTGGTCTCCGATGACGGCAATCAGTTCGTTCTGTAATATCTATCATGCATTGTGTCGCCTGTTGAGGAGAACATTTAATCTTCAGCTGGATCTGGTCCCCGATGACGGCAATCAGTTCGTTCTGTAATATCTATCATGCATTGTGTCGCCTGTTGAGGAGAACATTTAATCTTCAGCTGGATCTGGTCCCCGGTGACGGCAATCAGTTCGTTCTGTAATATCTATCATGTATTGTGTCGCCTGTTGAGGAGAACATTTAATCTTCAGCTGGATCTGGTCCCCGATGACGGCAATCAGTTCGTTCTGTAATATCTATCATGCATTGTGTCGCCTGTTGAGGAGAACATTTAATCTTCAGCTGGATATGGTCTCCGATGACGGCAATCAGTTCGTTCTGTAATATCTATCATGTATTGTGTCGCCTGTTGAGGAGAACATTTAATCTTCAGCTGGATATGGTCCCCGATGACGGCAATCAGTTCGTTCTGTAATATCTATCATGTATTGTGTCGCCTGTTGAGGTGAACATTTAATCTTCAGCTGGATCTGGTCCCCGATGACGGCAATCAGTTCGTTCTGTAATATCTATCATGCATTGTGTCGCCTGTTGAGGAGAACATTTAATCTTCAGCTGGATCTGGTCCCCGATGACGGCAATCAGTTCGTTCTGTAATATCTATCATGCATTGTGTCGCCTGTTGAGGAGAACATTTAATCTTCAGCTGGATCCGGTCCCCGATGACGGCAATCAGTTCGTTCTGTGATATCTATCATGCATTGTGTCGCCTGTTGAGGAGAACATTTAATCTTCAGCTGGATCTGGTCCCCGATGACGGCAATCAGTTCGTTCTGTAATATCTATCATGCATTGTGTCGCCTGTTGAGGAGAACATTTAATCTTCAGCTGGATCCGGTCCCCGATGACGGCAATCAGTTCGTTCTGTGATATCTATCATGCATTGTGTCGCCTGTTGAGGAGAACATTTAATCTTCAGCTGGATCTGGTCCCCGATGACGGCAATCAGTTCGTTCTGTAATATCTATCATGCATTGTGTCGCCTGTTGAGGAGAACATTTAATCTTCAGCTGGATCTGGTCTCCGATGACGGCAATCAGTTCGTTCTGTAATATCTATCATGCATTGTGTCGCCTGTTGAGGAGAACATTTAATCTTCAGCTGGATCTGGTCCCCGATGACGGAAATCAGTTCGTTCTGTAATATCTATCATGCATTGTGTCGCCTGTTGAGGAGAACATTTAATCTTCAGCTGGATATGGTCTCCGATGACGGCAATCAGTTCGTTCTGTAATATCTATCATGCATTGTGTCGCCTGTTGAGGAGAACATTTAATCTTCAGCTGGATCTGGTCCCCGATGACGGCAATCAGTTCGTTCTGTGATATCTATCATGCATTGTGTCGCCTGTTGAGGAGAACATTTAATCTTAAGCTGGATCTGGTCCCCGATGACGGCAATCAGTTCGTTCTGTAATATCTATCATGCATTGTGTCGCCTGTTGAGGAGAACATTTAATCTTCAGCTGGATATGGTCCCCGATGACGGCAATCAGTTCGTTCTGTAATATCTATCATGCATTGTGTCGCCTGTTGAGGAGAACATTTAATCTTCAGCTGGATCCGGTCCCCGATGACGGCAATCAGTTCGTTCTGTAATATCTATCATGCATTGTGTCGCCTGTTGAGGAGAACATTTAATCTTCAGCTGGATCCGGTCCCCGATGACGGCAATCAGTTCGTTCTGTAATATCTATCATGCATTGTGTCGCCTGTTGAGGAGAACATTTAATCTTCAGCTGGATCCGGTCCCCGATGACGGCAATCAGTTCGTTCTGTAATATCTATCATGTATTGTGTCGCCTGTTGAGGAGAACATTTAACCTTCAGCTGGATATGGTCCCCGATGACGGCAATCAGTTCGTTCTGTATCACCAATTGTGTATTGTGTCGCAAAGTACGTCTCGTTGAGGAGAACATTCATTGCTGTGCTTCTCATCAGTCTCGACATTTTCCAGACAAGATTCTACTTTTTAAAGAGAACAATCGCCTCTACGGGCTGCAGCTTAAGGCGATTGTCTCTCACACGGGTTTGCTAACAAGTCACTAAATGCTGTCTGTGCAGGTTTGTTTGTTTTTACACCAGAGAAACTTGTCTAATTTTGACGCGATGAAAACATCTGTTTGGAATAAAGGGGAGTGCCCGGGCACCTGGTGGACGCCGCCTGGATCGGCCCATGCACTAGTCCCATTAGTGGATAGGTGCTATCGTGTTATTAATAAATTATGCACCACCAGTATCTCTCAACACTAAGCGGTTATTTGTCTGTATTACATAACCATATCCCTGGTCAATATATTGTTAATTAAGTTACTGCTGTATTCAGCGCTTAACGTATTATATCGGTAAATCTCCAATCCGCTGATGTGCCCGACTGAATGCAGGCTTTCTTAGCTATCCAAACCAAAACTTTCTGCCAGGTTTAGACGCAGATTCGAATTACATAAAAGGCTTACGGTAACATGGTTTATTCATACCCTTTTTAGGACACTTTTATTTTGCATAAAGCTGTGTCATATTACTTATTAGTAACTTAATTTCATGAACCATAACATATATTTACTAGACACGTTAATATAGTGCTCAGTGGTGATTGCATGAACAATATCCCCAAGCAGTGGGCGCTTTCGCAATAGTGGCGCCACACGGTGGGCCGAGAACCAGCCGATGACTAGCGCGTCAAGGCTATACCATAAATAGCAAACTCCATGTTTGCACTATGCCATCAGATTTACGCCGAAATTAAACAAACGAAAATTAAATGCAATATATTACATGACAAAATGATTCCATTTGTTGATGATATTAGCGAAATCGCATACACGTACTCTCGGTACTGCGAAATTACTGGAAGCCGAACGCTGAATGTGAGGCGACGCAAGCGTGTCGATTTGTCGTGCAAAGCCAAGGCAAAGCAGAGCTTTTTGTAAGTTTACCACATTGTATCACCTCGCATGAGATATATCAACATATAAATATTAGGAAACAGTTTCTGTTAACATTTAGTCAAAGGCAGTATTATAGCGTAATTTAGTTCCGGACTCCGGCAGGGAAGTCAGCGAGCGAAAATAGGGTGTGTTTACAGTTACGAGAATTAACTTTTATTAAGGTAGCACAGTGAGTTGTCAGCCAGGATTACTATTACACATATATTAGGCTAAACCTGTTATAGACATATACAAAGAAACCGTTTTTGTTAACATTTAGTCAGAGGCAGTATTTTTGAGGTAGCAATTCGGATTCCCGGAGTCAAGTTCAACGAGTAATAAAAGGGGTTTGTTTACAGTTCGGGAATTAAATTGGTGTATCAAACTATTCTTCACGTTGTTGAATATATATATATATATATATATATATATATATATATATATATATATATATATATATATATATATATATATATATGAGATAAAGTGATAAATTTACATAAATTACATAGATAAGGTATATCTGACATACTTGTAGTAAACGTTTTCGGTAAATAGGAACTAGCAGTTCTTTAGCGTAAGTTGGTATACACAGAGTCGTGTTGTTTTGGTTACACAGTGTTCTGTGTATTCGCTAGGTGGCAGGCTTTTTTGGCTTATGCGAGCTTAGTAGATAGAACACAGTTAGCAAGTATATTATTGTCAAAATTAAATTAAATTTAAGTTATTTAATTATTTAATAATAAAGTGTTCTTTTGAACACAAAACAGTCTTATTCAAGGTTAACATACCAATGTGAAAACACCATAGACAAGATTAATCTTGCACAATCTAAATTATGTGATGGCGCCGTGCAAACAGCAGGTAAAGGCCACCAGGCATTTAATATGCAGCAGTTGTAGCAACTGGGTGGACTTTGTCAAGTCCGGGTGTGAGGAGTCCTGGGCTGAGGTTCAGGCGGATAGTTTGCGTATTGAGTGTAAGGGATGTGCGAAGATGAAGGGACTAGATGTGGAGATGGAACAGCTGAGGTATTAAAGATGGGAAGAGGTGGGTTGTGCCAGTGGGGGGAGAGTGGATGATAAAGTGGGGAAGGTGATGAGAAAGATGCTAGGTTAAGCTCACCTCAGCCTGGGAGAAGGCTAAGAGGAGGTAAAGTGACAGGACGGAAGGAGACTGGATGTAAGGAGATGGGATGGAAGGAGATGGGAGGGAAGGAGATGGGAGGGAAGGAAACGTGAGGGGAGGAGACGAGGAAGGGAGGAGACGGGAGGGACGGCTATGGAAGTGAAGGCATCAGTAGAGCAATATAACCAGGATATGGGAGGGAAAGGTGACATGTTGATGGCCGAGAGGGAGATGGACAACATGCTGCCTGGTGACATGACTGCGGGACAGAATGCGACGAGCTACTCTGAGGTAGTGATAGAGGGGTGAGGAGGAGAGCGAGGGTGTGCGTGGGTGATTCAATAGTCAGGAAGACTGACAGAGCGCTAAACAAGGGGCAAAAATAGAGGCTATCACAGAGAGGGTGGAAAAATTGTGGGTCCAGGCAAGGGAGGTTCTATTTTACTACACGTAGGGTATAACAATACAAAGAGGGAGGGTTCAACTGCCATAGTTAGGAAATACAGGCAGATAGTTAGAAGAGCTAAGCAGACACAGGTTGAACAAATAATTATGTCAGGGATTCTACCGGTAATGGGAAGCAGAGGACAGGGATATAAAAATTGCAGGAGGATGGCAATTAACACGTTAGTTCAGCAACTATGTAGGGAAGAGGAAGTTGGATTTGTGGGGATGTTTTGTTGGGCTGGGCTGATGTATACATGAGGGATGTGCTTCATCTTAGTGGAAAGGGTGCAGCAGTGTTTGCTGATAAACTATCAGAAGCAGTCAAAAGTGGCATGGGAAGCATAACAAATATTTTTGGTAGCAAGCATTGTTTAAACTAGAAGCGCAGGGGGGTTACTTAGTGGTGCCTAAAAAAGGACAAGAGGCCACTAGTAAACACAAGCCAGTAACAAAATGTCTGGACATTTCTGAAGCTGGGTATAAATGTGTTTGTTTAAATGCAAAGCATATTAAAAAAAAAACGAATTAAACATTATGGTAGAAGATATTAACCTTCACGTAATTGGTATAACTGAATGATGGGTCAACAAAGACATATCAGATGCTGAATTAGGACTGACACAATATGTAATGTTTAGGAGAGATCGAACAGGAAGAAGGGGAGGGGAGTCATTTAATATATTGAAGAATCTATTCAGACTTACAAAATGCAATTAGAAAGGGAAGCAAATTGCGATGAAGCTGTTTGGTGCAATATAGTAACAGGAAATTTGACATTAACTATTGGATTAGTTTACTGAAACCAAACATAATCGAAGAGGATAACAGAAAAATACAAAATGCTATAAAGGAAGTGAGTAAAGGGGAACGTATCATAATGGGAGATTTCAACCACGGACGCATATGATGGAAATCTCTAGAGAGTACGGGGGGGGGTGGGGACCAACAGTTTCTACTTTTAATTCAGGATAGCTTCCTTACTCAACATGTGCTAGAACCAGGGGAGATAATGTATTATATTTAGTTTCGTCTTCACAACACGAATTAGTGGGTAATGTCATAGTACATGAGCCATTGGGTAACAGTGATCATAATCAAATACATTTTGACATCAAAGTAAAATCAGAAAGTACAAATAAAATAAATACAGTAGAAACTTCCACAAAGGTAGATAGATATGAGAAAATACTTAGCAAAGCTAGATTTAAATACCATGCTGAGGAATAAGACCGCAATTGAATGTTGAAACATTCTAAAATATGAAATTGATAATTGTGTTACGTTGAACAAACAAGGAAACTGGTCTAAAAACACTTGTCAAAAGAAGCTATTAGAAAAATAGGGTACACGCAAACTATGTGGAGGGTTTATAGGCGTACCAGAAAGGATGAACACTTCACAAATTACAAAGAGGCACTTCACTTTTACCTCCTACGGAATACAAGGTAAAGTTTTAGAATGGATAGCTGATTTTCTATTAGATAAGAAAATGTGAATTATGGTAAGAAGTGAATATTCTGAATGGTTTGATATCATTAGCGGTGTTCCGCAAGGATCATTTGCTGAAAAAATAAAGTAATTTCAGAACAATGTCCAACATGGACAGTGTAAAAAATTTTTTAACAACACATCAGGTTTTCTCTTTGAAAACAAAAACATTGTATTGTTCTAAAAAAAAGTTACATTATCTAAAAAGGAACTGATGACACTTCTCCTTTGAACCAAATAAATAATAGGGTGTGGTATCATGACACTTCAAAAGCAGTCTAAAATGTGTTCATTTAGAACTTCTAATACCAAAAACAGATGCATATATTATGTTATACACATGGTGTTGGCAGCAAAATCAGATGTTCTCATTTAGCTAGTTGAGGGAGCTAATATTCTGTTCATGCTTCTCCGCAAAAATGCCAGGCAAAATAGACAGATTTCTTTCATTTGTATGAATTTACTTGATAATCAGAT
This sequence comes from Lamellibrachia columna, assembly GCA_963662155.1. Classification (NCBI taxonomy): domain Eukaryota; kingdom Metazoa; phylum Annelida; class Polychaeta; order Sabellida; family Siboglinidae; genus Lamellibrachia; species Lamellibrachia columna. The sequence goes on along the minus strand of OY759261.1, from coordinate 33,044,241 downwards.
ACAATACCTGTGACCTTTTGAACAATTTACACCCTTAGATCAGATGATTTCAGTACAGACACCTGAAGGGCTTGAGTCAACATGTACAAAGAAAATGGTGAACAGCTAAGCTTAGAATTGCTTCCTCAACTGATTTAGTCTGTCTCAAATACGGTTCATTGGTGTCCAAATATATAGTGCGTGAATAGTTTATGTAACATCTGCAGTCGATTTAATAAAAATGCCTATTTTTGTTCGAATCATCAAAAAAAAATTATTTCAATTGTTAGATCTGGTAAGGATCAAAATAGTGGATATCCAAAATGTTAAACCATTGTGTGGGTCAATGCTGATCATGGGCGTGAATACCCAATTTTTAGGCCCTCATACAGCTGTAGAAGAAGCAAATTTTGATGAAACTTGCCAAAGTTGTCTTTGTTGAAAGATAAGACCATTTTTTATCCCTAAAAAAATTGTGGGATATTAATCTAAACAAGCAAACAGCAAAGCTCATAAGTTTAGAAAATCAAAGTGTTCCATTTATCATGACTTCGCTCATAATAATGCTAATGACCTATACATGTCAAACATGCTTAGAAGAAGACACTGAGTTTTAAAAAGTCTCTGTAGGGTATATTCTGTGTTGTTTTTTACATTTTACCAACCGCCCCTGTAAAAATGTGCAAAATAAGTGAAAAATAGATAGCACTGCTTACAACCAAAACTCGTGCAACCAAAATAATGGATGCACAGGTATGAATGACACCCCTCACAGGTTGAGAACATTGAGTACTTCCACAATATGTAAAAAAAATACATTACGTTAATATTAATCTATTTTTTAGACCAAGTACGCTTTTTGATCAAAATAGAAAAACCGTTTTTTAAAAACGTTGATGGGGTGTCTTTCAAGTGCTCTAACATGAAAACTAATTAACATACAGCCATACAACTGATACCATGATGTATCTTAATAATAATATACCTAACCAACGATGTATAACTTAATTATCTCAGAATCGTCCAGCATAGCTAAAATCAGATTGAGATAAACTGGAACTGGCCCGACAACCCCAAAAAGGCGCTGGGCCAGTGTACATGTTGAGGCCTGTATGTATGTATGCATGCATACATACATACATACATACGTAGTATGTAAGGCCCATATATAGCAGGGTGGGGCGAAGCGCACCCCAGGATAAAACGCACCCACTCAATTTCGGCAGATCCAACTATTAGTGCCGCTATCTTCCAATAAACTGATGTACCATGATGCCAAACCAATTTGGGCAAGTTCGATTTGAGGAGATGCAACATGTGTAGTATACGTTATACCAATTTGAATTTGCTGGCCATATTATTAAAACAAATTGAATAGCTTTAACCGATCCAACAACATAAATACTTTAACTAATCCAAGATGTGAAGTAGCTCACCGCTATATATATATATATATATATATATATATATATATATATATATATATATATATATATATATATATATATATATATATATATATATTGTTATCATAGGTGTTAATGATTCGTGCGTGCGTGCGTGGTTAGGTAACCAGTATTTATTGACTACTGTATTCCTAAGTTTGTTATATTATTATATTATTGACATATATGAGGTGCGTGCGTATCAAGGAGTGGGAGTGGGAGGTTCATCCTAAAAATTGGTGGAAGGTTGGCCTCAGAAATAGGTGTGAAGTGGGAGGTTGGCCTAAACAATAGGGGAGGTGGGGCTTTAAGGTGGGAAGTTTTTACACAAATTATATAAATAACATTACAAATGATGTCAATAACATTACCACACGGCAGTTGCACCGTTCCACAGATGTAAACAATTATAATTTGTCGTTCACTTTGTAGGTTGCCCAGTCCATCATATATGGTACCACGTTATATGTATAAGTTTCCACCTTGCGAGTTGTTTGGAAAGCGTATCTTGTGAATGAGTTGGGGACAGATATTGGTTATTGGATAGGTTATAGGAGGTTCTTCATAATAATATATAACTTACCCGTTCTTGGGGTTTAAAAAAGGGGGGTTCGAGTGTACCAGGTACACAACAGCCGGGGATTTATGGGATGATTTCTAACAAAAGGTTCAGTTTTGTCAATTCTCTCAAAAAGGGGGTTCCAATCCCGAACCCCCCTGAGGATGGGCAAAAGGCTTACATGGGACAGACGTCAGGAAGATGGGATGGTAATTTACAGGCAGTTGTGTGTCTCATTTTTTGAAGACAGCTGACACATTTGCTGTGCACCAGTCTGATGTCAGGGTGCTCATGTCCAGTGACCTTTGTAAGATGTCACAGAGTGGTGGGGATAGGGTGTCAGCACAATTCTTCAGGACGGCGTCGGGGATCTGGTTGGGCTTTGTTTAAATGGTTTGATTGACTTGAGCAATTTGTATACTCCCAATGTTTCTATGGCATATTTTGCGCGAATGTTCGAATGTCAACTCGGCATCTTTCGTGCCAGTGAAATGTTGAAGTATTTGTCAAATGTAATTTGTATTTTTTTGTTTCTGACTATTTGTTATATTCATTTAAGTGCCAAGATAATACTGACAGAGGCCAATTATTACGTTCAACTCTAGTCAATGATCTAGTCTAGTCAGGATGAAAACCAAGTATTAAATGCATTTTCTAGATATTTGTTGTTTTCTTTTGTAGATTTTTCTTGTGTTTTTTTCCAAACATTTTATGTATTCAGTTGACTCTTTGGAATAAAAAACAGACAAATAAATTTTTTTCTCGTATAAACAGTAGTTGTTTTATTATTGTGAAAATATGGTTGTGGACATGGGTTGAGGAAGATTGAAAAAAAAATTAATGAAAGTACTCGGGCTAGTGAAAATTCCTGTCGGCTAGTAGAATTCATAATCCACTAACCTGGTGGGCTAGTAGAAATTCAGCAGGCCTGTGGAACTGTTCCAAGAGGATCTCTGCCTTCCCATTAGTATCACACACCAACGATCCATTCTTTTTTAGGGGGACTACTCCAATTTTATTTTGTTTCCTACTTTTGATGAAGTGCCAGAAGGGGTTTACATTGATTTTCTGAAGTCCTTGTGAGATAATATTGTTGATGTAGTCCCAATCAGCCTTGCGCAGACTTCTCCTACATGTTTTCCACACAAATCTGTAATTTATTCAGTTATTTGTTTGTTTTCTTGGCTTTATTGTACAACCGTTTCTTCTGCTTCAGTAATCTTTGTAGTTTTCTGCTTAGCCACGGGAGGTTGCACTGTCTAGAGCTGAGCTGAGGAGGGATGTGTTTGTCAACAGATTTCATTAGTGAATTCTTAAAGGTGGTTCTGTAATCCTTAAAGGTGGTTCTGCATTTGTAACTTGATTTCATCAGACAGATGCTACAATCAGCATTGAGGCTATCCCAGTCAGCACGAGCAAATTTCTTTTGGTGTTCACTGTTTGACTCTTACATCAAAATCAGTAACAACAATATCATGGTCTGATATCCCTGGCACAGAGGTGGAGTTTGTTATCAATGTAGGATTTGTTGTGAGACGAGATCTAATAACTTGCCTTCTCTAGTGGAGCACGTGTGGACTTGGGTGAGCTGGGCACTTTCTGCTGAATCTATGAGGGCTTGGGGAATGTGTATTTTGTTTTATACAGACCATGATTCAACCACAGGAGACCATTCAGAGCCATCCTGTTTAGTACCGGTGTCATATAGAATATGGACCCCATGGAAAATTGCCCATTTTCCCTATAGAATCCTATACAATTTGGACCCGGCGGATCCATATTCTGTTATTGAATATGGACGCCCCAATATAATTTTGAAAGTTAATTAATTAAATTACAATTAACTCAGAAATTTCTCAATTAAATTAAATTAGCCTCACACATTTATCAGGTCAATTAAATTAAATTAAATTAACCTCCCAACTTGTTCAATTAACTTTCATTCAATTAACAATTAATTCCGAATAACTTCAATTAAATTACCAATATCATGATTGGCTTATTTTACCAGATGGTCACTGCACTTGCCACCCACACAAACAGGTCTTGTTGGTGCCATGGAAGCCACTACTCCCAAGAGGATTGCTGCCAACAATTCCCATACAAGATAACAAGACAAACAAGAAGCCACCATCTGCTGGGGGGGGGGGGCTAACTGGTGTCCCTGTCTGCCACATGGCAAGCAAGTTAATGAAACAGAATTACATTGCACAAATGTCTCTAAAACAGGAAAGCACAAATTGAAAGCACATTTCGAGAATTTAAGTTAAATAACTGGTGTCCCTGTCTGCAACATGGCAAGCAAGTTAATGAAACATAATTACATTGCACAAATGTCTCTAACACTTGAAAGCACATTTCGAGAATTTAAGTTAAATATTTTTGTTAAATGGATTTTGTCATGTGGGATTATGTCCACAAAAAAGCAGTACTCTTACATAATACAACTGTAGCACCTGGCCAGGCACACAGTTCAGCTTATTCACTGATTGACACTGGCTGGACATTGACACAGTTCAAACAACTGCCTGGACCTGACTAGAAGCATTCTTTGATATTGGTTGGGTGAACTTGGGTCACTGGCTGAGTGGTTGTGTTTAATGGGCACTATGATCATCAAATCTTACTCTTGACAACAAGCCAGTGGCAGTCACCACCAGATTGCATAAAATAATACACCCAATAAAAAGTTAACTGAAAGTTATTTTTTTATATTTTTTCAATAAAATAAAATTAAAATAACCTCTTCCAGTAAAGTTAATTAAAAGTTAATGCCTGATATGGACATCCATAGAAAATGGACCCGGGGTCCATATTCCATGGGGTTCCATTTTCTATATGACATATATAGAAAATAGAGCCCCATAGAATATAGACCTGTCGTCCATATTCCATTATGACATAGTTAACTGGTAGACAATGCATACATACTGTTGATTACCATAACTTATTTTTACATGTTTTGTACTTTTGACAAGCATGTATTTAGTTCAAAATGTCGCTTTTGTTCTGTATAATTAACTGGAGGCAACGCATAAATATGTGTATTTAGCCGGGAAGACAATAAATGAATGAATGAAAGTAAGTTTTGTTATATGCTTATTAAACCATTCCAACAAAAGGACAGATACTAGAATAATATTCACACATATAGCAAGTTAGAGTCAATTTTCTATGGGGTCCATATTCTATCTGACACTGGTTGTGATAAACACTAGTTTTGAACTCCTTATTAAACTTTGTTAAACTTGATCTTTCTGTGTTCCTTGACATCTTTCTTAACATAATGTTGTTTATATTTTTCACTACACTAGTAATAGTTTCCAGTTAGCTACAGTAGTAATAGTTTCCAGTTACCTACACTAGTAATAGTTTCCAGTTACCTACACTAGTAGTACAGTTTTTCTAATCTGCTTTTAAAACTGGAGGTTGTTTTATCGTTGGAAATTTTTGGGCTTAAGGAATTCCAGTCTGTAACTGTCCGTGGAACGAAACTGTACTTGACCACGTCGCATTGTTTTACTGGTATAAGTCACATACGGCTGAGGAATATTCGAGCTTAGGCCTGACAAGGGTGGTGTATGCTTCTGTGAGCATTTATGTAGGCTTCTTTTGGTTAGCCCGATAGTTTTATTTGCTTTAGAGGTGATGTTATTGATGTGATTTTTCCATTTAAGATCTTGCTGTAATTCGACTCCAAGATATGGATGGTGACTGACAGGCTCGAGAGTGACACCTTCCACATAGTCCATTTTTAGTGGGTTTTGGGTTGTATATATTTGGAGTGTATAGTATTTATCTGGATTAAAAATCATTTGCCATTTCTGGGTCCAGAGTGACATTTTACAGAGATAATTTTGAAGAGCATCTGTGTCAGCGACACTGTCAACTGTGTCAGCAAAACTGTCTACTGTGTCAGCGACACTGCCAACTGTGTCAGCGACACTGTCAACTGTGTCAGCAAAACTATCTACTGTGTCAGCGACACTGTCAGCTGTGTCAGTGACACTGTCAGCTGTGTCGGTGACACTGTCAACTGTGTCAGCGACACTTTCAGCTGTGTCAGCGACACTGTCAACTGTGTCAGCGACACTGTCAACTGTGTCAGCGACACTCTCAATTGTCCTGAACAGCAGACAGTCATCAACAAATAATTTAATGTGGGAAGTAATATTTTCTCCAATATCATTTATGTATTCTAGAAATATGAGCAGTGCAAGCATAGTACCCTGGGGAATGCCAGGAAACATTTGAATTTGATGTGAAGCTTCACCATCAACTACAACCCACTGTGTCCTGTTTGTAAGCGAAGAACTGGTCCAACGCCATGTCTGTCCCTGGATGCCAGTGTTTTAGTTTGAGACGGAGCCTCTGGTGAGGGACAGTGTCAAACACTTTGGAGAAATGTAGGATTAGAACATTTGTCTTTTTATGTTTTTTTAGAGATCTTGAAAGAGAGCAACTGTTGAGAGTAACTGACTTTCACATGAATGCTTAGCATGGAAACCATGTTGGGAATTGATTAGAATGTTGTTTTTATCAAGATGTGTCATGATAGAGTGGCATAAGACGTGTTGGGAATTGATTAGGATGTTGTTTTTATCAAGATGTGTCATGATAGAGTGGCATAAGACGTGTTGGGAATTGATTAGAATGTTGTTTTTATCAAGATGTGTCATGATAGAGTGGCATAAGACGTGTTGGGAATTGAATAGAATGTTGTTTTTATCAAGATGTGTCATGATAGAGTGGCATAAGACATGTTGGGAATTGATTAGGATGTTGTTTTTATCAAGATGTGTCATGATAGAGTGGCATAAGACGTGTTGGGAATTGATTAGGATGTTGTTTTTATCAAGATGTGTCATGATAGAGTGGCATAAGACGTGTTGGGAATTTATTAGGATGTTGTTTTTATCAAGATGTGCCATAATAGAGTGGCATAAGACGTGTTGGGAAGTGATTAGGATGTTGTTTTTATCAAGATGTGTCATGATAGAGTGGCATAAGACGTGTTGGGAATTTATTAGGATGTTGTTTTTATCAAGATGTGCCATGATAGAGTGGCATAAGACGTGTTGGGAATTGATTAGGATGTTGTTTTTATCAAGATGTGCCATGATAGAGTGGCATAAGACGTGTTGGGAATTGATTAGGATGTTGTTTTTATCAAGATGTGCCATGGTAGAGTGGTATAAGACGTGTTGGGAATTTATTAGGATGTTGATTTTATCAAGATGTGCCATGATAGAGTGGTATAAGACGTATTGGGAATTGATTAGGATGTTGTTTTTATCAAGATGTGCCATGGTAGAGTGGGATAAGACGTGGCTGGCCGTGGTTAGCCTTGGCTGGCCGTGGTTAGCCGTGGCTGGCCGTGGTTAGCCGTGGCTGGCCATGGTTGGCCGTGACGGGAGAATCTCGGAGCAGCAGGGGCTTGAATTTGGTGCAATGAATTGTCAGAAAAAACGTGGAATATTGATTAGAATAATTATTACTATTACATATATATATATATATATATATATATATATATATATATATATATATATATATATATATATATATATATATATATATACATACATAACATATTCAGGAACAGTTTTTGTTAACATTTAGGCAGTATTTTAACGAAAGTTAGTCCCAGACTCTGGCAGGAAAGTCAGCGAGTGAAAATAAGTTTTGTTTCCAATTTGAGATTTAGGTTAGCATAGTGAATTGTCAGAAAAAAAGTGTAATATTGATTAGAATAAGTATTACTATTACACATATATTATACATAAACTTGTTATATATATATAAATATATATATATATAGATATACATATATTAAGAAACTGTTTTTGTTAACATCTAGTCAGAGGCAGTATTTTTTTTAGCTATTCCTGTACTCAAATTCATCGAGTGAAAAAAGGTCGTGGCCGCGTACGTGAGCCATATTTTTTAGACCGCCAGTCTAAAAGCACGGCAGTCATTCTGCACATGCGCTTTGGATTTCTTGTGTTCCTAACTTCTATCAGACATGTGCGTGCATGCGTGCGTGAAGTTAGAAACACATGCAACATTGTAGTGAACAACCAGGATATTTATTAACTAATAACCATGCATAGATCTTACAATATAAAAAAAGTACTAAAACCCTGAATACAATATATATGGATGGATGATGAGAACACAGTTGAAATTCTGTTGCAACATATTAACAGAAAAAATATTAGGGTTGCAGGATTAATAAATAAATTTGCTCAATTGATCATCCTTTTATATAATATACTTGCTATCATGTTGTTAATGCATTCATTTATGCTAAAAATAATAAAAAAATTATGCCATTAAAAATCATGTTAAATGTTTACATTACATATGTGTCTATGGTGCACATGGAGGATATTTAATAAATGATGTGGATATCATTTCTGCATACTAACACAAAACTTACATGCATGAAACAGAGATAACAAAATCTTGTCTAAATATTATGCTATACGAATAATTGGAAATTCCGACACAACACACTAATTTAGTTATCAATTGACATATTTTCTTCATGCTAAGATAAAACGCATGCACGCGGAATATACCGAAATAGATGTGTCGAAATACCTTGCTTTGCTTACAATATAATTTCTACATATCATTTCTGCATGCTAACACAAAACTGACATACTGGTACATGGAACAGACATAAACACGTGTCTAAAGATTTAACAAGGTTTAACCAGATTTGCCATCCAAGCCCAGATGGCAAGTGCACAAGGAAGCCATTGGCTTATCGAGAGTCCATCAGTGTTCATTTACGTGTAACCCGCACTCCTGAGGTATGTGTCCAACTTGTTTTGAACATATTCATGCTGCTATCGGTTATACAATCCGTAGATAATTTGTTCTATTCATTTACCATCCTCTGTGAGAATGAGTGCTTCCTGATATCCAATCTACACTGATGCTTTACTTACTTTACCTCGTGTCCTCTAGTTCTACTAACTTTCTTGAGAGAGAAAAAACATTTCTATCAATATTTTCATATCCATTAGATATCTTGAAAATTTCAATCTGATCTCCTCTTAACCTCCTTGTCTCTAGAGTTGTTAAACCACACTCTTTCAGGTGTTCTTCATAACTAAGGTCTCTCAGTTCTGGAATCATTTTACTTGTTCTCCTCTGTATGCGTTCAAGCGTATCTATATCCTTCTTACGATATGGTCTGCACGCTTGTATACAGTATTCTAAATGAGGTCTAACTATTGCTTTATACAGAGGTATAATTAGAAAACAGAGAGTAATAGTAGATGGTGAGATTTCAAACTGGAAATCTGTTTTGAGTGGGGTACCACAGGGATCAGTATTAGGCCCTATACCGTTTTTAATATATATAAATGATTTGGAGGAAGACATATCTAGCAAAGTACTCAAATTTGCATATGACACAAAATTATTCAGAAAGGTTACTAATGATACAGATAAACAAAGTTTACAGGATCTAAAAAAATTAGTTAAATGGTCAGAAAAATGGCAAATGTTATTCTATTTTGGGAAGTGTAAATGTATACACATAGGACATGGAAATATGGACGAGGAATTTAAAATGGGGGATGCTGTACTAGGTAGAACCACACAAGAAAAGGATTTAGGAGTAACATTTAGTGCTGACATGAAAGTTTCAGAGCAATGTGGGATTGCTGCTTCGAAAGGAAATCAAATTCTAGGACTAATTAGGAGAACTATCACATATAAGGAGAAACATCTAATTGTACCCCTATACAAAGCAGTAGTTAGACCACATTTGGAATATTGTATTCAGGCATGGAGGCCATATCGTAAAAAAGACATAAACAAGCTAGAAAGAATACAACGAAGAGCAACACAAATTATTCCAGAATTGAAAGACCTTAGTTACTAAAGTCGCTTATTACAATGTTGTTTGACAACACTAGAGACCAGGAGACTAAGAGGAGACCAAATAGAAGTGTTTAAAATAGTGAACGGTAATGAGGATGTTGACAGGAATATGTTCTTCAAACTTAAAGAAGGCAGTAGAACCAGCGGACACAAAGCAGCATTAGTTAAGGAGCAGTGTAGGTTGGACATGAGAAAGTACTCTTTGTCACAGAGGGTGATAAATGAATGGAACAAACTGTCAAATGATTGTGTTAATGCTAGTAGTGTGAATATGTTTAAAAATAGAATTGACAGATATCTGATAAGGGCGGGCTACACATAGATGAGAAAATTGTTGGACTCTCGATAAGCCAATGGCTTCCTTGTCCACTTGTCATCTGGAACTTGTTGTTCGAGATGGCAATCTTGTAAAATCTTGTTAAATCTAGATCATCCTGTAAACTTTGTTTATCTGTATCATTAGTAACCTTTCTGAATACTTTTGTGTCATCTGGAAATTTGAGTACTTTGCTAGATATGTCATCTTCCAAATCATTTATATATATTAAAAACACCATCTACTCTTACTCTCTGTCTTCTGTGTGTAAGCCACTTTTCTATCCAGTTGATTACATCATTACCTATACCATGGGCTTTTAGTTTAAGTAACAATCTTTGATGTGGCACTTTATCGAAAGCTTTCTGAAAATCTAAGTAGACAACATCCACTGGTAACCCTTCATCTACCCACTTTGTAATTTCTTCCAAAAAACATAAGAGATTGGTTAGACATGACCTTGCTTTTAGGAATCCATGTTAAGATGTATTTATTAATTTATGTTTTACAAGGAATTCCACCATGTGGTCTCTAATTAATGTTTCGAGTAATTTACATACAACTGATGTTAAACCCACTGGTCTGTAATTGTCTGGCTTCTTCCTCGATCCCTTCTTAAACAGCGGTGTAATGTTTGCTTCTTTCCATTCTGATGGAACTATTCCTTCTTCTAGTGACAAGTTAAAAAAATTTGCAAGTGGTGTACTAATTTGCTCAACAATTTCCTTAAGCAATTTAGATAAATTAGTTAAATGGTCAGAAAAATGGCAAATGTTATTCAATTTTGGGAAGTGTAAATGTATACACATAGGACATGGAAACATGGGGAGAGGGGCAAGACAAGAGCGAAGGAGACAGGAGGGAAGGAGTCAGGACATAATGTGATGGAGGGGATCGAATGGAAGAGTTATTCTGCAGCAGTGATAGAGGGGGTGAGGAAGAGAGCGAGGGTGTTTGTGGGGGATTCGATAGTTAGGAAGACCGACATAGTCTTAAACAAGGGAGATGATGTGGTGGTCTGCTTGCCTGGAGCCAAAATAGAGGCGATAACTGAGAGGGTAAAAAACATTGTAGGTTCGGGTAAGGGTGGATCTGTTTTAGTACACGTAGGGACAAATAACGTAGAGAGGGAGGGTACAACTGCCATAGTTAGGAAATATAGGCAATTGGTCAGAACACTAAAACAGACGCGGGTTGAGCAGGTAATACTGTCAGGGATTTTACCTGTAATGGGCAGGAGGGGTCACAAATATCGAAATTGTCGGGGGATGGCAATTAACATGTTAGTCCAGAAGCTATGTAGGGAAGAGGAAGTTGGATATGTGGACTTATGGGGAAGTTTTGTTGGAAGGGCTGATATGTACATGAAGGATGGGGTTCATCTAAGTGGAAAGGGGGCAGCAGTATTCGTGGACGAACTTTCAGCAGCAGTAAATAATGACATGGGTACAATGACAAATCTTTTTGGAAGTAAACATTGTTTAAACTAGAAGTGCAGGGGGGTTACCTAGAGGTGTCTCAAGCAGAACAAGAGGCCACTAGCACAGATAAACCAATATCAAATCGTCCGAAAAACATCTCTGAAAAAGGTTATAGATGCGTATGTTTAAATGCAAGGAGCATAGTAAATAAGAAAAAACGAATTAAACATTGTGGTAGAAGATATTGACCCTCATATAATTGGAATAACTGAATCATGGGCCAACATAGATATAACAGATGCTGAATTAGGACTGACAGGATACGTAATGTTTAGGAAAGATCGAATAGGAAGAAGGGGCGGGGGAGTTATTTTATATGTTAAAGAATCTATTCAGGCTTATGAAATAAAACTAGAAAGGGAAGCAAATTGCGATGAAGCTGATTGGTGCAAAATTGTTTCAGGAAATTCAAAATTAACTATTGGATTAGTTTACCGAAGTCCAAACATAAACGAAGAGGACAACACAAAAATAAAAAACGCTATAAAGGAAGTTAGTAAAGGGGAATGTATCATAATGGGAGATTTTAACCATGGACACATACAATGGAATTCTCTAGAGAGCACAGGGATTGAGGACCAACAATTTCTATTTTTAATCCAGGATAGCTTTCTTACTCAGCACATGCTAGAACCAACCAGGGGAGAAAATGTATTAGATATAGTTTTGTCATCACAAAAAGAATTAGTGGACAATGTAAAAATATTTGAACCATTGGGTAACAGTGACCATAATCAAATACATTTTAACATCAATGTAAAATCAGAAAGTAAAAATAAGAAAACGTACAAGGGAAACTTCCACAAAGGTAACTACAAAATATGAGAACATTCCAAAAACAAGGAAAACGGTGTAGAAAGAAACACTTGTCAAAAGAGGCTATTAGAAAAATAGTGTTAAAACAAACAATGTGGAGGGTTTATAGGTGTACCAGAAAGGAAGAAGACTATGCAAATTACAAAGAGGCACTTAATGCAGCTACAACTGAAATCAGACAATCTAAAAGAAGCTATGAGCAAAAACTAGCATGTAACATAAAAAATGACAGCAAGAGTTTTTATGCATATTTCAGGAGTAAACAAAACGTACAAGACAAAGTTGGACCTCTAGAAGACAATGCTGGAAATATAATATCACAGGGGTTTTTAATGGCGGAAGACCTAAATGATTACTTCAGTTCAGTGTTTACCAAAGAAGATATTAGTTCATTACCAGTTGCTGATGCTAAATTTCAGGAGGCTAAATCTGACTATTTAGGTCCGTTTGTTGTAACTCCAGAATTGGTAGCTAAGAAAATAAAGGCAATGAAGGATAACAAATCACCGCGAGTGGATGGGATACCTCCAAAATTACTAATGGAAACAGTAGAACAAATCAGTATACCACTTGCAAGAGTATTCAACTTGTCATTAAAAGAGGGAGTTGTTCCGTTTGAATGGAAAGAAGCAAACATCATACCATTATTTAAAAAGGGTTCGAGAAATAAGTCAGAGAATTACATACCAGTGAGTTTAACGTCAGTGATTTGTAAATTATTAGAAAGGTTAATTAAAGAGCATAAATCTTGGACTTCCTCGTTAAGCATAAATTATTAAATTCATCTCAACATGGATTCCTTAAAGCGAGGTCATGCTTAACAAATATGTTATGTTTTTTGGAAGAAATCACAAATTGGATAGACGTGGGATTGCCAGTAGATATTATCTACTTAGATTTTCAGAAAGCTTTTGACAAATTGCCACATCAAAGATTACTACTTAAATTAAAAGCCCATTGTATCGGGGATAGCATAACTGACTGGATAGAACAATGGCTGACTGGCAGAAGACAACGTGTTGTAGTAGATGGAGAAGTTTCAAATTGGAAATCGGTTTTGAGTGGGGTACCTCAAGGATCAGTATTAGGACCTGTATTATTCTTAATACATATCAATGACTTGGACGACAGTATAACAAGTAACGTACTGAAATTTGCGGATGACACAAAACTGTTTAGAAAGGTTAATACTGATGGTGATAAACAACATTTACAAAACGATCTAGACAGATTAGTGAAATGGTCTGAGAAATGGCAGATGTTGTTCAATTTTGGGAAATGCAAATGCCTACATACAGGACATGGGAACTTGAATGTAAACTATAAAATGGGAGATACTGTTCTGGGTACTACTGTAAAAGAAAAGGACTTAGGAGTTACAATAAGCGCTGATATGAAAGTTTCAGAGCAGTGTGATATTGCAGCTTCAAAGGGTAATCAAATTATTGGATTGATTAGAAGAAACATAACTTACAAGGGAAAAAAGTTAATTATACCTCTTTATAAAGCAATAGTTAGACCTCATTTAGAATACTGTATACAAGCATGGAGACCATATTGTAAGAAGGATATATATACGCTTGAACGCATACAAAGGAGAGCAACTAAAATGATTCCAGAACTGAGAGACCTTAGTTATGAAGAACGCCTGAAAGAATGTGGTTTAACAACTCTAGAGACAAGGAGGTTAAGAGGAGATCAGATTGAAGTTTTTAAGATATTGAATGGGTATGAAAATATTGATAGAAATATGTTTTTCTCACTCAAGAAGGATATCAGAACTAGAGGACATGAGGTAAAATTAGTAAAGGATCAATGTAGATTGGACATCAGGAAGCACTCGTTCTCACAGAGGACAATAAATGAATGGAACAAATTGTCGACAGATTGTGTAACTGCTAGCAGCGTGAATATGTTTAAAAACAAGGTTGACACATATCTCAGGAGGGCGGGTTATAAGTAGATGAACATTGTTGGACTCTCGAAATCAAATTCTAGGGCTAATTAGGAGAACTATTATGTATAAGGAGAAACAGCTAATTGTACCCCTGTACAAAGCAATAGTTAGACCACGTTTGGAATATTGTATTCAAACATGGAGACCATATCGTAAAAAGGACATAGACAAGCTAGAAAGAATACAACGAACAGCAATTAAAATGATTCCAGAATAGAGAGACCTTAGTTACGAAAGTCGCTTATTACAGTGTGGTTTGACAACACTAGAGACCAGGAGACTAAGAGGAGACCAAATAGAAGTGTTTAAAATAGTGAATGGTTAATAGGATGTTGACATATATTCTTGAAAATTAGAGAAGGCAGTAGAACCAGAGGACACAAAGCAGCATTAATTAAGGAGCAGAGTAGGTTGGACATGAGAAAGTACTCTTTCTCACAGAGGTTGATAAATGAATGGAACAAACTGCCAAATGATTGTGTTAATGCTAGTAGTGTGAATATGTTTAAAAATATAATTGACACATATTTGATAAGGGTGGGCTACACATAGATGAGACAATTGTTGGACTCTTGATAAGCCAATGGCTTCCTTGTCCAGTTGCCACCAGGAACTTGTTGTGTGGGATGGCAACCTTGTTAAATTGTTAAACATTAGCTTTTTATCCTTGTAAGTTATGTTTCTCCTAATCAACCCAAGAATTTGATTACCCTTTGAAGCTGCAATACAACACAGCTCTGAAACTTTCATATCAGCACTTATTGTAACTCCTAAGTCCTTTTCTTTAACAGTAGTACCCAGAACATTATCTCCCAATTTATAGTTTACATCCAATTTCCCATGTCCTGTATGTAGGCATTTACATTTCCCAAAATTGAACAACATCTGCCATTTCTCAGACCATTTCACTAATCTGTCTAGATCGTTTTATAAATGTTGTTTATAAATATTAGTATTAACATTTCTATACACGTTTGTGTCATTTTCAAAGTTAAGGGCGTTACTTGTTATATTGTCGTCCAAGTCACTGATAATAAAGGTCGTAATACAGATCCTTTTGGTACCCCACTCAAAACTGATTTCCAGTTTGAAACTTCTCCATTCCCTAAAACACGCTGTCTTCTGTCAGTCAGCCATTGTTATATCCAGTCAAATATGCCATCCCCGATACCATGGGTTTTTAATTTAAGTAGTAATCTTTGATGTGGCACTTTGTCGAAAGCTTTCTAAAAATCTAAGTAGATAATATCTACTGGCAAGCCACAATGACTTGTCAATGTCAGTGGCACAGTGCTGTAAAACACATTCTGTAAACAGCCACAACGACTTGTCAATGTCAGTGGCACAGTGCTGTAAAACACATTCTGTAAACAGCCACAACGACTTGTCAGTGTCAGTGGCACAGTGCTGTAAAACACATTCTGTAAACAGCCACAATAACTTGTCAACGTCAGTGGCACAGTGCTGTAAAACACATGCTGTAAACAGTCACAACGACTTGTCAACGTCAGTGACACAGTGCTGTAAAACACATTCTGTAAACAGCCACAATGACTTGTCAGTGTCAGTGGCACAGTGCTGTAAAACACATTCTGTAAACAGCCACAACGACTTGTCAGTTTCAGTGGCACAGTGCTGTAAAACACATTCTGTAAACAGCCACAATGACTTGTCAACGTCAGTAGCACAGTGCTGTAAAACACATGCTGTAAACAGCCGTAATGTGTAAACTATTTATTGCTTAGATTTTGAAAATTAATTTAACTGAAAAACAGGATCTCTGCATAAAACTGTAGTCAAGACAATATGCAGTTAGGTAAATTTGACTGTTTATGATGGATATGTTTTGGTGTATGTAGTTATGAGCGGTCTAACCTCATCGTTGATAGGAAGCGTTTTAAGGGTGTTTCTGTGAGCATTTTTATGATTTATTCTTAGTGAAACACAATTTTCTGTTTCGATTATAGCTATAAAGAGCGAAATCGATTTTATAGACCGAAATTATGCTAATGAGCTCATAAGAATCTGAGTGAAAAGGTCCCCTGTACTTTGATGAATGCATGTGTATACTGGTTGGTGTGGTTTTTGTCTTACGTAATATAATATGCTGTTTTCACTAAAATTTGAAGAAATGTTTATGCATTGAATCAATATTCGAAACAATTATCAGTTATTTCATCTGTCAAGTACAAACAAGTTGTTAGAAAAGTTGGTTTGAGTGAACAGTATCGAACGACGGAAATATACCTTTCTCAAAGCGAGGCTAGTGCTGAAATTTGTCTTTAAAAAAGAGCATCTTTGAAAAAGCCTCACTGTAAATAATATACGATTACATTCTTGTGGTAATTATTATGAACATTTACAAAATACACTGATGTGTCATACCAGTAAGGCCACCTGGCGATTAATGTCAAACTAGATATACAACAATATGTCTAAAAAACCTGTTTATGCATAATTTTTCTTCAAAAAAAGTAAAGTTTGTCAAATGACCAGTGAACGATATATATATATATATATATATATATATATATATATATATATATATATATATATATATATATATATATATATATATATATGATTTTATATCTGACTCCTGGTGTATCTAATGTGAGATCTGGGGAGATCACAAAATGAGGCCAAATGTGGCGTAAGACAAAAACGACGCCAGTGATAGTATTTTAATGCCAGGAAATATGAAACATCCCAAGTTTTTAATTGATGTCCCCCTCCACTTGGATACCTCCAACATGGTGACATACATAGATCAATGAAGCCTTGAGACCAACAGTAGACCAAATGATGTTTGTCCGGAAAACAAAAGTAGGCCAATTGGGGTAAAACAGCAGACAAAATGGATGCAGACCAAATTGGTTAGGACCGAACAATATTGGGTCTAGTGCTATATCAAACAATATATATATATATATATATATATTATTACAACAGACAACACTGGCAGAATAATTAATATTATAACAAATGCTTGTTTATCAGGAACAACTTATTTAATTAATAGGTCATCGTATAAATAAGATATTCTGTGATGCAAATTATTTTTAGTCAGATCTGTACTTTGATGAATGTCAGGATATTGTTGTGGAATTACCTGCAAGTGACACCTCCTGTAAGTGACACCTCCTGTAAGTGACACCTCCTGCAAGTGACACCTCCTGTAAATACTGTATTTTTTTTTCCCAGCTGCTGGAAGCCTCTGCCCTGGAGCTCTGCTGTTGGGTCAATACAGTCATGCCTTGAAGTTGCCATTGGACACAGCCCCTCGGAGATATGGTCCACCAACAGTATTCACCACATATACAAGTACGTAACAACAGACACTGATCTCAGGCTTCACAGTGTTCTCGTATGGCTTGGCGTGTACAAGTCTTAGTTTCCTGAATGGGTACACTCTAATATTTTAGGTGGTGATGTAATGAATTAATGTACAAGGCCAGTGTGTTCATGGTATTCACTACCAGTTGGTGATGTGTTTGAATCAGTGGCTGTGTACAAGGCCAGTGTGTTCATGGTATTCCTTTATTGGTGGCCGTGATGGCCAGTATCATACGTATGTGTATTCACTTCTTCTTCAGTCCAGGATCGAAATATGAATTGAAATAACCAAAATTTGAAATATGTCCCCCAATTGGAGGCCTCCAACATAGTGACATACATAAATGAGCAACTCGCTATATAGTATCTAATGAATTTGTTTAATACAAATATGAGCATTTCAATTGAGTGATGCTTTTTAAATTCAAATTGGTTAACATATGTAGTTTAAAAAGTGGAAACCCTAGATAATATTAAACATTCAAATAATACACTATCAATTGTGGCAAGAGCAATGGGTCACGCATTGTTATTATCAGACAGGTGTCACCTGCCTTAATTTTAATGATGGGATCTATGAGCTCAGACATATATATTCTGTGAGCACGTGGACCAGTTACTTAGGTCTGCAAATCAAAGTAAACACAATTTTGTTTGTGGAGACTTTAAGAAATACAGTGGTCAGATACATCATACATGTTACTCTTTCTGTACTTGAACTACAGTGGTCAGATACATGTTACTTTTTCTATACTTGAACTACAGTAGTCAGATACATGTTACTCTTTCTATGTATGAACTACTGTGGTCAGATACATGTTACTCTTTCTATATATGAACTACAGTAGTCAGATACATGTTGCTCTTCCTATATATGAACTACAGTGGTCAGATACATGTTACTCTTCCTATATATAAACTACAGTGGTCAGATACATGTTGTTCTTCCTATTTAGGAAATACAGTGGTCAGATACACCGTACATGTTACTCTTCCTATATATGAACTACAGTGTTCAGATACATGTTGCTCTTCTTATATATGAACTACAGTGGTCAGATACATGTTACTCTTCCTATATATGAACTACAGTGGTCAGATACATGTTGCTCTTCTTATATATGAACTACAGTGGTCAGATACATGTTGCTCTTCCTATATATGAACTACAGTGGTCAGATACATGTTGCTCTTTCTATATATGAACTACAGTAGTCAGATACATGTAGCTCTTCCTATATATGAACTACAGTGGTCAGATACATGTTACTATTTCTATATATGAACTACAGTAGTCAGATACATGTTGCTCTTCCTATATATGAACTACAGTGGTCAGATACATGTTACTCTTCCTATATATAAACTACAGTGGTCAGATACATGTTGTTCTTCCTATTTAGGAAATACAGTGGTCAGATACACCGTACATGTTACTCTTCCTATATATGAACTACAGTGTTCAGATACATGTCACTCTTCCTATATATGAACTACAGTGGTCAGATACATGTTGCTCTTCTTATATATGAACTACAGTGGTCAGATACATGTTACTCTTCCTATATATGAACTACAGTGGTCAGATACATGTTGCTCTTCTTATATATGAACTACAGTGGTCAGATACATGTTGCTCTTCCTATATATGAATTACAGCGGTCAGATACATGTTACTCTTTCTATATATGAACTACAGTGGTCAGATACATGTTGCTCTTCCTATATATGAACAACAGTGTTCAGATACATGTTACTCTTTTTATATATGAACTACAGTGGTCAGATACATGTTGCTCTTCCTATATATGAACTACAGTGTTCAGATACATGTTGCTCTTCCTATATATGAACTACAGTGGTCAGATACATTTTGCTCTTCTTATATATGAACTACAGTGGTCAGATACATGTCACTCTTCCTATATATGAACTACAGTGGTCAGATACATGTTACTCTTCCTATATATGAACTACAGTGGTCAGATACATGTTGCTCTTCTTATATATGAACTACAGTGGTCAGATACATGTTGCTCTTCCTATATATGAACTACAGTGGTCAGATACATGTTACTCTTCCTATATATGAACTACAGTGGTCAGATACATGTCACTCTTCCTATATATGAACTACAGTGGTCAGATACATGTTACTCTTCCTATATATGAACTACAGTGTTCAGATACATGTTGCTCTTCCTATATATGAACTACAGTGGTCAGATACATGTTAATCTTCCTATATATGAACTACAGTGGTCAGATACATGTTGCTCTTCCTATATATGAACTACAGTGTTCAGATACATGTTGCTCTTCCTATATATGAACTACAGTGGTCAGATACATGTTGCTCTTCCTATTATATGAACTACAGTGGTCAGATACATGTTGCTCTTCTTATATATGAACTACAGTGGTCAGATACATGTTACTCTTCCTATATATGAACTACAGTGGTCAGATACATGTTGCTCTTCCTATATATGAACTACAGTGTTCAGATACATGTTGCTCTTCCTATATATGAACTACAGTGGTCAGATACATGTTGCTCTTCCTATATATGAACTACAGTGGTCAGATACATGTTGCTCTTCTTATATATGAACTACAGTGGTCAGATACATGTTACACTTCCTATATATGAACTACAGTGGTCAGATACATGTTGCTCTTCCTATATATGAACTACAGTGTTCAGATACATGTTGCTCTTCCTATATATGAACTACAGTGGTCAGATACATGTTACTCTTCCTATATATGAACTACAGTGGTCAGATACATGTTACTCTTCCTATATATGAACTACAGTGGTCAGATACGTGTTGCTCTTCCTATATATGAACTACAGTGTTCAGATACATGTTACTCTTCCTATATATGAACTACAGTGGTCAGATACATGTTACTCTTCCTATATATGAACTACAGTGGTCAGATACATGTTGCTCTTCCTATATATGAACTACAGTGTTCAGATACATGTTACTCTTCCTATATATGAACTACAGTGGTCAGATACATGTTACTCTTCCTATATATGAACTACAGTGGTCAGATACATGTTACTCTTCCTATATATGAACTACAGTGGTCAGATACATGTTGCTCTTCCTATATATGAACTACAGTGTTCAGATACATGTTACTCTTCCTATATATGAACTACAGTGGTCAGATACATGTTGCTCTTCCTATATATGAACTACAGTGGTCAGATACATGTTGCTCTTCCTATATATGAACTACAGTGTTCAGATACATGTTACTCTTCCTATATATGAACTACAGTGGTCAGATACATGTTACTCTTCCTATATATGAACTACAGTGGTCAGATACATGTTGCTCTTCTTATATATGAACTACAGTGGTCAGATACATGTTGCTCTTCCTATATATGAACTACAGTGGTCAGATACATGTTACTCTTCCTATATATGAACTACAGTGGTCAGATACATGTTACTCTTCCTATATATGAACTACAGTGGTCAGATACATGTCACTCTTCCTATATATAAACTACAGTGGTCAGATACATGTTACTCTTCCTATATATGAACTACAGTGTTCAGATACATGTTACTCTTCCTATATTTGAACTACAGTGTTCAGATACATGTTGCTCTTCCTATATATGAACTACAGTGTTCAGATACATGTTGCTCTTCCTATATATGAACTACAGTGGTCAGATACATGTTGCTCTTCTTATATATGAACTACAGTGGTCAGATACATGTTACTCTTCTTATATATGAACTACAGTGGTCAGATACATGTTGCTCTTCCTATATATGAACTACAGTGGTCAGATACATGTTACTCTTCCTATATATGAACTACAGTGGTCAGATACATGTTACTCTTCCTATATATGAACTACAGTGGTCAGATACATGTCACTCTTCCTATATATGAACTACAGTGGTCAGATACATGTTACTCTTCCTATATATGAACTACAGTGTTCAGATACATGTTACTCTTCTTATAATTATATGAACTACAGTGGTCAGATACATGTTGCTCTTCCTATATATGAACTACAGTGGTCACATACATGTTACTCTTCCTATATATGAACTACAGTGATCAGATACATGTTGCTCTTCCTATATATGAACTACAGTGGTCAGATACATGTTACTCTTCCTATATATGAACTACAGTGGTCAGATACATGTTGCTCTTCCTATATATGAACTACAGTGTTCAGATACATGTTACTCTTCCTATATATGAACTACAGTGGTCAGATACATGTTACTCTTCCTATATATGAACTACAGTGGTCAGATACATGTTGCTCTTCCTATATATGAACTACAGTGTTCAGATACATGTTACTCTTCCTATATATGAACTACAGTGGTCAGATACATATTACTCTTCCTATATATGAACTACAGTGGTCAGATACATGTTGCTCTTCTTATATATGAACTACAGTGGTCAGATACATGTTACTCTTCCTATATGTGAACTACAGTGGTCAGATACATGTTGCTCTTCCTATATATGAACTACAGTGTTCAGATACATGTTGCTCTTCCTATATATGAACTACAGTGGTCAGATACATGTTGCTCTTCCTATATATGAACTACAGTGGTCAGATACATGTTGCTCTTCTTATATATGAACTACAGTGGTCAGATACATGTTACTCTTCCTATATATGAACTACAGTGGTCAGATACATGTTGCTCTTCCTATATATGAACTACAGTGGTCAGATACATGTTACTCTTCCTATATATGAACTACAGTGGTCAGATACATGTTACTCTTCCTATATATGAACTACAGTGGTCAGATACATGTCACTCTTCCTATATATGAAATACAGTGGTCAGATACATGTTACTCTTCCTATATATGAACTACAGTGTTCAGATACATGTTACTCTTCCTATATATGAACTACAGTGTTCAGATACATGTTGCTCTTCCTATATATGAACTACAGTGTTCAGATACATGTTGCTCTTCCTATATATAAACTACAGTGGTCAGATACATGTTGCTCTTCTTATATATGAACTACAGTGGTCAGATACATGTTACTCTTCCTATATATGAACTACAGTGGTCAGATACATGTTGCTCTTCCTATATATGAACTACAGTGGTCAGATACATGTTAATCTTCCTATATATGAATTACAGTGGTCAGATACATGTTACTCTTCCTATATATGAACTACAGTGGTCAGATACATGTCACTCTTCCTATATATGAACTACAGTGGTCAGATACATGTTACTCTTCCTATATATGAACTACAGTGTTCAGATACATGTTACTCTTCTTATAATTATATGAACTACAGTGGTCAGATACATGTTGCTCTTCCTATATATGAACTACAGTGGTCACATACATGTTACTCTTCCTATATATGAACTACAGTGGTCAGATACATGTTGCTCTTCCTATATATGAACTACAGTGGTCAGTTACATGTTGCTCTTCCTATATATGAACTACAGTGGTCAGATACATGTTGCTCTTCTTATATATGAACTACAGTGGTCAGAGACATGTTACTCTTCCTATATATGAACTACAGTGGTCAGATAC
Organism: Lamellibrachia columna; assembly: GCA_963662155.1. NCBI lineage: Eukaryota > Metazoa > Annelida > Polychaeta > Sabellida > Siboglinidae > Lamellibrachia > Lamellibrachia columna. The sequence continues at coordinate 33,020,851 of OY759261.1, read as the reverse complement.
ATGTTGCTCTTCCTATATATGAACTACAGTGTTCAGATACATGTTGCTCTTCCTATATATGAACTACAGTGGTCAGATACATGTTACTCTTCCTATAAATGAACTACAGTGTTCAGATACATGTTGCTCTTCTTATATATGAACTACAGTGGTCAGATACATGTTACTCTTCCTATATATGAACTACAGTGGTCAGATACATGTTGCTCTTCCTATATATGAACTACAGTGTTCAGATACATGTCACTGTTCTTATATATGAACTACAGTGGTCAGATACATGTTGCTCTTCCTATATATATGAACTACAGTGGTCAGATACATGTTACTCTTCCTATATATGAACTACAGTGTTCAGATACATGTTGCTCTTCTTATATATGAACTACAGTGGTCAGATACATGTTACTCTTCCTATATATGAACTACAGTGGTCAGATACATGTTGCTCTTCCTATATATGAACTACAGTGTTCAGATACATGTTACTCTTCCTATATATGAACTACAGTGGTCAGATACATGTTGCTCTTCCTATATATGAACTACAGTGGTCAGATACATGTTGCTCTTCTTATATATGAACTACAGTGGTCAGATACATGTTGCTCTTCTTATATATGAACTACAGTGGTCAGATACATGTTGCTCTTCCTATATATGAACTACAGTGTTCAGATACATGTTGCTCTTCCTATATATGAACTACAGTGGTCAGATACATGTTGCTCTTCTTATATATGAACTACAGTGGTCAGATACATGTTGCTCTTCCTATATATGAACTACAGTGGTCAGATACATGTTGCTCTTCTTATATATGAACTACAGTGGTCAGATACATGTTACTCTTTCTATATAAGAACTACAGTGGTCAGATACATCATACATGTTACTCTTCCTATATATAAACTACAGTGGTCAGATACATGTTGCTCTTCTTATATATGAACTACAGTGGTCAGATACATGTTACTCTTCCTATATATAAACTACAGTGTTCAGATACATGTTGCTCTTCTTATATATGAACTACAGTGGTCAGATACATGTTGCTCTTCTTATATATGAACTACAGTGGTCAGATACATGTTACTCTTCCTATATATGAACTACAGTGGTCAGATACATGTTGCTCTTCCTATATATGAACTACAGTGGTCAGATACATGTTGCTCTTCCTATATATGAAATACAGTGTTCAGATACATGTTGCTCTTCTTATATATGAACTACAGTGGTCAGATACATGTTGCTCTTCTTATATATGAACTACAGTGGTCAGATACATGTTGCTCTTCTTATATATGAACTACAGTGTTCAGATACATGTTGCTCTTCCTATATATGAACTACAGTGGTCAGATACATGTTGCTCTTCTTATATATGAACTACAGTGGTCAGATACATGTTACTCTTTCTATATAAGAACTACAGTGGTCAGATACATCATACATGTTACTCTTCCTATATATAAACTACAGTGGTCAGATACATGTTACTCTTTCTATATAAGAACTAGAGTGGTCAGATACATCATACATGTTACTCTTCCTATATATGAACTACAGTGGTCAGATACATGCTACTCTTCCTATATATGAACTACAGCGGTCAGATACATGTTGCTCTTCCTATATATGAACAACAGTGGTCAGATACATGTTACTCTTCCTATATGTGAACTATAGTGGTCGGATACATGTTACTCTTCCTATATGTGAACTATAGTGGTCGGATACATGTTGCTCTTCCTATATATGAACTACAGTGGTCAGATACATGTTGATTCCTATATATGAACTACAGTGGTCAGATACATGCTACTCTTCCTATATATGAACTACAGTGGTCAGATACATGTTACTCTTCCTATATATGAACTACAGTGGTCAGATACATGTTGCTCTTCCTATATGTGAACTACAGTGGTCAGATACATGTTGCTCTTCCTATATATGAACTACAGTTGTCAGTTACATGTTACTCTTCCTATATATTAACTACAGTGGTCAGATACATGTTGATTCCTTTATATGAACTACAGTGGTCAGATACATGCTACTCTTCCTATATATGAACTACAGTGGTCAGATACATGTTACTCTTCCTATATATGAACTACAGTGGTCAGATACATGTTACTCTTCCTATATATGAACTACAGTGGTCAGATACATGTTGCTCTTCCTATATGTGAACTACAGTGGTCAGATACATGTTACTCTTCCTATATATGAACTACAATGGTCAGATACATGTTGATTCCTATATATGAACTACAGTGGTCAGATACATGCTACTCTTCCTATATATGAACTACAGTGGTCAGATACATGTTACTCTTCCTATATATGAACTACAGTGGTCAGATACATGTTGCTCTTCCTATATGTGAACTACAGTGGTCAGATACATGTTGCTCTTCCTATATATGAACTACAGTGGTCAGATATGTATTACTCTTCCTATATATGAACTATAGTGGTCAAATACATGTTACTCTTTCTATATATGAACTACAGTGGTCAGATACATGTTACTCTTCCTATATATGAACTACTGTGGTCAGATACATGTTACTCTTCCTATATATGAACTACAGTGGTCAAATACATGTTACTCTTCCTATTATATGAAAGCAATGCAACACATACTTTAGTAAGAACAATTATTTTCCAAACAAAATGTGGTGACGCTGGACACTTGCTGGTTACTGATAAAGATAAACCTTCTTTAGGACCCATTTCTGTTATGCAAGAGCTCTCAGTTTACATTACAAAAACAATATAGGGATGCTAGGACAACATTAGAATGTAATTTCTGTGAAATTGGAAAGCGTATTTGGGGAAATGTGGCCTTCAAACTCAATGGTGACGCTGGACATGTGGTTACGCTGACCAGCCTATTAATTCATTCACTGAAGCAGGGAAAGGGTTCCAGTCTTTCAGCACTAAACATACTATCTGTAACATCTGAATCAATCAATCAGTCATTGCCATCTCCCAACCCTAGCTGCCAGCCTGCCATGCTGCCTAATGTTTGAAAAAAATCCAGGGATTTATAGCAACCTTTCTGAGTTTTTCTCAGTTGGTAGCTAGATTGCACACTATTGACCAACAGTGTGAAAAAAACATCCTATCCTTGAGCCAATAATTAACTGTCCACCAAGCAGCAGCCAAGCAGTATGGGTCTACTATGGGATAATCAGACTGTGTTATGTGTTAGTGACATTGTTTTTCTGTTTCATTTCAATGAATATTTGAAACTTCTACATCCGACTGGAATTGTGAGGTTAATTTAATTGGGAAATTTATTAGTTAATTGTACCAAATGAAGTACAGATGACGCTGTGAAACGGAGCTGTCTGATCGCCTGTGCACAAGACTTCTTCTCGTTGGCAGAAGCAGAAATAATTGTCATCCACTATGTCTTTGCCAGTAATGAGGACATGAACCATGCTTATGAGGAGGTATCAGAGTGGGAGATGTACTAACGTCTGATGTCAGTCCACTCTACCACTAACAATGCCGACAACTAGCTACATCGTATAAGAATGTTTTATAAAGGACTGCCATGTTGTCGAGGTTAGGAAACTGTGGCTTCTACATATCCACTGGTGGGTTGTAGAGGCTCGATTTCCATCGTTTGAAAGTTTTATGATGTCTACACTCTCACGTACGGCGAAGGAACCTTCACAAATGCATCATCATAACTTACTTCTAATGATTTGTAAGTAAACACAATTATCTTTGGGTCAGTTCTGCCCAACCAGTGTCCAGTGTCACTGCAGATTGTTCAGCGTCACCTGTTGTTAAAAGTCAAATGATGTCTAATTTGGAATGTTATTTGTTGATTTCTTGTAAATTATATCTTGCTTGGTCAACACTTTGTAACTGTGACGTTCATTCCAAGTCAAATGATGCCTAATTTGGAATGTTATTTGTTGATTTCTTGTAAATTATATCTTGCTTGGTCAACACTTTGTAACTCTGACGTTCATTCCAAGTCAAATGATGCCTAATTTGGAATGTTATTTGTTGATTTCTTGTAAGTTGTACCTTGCTTGGTCAACACTTTGTAACTCTGACGTCATTCCAAGTCAAATTATGTCTAATTTGGAATGTTATTTGTTGATTTCTTGTAAATTATATCTTGCTTGGTCAACACTTTGTAACTCTGACGTTCATTCCAAGTCAAATGATGCCTAATTTGGAATGTTATTTGTTGATTTCTTGTAAATTATATCTTGCTTGGTCAACACTTTGTAACTGTGATGTTCATTCCAAGTCAAATGATGCCTAATTTGGAATGTTATTTGTTGATTTCTTGTAAATTATATCTTGCTTGGTCAACACTTTGTAACTCTGACGTTCATTCCAAGTCAAATGATGCCTAATTTGGAATGTTATTTGTTGATTTCTTGTAAGTTGTACCTTGCTTGGTCAACACTTTGTAACTCTGACGTCATTCCAAGTCAAATTATGTCTAATTTGGAATGTTATTTGTTGATTTCTTGTAAATTATATCTTGCTTGGTCAACACTTTGTAACTCTGACGTTCATTCCAAGTCAAATGATGCCTAATTTGGAATGTTATTTGTTGATTTCTTGTAAATTATATCTTGCTTGGTCAACACTTTGTAACTGTGACGTTCATTCCAAGTCAAATGATGCCTAATTTGGAATGTTATTTGTTGATTTCTTGTAAATTATATCTTGCTTGGTCAACACTTTGTAACTCTGACGTTCATTCCAAGTCAAATGATGCCTAATTTGGAATGTTATTTGTTGATTTCTTGTAAGTTGTACCTTGCTTGGTCAACACTTTGTAACTCTGACGTTCATTCCAAGTCAAATGATGCCTAATGTGGAATGTTATTTGTTGATTTCTTGTAAATTATATCTTGCTTGGTCAACACTTTGTAACTGTGACGTTCATTCCAAGTCAAATGATGCCTAATTTGGAATGTTATTTGTTGATTTCTTGTAAATTATATCTTGCTTGGTCAACACTTTGTAACTCTGACGTTCATTCCAAGTCAAATGATGCCTAATTTGGAATGTTATTTGTTGATTTCTTGTAAGTTGTACCTTGCTTGGTCAACACTTTGTAACTCTGACGTTCATTCCAAGTCAAATGAAGTCTAATTTGGAATGTTATTTGTTGATTTCCTTAAGTTGTAACTGCTTGATCAACACTTTGTAACTCTGACGTTCGTTCCAAGTCAAATGATGCCTAATTTGGAGTGTTATTTGTTGATTTCTTGTAAATTATATCTTGCTTGGTCAACACTTTGTAACTCTGACGTTCGTTCCAAGTCAAATGTCATATACTTTTTCTTCTTATTTATTGACATGTATACTAGATAAATCACGAAGATTTTCCTGAGTCCATGTCATTTGAAATGTTCAAATTGTATGTAGTATTGTAAATAATTATTGGTGATGCTGGCCACTTGATAAAAACCATGTTCGACTTCATGTAACCGTTATAAAAAATAATTCATATTAGAGTTTGATATTTATGGAAAATATACCTCATCATCTTTTCAATACTGGTGCACAAAAGTGGGACAAAGAAGCTCAAAATGTTAAATCACTAAAACGAACATGTAATACCTTTATTTGATTCTTCAACAACCTCATGATAACAGGAAACAGCAAAAAGGTAGTTGTGCAATTTTAAGTTTACAAAACTTTCATTGTAATACACGCCCTGCATTATGTAACAGTCGTTACTTAATGTAAAAGAAACAGTCGTGACGTTCAGGACATCATGCGAAAAATATTTTATTTAATCATATCCCATTATAATAGTCTAAATTACAATGTTATCAAAAGAATGATCAGACACCACTTCAAAAGAATGATCAAACACTCTACTTCAAAATAATGATCAAACACTCTACTCAAAAAGAATGATCAAACACTCTTCTCCAAAAGATCAAACACTCTACTTCAAAATAATGATCAAACACTCTACTTCAAAAGAATGATCAAACACTCTACTCCAAAAGAATGATCAGACACTCTACTCCAAAAAAGTATCAAACACTGTACTCCAAAAGAATAATCATACACTCTACTCCAAAAGAATGATCAAACGCTCTACTTCAAAAGAATGATCAGACACTCTACTTCAAAAGAATGATCAAACACTCTACTCCAAAAGAATGATCAGACACTCTACTTCAAAAGAAAAATAAACATGAATAGTCGGTACTTCACATTCACTGCTAGCCAATGGGTGCGCCTTGGAGCTGTTAAATGGAAAAAGTGGGGCATCTCAGGGATACATTTTAGGTCCAAACTTATTTGCATTTCATATTAATGATAGTTGTAGCGATTCAAAACTAGTTAAATTTATACTCTGTGGATAACACAAATATATTTTGTGCCAGTAATAATTGAAAAGAACTACAAGCTATGCCAAATAGAGTACTTGACAAAATGTCTGTATGGTTTGCTGTGAACAAATTATCATTGAACCTGCCAAAAACAAATGTTATTCCAGAACGGCCCACTTGATAGGCAAGTTGTCTCATTGATAGAAATGGAATGTATGTGTTGTACTGTTCTTTGTTTTTACCACATTTAAACTGTTGCTATGATATAATGGAAAACACAACACAAACATCCATAGCGTTACTATGATACAGAATGAGTCATTAGGTTAGTAGATGGAGTAAAACGTCAGGTGTTTGTCTATGCCATCACCACTGCCATTGATTCAGGTAGGGGTGGTGGAGTTGCTTTTTTGTTACCTGAAACATAAACTAGAAATTGTTCGTTCACCTCAATACCAAAGCTTTGAGGAAATAATTATGTATCCTTATAAAACTTTCATCCATATCTACTAATTTTATATGCATCTACTGTCCTCCTGCAAGCACAAATACATTGTTTGATGAATTTCCAGGTTTTCTTGAAACCACCTTTCAATTCCAAGAAGACCTCTACATGTTTGGCGAGTTCAACATCCACCTTGATTTACTGAGTCTAAATACTAGATCATTCTTGGATGTCCTTCAAACATATGCATTACATCAACACGTTTCATTTCCTACGCATGTTCATGGTTATTGGCTCTACTTGATTATTTTTTTATCATCACAACTCCGCCTGGTGGCGCTAGTTGTCCACGTTAACAGTGCCTATTATCACACAATAGTCTTCCAAGTAGTGCTACATACGTGATATGTTTGTACAGCAATGTCGTTAGCCCATGTTCCTATGTAACCAATGTTCAGTCTGGTGCATGTGGCAAACCGTACAGCTTCGTTATCCTTGACAGGAAAGGCTGGATATGTAATAGAGAAGTTCCAAAAGTGGATGTCAAAGTTGCAGTAATAGACACACAGGGAGTGAATGCTACTACATGTATAGATTAAACAGTAATAGACTTACAGGGAGTGAATGCTACTACATGTATATATTAAACAGTAATAGACATACAGTGAGTGAATGCTACTACATGTATAGATTAAACAGTAATAGACATACAGGGAGTGAATGCTACTACATGTATAGATTAAACAGTAATAGACTTACAGGGAGTGAATGCTACTACATGCATAGATTAAACAGTAATAGACATACAGGGAGTGAATGCTACTACATGTATAGATTAAACAGTAAGAGACTTACAGGGAGTGAATGCTACTACATGTATAGATTAAACAGTAATAGACATACAGGGAGTGAATGCTACTACATGTATAGATTAAACAGTAATAGACATACAGGGAGGGAATGCTACTACATGTATAGATTAAACAGTAATAGACTTACAGGGAGGGAATGCTACTACATGTATAGATTAAACAGTAATAGACTTACAGGGAGTGAATGCTACTACATGTATAGATTAAACAGTAATAGACATACAGGGAGTGAATGCTACTACATGTATAGATTAAACAGTAATAGACATACAGGGAGGGAATGCTACTACATGTATAGATTAAACAGTAATAGACTTACAGGGAGGGAATGCTACTACATGTATAGATTAAACAGTAATAGACATACAGGGAGTGAATGCTACTACATGTATAGATTAAACAGTAATAGACATACAGGGAGTGAATGCTACTACATGTATAGATTAAACAGTAATATACATACAGGGAGGGAATGCTACTACATGTATAGATTAAACAGTAATAGACATACAGGGAGGGAATGCTACTACATGTATAGATTAAACAGTAATAGACATACAGGGAGTGAATGCTACTACATGTATAGATTAAACAGTAATAGACTTACAGGGAGTGAATGCTACTACATGTATAGATTAAACAGTAATAGACATACAGGGAGTGAATGCTACTACATGTATAGATTAAACAGTAATAGACTTACAGGGAGTGAATGCTACTACATGTATAGATTAAACAGTAATAGACATACAGGGAGTGAATGCTACTACATGTATAGATTAAACAGTTATATACATACAGGGAGTGAATGCTACTACATGTATAGATTAAACAGTAATAGACTTACAGGGAGTGAATGCTACTACATGTATAGATTAAACAGTAATAGACTTACAGGGAGTGAATGCTACTACATGTATAGATTAAACAGTAATAGACATACAGGGAGTGAATGCTACTACATGTATAGATGAAACAGTAATAGACTTACAGGGAGTGAATGCTACTACATGTATAGATTAAACAGTAATAGACATACAGGGAGTGAATGCTACTACATGTATAGATTAAACAGTTATATACATACAGGGAGTGAATGCTACTACATGTATAGATTAAACAGTAATAGACATACAGGGAGTGAATGCTACTACATGTATAGATTAAACAGTAATAGACTTACAGGGAGTGAATGCTACTACATGTATAGATTAAACAGTAATAGACATACAGGGAGTGAATGCTACTACATGTATAGATGAAACAGTAATAGACATACAGGGAGGGAATGCTACTACATGTATAGATTAAACAGTAATAGACTTACAGGGAGTGAATGCTACTACATGTATAGATTAAACAGTAATAGACATACAGGGAGTGAATGCTACTACATGTATAGATTAAACAGTAATAGACATACAGGGAGTGAATGCTACTACATGTATAGATTAAACAGTAATAGACATACAGGGAGTGAATGCTACTACATGTATAGATTAAACAGTAATAGACTTACAGGGAGTGAATGCTACTACATGTATATATTAAACAGTAATAGACATACAGGGAGTGAATGCTACTACATGTATAGATTAAACAGTAATAGACTTACAGGGAGTGAATGCTACTACATGTATAGATTAAACAGTAATAGACATACAGGGAGTGAATGCTACTACATGTATAGATTAAACAGTAATAGACATACAGGGAGTGAATGCTACTAAATGTATAGATTAAACAGTAATATACATACAGGGAGTGAATGCTACTACATGTATAGATTAAACAGTAATAGACATACAGGGAGTGAATGCTACTACATGTATATATTAAACAGTAATATACATACAGGGAGTGAATGCTACTACATGTATAGATTAAACAGTTATATACATACAGGGAGTGAATGCTACTACATGTATAGATTAAACAGTAATAGACATACAGGGAGTGAATGCTACTAAATGTATAGATTAAACAGTAATAGACATACAGGGAGTGAATGCTACTACATGTATATATTAAACAGTAATATACTTACAGGGAGTGAATGCTACTACATGTATAGATTAAACAGTAATAGACATACAGGGAGTGAATGCTACTACATGTATATATTAAACAGTAATATACATACAGGGAGTGAATGCTACTACATGTATAGATTAAACAGTAATAGACATACAGGGAGTGAATGCTACTACATGTATAGATTAAACAGTAATAGACTTACAGGGAGTGAATGCTACTACATGTATAGATTAAACAGTAATAGACTTACAGGGAGTGAATGCTACTACATGTATAGATTAAACAGTAATAGACATACTGGGAGTGAATGCTACTACATGTATATATTAAACAGTAATAGACATACTGGGAGTGAATGCTACTACATGTATATATTAAACAGTAATATACATACAGGGAGTGAATGCTACTACATGTATAGATTAAACAGTAATAGACTTACAGGGAGTGAATGCTACTACATGTATAGATTAAACAGTAATAGACATACTGGGAGTGAATGCTACTACATGTATATATTAAACAGTAATATACATACAGGGAGTGAATGCTACTACATGTATAGATTAAACAGTAATAGACATACAGGGAGTGAATGCTACTACATGTATAGATTAAACAGTAATAGACATACAGGGAGTGAATGCTACTACATGTATAGATTAAACAGTAATAGACTTACAGGGAGTGAATGCTACTACATGTATATATTAAACAGTAATAGACATACAGGGAGTGAATGCTACTACATGTATAGATTAAACAGTAATAGACTTACAGGGAGTGAATGCTACTACATGTATAGATTAAACAGTAATAGACATACAGGGAGTGAATGCTACTACATGTATAGATTAAACAGTAATAGACTTACAGGGAGGGAATGCTACTACATGTATAGATTAAACAGTAATAGACTTACAGGGAGTGAATGCTACTACATGTATAGATTAAACAGTAATATACATACAGGGAGTGAATGCTACTACATGTATAGATTAAACAGTAATAGACATACAGGGAGTGAATGCTACTACATGTATATATTAAACAGTAATAGACATACAGGGAGTGAATGCTACTACATGTATAGATTAAACAGTAATATACATACAGGGAGTGAATGCTACTACATGTATAGATGAAACAGTAATAGACTTACAGGGAGTGAATGCTACTACATGTATAGATTAAACAGTAATAGACTTACAGGGAGTGAATGCTACTACATGTATAGATTAAACAGTAATATACATACAAGGAGTGAATGCTACTACATGTATAGATTAAACAGTAATAGACTTACAGGGAGTGAATGCTACTACATGTATAGATGAAACAGTAATAGACATACAGGGAGTGAATGCTACTACATGTATAGATTAAACAGTAATAGACATACAGGGAGTGAATGCTACTACATGTATAGATGAAACAGTAATATACATACAGGGAGTGAATGCTACTACATGTATAGATTAAACAGTAATATACATACAGGGAGTGAATGCTACTACATGTATAGATTAAACAGTAATATACATACAGGGAGTGAATGCTACTACATGTATAGATGAAACAGTAATATACATACAGGGAGTGAATGCTACTACATGTATAGATTAAACAGTAATATACATACAGGGAGTGAATGCTACTACATGTATAGATTAAACAGTAATATACATACAGGGAGTGAATGCTACTACATGTATAGATTAAACAGTTATATACATACAGGGAGTGAATGCTACTACATGTATAGATTAAACAGTAATAGACATACAGGGAGTGAATGCTACTAAATGTATAGATTAAACAGTAATATACATACAGGGAGTGAATGCTACTACATGTATATATTAAACAGTAATATACATACAGGGAGTGAATGCTACTACATGTATAGATTAAACAGTAATAGACATACAGGGAGTGAATGCTACTACATGTATATATTAAACAGTAATATACATACAGGGAGTGAATGCTACTACATGTATAGATTAAACAGTAATAGACATACAGGGAGTGAATGCTACTACATGTATAGATTAAACAGTAATAGACATACAGGGAGTGAATGCTACTAAATGTATAGATTAAACAGTAATATACATACAGGGAGTGAATGCTACTACATGTATAGATTAAACAGTAATAGACATACAGGGAGTGAATGCTACTACATGTATATATTAAACAGTAATATACATACAGGGAGTGAATGCTACTACATGTATAGATTAAACAGTTATATACATACAGGGAGTGAATGCTACTACATGTATAGATTAAACAGTAATAGACATACAGGGAGTGAATGCTACTAAATGTATAGATTAAACAGTAATAGACATACAGGGAGTGAATGCTACTACATGTATATATTAAACAGTAATATACATACAGGGAGTGAATGCTACTACATGTATAGATTAAACAGTAATAGACATACAGGGAGTGAATGCTACTACATGTATATATTAAACAGTAATATACATACAGGGAGTGAATGCTACTACATGTATAGATTAAACAGTAATAGACATACAGGGAGTGAATGCTACTACATGTATAGATTAAACAGTAATAGACTTACAGGGAGTGAATGCTACTACATGTATAGATTAAACAGTAATAGACTTACAGGGAGTGAATGCTACTACATGTATAGATTAAACAGTAATAGACATACTGGGAGTGAATGCTACTACATGTATATATTAAACAGTAATAGACATACTGGGAGTGAATGCTACTACATGTATATATTAAACAGTAATAGACATACAGGGAGTGAATGCTACTACATGTATAGATTAAACAGTAATAGACATACAGGGAGTGAATGCTACTACATGTATAGATTAAACAGTAATAGACTTACAGGGAGTGAATGCTACTACATGTATAGATTAAACAGTAATAGACATACTGGGAGTGAATGCTACTACATGTATATATTAAACAGTAATATACATACAGGGAGTGAATGCTACTACATGTATAGATTAAACAGTAATAGACATACAGGGAGTGAATGCTACTACATGTATAGATTAAACAGTAATAGACTTACAGGGAGTGAATGCTACTACATGTATAGATTAAACAGTAATAGACTTACAGGGAGTGAATGCTACTACATGTATAGATTAAACAGTAATAGACATACTGGGAGTGAATGCTACTACATGTATAGATTAAACAGTAATAGACTTACAGGGAGTGAATGCTACTACATGTATAGATTAAACAGTAATATACATACAGGGAGTGAATGCTACTACATGTATAGATTAAACAGTAATAGACATACTGGGAGTGAATGCTACTACATGTATAGATTAAACAGTAATATACATACAGGGAGTGAATGCTACTACATGTATAGATTAAACAGTAATAGACTTACTGGGAGTGAATGCTACTACATGTATATATTAAACAGTAATATACATACAGGGAGGGAATGCTACTACATGTATAGATTAAACAGTAATAGACTTACAGGGAGTGAATGCTACTACATGTATAGATTAAACAGTAATATACATACAGGGAGTGAATGCTACTACATGTATAGATTAAACAGTAATAGACATACTGGGAGGGAATGCTACTACATGTATAGATTAAACAGTAATATACATACAGGGAGTGAATGCTACTACATGTATAGATTAAACAGTAATAGACATACAGGGAGTGAATGCTACTACATGTATAGATTAAACAGTAATATACATACAGGGAGTGAATGCTACTACATGTATAGATTAAACAGTAATAGACATACAGGGAGTGAATGCTACTACATGTATAGATTAAACAGTAATATACATACAGGGAGTGAATGCTACTACATGTATAGATTAAACAGTAATATACATACAGGGAGTGAATGCTACTACATGTATAGATTAAACAGTAATAGACATACTGGGAGTGAATGCTACTACATGTATAGATTAAACAGTAATAGACATACTGGGAGTGAATGCTATTACATGTATAGATTAAACAGTAATAGACATACAGGGAGTGAATGCTACTACATGTATAGATTAAACAGTAATAGACATACTGGGAGTGAATGCTATTACATGTATAGATTAAACAGTAATAGACATACAGGGAGTGAATGCTACTACATGTATAGATTAAACAGTAATAGACATACAGGGAGTGAATGCTACTACATGTATAGATTAAACAGTAATAGACATACAGGGAGTGAATGCTACTACATGTATAGATTAAACAGTAATAGACTTACTGGGAGTGAATGCTACTACATGTATAGATTAAACAGTAATAGACGTACAGGGAGTGAATGCTACTACATGTATAGATTAAACAGTAATAGACTTACAGGGAGTGAATGCTACTACATGTATAGATTAAACAGTAATAGACATACAGTGAGTGAATGCTACTACATGTATAGATTAAACAGTAATAGACATACAGGGAGTGAATGCTACTACATGCATAGATTAAACAGTAATAGACATACTGGGAGTGAATGCTACTACATGTATAGATTAAACAGTAATAGACATACGGGGAGTGAATGCTACTACATGTATAGATTAAACAGTAATAGACATACGGGGAGTGAATGCTACTACATGTATAGATTAAACAGTAATAGACATACGGGGAGTGAATGCTACTACATGTATAGATTAAACAGTAATAGACATACTGGGAGTGAATGCTACTACATGTATAGATTAAACAGTAATAGACATACGGGGAGTGAATGCTACTACATGTATAGATTAAACAGTAATAGACATACAGGGAGTGAATGCTACTACATGTATAGATTAAACAGTAATAGACATACAGGGAGTGAATGCTACTACATGTATAGATTAAACAGTAATAGACATACTGGGAGTGAATGCTACTACATGTATAGATTAAACAGTAATAGACATACTGGGAGTGAATGCTATTACATGTATAGATTAAACAGTAATAGACATACAGGGAGTGAATGCTACTACATGTATAGATTAAACAGTAATAGACATACTGGGAGTGAATGCTATTACATGTATAGATTAAACAGTAATAGACATACAGGGAGTGAATGCTACTACATGTATAGATTAAACAGTAATAGACATACAGGGAGTGAATGCTACTACATGTATAGATTAAACAGTAATAGACATACAGGGAGTGAATGCTACTACATGTATAGATTAAACAGTAATAGACTTACTGGGAGTGAATGCTACTACATGTATAGATTAAACAGTAATAGACGTACAGGGAGTGAATGCTACTACATGTATAGATTAAACAGTAATAGACTTACAGGGAGTGAATGCTACTACATGTATAGATTAAACAGTAATAGACATACAGTGAGTGAATGCTACTACATGTATAGATTAAACAGTAATAGACATACAGGGAGTGAATGCTACTACATGCATAGATTAAACAGTAATAGACATACTGGGAGTGAATGCTACTACATGTATAGATTAAACAGTAATAGACATACGGGGAGTGAATGCTACTACATGTATAGATTAAACAGTAATAGACATACGGGGAGTGAATGCTACTACATGTATAGATTAAACAGTAATAGACATACGGGGAGTGAATGCTACTACATGTATAGATTAAACAGTAATATACATACTGGGAGTGAATGCTACTACATGTATAGATTAAACAGTAATAGACATACGGGGAGTGAATGCTACTACATGTATAGATTAAACAGTAATAGACATACGGGGAGTGAATGCTACTACATGTATAGATTAAACAGTAATAGACATACGGGGAGTGAATGCTACTACATGTATAGATTAAACAATAATAGACATACAGGGAGTGAATGCTACTACATGTATAGATTAAACAGTAATATACTTACAGGGAGTGAATGCTACTACATGTATAGATTAAACAGTAATAGACATACTGGGAGTGAATGCTATTACATGTATAGATTAAACAGTAATAGACATACAGGGAGTGAATGCTACTACATGTATAGATTAAACAGTAATAGACATACTGGGAGTGAATGCTATTACATGTATAGATTAAACAGTAATAGACATACAGGGAGTGAATGCTACTACATGTATAGATTAAACAGTAATAGACATACAGGGAGTGAATGCTACTACATGTATAGATTAAACAGTAATAGACATACAGGGAGTGAATGCTACTACATGTATAGATTAAACAGTAATAGACTTACTGGGAGTGAATGCTACTACATGTATAGATTAAACAGTAATAGACGTACAGGGAGTGAATGCTACTACATGTATAGATTAAACAGTAATAGACTTACAGGGAGTGAATGCTACTACATGTATAGATTAAACAGTAATAGACATACAGTGAGTGAATGCTACTACATGTATAGATTAAACAGTAATAGACATACAGGGAGTGAATGCTACTACATGCATAGATTAAACAGTAATAGACATACTGGGAGTGAATGCTACTACATGTATAGATTAAACAGTAATAGACATACGGGGAGTGAATGCTACTACATGTATAGATTAAACAGTAATATACATACTGGGAGTGAATGCTACTACATGTATAGATTAAACAGTAATAGACATACGGGGAGTGAATGCTACTACATGTATAGATTAAACAGTAATAGACATACGGGGAGTGAATGCTACTACATGTATAGATTAAACAGTAATAGACATACGGGGAGTGAATGCTACTACATGTATAGATTAAACAGTAATAGACATACAGGGAGTGAATGCTACTACATGCATAGATTAAACAGTATTAGACATACAGGGAGTGAATGCTACTACATGTATAGATTAAACAGTAATAGACATACGGGGAGTGAATGCTACTACATGTATAGATTAAACAGTAATATACATACTGGGAGTGAATGCTACTACATGTATAGATTAAACAGTAATAGACATACGGGGAGTGAATGCTACTACATGTATAGATTAAACAGTAATAGACATACGGGGAGTGAATGCTACTACATGTATAGATTAAACAGTAATAGACATACGGGGAGTGAATGCTACTACATGTATAGATTAAACAGTAATATACATACTGGGAGTGAATGCTACTACATGTATAGATTAAACAGTAATAGACATACGGGGAGTGAATGCTACTACATGTATAGATTAAACAGTAATAGACATACAGGGAGTGAATGCTACTACATGTATAGATTAAACAGTAACCACCAGAGATGGCATAAACGTACTTAGTAATCTTGTGTAATCTGCAATATTTTTTTAGTAACTGTACTCGTACTCAATTACATTGATAAAAAGGCAAAAATCTAGTCAGTAGTCCCTGTCTTCAGCGGACACACCTGTATCCAAGCAAGTGTCCTTACATGGCAGGTGTCCTCTCATCAGAGGGACAAGCATGTCGGTGTGGAGGGGTTCATCTGACTAATGAGTCCTGTGCATATGGTTCAATTATGTCCAGACATTATCTATTAACAATGTAAGATGTTCACAGGTTGCATAATAAGAATATAAGTGAGGTGCTACAAAATAAGTAAAATAAAAAGAACACTTTTTTAGAAATCAAACAAAATAATAAAAAAATGTATCTCAATGCCACCACCAAAAACATCAAGGTACACAACAGTCACGGAGGGGACATGAAACATTGACACATCAGGTCCTTGACACATTCACTTTGATGTGAAGAAAGATTGTTGATGTCCTCATACACTGTCTTGCTACGCTTTAACTATTTCAGATTGCACCATCCACCCGAAAGCCACTCTTTCGTGATGGCGTCCCCCTCCGACTGTATTCTTGTGATCTGGTACTTTCCACAACTGCACGCAAACACAACAGCTCGACAATACTGTCCGGTGTATTATCCCTTCAGTACATCGACACGCTGTTCAAGACTCAGTATCTTCGTCTTTGACGAACTAGCCATGATGCAAAACACATTTGTCGCTTCGAAATATCTAATTTAAACTGCACACTTGATTTTATAAATTATTAGTTCACACTTGAATTCTCGTTTTCATGTGACTGTGAATTCGGGAAGATAATCTCGCAGATAGTTTTGCTATTTTGAAAATAAAATCGAGAAAATATCGAGAAATCAGATTGTCTCCCTTAGCAGGGACAGAAAACCAAAAAATGTGTCTGCTGTCCACGTTTAACAGGTGTCCGCTCATTACAGGGACGTTTACATTGTACATTGTAGTGGGACGTGGTAGAACGTCGGGCTCTCAATTGAGAGAACCCGGGTTCGAATCCTCTTGCTGCCATTTCGAAGCTTTGGCAATTTCGTTCATCCCACGTTGCCACAGTTCACTCAGCTGTATAAATGAGTACTGTACCTGGCTACAGACATAGATGGGTATCTGAACAAATAGTCTACGTGCAGTAATTGCAGCGTGGCTGAATGCTTCCAAGAGAAGTTGAAATGGCATTGGAATGAGCAGCTCTGCCGAGGGGTGAAGCGTAAAGTGCTGTGAGCAGTCCCAAGGACTGGATACCGCGCTATATAAGAACGAACCTTTACCTTTTTTACTTATTTAAAACAGTCCGTACATTGAGAAACTGTCCGTACAGAGCAGGTGTCTGCTGGTCAGGCAGGCGGGGACTACTGTAAACATGCTCGATTACATTGTCAAAATAATTGCAGGCCTCGACATTAACACTGCCACGCTGGCCCGGCGCCTTTTTGGGACTGCTGGGCCAGTCCCAAAAAAATCTTCATAGTATACTTTCACCTACATCGGATTCGCTCCATCAGAGATTGCTTGACACAACATGCCACTGAACTCCTGGTTCACTCCCTTGTCATATCGCGACTGAACTATGGAAATAGCCTCCTTTGTGGTGTAACTGATCAGTTACTGGACAAGCTGCAGAGAGTCCAGAATGTGGCAGTTCGCATTGTGGTCAGAGCCAGTCGCTATGCCCACATCACATCCATCCTAGAGAATACAAGGTCTTACTGATGACGTTCAAAGCTCTTCATCTGCTTGCGCCGAGCTACATTGCAGACCTGCTCCAATTTTACCAACCCTGCAGAACATTGCGATCCTCATCAGACTCTCTTCTGACTGTACGCAGTGCACATCTCCGCCATTATGGTGATCGTGCCTTCTGCATCGCTGCTCCTCGCCTGTGGAACAGTCTTCCCCATGAGATGCGAAAATGTGACTCTCCATACACCTTTAAAATACTCTTAAAAACTATCTTGTTTAAACGCGCTTATTATTCTTAACTGTCAAATTTATTCGACTTTTAGTGCTATGTCCTATGAACTTGGATTTGCTGTTTTTTATGTTTTTATTTATTTATCTATTTTTTTTTTTTTTTAATCGTGACTGTCTTTAACTATGTTTGTGTCAGCGCCTTTGAACAGGGTCACCTGGATCCATGACGCTCTAAGGTGCTCTAATTATTATTATTATATTATTATTATCATCTGATTTTGCATTGGCGCTTCGCATAATTGCCATCTTGTTATGATATCACGGGGTTAACAAAAAAGTCCGCCGTGTTACCAGTATAATATCGGTATATCGCAGCATTTTCTTCTGCACGATACGCCTTCGACGTACCAATTTCATATAAACCAACTGGTTCACAGACTGTCCACTAGGTGCCATGATAGCACCTAACATACATTCCAGGACCCGCTAGGGCGCAGATAGCTAAGTATACCATAACTTTGTACTTCAGTCCAAACATTTATATTCGAAAGAAATAAACCCAGTTGTAACAGTCATTGTTGTATATAGTGTCAGGTCTGGTTCGCCCGTCGTATTTTCGAGTATAACTAGCTGTAACTCGATACGCACGCGGCGGCACCATCCGTCGTTCTCAAAACCCGACCTGCTGTGCCTGCGGCTTCGACAGAGGGCATATGATTCTCAAACGATTCATGCTGGAACATTGTCTGCCATACGGAATACTGACTTAAAGCATGAAAGTAAATCACCAACTGGAAAATAAATAACGGCCAAACTTGCACCCTTCGACTTGTAATGCGGTGTATTGCAAAAAATAATGGGTTTTTATCAATAAAAAACATTTCGGTCCAGTAACGTTTTTTGGGGCCAGCAACTTTTAACATCTTCTGGCCCCACGGGCCACTGGATACAAAAGCTTAATGTCAAGGCCTGAATTGTTATCAGGATTACAATGAAACATTTCTGGTGCATATTTCTGTTGCCCAGGTCCCAAGTACAAGCAGGAAGTCATCAGTCTTTTATACATTTATTCCATCTGTTAGTATGTTATCCTATATCTGTAACACCTAGGAAGATGTAAACAATTACTATGTCATGTTTGAAACAATGTTAAAAGACCAGTAGGTTGATAAGTTCAACAAAAATACCTCCTCAATGAAACAATGCTGGACTAACAAGCCGATGACTCCCTTGTGTTGTGTTGTGGTGGAGTGACGGTTTGGCCATGTTGTATAAGACATCTCCAAATAAGGCATCCAGATATTAGATTCCTCCACAATTGTATGTATAGTACCTAAATTGTTTAAGTAATTTCCTCTTTATTTTGTATCTAATGCATGTAACATTCACTTCATTTTAACATTGTGTCTTGAATAATATTGGTGACAAAAATAATGTGACGGTTTCTATATATTTAATTATGTCAATTATATTCTTGAATGTAAAAATTATTACGTGCTAAAATAGTAATAATTAATTACACTCATTTTCTAAGTAATCATACTCGTATTTTTTAAACACTAATCATAATTTATTACATTTACTGTGTATTTGCCCCAGTAACTGTAATTTAATTCCCAACCCCGGTACACATAAACTGCGGGAGGTCTGTGATTGTGTGTTGTGATATCTAAATTACAAATACACATAAACTGAGGGAGGTCAGTGATTCTGTGTTGTGATATCTAAACTACAAATATATGTAAACTGAGGGAGGTCTGTGATTCGTTGTTGTTGTATGTAAGCTACAAATACACATAAATTGAATACACATAAGCTGAGGGAGGTCTGTGATTCTGTGTTTTGATATCTAGACTACAAATACACATAAGCTGAGGGAGGTCTGTGATTCTGTGTTGTGAAATCTAAACTACAAATACATGTAAACTGAGGGAGGTCTGTGATTCTGTGTTGTGATATCTAAACTACAAATACACATAAACTGAGGGTGGTCTGTGATTCTGTGTTGTGATATCTAAACTACAAATACACATAAACTGAGGGTGGTCTGTGATTCTGTGTTGTGATATCTAAAGTACAAATACACATAAACTGAGGGTGGTCTGTGATTCTGTGTTGTGATATCTAAACTACAAATACACATAAACTGAGGGAGGTCTGTGATTCTGTGTTGTGATATCTAAACTACAAATACACATAAACTGAGGGTGGTCTGTGATTCTGTGTTGTGATATCTAAACTACAAATACACATAAACTGAGGGAGGTCTGTGATTCTGTGTTGTGATATCTAAACTACAAATGGTAAATATCACCAATACAGTGTAGTGAATTATCAATTTAGTGGATTACAGGTCAAATATGTTAAATATTTAACAATGTTTAGAGACTCGCAATAGCAGATGAACATTAAACTGGTCTGGTCTGGTATTTATAATTCAATGTAACATGTATAATACAATGTAACATGTATAATACAATGTAACATGTATAATACAATGTAACATGTATAATACTAGTATATACATTTATCAGTGATGTACTCACTCACATTTTAATAGTTTACTAATTGTTTTGAAGATAAACTTTTGTACTAAAGGGATATAAGATGGATGTATCATAATATCATTGCATATCATTACACAAATATTTGATGTCAAAGATGGTGGTATAGAATATGTGACTTCAGATGAATTCAGCTTTCTGAAAAACATTTTTCATCATATTTTCTTTTTTGTTCCATAATGTTTTATTGTAGTAATGAAACAGAGTGACATAGTAGTAGTTTGTTAAATTTCATTTCTCTATGTTCAGCGTGATTAGATTAATCCTGATTTTAATTTGGGTCACATCAGGCATGTACGTCCATAACAGAAAATAATTAATGTTTATTGTATAGTCTAATAATTGCTTAATAAAATAAACTATAATAGGCACACGCACGCACACATGCACGCACGCACATACACACACACACACACACACACACACACACACACACACACACACGCGCACACACAATAGTACATTTTTAGTTATGAGTATGCACAAATACCAAACTTTATTTTAGTCATCATAGTTTATGGTTTATCTCTGCTATAGACATTTGTGTACGTCCATAACGCTGTATATCCATAATATGTTTCTCACAGTACAAACTTTATAGGGCTACCACATTTTGTCAAATATTTGAATTACACTGGATACATACCACATATAACTCACCATGTGGCTCTAAAGCAATTGTTTTCACTTAATGTTAGGTCTGTCACAAGGGAAATTACTATGCCCAGCATTGGAATTCTACATTGACTGGGACATCAGTAAGGACATATCAAGAAGCACATGTATAATACAACATTGGAATTCTACATTGACTGGGACATCAGTAAGGACATACCAAGAAGCACCTGTATAATACAACATTGGAATTCTACATTGACTGGGACATCAGTAAGGACATATCAAGAAGCACATGTATAATACAACATTGGAATTCTACATTGACTGGGACATCAGTAAGGACATATCAAGAAGCACATGTATAATACAACATTGGAATTCTACATTGACTGGGACATCAGTAAGGACATATCAAGAAGCACATGTATAATACAACATCCTAACAAAGGAATTTGATTAACCAATGATATGTGAAATAGAGTATGTCCCAAATCCTAAAGCAGTTTATCTTTGAGAGTCTTGTCACCTTAGTCAAATCTGGTCCATTTCAAAAAAAATAAAAAATAGCACGCAAACATTGGAAGAACTAGTTTATTGTAACTATTTTCTAAAAGTACAAATAAATAGAAACAAATCTTTAAAAACCCACAGAGAACAACGAGGGGAAGAACATAAATACTAGAGCACATGAACATCATTTTGTTCTCCGGTAACATCAAAGTAAGTTTGTTAGAGTTCTGATTTATTTATACCAAGTTGCATGCCCTAATTTATTGACTATGAGACTAGTTTTACTTTTGTTTTGAGTGTAGGAGATGTGTGAAGATGAACGAACTAGAGGTGGAGTTGGAACAGTTGAGGCAGCTCATTGTAGCAGTGGTGGGAAGGGAACAGGTGGGTTGTGCCAGTGGTTCCGGTGGGGGGACAGTAGATGATAAAGTGGGGGAAGATGATGAGAGATGCTAGGGAGAACTCACCTCAGCCTGAGGCTGAGATGAGGTAAGGATTTATATAAATGATTTGAAAAAAACAAGGAAAACGGTCCAAACATAAGTCCAAACATAAACGAAGAGGATAACACAAAAATACAAAACACTACAAAGAATTAAGTGAGTAAAGGGTACTATATCAAAATGGGAAATTTTAACCATAGACACATACAATGGATATCTCTAGAGAATACAGGGGGTGAGAACCAACAATTTCTATTTTTAATTCAGGATAGCTTCCTTACTCAGCACGTGCTAGAACGAACCAGGGGAGAGAATGTATTATATATAGTTTTGTCATCACAAAACAAATTAGTGGACAATGTAAAAATACATGAACCATTGAGCAACAGGGATCATATTCAAATACATTTTGACATCAAAGTAAAATCAGAAAGTAAAAATGAAAAACGTACAGGAGAAATTTCCACAAAGGCAACTATAAAGATATGAGAAAATACTTACAAAGCTAGATTAGAATAACATGCTGAGGAATAAGACCGCAATTGAATGTTGGAACATCCTAAAATATGAAATTGAGAGTATCATCGATACATTTGTTCCCTTGAAAAAAAACAAGGAAAATGGTCTAGAAAGAAACACTTATCAAAAGGAGCTATTAGAAAAATAGTGTTCAAGCAAACTATGTGGAGGGTTCATAGGCGTACCAGAAAGGATGAAAAGCTTAAAATTACAAAGAAGCACTTAATGCAGCTACAACTGAAATTAGACAATCTAAAAGAAGCTATGACCAAATACTAGCATGTAACATAAAACATTAAAGCAAGAGTTTTTATGCATATGTCAGGAGTAAACAAAATGTACGAGACAAGGTCAGACCTCTAGAAGACAGAGCTGGAAATATAATATCACGGGTTTTTAATGGCGGAAGACTTAAATGTTTACTTCAGTTCAATGTTTACCAGAGAGGATATTAGTTCATTACCAGTTCCAGATAAAAAAATTCAGGAAAACTCCAGAAATGGTAGCTAAGAAAATAAAGGCAATGAAGGATAATAAATCACCTGAAGGGGATGGAATTCCTCCAAAACTACTAATGGAAACAGTAGAACAAATTAGTGTACCACTTGCAAGAAGGTTCAACTTGTCACTAAAACAGAGTTGTTCCTTTTGGACTAAATGAAGGAAAGAAGCAAACATCATACAATTATTGAAAAAGGATTAGATAAATCAGGCAGATAATTACAGACCAGTGAGTTTAACGTCAGAGATTTGTAGATTATTAGAAAGGGTAATTGAAGATGATATAGTAGACTTCCTTTTTAAGGCATACATTTTAAAATTCATCTCAACATGGATTCCTAAAAGCAAGGTGATGCTTAACAAATATGTTATGTTTTTTAGAAGAAATTGCTAAGTGGATAGATGAGGGATCGCCAGCAGGTATTATCTACTTAGATTTTTAGAGAGCTTTTGACAAATTGTCACATCAAAGATTACTACTTAATTAAAAGCTCATGGTATCGGGGATAGCATAATTGACTGGATAGAACGATGGCTGGCTGACAGAAGACAGCGTGTTGTAGTAGATGGAGAGGTTTCAAACTGGAAATCATAACAAGCAACGTACTGAAATTTGCGGATGACACAAAAGTGTTTAGAAAGGTTAACACTGATTGTGATAAACAACATTTACAAAACGATCTAGACAAATTAGTTAAATGATCTGAAAAATGGCTGATGTTATTAAATCCTGGAAATTTAAATGCCTACATATAGGACATGGGAACTTGGACTATAATTATAATATGGGAGATACTGTTCTAGGTACTACTGTAAAAGAAAAGGGCTTATGAAAGTTTCAGAGCAGTGTGGTATTGCAGCTTCAAAGGGTAATCAAATTCTTAAGTTGATTAGGAGAAACATGGCATACAAGGAAAAAAGCTAATTATACCTCTGTATAAAGCAATATTTACGCCTCATTTAGAATACTGTATACAAGCGTGGAGACCATATCATAAGAAGGATATTGATGCGCTTTAATGAATACAGAGACAAACAACTAAAATTATTCCAAAACTGAGAGACCCTAGTTATGAAGAACGCCTGATAGAATGTGGTTTAACAACCCTAAAGACAAGGAGGTCAAGAGGAGATCAGATTTAAGTTTTTTAAATATTGAATGGATATGAAAATGTTGATAGAACTATGTTTTTCTCACTCAAGAAAGATAGTAGAACTAGAGGACATGAGATAGAGATGTGGTAGGGGTTATATATATATATATATATATATATATATATATATATATATATATATATATATATATATATATATATATATATATATATATATAAGAATGATATAAATTATATAGAAGGGTAGGATGGTGATGAAACATACTGGTGGCTAACATCTCTTCCTCTGAGGGACTGTGACAGGGTGATGGCTGGACCCTTTATCAGATGTCTGTAGTAGATAAGCCTGGTGATCATTAATCCTAATGCAGGATTAATGACCACTGATTCACTAATACCTTGGAGTCACCAATTTCATAAGCAAGACACCTTCTCTTGAGGGAGGTAATGATGGTAGGTAATGATGTAATCAACTGGATAGAAAAGTGGCTTACACACAGAAGACAGATAGTAATAGTAGATGGTGAGATTTCAAACTGGAAATCTGTTCTGAGTGGGGTACCGCAGGGATCAGTATTAGGCCCTATACTGTTTTTAATATTTATATAAATGATTTGGAGGATGACATATCTAGCAAAGTACTGAAATTTGCAGATGACACAAAAGTATTCAGAAAGGTTACTAATGTTACAGATAAACAAAGTTTACAGGATGATGTAGATTAATTAGTTAAATGGTCAGAAAAATGGCAAATGTTATTCAATTTTGGGAAGTGTAAATGTATACACATAGGACATGGAAACATAGACGAAGAATATAAAATGGGGGATGTTGTACTAGGTAGAACCACACACACAAGAAAAGGACTTAGGAGTAACATTTAGTGCTGACATGAAAGTTTCATAGCAATCTGGGATTGCGGCTTCGAAAGGAAATCAAATTCTAAGGCTAATTAGGAGAACTATCATGTATAAGGAGAAACAGCTAATTGTACCCCTATACAAAGCAATAGTTAGACCACATTTGGAATATTGTATTCAGGCATGGAGGCCGTATCGTAAAAAGGACATAGACAAGTTAGAAAGAATACAACGAAGAGCAACTAAAATGATTCCAAAATTGATAGACCTTAGTTACGAAAGTTGCTTATTACAATGTGGTTTGACAACACTAGAGACCAGGAGACTAAGAGGAGACCAAATAGAAGTGTTTAAAATAGTGAACGGTTATGAGGATGTTGATAGGAATATGGCAGTAGAACCAGAGGACACAAAGCAGCATTAGTTAAGGAGCAGTGTAGGTTGGACATGAGAAAGTACTCTTTCTCACAGAGGGTGATAATTTAATGGAATAAACTGCCAAATGATTGTGTTAATGCTAGTAGTGAGAATATGTTTAAAAATAGAATTGACATATATCTGATAAAGGCGGGCTACACATAGATGAGAAAATTGTTGGACTCTCCATAAGCCAATGGCTTCCTTGTCCACTTGCCATCTGGAATTTGTTGTTTGGGATGGCAATCTTGTAAACTCAATTTGGTTGTAAGGGTATTCTTAATTGGTACCCCCCATTGTTGCATTAATAGAGATTACCTTAGTAAAGGATAAGTGTAGATTGGATATCAGGAAGTACTTTTTCTCACAGAGGACAATAAATGAATGGAACATATTGTCTATGGATTGTGTAACTGCTAGCAGCGTGAATATGTTTAAAAACAAGGTTGACACATCTCAGGAGGGCGGATTACACATTAATGAAAATTGTGTGGACTCTCGATAAGCCAATGGCTTCCTTGTCCACTTGCCATCTGGGCCTTTGGCTTGGATGGCAAATCTTGTTAAATCTTGTAACGACGACGTGTGCTACGAAGTTTGAACCAGCTATAATATTCATTCGCCGTGAAAGCCGAACATATTGTCAGGTTGTTGTGATTTCAGTAGACATCAGTATTATATTTACCTAACTTAATCATGTCCTTAAACCAGTAAATATCAGCGCTAACTTAGTTTATTGTGCGTTTGAACCGATAACTGAAATTGCCTTTGACTCCGACCTGGTGACCCCGCCGGATAACGAGTGTTTTAATTAATAATCAGGAAATTATGCTTAATTAATTATTTATAGAAAAAACTACAACACTTACGATGCTGCAATTTGACATATGAATGCGTCGTACCTGTAGGCAACATAAATCGAATTTGAATTACGATTGGTGAAGGGTTTGTGTAAAAAATACACTGCCACTTGAGGCTGTCATTCAAATTTTGCTTAATTCATTCACGGTGGTGTAGCAGGCATAATTCGTTTATGTTAACCAAAATCTCCCTTTTGAAGTTATCAGTGACACTGTCATACTTATATGTATGTCATTTATTTGTTTGGGGATTTTTCAAAACTATAATTTCGCATTTTGTGGTTATTTTTTCACATTTACAATTTTTTTTAATGTTGTAACATAACCAAATAAATAAGTAAATAATGATTAACCTGGAATATTATATAGTATTTTAACTACAATGTGTAAAAAAAATGGTTAATTTATCTGAAAAAACTTCTTCTGAAACTGAAACTAATCAATTGAAGACAAGCCGCCCCAGCTTAATCTACATGATGTATTAGCATGTTACTGAAACAGGATAAATCAATGATAATGAATGTTCAAAATTAGAAATAAATAACAGGTTTGTCCAGGTGAATCATCATAGTAGAGAAAACATTATTATTAGTGTAGGCAGCTGGAATTATTGTGGACAGCAACTATAGGCATACCCTTGAGTGCCTATTAAGTGTCCCTATACGGTAATTTATGTGATGAAAAATGCCACCCTATACGCTCCTTATTTGGTACTATTTTATGAAATTTAAACATTTGTGCCAGCCTATCTTCTCCGATAGTCGTGGCAAATTATGCAGGGTATAATTTTAGGAGAGCAATCTTTCTCACTCCCTATTGCTAGCGCTAATTAATCATCTTGCTCCCAACTAGGGCTGCATGTGGCTCCCTCTGATGGCTAAGTTTTCTTCCTTTCGAACGACAGTCGTGAATTTAGCGGGATCCCGTGCTTCTGAGGATCCTAGATTTTTATCCCGAAGCATTAGACCGTTAGATTTCCATGATTAGATGAATCGGTCAGAATCCTTAGTTCTCGGGAGCTCGGCATGGTATATTATTAGTTAATATAATATCACCGCGTTAATTGGCTGTAAATGGCTGCTGTGCGCAGCGCCTCAAACCGATCGTAACCGGCTAACAGCGGTTTCCCCTGAAACAGGATTGCGTATTCAATTCAATAAAACTTTAATGTCCATTTAAAAAAAGGAAAATTTCCCCGGTTTTTCGCAGATATAAAATGCGGTTACTATATCAGCGGTGACATGAATACGCATAAACTTTATGCATATTCCGCAGAAAAACCCAAATACCCCGCGATCCGCGTAGTTTTCTTGGGACACCTTGCTTGGGCTTGGCTTCACATCGAGTAAAAAATTGCTTCGGCGCTAAAAAAACAAATATACTAGTGACTTTTTCGAACTGTACTATTATTTGTTTTGAACAATTTGCCCCCTATTCTGTTATTCGGCACTATACTATTATTACATTTGACCGATTTGCCACCCTATATTGTTATTTGGCCTATACGTTTATTTGGCACGCGAGAGTAGCCATATCACTTGGGGTTATATAAATCACTCGTCATTTTAACAATTAATGTGCATTTTGTTTTAACCCGTTTTATTCTGAAAGGTGGTTAGCCACTAATATCTGAAACAAAATCACAATTCACAGTTACGAAAAAAAATAATTTTGATGGTCACATATTTGTTTTGTCCCATGCAACTGTTTAAGTATATACCCTTATAAACCCTTACATTTCTGGAATCAGATCTTGATGTTGTAGGTATAGAGTGTGTGTAAGGGAACTAGGCAGTAGGTATAGAGTGTGTGTGAGGGAACTAGACAGGAGGTATAGAGTGTGTGAGGGAACTAGGCAGTAGGCATAGAGTGGTGAGGGAACTAGACAGTAGGTATAGAGAGTGTGAGGTAACTAGGCAGTAGGTATAGAGTGTGCGTGAGGGAACTAGGCAGTAGGTGTAGAGAGTTAGGGAACTAGGCAGTAGGCATAGTGTGTGAGGGAATTAGGCAGTAGGTATAGAGAGTGTGATGGAACTAGATAGTAGGTATAGAGTGTGCGTGAGTGAACTAGGCAGTAGGTATGGAGTGTGTGAGGGAACTACGCAGTAGGCATAGAGTGTGTGAGGGAAATAGGCAGTAGGAATAGAGAGTGTGGGGGAACAAGGCAGTAGGTATAGAATGTGTGTGAGGGAACTAGGCAGTAGGCATAGAGTGTGTGAGGGAACAAGGCAGTAGGCATAGAGAGTGCGAGGGAACTAGGCAGTAGGTATAGAGTGTTTATTAAGGAACTAGCCAGTAGGTATAGAGTGTGTGAAGGAACTAGGCAGTAGGTATAAAGAGTGTGATAGATTAGGCAGTAGGTATAGAGTGTGCGTGAGGGAACTAGGCAGTAGGTATAGAGTGTGCGTGAGGGAACTAGGCAGTAGGTATAGAGAGTGTGAGGGAACTAGGCAGTAGGTATAGAGAGTGTGGGGGAACTAGGCAGTAGGTATAGAGTGTGTATGAGGGAACTAGGCAGTAGGTATAGGGAGTGTGATGGAACTAGGTAATAGGTATAGAGTGTGCGTGAGGGAACTAGGCAGTAGGTATGGAGTGTGTGAGGGAACTACGCAGTAGGCATAGTGTGTGAGGGAAATAGGCAGTAGGAATAGAGAGTGTGGGGGAACTAGGCAGTAGGTATAGAATGTGTGTGAGGGAACTAGGCAGTAGGCATAGAGTGTGTGAGGGAACTAGGCAGTAGGTATAGAGAGTGTGAGGGAACTAGGCAGTAGGTACAGAGTGTGTATGAGGAAACTAGGCAGTAGGTATAGAGAGTGTGAGGGAACTAGGCAGTAGGTATAGATTGTGCGTGAGGGAACTAGGCAGTAGTTATGGAGTGTGTGAGGGAACTACGCAGTAGGCATAGAGTGTGTGAGGGTTATAGGCAGTAGGAATAGAGAGTGTGGGGGAACTACGCAGTAGGTATAGAGAGGGTGAAGGAACTAGGCAGTAGGCATAGAGTGTGTGATTGAACTAGGCAGTAGGTATATAGTGTGTGTGAGGGAACTAGGCAGTAGGTATAGAGAGTGTGTGAGGGAACTTGGCAGTAGGTATAGAGTGTGTGAGGGAACTAGGCAGTAGGTATAGTGTGTGTGTGAGGGAACTAGGCAGTAGGTATAGAGAGTGTGATGAACTAGGCAGTAGGTATAGAGTGGGTGAGGGAACTAGGCAGTAGGTATAGAGTGTGTGTGAGGGAACTAGGCAGTAGGTATAGAGAGTGTGATGGAACTAGGCAGTAGGTATAGAGAGTGTGTGAGGGAACTAGGCAGTAGGCACAAGGTGAAGAGGAAGAATGAAAAGTGATAAAATAAAAACACATTTGTACAATTAACATGCTGCTATATAACAGTGACATCAGAACAGCAAGTTCTGTTACTAGGGTATATGTTACAGTCAATCTGCGTAATCAGTAATTTCGAGTAATGACTTACATTTTAGGCATTACATGAAATGACTGTTACACCCAGGCATTTCATGAAATGACTCAAAATTCCAGTCATTATGCGAAATGACTGGAAATAAGGCAATGTTATTACACAGTTTGACAGGCAATGCACAATAGCCAATTGAGACAGTCACCATTCTTAGGCAATTAGCATTCCCAGTTGGAAAATGGTTGGGTCATCCATTAACTGTCCATCAAATCAGAGAACACTAGTGGGATAGCTGTCAACAAAACTGTCAGGGGGAGGGTTAGAGTCTTGTACCCAGAGAGGGATAAATTATTAGCAAAATGTTGCCATTTGCAAATATATAGCAAATATGTATTCACTTTGTTTATCTACTTGAGTAATTTGAGTGTCTGAAGAATTATGAAAGCTGACATTAATGCACAATTAACATTGGAACAATATATAATGAAAAAAATACAAAATTTTTTATTACGCAAACTGCGTAATAACAGTGCCAGATTTCCAGTCATTTCACGTAATGACTGGAATTTTCAGTCATTTCGCAAAATGCCTGAGTGAAACAGTAATTTTGCGTAATGTCTAAACATGTTAGTCATTACGCGAAATGACTGATTACACAGATTGACTGTAACATATATATATATATATATTTTCAGGAATATCTCTGAAATGTAATTTGTGTTCTAGATGTTCTATTGTGTGACTGTAGGTGTTGCAAGGTCTGTTGCCGTGGACGAGGTTAATGGCTTTGTGTACTTTGGTCATGACAGTGGCAGTATCACACAGGTGACACTTGACGGCTCCAGTACAAAGCACATCCTCTCTACAGGCAAGTTGAACTTACCTAATTGTTCACCAGTTGTCATGGGCTATACAATAATACTACATACATTGCTAATACACGAACTCTGTACCTTACTCGTTGTTAAGTTCATTTATTTTATTAAAATGTCAATGCAGTCTCTAAACAGATTTCTGTCATGTTTAAGCTTGTAATATTATAATTTTAGAGCACAACAGAATGTTATATTGAATCAATATAAGTGTAGCACATTTAGTGCACCAGAATGAACACCAATAAGACCATATTTGTTAAATTAATACTTACACCATTGCTTATTGGAGTTCATGAAAAATAGTATATAGAGTGGTTTTTATGTTCCATTGTTAAATCAATTTAGATAGACTGTCTCTTAACACTGATTGACTGGACGTTTGCACCCTGTATTACTGTGCAGCAGTTTGTGCAAATGTGCAGCTGCATGTTTAATTTAAATATTGGGCCATGACCTTGTCAAAGTCCGCCTCCCTCCTAACCAACCACAAAGGTGTGGTTATAACAGTAGTGCTGTTGCCTTGCATAAAATATAGTATGCAATCTAACTGCATACATCCATTTTTGCAATGCAACAATACAACACCAGATAGATTGAAAAAGGCCAGAATTTCTGTCTGAGATTTATTAACTACTAGATAGCCTGGTTTAAAATTAAACAAATACAAACAAATGTGGGCCAAGGTCATCAGAAAATTGACTTTGTTAAGACAGCACATTATAAAAAGGCCCACATTATGTATATGAACAATAACATACCAAAATGAATGCATTACATAAACACTACCTCTTACACAGAGGTCTACATTCATCTGGGCAGGACATGTAGCCCGCATGCCAGACCATCGGCTCCCAAAAAGGCTCTTCTATGGCAAACTACAGCAAGGAAACAAAGCTCTGGAAACCCGTTTCCGGCTACATTTCAGGGAGTGTGCTCCCAGGATATGTACCCCTTCACCATTTGTGGACAGGTGCCCCCTCTTGAAGAGGAAGGCATTATCAGATTTAGTCCACAAAACGAGAGAAACGAGGCGATCAAAATTACCTGCAGTGCATCTTCTCCCGGTTTTTACAGTCGTCTGTTCCTCGTTCCAAAGATATCAGGAGGATGGAGGCCTCTTACCAACCTTTCACTCCTCAATACATTCTTGGAAATTCCACATTTTATTGACCTTATCGATGCCTACTTCCATATTATAATCCATCAAGGTTACTGAAAATTCATGTGGTTCCAGACTCGGGATACCTTCTACCAAGTCAGGGCCCTGCCTTTTGACCTCTCTCCAGCACCTTGGGTATTCCCCAAGGTTATGGTAGAGATCCAAGTTCTGGTGCATGGAATGGGCATCAATCTATGTTAGTACCTGGACGGCTGGCTGATATACTCGATCAAAGCCTCCAAGACACAGGCCAAGTTCTCTCTGTCACATGATGGCACTTCTTATTCACGAAAAGAAGTCCGACTTGATTCCCTCGCAAAAGTTTCTGTTTCTGGTATATTAATTCAACCTGATTTCCTTCAATGTGACCCCAATGTTGGAACATCATCGCAAGATCCAGGGGATCTTTCCATTTCCTCTGCGGGGGACGAGGATCTACAATGGTGGGTGTCGGGACACAATGTTCGGATGGGAGCTCGAGTAATCCCCAAGGAACTAGGCGCATATTTGTTCATGGATGCTTTGAACATAGGTTGGGCATTGGAACTCCTTGACAGTCTCCGATATTTGGTCAACAGTAACTATTAGGTATTGTTACATATTTTTGCTTTATTGTATTTTTATTATTTATTTATTTGTATTACTTGATTTTAAAGCAGTGTTTACTGTATATTTAGCCGATCCGTTATTTTACATCACTTATTTCTTTACAAATGTATATGCAAATTCATTATTATATCCTTTTTTGTAGCGATTATGTTTTACAGATGTTGTATTTTAAGCGCCTCTGAACAGGTTTTATATCCGGATATATGGCGCTATACAAATAAAAGTTATTATTATAAAGGCCCCAAATGTGTTCTTCCATGCACTATGCCAGCACTGGACATTCATTTGAGCGACGGCCAATGACAGACTCCGGTGCCCTGTCCAAGCTTTGTGATTTCACCTAGAAAGATCTAAGTCATCCATGACGTAGATCAGATATTGTCCCATCAACAATCTCCAGTTAATCCACCATTATGGAATGTTATGCACAGTCATCTTCTAAACTCCTCGAGTTCCATCGAGTTAAGGCACACCGGGTATAGTCTATAGCCACGTCCCTTGCATTCCACAGACAGGCCTCAATGGAACAGATCCTGAAGGCTGGTACCTGGCGGTGTCATTACACTTTTACAGATTTTTATCTGAAATACCTCTCCCTCTACCCCTCAGATCTCATTCACCTGGGACCAATAGTGGCTGCAGAGACAATTCTGCCACCAACAGGCCATTAGGGGTAGATTTGTTTATACCCCACCATCCATTCATCTATACTCTGCACTTTGTGAAGCGACGGAGCCAGGATATGTCCATGATAGGCTGTAAATTCTATATTTTTAGAATTAAAATATGTATTTACGAATAATATACTTACGTGACTTCCTCGCTTCACCATCTTACCCTCCCTCCTGCCCAACTATAAAGAGATAACCTATAACAGGACAATCCTCGTAGCCAGTGGGAATGTGAAACAGAACTGTGAACCAATCAACAAGATATAATAGAAATGCAAATGGAAAACACCAGGTCTCATTAATTTTGGGTAATTGTTCCATTACGTATGGTTATTGAATGTCTGTCAATTTACAGACATGCGAGTGATATTCGTCCATCAGGCCTCGAAAACATAACCCCTTTTATCGCCCTTTGAACTACACAGATGTGTGACCCACAACACCCCTAGGCCTGGACCTGGGTCTGGTCCTGAGTCTGGGCCTGGAACTTTCGATAAAAATTGTCAAAATGGTCACCATTGTTCATAACAGTTTTGTTTTGCGAGTTCCAGAAACCTTAAAGTTAATTTGACTTTGTGTCACAAGAACACGACCGCCGGCTTGCGAGGGGGTTCCCTCGCAAGCCGGCGGAACAAAGTTGTTGACAACAGCGGCACATTTGCCCCCTCCTGAGCTTATGAGGTGACAAATGGTGTCAGCTCTCACACATAAGAAGCTGACAGATCATGTCGTAGCTGACACCAAACTCCACCAATTCGTTTGTAAAAGCAAGAAGTTGTGAACCGACCAGTTGAGGGGACGAGTCAATGTGGTTTACAGCACAATGTAAAACCACCAAATCAATTGTGGGTTTAACATTCCAATGCGATCCCAACTATCAACGGAATGCAAAGATGGCTGTTTCGCTCCCCGAATGCCGATGTCATGGACACGGCAACCAGGCCCTTAACCAAACATAAAATGTTGTCAGTCTTAAACTTTCTAAAAAGTGTAACCTTAAGTGCGCGAATGGCTTCCACAAAAGCCGTTCGTGCGTATGACAGCTATTGTTGGCCCAACTGTTTGTTTTCACCGGCAAGCCAATGCTGGTTAATATAATGACAGCTATGAGTGGCCCATTTGGTTTTTGCACTGGTAAGACAATGCAAGTTGAGACAATGTTAAATGACAGCCATTATTGGCTGAATTAGTTTTTTAAAGGCAGTCCTAGTCCAGTTTAGCCATTATTGGCCCAATCAAGTATTGCTAGCTTAGCAGCGAGGTTGGCATTATCACCTCTACAGTAGTAACAACTTTGCATTCATTTAAACCTTAGTATTTAGCATGGTTAAAAAATAATGATACCAACATGTGGCACGATAATGACAAATAGGAAAATTATTATATGGTCAAATCTACATAATAAAAGAAGAGCCAACACATGAAGGTTTGTGAAAAGGTAACTTGGAACTCTATTTTAAATATATAAACATGGAAGTAATGCTTGCAACATCATGACTTAGTCTTAAATATATGCATCAAACAAATATGTCTAATATGGATAAATTGGATTACAAAATAAAAATTAAAGGCTTGACATTAAAAGTAAAGGATTTACACTAAAAGTAAAGCAATACAACATATGTCAATTGAATAAATATGTCAAGTAATACAATTACTTTTTAAAGTCATACATAGAAGTATTACTTTTTTTAATAAGGCAGCCTATCATCCAAATCCAGTATTGCTTATTGGCCAAAAAACAATATGAATTTACTAGACTGAGTACAGTCTAATCGTTCGTGGTTTGCTTGTCGTTTGAGTTTTCTTTCAGCAACCAGGAAACTGCTGGCGATAATACACATCGATTATGTCTCTGTATCGGAGCCCGAATCTAACTCAATGTTGATGTAAAAATCGACCACGACCTTGCTTGGCCACTACGAAGAGAGTTAGCAATGGGAAAAAATACAGTAGCGTCTCGGTCACTATGGCCAGATACATCAACACTGTGGATCTCATCAACCGTAATAAAGGATGTGGAAGACACTGCTGCCTCGAACTGTTCAAGGACATTTGCCAGAACACTGCTCTTGTTCGTATTTCAGAAAAAGGCATTGATTGTCGTGACCTTTGACGTTGATATATCGCATGTTATCACTCACTCTCGTTTGGTGGGTCACGGGAATGTTTCTTCTAATAAGAGTGCCGATGGATAGACACTGAGAAAACTCATAGAAACGCATTTCCCAGCCAATGACGCACACGGTTACAATAAATAGAGATTGGCCAAAGTATCATTATTTTCGAATGATATAAAAGTAACAAATAATATAGTCTTATATATCAGCGGTATTCACTAATATGCCGTCGACAACATTCGTCGAATGCCGACCACGTGCGCTAAAACTAAGTTAAACAATTATATTATGAAACGTCCACTTCCCTCTTATCTAATCACAAAGGTGTGGTTACAGCAGTAGTGCTGTTGCCTTGCATAACAACTAATATGCAGTATAATTGCATACATCCATTTATGTGAATTCCTACATTAAGCAATTACTTAATGCTGGTAAGCATTTCATTTATTTAATGATGATGCTGTTGGCCAATGATAATGGGCTCAATATATGGATTGACTTGACGTCACATCTACGCGTACTAACATGGCCCCATCGAATGTGCTGGAAAATATTTAACAGTCATAACAAATTGTAATTAATACAGCAATATAACACTTTGTTATTGCCTTCTTATATGTTCAGGTGGTACAAGTTTTTATGGGCTCGGTATTGATCAAGTAGAAGACAGGTTGTACTTCTCAAACTACCACTACAAGAAGGTTGAAGTGGTCGGGGTGGACGGCAGTGGGAGGACAACAATCACCACCTGTACAGGCGAGCCGCTTGGGCTGACCATGGATCTGAAAGAGAGGTAACTTATTTCCTGCAATTTTAGCTTAAACTTACAGTACAGAAATAGTACGCTATAAAAGTATGCAGGGCTTAGACATTGTGTACATTATGTAGCTTGTGTAATATACAAATTGTAAATGTGTAGAATGCAAATTGCAAATAATACAATTCAATTTTACAATGTGTACTCTTTACAATGTTAATACCTGTACACCTACACACTGGGCTTTTGCTAATGTAGCATGCAAAAAAGTATTTACATTTTTAGGTATTATTGCGTGTTGGATAAGTTTGATAAAAGCATGTAATTACCAGAAGGTGGCAGGCAGTCTAGAACAATTCCAATATGTACTTTATGAAGAAATACTTATTCAGTGGAGCACAATTTTTATTCTAGAATCCTGAATATACATTACGTTGTAGTTAAAGTGAAACAAAAGGCATTGTTTTGGGCCTTTGCACCTAATATCATGCAAGTGGTTTACTGGGAATCTGTTCTAAAAGGGCGGAATTCTGGTCTAATGTCAGTGTGGATCGCGTGTATTTTTAACGTGGTTGAAATGTGCAGTTACAACTGTATTTGCTTTCATATTGGATTTACACGCAGTAAAAACTCTTACACTGCCATACTGTGCAGCATTCGGATGTAAACATGATTCAGTGAAGTATAGAGAGTTGTCTTTTTTGATTTCCTCTGGAAAAACAGACAGTAGTGAAGCAATGGATTCACAATTGCGGGTGGGCTGGCTGGAAACCGACGCGATATGCTAAACTTTGTTTGGCCCATTTTGAAGTGTCGCGTTTTTGAAGTTTATATAGTTTCATCAACTAATGGGTCAAGATCCTTCAAAACATCGGCGACGGAGAACGTTAAAGCCTGAAGCAATACCGACAATCTTCCATCATATACCCCAGCCAAAGGCTTCAACACAACGCAAACACTAGATCAAGAGAACTGTCAAATTGGAACACGAGGAAGTTAGTATTCAGTGAATGAATGGACTATCTTGCCAACTAAGTTGATTTTAGTTACAAACAACATGTCCAAACTTATTAGCAAGTGTGCGACCAAAATCGTCTACGTCTACGATCAGGTGTTTAAAGTTGGAGTTGTGGGAAACCTAGTCAGCACCCTTAACGTAGGATTCTGGGCAAATATGGCGCTGCCCACGCAAAAAAAGATTTTTGGTGTTCAACGAGGTATATTTAATTAACCACTTGCGTGATATTCATTATTAAATTTGCAAATGGTTAGTTTTCAAGTACTCTTATAGGTGCAAAGGCCCCCAAAATCCCTTTGGTTTCACTGTAAGACTTGGTAAAAAAGAAATTAGTTTCTCGACCCCGCCCACTTCCTGTTTGGTCGCCGCCTCCTGTTTTATTATTTACTTTTTGAAAAAGAAATATTATTTTGAAATGTTTTTCGGTTCTGGGAGAAATCTCTGCAAAAACTTGTCATGCGAAGTACTGTTAGAATCTTGTTATTAACTTTTTTACGCATCATAGAGGGTGTGTGACTACAGAGTCTAAAATACAAGCAATGATTTAACAAGATTGCCATCCAAGGCAAAGGCCCAGATGGCAAGTGGACAAGGAAGCCATTGGCTTATCGACAGTCCAACATTGTTTATCTATGTGTAACGAGTACTTCCTGATATCCAATGTATAACGATCTTTACTAATGTTGACCAGAGTTGTTTGATTTAAATCATTTGAGTTAAATCATGATTTAAATCACTCCAAACAAATAAAAAAATCATGCATCCGTTTAAATAACGATTAACACATCACAAAGGCCAAGATGTTGTTCTTCACTACATTCTGTCGTCATTTTCATTCGGTCGTGACGCAACTATTTATATTTTGTTATGATGATGTCGCAATGTTTCAAAGTCTCTTTCGACAGCGGGCGCCATTTTCTGTTGACTTCTTGTAATGAATATTCATTGTCATCATCATCAAAGTTGTGGAAATTGCATTTACTGGTGATCCATAGGTGCATAACGAAATTGCATCAGTGATTCTTTCAACGTTAAACTAATTCTTGCACTTAAACCCGGACACTAATTAAAACTAGTGTACTACACACGATATAATATACTCTATCATAAATGTTATGAAATAATGCTTACTATGCTAATAAATGTTTAGTTGATTGGCTTTGAAAATTCACGTATGCGATCATGTTGCATATTACAGCTGTATAGCCAAACTTTGAAGACCTGGGTTCATGAAATTATAAAAGTTAAACAAATTATTTTTTTATGTTTTCTGATTGCAGTGTCACATTTTATTTTAATGTTTAATGCCCATTAACTAATCAAACAAATTCTTGCAGCATTTAGGAGTTGTTTGTTTTGTTAATATCCCACTAACTCTGCTTGATGTGCCATGTTATTACCATCACATTGTTTTATATGTACCATTTTAGACGGCTGTTTTATTCACAATATGGTGGATCATCAACTGGTATATGGAAGGTGAATCTGGATGGAAGTGGACACACTCAGTTTGTGTCAACAAGTGTGGACAAGACCATATTAAGTGTGTCCATCAACTACAACAGCAGCAGCAGCTGGTTGTGTTGGGGTAACTACCGTAAGTTGAAATCCTATCTTTGACACACTAAGAATTTACAGTGGAATCTCTAGAAAATAATTTCGCCAATTTGTTTCTTCTTCATTTAAACTTGAAGATCATTTGCTTGCAATGTACTCACACCAATGGTGTTTTTTTTAGGTATAGTGACTCCACGAGAGGATATCGTTTTCCCTGGTTGGGATCTGTTGCTTTCCTTAACATAGTTGACCCAGTTATATAATACAAAACTGAAGTCCCACTAAAGTAGTAATTTTAGGAATAAATAATTATGCCTGTGTGCGTGTGCACGTGTACACGAGCGTGAGTATGTGCTTGCACGTATGCCATGATAGCACAATTAACTTCATGTGCTCAAAGTCAGCACCCTACGAACAGTGGTGTGAAAATAAACACTGTTTTGGGAAAACCTAAACTACCTAAAACTTACCCCCTTCCTCCATGAAACCAGTGTTACGTAGTGTCATATATTGGTGTTTTAATATAATCCATCAGCATTTTTTCACTAAGACAAGGTTCATTAAACAAATTTAAATCAAGGAAAGTTATTGTATAAGTCATATTCTCTATATGTTATCAGTGCATTCATTCAGGTGAAGTCCTAAGCCAATCATAGTACTGCAATTTACAAAATATAATTT
Source organism: Lamellibrachia columna (assembly GCA_963662155.1). Lineage (NCBI taxonomy): Eukaryota > Metazoa > Annelida > Polychaeta > Sabellida > Siboglinidae > Lamellibrachia > Lamellibrachia columna. The sequence continues at coordinate 32,980,669 of OY759261.1, read as the reverse complement.
ATGTAGTTAACCCATAAGCATATCTAGTGTAGCATCATATATACACTTTTAATTATTTATGTCTATCCAACACAACAAATATTTAATTTGGGAACTGATAATGTACAAACAACAAGAAACAGTCACTTACAATTATAGTGAAACATACTTTCATTTGCAAAACCAATTTAATTATTTAACTAACCAAAGTCATATTTTGATTTGTATTCTGTATGTGTCATTTTCTAGTTGCTCACACTGCTTTACTGAGTGTCAAATGTCTTTGTTACAGAGCAGAGGCATGTACAGTGTTGTGACTACTTTGGCAATAACTCACAAGTATACAATGTCAATGGCCGGCCATGTGGATTAGCAGTTGAAAATGATGTTGTTTACTTCTCACAAAAGTATCCAACCAGGTAGTACACTTTGTAGCTTCACTTCCCCTGTTGCATTACTTTGAATTGTCTACATTTGGAATATGCAGATTGTTAATTAAGTAATGTCTTTCTACTTAGGCACAGGTAGTTATACCCCAAGTGGCTGGTCACAGCAACAATATCTAGGATCACAAAAAGGAGGGGCCAAAATGGGAGGGCAAAGGGGAGGCCAAAGGGAGAGGTCAAAGGAGGGGCCAAAATGGGAGGTCAAAGGGGGAGGTCAAAGGTGGGGCCAAAATAGGAGGTCAAAGGGGAGGCCAAAGGAGGGCCTAAAGTGGAGGTCAAAGGAGGAGGCCAAAGGGGAGGTCAAAGGGTAAAGCCAAAGGGGACCCCAAAATGGGAGTGCAAAATGGGAGGTCAAAGGAGGAGACAAACTTAGTCACCCAGTAGTCTACCAAGCCACCATGTACCGCGTTAGTGGTACAACAGTTGACATACAAAAGAAATAAAAAAGCCAAGGGGGCCATGGCTCCCTCCCTTAAATACACCACTGGCTCACACAGCAAGAATTACATCAAATACTGTACATATAGTGTAACCAAACAAGTGGCTACTGTCTCCTGGTGACTGGTTATTGGTTTGTTTTCTTGCAGAGTTGGTTCAATCCAACTGAAAACAGGACTCCATACCAGTCTCAACATGGGGTCTTACAGTGACTCCTACACCTACAGCATGGCATATCTGCACGGGGAATGCAGCGTGTCAGGACGGTCAGGTACAAGGAAGTATATTGATTATATGTTAGTTTTAATTATTTCAGTTTTCTTGCTTTATATTTCAACTCTCCTCTTTATATTTCTGCTTGCTCTGCTCTCCAGTCAGTGAGAGGTAAACAGCATTGACTGTGGTGACACTGACTTGCACGTGTTCTCTGGCATGTCTTAGTTCAGGTATAATAGGTAAAGACGTCACGCATTAAAACGTCACAGCTGATGACACTCCAGTACAAACACTAAAGGGTGACATCCACCATCTCCTGGGTTGAGATGAACTGATCACTTAGTTCAGTGGCGTCACAGACAGGATGAAGTACCAAGGTGACCAAGTCATCAGTTGACAGTGGGCAAGTGAGACGTTGACACAGTTTCTTTGGGGTAAGGACACATACTTGTATCTTCAGATTGATGTGACAAATTCTAGCAGCATTACTTTATGATATTGAAACATCTCTTTTTCTTCCCCCTTGGACCCTTGCAGGGTGGGGCCATTGTTCTGCCCTCAAAACAAATCATCCTGAGCCATTCTGTCCCACTCTTCGCTGTGGGGCCCGATAGCATACAGGTTAGAAGGTCGGACTCTCAATCGAGAGAACCTGGTTTCAAATCCCACTGCGGTCACTTCGAACCTTTGGCAAGTTTGATCACCCCACGTTGCCACAGCTGTATAAAGGAGTACCTGGCAATACAGAGTGGTGGAAATGTGAACGAATAGTCTTCGCGCAATTACAGCATGGCTGAATGCTTCCCAGAGAAGTTGAGATGGCCTTGGAATGAACAGGTCTGCCAGGGGGTGAAGTGTAAAGCGCTTTGAGCGGTCCTACGGACTGGATACTGCGCTATATAAGAACGTACCTTTTATCTGGGTTATTAATTAGGGCAATTTTCATTCTAATTGTGATTAATTCAGTAAAGATCCTACTATCCATTTTCATACATACCTTCAAAATCACCTTAGCTCAAATTCCTGTAACATAGTATTGATATCAAAGTCGTGAAATGTAGCTAAATACATGTTCTATTAAAACAAACCATTGCTGTCAACAGTAGCCCAGTTATGGTTTGTTAAACAAAACAACCAGTGAGGTTTGTTTTTGTAGCTGTGTGAATGTTGCTATGTTGAAATAGGCTGCTAGTTAGAAATCATGATCCAGAGATACAGACGTCAGCATCATTGTCACAGACTGCAATACAGACAAGTTGAAGTTCATTGTATGAGAGAAAGTGGAAGAAGTTGCTCTAGTCACACACTGCAATACAGACAAGTTGAAGTTCATTGTATGAGAGAAAGTGGAAGAAGTTGCTCTAGTCACACACTGCAATACAGGCAAGTAGAAGATCCTTGTATGAGAGAAAGCAGAAGTAGTTAGTTAGTAGAACATGCTGAGTGAGGGGAACTAATTAGAACTAGCAAACATTATGTTTCAATACTTTCAACCAAATTGCACATATTTATGTTGTTAAAGTATGTAAATAAAATATTCCATCCTAGCACATTTAATAGTTGGATAAATACATCATATGATATAACAGCCATTACACAACAAATTGTCAGACATTTGTCTTAATATAGATCTTCAAAATCATTTTACCTCAAATTAATGAAATGCATTATACACCACATTGATGTAATCAAAGGAAATATAGGTTGGAATAAAACAAATCACTGCTAACGTTATTCACTATTTACATTTGCATAACAAGCAGTGCAATTTATTTCTGGTTCAAATATATTTGTGTTAACATAAAATATATTTAGCTAGTGCAATTTATTTCTAGTTGCAGAAGTGTTGAAAAGTTGGTTAATTAAATTACAATTAACTAAAAAAATTCAAATTAAATTAACCTTATACATTTCTTATGTCAATTAAATTAACCTCCCAAATTATTCAGTGAAATTAACAATTATTTTTAATTCAATTAATAATTAAATCGTGTAGAAATGTTTACACATTTAAAGCAGTTATAAAATCGCAAGACAGAAATGTGTTTTGTAACTTTGTTGGAAAGAGATTTGCTCATACAATATTTACAATACATTTCTTTCTGGGGCATTTAATAACATTTTAAAAGTTGCAGATACTTGTTAAAATTAATTATTTTATGGCAGGCTTTTGATTTAAGTTGGCTCTATAAAAAGATATCAAGCTGAAGCTATATTACTTTTCTCTACATCACCCCAATAACAGTTATATGTACACTCGAAACAAATTAGCACTTAATTGAGAGTTAATGGGAATTTTTTAATTAATTTAAATTAACCCATTTTTGGTAAAGTTAATTAATTCAATTGAATTAAATTAACCTTTATGAAAATTTAATTCAGTTAATTCAATTAACAAATTAACAATTGAAATTAATACATACCTTGTGTCAAGTCTATCGCTTTAGCAGTAGAACTACCACATTTTCTAATTTTTTTTACAGATCTCATGATCTACCCCTTTTCAACCCAGACCTACCGTCACACTATGTTCAAAGTTACTCGAAATAAAATATGCTCATTTTGAATCCAAATATCCTACCTAACCACAATTTCACCTAAAAACACCAGAAAAAGAATTAAGTAAATATACCCTAAATAAAAAATATTCATCAAGGGGGCAGCCCCCTTCAACACTTCCCCTTCGCAACTGCGGCTCAAGGCCCCCTGTGCTAGATTTTTATCTACCCTATCACATAATGAACAGTGGTAGATCTACGCCTCTTTGTACAATGTTATTGGCAGATCTGGAGTTGTAACAGTGTATGTATGTCATGTTGCAGAACCAGGCAACAACTTGGAGATCACAAACAGAAGAGACAAGTACTGCAGACCGTGGAAGTCCCAACTCTCACAGACCGTGGAAGTCCTAGCTGTCACAGACTGTGGAAGTCACAGCTGTTACAGACCGTGGAAGTCACACCTGTCGCAAACCAAAGGACAGACGAGTAGAACATCCTCATAACACAAACTACAAGACAGGCGAAATGGTGTCAAAAACAGGTCAGAGTAAATGTCAAGTAAAAGTTGGATACTGTGTGTAATACAACACAGTAATGGCAAATACATTAGAACATACAAGTTAAATGGTATACTTGTCAATCTTCAGAATTGTTATGATCAGATATGTTTCCAAATTCTCCTTGCAGATTCAGCTAAAAACACCACATTGCCACTGACACAGTGGCTCTCAATTCTAATTCTTTTCAAAAAGCAATTTTTTACCAAATAAAGAACCACAGTAATAAAATCCACGACTTTACACATACATATGATTATTATCTTTGTCCCTAAATATATTAATTCACAGCGATCTCGCAGCGGGTTCTTGTAGAACTTTTAGAAAGAACCATTAGAAGAACCGGCTGCAAGATCGCTGTTAATTATCACATTTAGTGATGAAAATATCACCTGTGTGTGAATGTATGTATGTCCGTGATTACCGTGAAGGTTTTCTATTTGGCTAAAAGTTGCTTTTTTAAAAAGAATTAGAACTTGCAGCAACCGTGTCAGTGGCACTTTAGACTATGCCAGTTGTTCAATGGAATGCATGAGTCACTCACTAACCACAATGATGTTGTTATTGTTTCAGCTGAACTGTCTTGACCGAGGAAGCACAGATATATGACAGAGTCAACAGACACACACACTTCACAGAAGATGTCAACACAACTCAGACACGAATCACTTCCCAGATGTAAGACGTCTACACCACTTGGTGAAAAGACAAGAACCACTTCACCAAATCAAACAATATGTAACATCATTTGAGAAGACAAATATATATATAATTTATTATCTTTGCTCAAAAACTGATCGAGCTACTTCAGTACGAGTTCAGTAATGAGGCTCTGGTGATGAACCTCTGCTGCAACGAATCGTTGTGAGACTAGGTGAAATAACAACTGGACACGCTGCAACATACAAGGAGAGGACAATGACATTGTGACAGTCACAGAGATTCACAGGAACACTTGTGATGGCCTTGATGGCTGTGGGAACAATGACAACTGGACACGCTGCAACATACAAGGAGAACAATGACACTGTGACAGTCACAGAGATTCACATGAACACTTATGATGGCCTTGATGGCTGTGTGAACAATGACAACTGGACACGTTGCAACAAACAAGCAGAACGATGACACTGTGACAGTCACAGAGATTCACATGAACACTTGTGATGGCCTTGATGGCTGTGTGAACAATGACAACTGGACACGTTGCAACAAACAAGCAGAACAATGACACTGTGACAGTCACAGAGATTCACATGAACACTTGTGATGGCCTTGATGGTTGTGTGAACAATAACAACTGGACACGCTGCAACAAACAAGGAGAACAATGACACTGTGACAGTCACAGAGATTCACATGAACACTTGTGATGGCCTTGATGGCTGTGTGAACAATGACAACTGGACACGTTGCAACAAACAAGCAGAACAATGACACTGTGACAGTCACAGAGATTCACATGAACACTTGTGATGGTCTTGATGGCTGTGTGGACAATAACAACTGGACACATTGTAACAAACACGGAGAACAATGACATTGTGACAGTCACAGAGATTCACATGAACACTTGTGATAGCCTTGGTGGCTGTGTGAACAATAACAACTGGACACACTGCAACAAACCAGGAGAACAGTTACATTGTGAAAGTCACATGAACACCTGTGATAGCTATGTGAGCAATATTGTGTTATTCTTGATTTTGAAAACGTGGATATTTTGTCAGCCAGTAGATTAAGTTGCTGGTCCCAGTAGTTGTGCCTGTGTTGGTGAATACAATACAAACTGACTATACGAGTTGATCACCAGAGCAACATGTTGATACCTAAATATATTTGTACCAAACTTGGTACTTGGACGACAGATTCAGTGATTGCTCGTACGCACACGCACACACACAAATACAAATTACTGATTACTAATGACTGATTCAATTAATGCACTCTCGCACGCCACAGGCATATACATTTATATATATATATATAAACTTTCATATATATATATATGAAAGTTTCGTCAAAGTTTATTTAAGCACGTTTGTTCAAAATCAAGTACAAATCCACCCACCTTATTTTAATTAATATCGCATTAATAATTGTGCATTTTTTACCTGTAGTTTTTTTATAGTACTTATTGTGACAAAGCTTAGCACTTGGATAAAGGGATACCTTACTACCTGTAAATCATGATTAATATGTAACAGCATCTGTAATGTATACATTTTAAAGTGGTATCAATCCTTAATACTAAAATGTCGCGACTATTTTATATTAGGCATTAGGTATTTCTGACATCATGTAATAACACTATTAAATCACTATTAATGATCATTTTGACCATATAGTGTTCTTGATGCATAGATTTATACTTGTCTCTTGTATTTTTACTTCATGTTTTGTTAATTTTGTATAATAATAATTAGTTTTGTAATTAAATGTCTGGATGCACAATAAAATGTATGTAATAAATGTTGATATATTTGGCAATATCTTGTTTTTTGTAGCCTAATAAATTCCCTACAGACATCTGCAATAAATTATACGATATCAGCTACAATTTGCTTTGATATTGTATTCTTAAGATATTCCAATATCAAGTATACAAGTTTCCATTTACACTATAAGGATGAAAGACATGTATTCTTTAAAAAAACGCATTTTTGGCGTTTTGCCCTGAAAATCTTCAGCTATATTCTAAAGCATGCACTTCTCTTGAAATCAGACAAAACCATTTAAGCACCTGAAATACCTTTTTAAACACTGTGTTCCACAAAACAACACCACAAATACGTAACAATTGCCAATGTTTGGTGAGTGGCGCCACGTGGTGGCAGCGGTTCAACCAACGTTTCGACGAGAAAAGTATACTCAAAATGTTGCATTACATCAAACAGTTGTGTTGAACTTATAACACATAACATTATTGATTTTCAAAGCCGCAATCTATCAGGTGAACAAAGTAAGGAAATCAATAGTATATGACATCTAGATGTGGTGCCTACCGTTTAAATACTTTTTTTATATTTTGGTTTTAAACAAATCCTCATTGCTAGCATAATTCATACACCTTCATACAGTGTGTGAATATATCAAGAATTCCCAAATAAAACACTGTCTATTAACGCGTATTAAACACATGTATGCAAAATTTATTTTGATTCACCAACACTATTAAATAAAAGAAAACATTGCAATGCAAATCTTGTATAGGTTTCGTTGACCTACAGACAATTTTTTGACATCAACCTATTGTTGTATCCGGTGATATTGTATAGTTCGCACGCACGCACGCACGCACGCACGCACGCACGCACGCACGCACGCACAAACATTTCCGAAGTGGGCGTAGGTGTAAGAACAGTGGCGCCACGTAGCTGACACTGGCCCAACCAACGCTTTGACGTGCAGCCCGAACATGTCATGGGTGTTATTTATTTGGTACATCGGGTTAATAATAATAACATCGTGTGTTCTTTCTCTTCTTTCATTAACTTGCATCCTAAGTTAGTTAAATGGCCTTTCTGAGATACTGTTGTTTGTCTAAGCACGTATACTTCCGTAATTTCCACGAAGGGAACAATTATTGTACCAAAGAAACACAAAATATAATATTTCATAGTGACCTATGAGAATGTGGGAACTTGGAGGCCCTCACTGTGGGAGAATGTTAATGCTTGGAGGCCCTCACTGGAGCAACATATTTCAGTACCTTGGATCTGGCACATGGCTATTATCAGTGTGCCATCGACGCCAGCGATGTGCCAAAGACGGCGTTCCGGGTGAGAAATAGTGGAGTTTATGAGTTCACTGGGATGCCCATGGGATTTTGAAACGCCTCAGCGACTTTGTCCCGCCTGATGGATCACGTGTTGGGAACCGAGAATTTCCATTCTCTTCTCATCTACTTGGATGATGTTCTAGTTTTCAGAAAATCGGTGGATGAGATGTTGCAGAGGTTGGACAGATTAAGCCACAGCAATGTAGCAAATTCTTGGGTCATATCGTGTCTGCAGAAGGAGTCAGACAGACCCAAACCAAATAAAGGCGGTAGAAGAATGGCAAGAGCCAAAGAGTGAGAGCGATCTACGATCCTTCCTTGGATTGTCGGGGTACTACCGTAGATATGTACCTTCCTTTGCCAACTTCCACGGGTTGGATGCGGTACTTTCCCAAGAACATGGAGTTATCGCATACGCTAGTCGAGGGTTGAGGCCGGCAGAAAGGAATGACGCCAACTACAGTTCTTTGAAGTTAGTACTAATTGCTTTGAAATGGGTCGTCACGGATAAGTTTCGTGCCTGTTTTCTCGGGTCGCTATTCACAGTCTATGCAGATGATAATCCATTGAACTATATTCAAACATCAAAGCTGGGAGCTACGGAGTTGCGTTGGGTTGCCCAGCTTGCTCGATTTGACTTCAGTATCAAATACCGTTCAGTATCAAGTACCGTAGTGGTAATGCCAGAGCTGATGCCTTCAGTCAGAAGACGTGGCATGGAGAACCGCGGGTAGCTATAGTGGAAACGAACTCTGTAGCAGTGGAAACGACCGAATTGGTAGTGGACCAAACAGTGGTGGGTAAGTCTTCGATATCCAACCAGATCCAGGAACGACACCAAGTGATGATGGAGAGCGTAGAGGAAAATGTGACAACAGCAGCAGTGGGCCAGAAGCCAAAAATATGGGAGCCGTATCCATACTTCCAGGCTATACAAATCAGCAACTTGCTGAGCTACAGGGTGAAGACCCTATTTTGAGTAAAGTCGTGGCCTTGTGGATGAAAGGCAGAAGGCTAGCTCGGACTGAGCTGCAGAATATGCCAGTAGTTGTTTGTCGTTGGTACAGCAAATGGGTCCAATTTGTGTGTATAGACAATGTTCTATATATTGAGTGCTTTGAGAATGGGGAAGGAACGTTGCAGCTTGCTTTGCCAACCAGTTTGAGACAGCCAGTACTGGAAGCTCTTCATGACGGAAGTGGACAACAGGGAAGAGATAGAACTCTTGCTCTGGTGAGAAAGAGAGCATTCTGGCCTGGAATGAGCAAAGATGTGGACTCGTATTGTATCAGTTGTTCAAGATGCTACACAGCAGAGGCGCTAAGACCTAAAGTGTAGCCGAGCATGGGACACTTTTAGCAGAGAATCCCTCCAGTTACTGGCAATAGATGTTAGAGAAGGCTTCGGGTGGACGAGAAAATGTCCTAACGATGACAGATGCCTTCAGCAAATTCACTGTGGCAATTCCAATAAAAGATCAAAAAGCGTCCACGTCCACGGTAGCGAAGGTTTTGACCCAAGATTGGTTTTATCGGCATGGGGTCCCTAGACGCATCCATAGCTACCAAAGAAATTTCGGGAGCGATGTAGTTAAGGCTCTGTGTTCTGTTTATGGAATAAAGAAGTTGGGCACCACTGCGTATCATCCGGAAGGGAACGGCCAGTGCGAACGATTCAATCGTACGATGCACGATCTACTGCGGTCTCTGCCGACAGAACGGAAGAGACCGCAGTAGATACAAATACCACAGGTGCAAACCTGTTATTTAATGTTTAATTAGAACAACTCATCGTAGAACCATTTAGAATAACTCGACATTTAATTAGAACAACTCATCGTAGAACCATTTAGAATAACTCGACATTTAATTAGAACAACTCAGCGTAGAACCATTTAGAATAACTCGACATTTAATTAGAACAACTCATCGTAGAACCATTTAGAATAACTCGACATTTAATTAGAACAACTCATCGTAGAACCATTTAGAATAACTCGACATTTAATTAGAACAACTCATCGTAGAACCATTTAGAATAACTCGATATTTAATTAGAACAACTCATCGTAGAACCATTTAGAATAACTCGACATTTAATTAGAACAACTCATCGTAGAACCATTTAGAATAACTCGACATTTAATTAGAACAACTCATCGTAGAACCATTTAGAATAACTCGATATTTAATTAGAACAACTCATCGTAGAACCATTTAGAATAACTCGACATTTAATTAGAACAACTCATCGTAGAACCATTTAGAATAACTCGACATTTAATTAGAACAACTCATCGTAGAACCATTTAGAATAACTCAACATTAAGGAAAACTGCAATGTCCGACCCATATGCACAGGGGTGTGGCTGTTGCAAAATGGGGCATAGTCATGGCCGCAGGCATTGTCTTTTGCTCTCTTGGTGCCACTCCGGGGAGAGCGACATTTGTCAATTTCACTCTACAAACCAACTGATTTCTCATATACATGAATTAACACAGGATGTCAATGTTGTCTAGAAATCAATCAGACATGTGGAGTGCAGCTCTACGAGTGCGCGCGTTGTGTGCTGACTTTGGTAGTTTAGCTATACGAGTGCCCCCGTTGTGTGCTGACTTTGGTTGTTTAGCTCTACGAGTGCCCCCGTTGTGTGCTGACTTTGGTTGTTTAGCTCTACGAGTGCCCCCGTTGTGTGCTGACTTTGGTTGTTTAGCTCTACGAGTGCCCCCGTTGTGTGCTGACTTTGGTTGTTTAGCTCTACGAGTGCCCCCGTTGTGTGCTGACTTTGGTTGTTTAGCTCTACGAGTGCCCCCGTTGTGTGCTGACTTTGGTTGTTTAGCTCTACGAGTGCCCCCGTTGTGTGCTGACTTTGGTTGTTTAGCTCTACGAGTGCCCCCGTTGTGTGCTGACTTTGGTTGTTTAGCTCTACGAGTGCCCCCGTTGTGTGCTGACTTTGGTTGTTTAGCTCTACGAGCGCCTCCGTTGTGTGCTGACTTTGGTTGTTTAGCTCTACGAGTGCCCCCGTTGTGTGCTGACTTTGGTTGTTTAGCTCTACGAGCGCCTCCGTTGTGTGCTGACTTTGGTTGTTTAGCTCTACGAGTGCCCCCGTTGTGTGCTGACTTTGGTTGTTTAGCTCTACGAGCGCCTCCGTTGTGTGCTGACTTTGGTTGTTTAGCTCTACGAGTGCCCCCGTTGTGTGCTGACTTTGGTTGTTTAGCTCTACGAGCGCCTCCGTTGTGTGCTGACTTTGGTTGTTTAGCTCTACGAGTGCCCCCGTTGTGTGCTGACTTTGGTTGTTTAGCTCTACGAGCGCCTCCGTTGTGTGCTGACTTTGGTTGTTTAGCTCTACGAGTGCCCCCGTTGTGTGCTGACTTTGGTTGTTTAGCTCTACGAGTGCCTCCGTTGTGTGCTGACTTTGGTTGTTTAGCTCTACGAGCGCCTCCGTTGTGTGCTGACTTTGGTTGTTTAGCTCTACGAGCGCCTCCGTTGTGTGCTGACTTTGGTTGTTTAGCTCTACGAGTGCCCCCGTTGTGTGCCGACTTTGGTAGTTCCCCCAATGTCTTCAAACACAATATCTAAGACATCATCAACAGTGGGGAACATTATTGTGAAATGTTTGGGTTTTTCACGACGCAAGAATTTCACCTCATATTCATTTTCTCCTTCATCATTGTTCGACTTCCCTGTTTTTGACCAATGTACACTATCAGTGTTTTCTTTGTAGCAAATGTTGTTAAAACAATACCACCCTCTCTCATGATCAGGTCTTCCCTGGATCATGTACGCCAAAGTCTTCCCTGGATCAGGTACGCCAAGGTCTTCCCTGGATCAGGTACGCCAAGGTCTTCCCTGGATCAGGTACGCCAACGTCTTCCCTGGATCAGGTACGCCAAGGTCTTCCCTGGATCATGTACGCCACTGTCTTCCCTGGATCAGGTACGCCAATGTCTTCCCTGGATCAGGTACGCCAATGTCTTCCCTGGATCAGGTACGCCAAGGACTTCCCTGGATCAGGTACGCCAATGTCTTCCCTGGATCAGGTACGCCAATGTCTTCCCTGGATCGGGTACGCCAAGGACTTCCCTGGATCAGGTACGCCAAGGTCTTCCCTGGATCAGGTACGCCAACGTCTTCCCTGGATCAGGTACGCCAAGGTCTTCCCTGGATCAGGTACGCCAACGTCTTCCCTGGATCAGGTACGCCAATGTCTTCCCTGGATCAGGTACGCCAATGTCTTCCCTGGATCAGGTACGCCAAGGACTTCCCTGGATCAGGTACGCCAATGTCTTCCCTGGATCAGGTACGCCAATGTCTTCCCTGGGTCAGTTACGCCAATGTCTTCCCTGGATCAGGTACGCCAAGGTCTTCCCTGGATCAGGTACGCCAAGGTCTTCCCTGGATCAGGTACGCCAACGTCTTCCCTGGATCAGGTACGCCAAGGTCTTCCCTGGATCAGGTATGCCAATGTCTTCCCTGGATCAGGTACGCCAATGTCTTCCCTGGATCAGGTACGCCAATGTCTTCCCTGGATCAGGTACGCCAAGGACTTCCCTGGATCAGGTACGCCAATGTCTTCCCTGGATCAGGTACGCCAATGTCTTCCCTGGATCAGGTACGCCAAGGTCTTCCCTGTATCAGGTACGCCAAGGTCTTCCAGTTCTTATGATTTTTGTTGCGTTCAATAAAGTGACATATCTTCATCTGGATCGGATTTTACATTGGTGTGTATGATTGTATGTTAGTATTTTAGTTTCAGCTTTTCTTCTGCCCCTTGTGTTTTCCGTGCAGGTGCTTTCGGGAAGATTACCTTTGGACTTACAAAACACCTATCTCGTGAGGGTCCAGGTATGGCAGGATCCTGACACACAGGAGCTCATGTTGTGGCATTATCATTGCTGGAGCTAGACGGTTGGGTGTGGAATCTTTCTGGTGGTCACGAGGTCGAGGTGCAGCCGCATCAGGTCGAGGTGTAGCCGCATCAGGTCGAGGTGCAGCCGCATCAGGTCGAGGTGTAGCCGCATCAGGTCGAGGTGTAGCCGCATCAGGTCGAGGTGTAACCGCATCAGGTCGAGGTGTAGCCTCATCAGGTCGAGGTGTAGCCGCATCAGGTCGAAGTGTAGCCACATCAGGTCGAGGTGTAGCCGCATCAGGTCGAGGTGTGGCCGCATCAGGTCGAGGTGTAGCCGCATCAGGTCGAGGTGTAGCCGCATCAGGTCGAAGTGTAGCCACATCAGGTCGAGGTGTAGCCGCATCCGGTCGAGGTGTAGCCGCATCAGGTCGAGGTGTAGCCGCATCAGGTCGAGGTGTAGCCGCATCAGGTCGTGGTGTAGCCGCATCAGGTCGAGGTGTAGCCGCATCAGGTCGAGGTGTAGCCGCATCAGGTCGAGGTGCAGCCGCATCAGGTCGAGGTGTAGCCGCATCAGGTCGAGGTGTAGCCGCATCAGGTCGAGGTGCAGCCGCATCAGGTCGAGGTGTAGCCGCATCATGTCGAGGTGTAGCCGCATCAGGTCGAGGTGTAGCCTCATCAGGTCGAGGTGTAGCCGCATCAGGTCGAGGTGTAGCCGCATCAGGTCGAGGTGTAGCCTCATCAGGTCGAGGTGTAGCCGCATCAGGTCGAAGTGTAGCCACATCAGGTCGAGATGTAGCCGCATCAGGTCGAGGTGTGGCCGCATCAGGTCGAGGTGTAGCCGCATCAGGTCGAGGTGTAGCCGCATCAGGTCGAAGTGTAGCCACATCAGGTCGAGGTGTAGCCGCATCCGGTCGAGGTGTAGCCGCATCAGGTCGAGGTGTAGCCGCATCAGGTCGAGGTGTAGCCGCATCAGGTCGTGGTGTAGCCGCATCAGGTCGAGGTGTAGCCGCATCAGGTCGAGGTGCAGCCGCATCAGGTCGAGGTGCAGCCGCATCAGGTCGAGGTGTAGCCGCATCAGGTCGAGGTGTAGCCGCATCAGGTCGAGGTGCAGCCGCATCAGGTCGAGGTGTAGCCGCATCATGTCGAGGTGTAGCCGCATCAGGTCGAGGTGTAGCCTCATCAGGTCGAGGTGTAGCCGCATCAGGTCGAGGTGTAGCCGCATCAGGTCGTGGTGCAGCCGCATCAGGTCGAGGTGTGGCCGCATCAGGTCGAGGTGTCGCCGCATCAGGTCGTGGTGCAGCCGCATCAGGTCGAGGTGTGGCCGCATCAGGTCGAGGTGTCGCCGCATCAGGTCGAGGTTCAGCCGCATCAGGTCGTGCTGCAGCCGCATCAGGTCGAGGTGTAGCCGCATCAGGTCGTGGTGCAGCCGCATCAGGTCGAGGTGTAACCGCATCAGGTCGAGGTGCAGCCGCATCAGGTCGAGGTGTAGCCGCATCAGGTCGAGGTGTGGCCGCATCAGGTCGAGGTGAAGCTGCATCAGGTCGTGGGTCAGCTGCTCTGACCAAGATTCAGGACATATTTTCTTGTTGAATTGCGCAAACTGATAGGCGAGCTTTATGGCATCCTTTGAGCTCGGGCCTTATTGCATTTTGATTTTGGAGGCTTTAATAAAATATTCCCCCAACATGACCTCATATTCTGCATTGGACACTTGACGACTGTTATTTTATGGTTCATATCTTATGTCTCCGGCTGCCATTACTTTTTGTACGTAACGACGCAGTGTAGAAAACGTTATGTCACACATTTTATATAGTTCTTTTTCCTGTTTCGAACCATATTAAACTTGTAATCATAAATATATAATGCCAATCATTTTAGTATGAATGAAACACCGTTTGGCGAGTATTAATTACATAAAAAAATAAAAACCAACAAATAAATCACGATATTTTAAGTTAATGTACTGCAAAGTGGTTATTCGTTTTCTTTTCAAGGTGTGCCTACATTAAGCCAGTGAGTTGACAATAATAATAACATAAACAATTAAAACAAATTAGGGGCCCAAAGAATCAACCACCCGTTCCGATCCACTGTGCCCCAAGCATGGCTAATTAACATAAAACCATCTATATTATGGAATATAATTTTTTTTCGAGTATCGTGCACATGCTATTTACTTTGTCAGTAGTTGGCATTATTTAGTGGATGTGGCATTAATTTGGTGGCTGAAATACCTACTTTAGCTCTCCTTTTATGCGCTACCAGTAGCCGCTGCTTTCAATCCAAAATGGCTGAATGTATTATGTGTTGGCGTCAAACTGGTGATATTATCATCATGGAATTAATATCTAAATATAGCCTGTTATTCACCGAGATCCACCGTGCCCCGGTGTCCCCTACTGGTTTAAAACAAGGGCAGTAAATGCTAAACAGCGCCAAACAAAATTAACACATATCTCAGAAGGGCGGGCTACACATAGATGAAACATTATTGGACTCTCGATAAGCCAATGGCTTCCTTGTCCACTTGCCATTTGGGTGTTTTGTCTTGGATGGCAATCTTGTAAAATTTGCATTGCACAACCCTAATTGAGCAATTATGAAATTAATAATGCACGACTAATTGAAATGTGGATGTGCGTGTGCGTGTGCGTGAGTGCGTATGTGTTTCTATTGTTTGTTATGCAAGAATTCGAGGAATTTTGGTAACTAAAAATGAAAAGCTTAATATATCAAGCTGTGAACACCTACATTGTTCTGCACACTGTGTGTAAGATGTTTATGTGTGTATAATACAATTAATGTAATAACTGTAATATGTACGAGTGACACTTGCTTTGCGATCCACGCGTTCTTTGCTGTATGATGTAACAAATTGCCCCGGTTACGGAGCTAGTTGTTACAGTCGACCGTGTCTGGGAAACTTCACATATCTACCTAACTTTAAAATGGAATATCAATTGCTTGGTATATTTTATTAACAATAATAATACATCATTTAATGTATACGTTGACATAAATAATGCATCTAATATACTTTTCACAAAAAGTGACTTGAACTGAAAACTACTACAAAACAAACAGCCCCAGTGTTCTCTACATATTAGATTCTCGAAGCAAATATCGGCGACATCACGCAGGACATATGACCCTGCAAACAGATTCTTATACTAATCCTCAGTCGTGTAACCATAAAACTGCCAGCGCCGCCTATCGATTGAACCCTAGCGAACTACAGGCCACATTTAATCATGAATTCACTTTTTACAACGTAGCTAATACCAAATACACAGCATGACAACTTACTACTACACGCAACCATATGTATACGACAACGGAATCGCGGATTTGTAATAATTATTGTGATGTTATCCGCTTGATGGGCAAGTTGACCGTCGATTTGGCGCCCCCCCCACACCCCCAGATCCAGCGTCGGGTGCGAGTGCATCCCCTGACCCGGGTCACTACTCCACTGGGCCTATATGCGCCACTGAATGCGTTCACTCAACCATGCCATTAATGTGGACGTGACTGCAGTGAGAGTTGTCAACTCCAGTCCACTGGAGCGGCCATACATTGTCCAGCATGGTGACTGCCGTCGTGACTAGAGTTGTCCAGCATGGTGACTGCCGTCGTGACAAGAGTAGTCCAGGGCTGCCGAGGCAGTGATAGGTTGTTTGGGCAAACGTTGGCGTTCAACATAACTTTGGCAACAAGTTCAGCGAGGAGGTTGTCTATAAGCAGAGGTATCGTGAACTATATTTACATGTCGTGAACCAGTAAACACAAGCGCACTGTGACGCAGCATTAGGAGTCGTTCAGAATTTTTGACGATTACCTATTTGTACAAAGCATACTAATTAATTATACCCTCCATGAATTAGCACTTTCAAGTGAAGATATTTGACAGAGTGAGCAACATCGATGTGACGATGTCACACAGTGAACGGTTACGCAATTAAAACAATAATAGTTCCGCAAGAGTGTTCAACTTAAAAGAGGGAGTTGTTCCGTTGGAATGGAAAGAAGCAAACATCACACCGTTATTTAACAAAGGTTCGAGAAATAAGTCAGAGAATTACAGACCAGTGAGTTTAACGTCAATGATTTGTAAATTATTAGAAAGGTTAATTCAAGACCATATGGTGGACTTCCTCGTTAAGCATAAATTATTAAATTCATCTCAACATGGATTCCTTAAAGCGAGGTCGTGCTTAACAAATATGTTATGTTTTTTTGAAGAAATCACTAAGTGGATAGACGTGGGATCGCCAGTAGATATCATCTATTTAACGTTTAAACTGTGCATTGTTGCATAATACGTCACACACACGCACGCACGCACGCACGCACGCACGCACACATACACACACACCCACGCGCGCACACGCACACGCACACACACACACACGCGCGCGCGCGCACACACACACACACAGTTCACCAAAATAAAGGAGTTAAGCAGTTCATAATCGATAAGCAGTTCCTGTTGTAAACAGTTGGATTGGTACGCTGGGGAACTATGGAGGATAAGCAAGTTTAAATTGTTAGTTTACGGCGAAATGTTGCTATATTTCCTACAGAATTAACGTTGAGCTCCACATAGTCGGCGCAGCAACTAAAAAGCTCTAGTTCCGAGATATGTCTTAACACTGGGAAAAAAAGTAGATTATAATTAAATGATCGGCGCTGCCTTGGCTGTCTTGCAGGAGTGAGCAGTGAATGTAAATATGCTGGTTGTTTGAAGGAAAGTGCTTGATAGGTAATTGCACAGATCTTAGAAATAAAGCGATATCGAACAGGGAGCCAATGATTTAAGATGTGGCAATGAGTGAGAAAAACGAGGAGACCGGGTAAATACCGTTGCCTAACAATTTTGCACACGTTGAAGTTTCCAGATGTCCTTGAGAGCAATATACGACACCATAAATCGTTGCGTGCATTGACATGCGTTAGGCTGAAATATATACCCATTAATCGTGGAATTTGTCTCAAGGAAGGTTCGCTAGCTGGCAATGTATTGAGTGACCCCACACCCCACCCCACCCCATCCCCACCCGCCGGCAACTCATAGACCCGTGCAGCATCAAGTATGGTCACGTAGGCCTTATTTATGCAATGCTTTTGCGATGGGAGAAATTATAAGTTTACGTAGGGTGTATGCAGACATTTCAATGTTAATACATGTCGATGTGAAACCAAATAATAAAAAGTGCAATTTACACTATATTTGTCCATCATAATTTGGCAGGCCTCTTTATATTATGTGCGCCTCTTTATTTCCTTCGACAATACGTTTGATTCGAAGGTCGATATAACAACACATTTCCACCACCGCGCTGCACTTGAAATTTACGACTGTTGTTCGGCAGTGGCATTTTGGTGTGTTCCGGCGTTCTCCTGTTAACAACAGGTGGCGCTGCTCTACGGTAGTACAAGTAGGGCCTAATGTATGGAGATATATAACTTAACTAAAAATAATCCATGTTACCATGGATAATGACAAATCGGATTTGTTACCGAGGAATATAAGGTTAATATACTGATAAAAATATTATTGCTGCAGTATATCAAGAAGACAATTCTGCGTTCACGGAGACAGGCCTCACCTCGAAGGACCCTCACGTCAACTTCCGCCACTGGTTCGACCAGGCTTGCCAGAGCAACTCGGTGATCGAACCAAACGCCGTGTTTGTGGCCACATCTAACAAGTAAGTTAGTTCACCTGTATATAGGTCTACGTTTCACCATGACAGCTTTCGGGCAGGAAATGTCGTTTTTTGGTTTTGATTGTGCATGCGTTCACCGCAAATAAGAACTACAAATCAAAATGGCCACCAGAAAAACAACACACAGAAGTCCACTGAAAGTCGACAACAGTGAGTGGAGGAGGGAGTTTACCGCATTCCACGAGCACATATTGACACATATGATTTTATATCGTGGTGCTATTGAATGTGTAAGAATATATAATTATACATGTTAGACAAAAGCCGTGGTTCTTCATGTTTATTTACTTAAATGTTGTTATATCTTCTTGTTATAATAGAGCAAGTGTATGTTTGCATGTTAAGCTGCTCTTACTACACGCTGTGTATCTCGGACGTCACACTGTCAGAGGTTCATCTATTACCCCAGTTTTATTTATTTTTGTAATTCACCCCGCTATCACCATTTCTACAAACAATCGAATTACCCTTTGTAGTTATTACGTACAACTGTCTGCAACAATATTACGATTGCGTCCAATTGTTGACAACGTGATGCGTCTTTTTTCCGATAATCCGAAGTGACGTAATACAAGGGCAAGGTGTCGCTAGACGTTGCTATTACTGCCAGTATAATCTTCAATGTCGAGAGTTGGATTCAAAGAAGCCATCAAGATATTGACCAGCAGCACCAAGTACCAAGGTATAGATGGATATTTCTGTGATTGTTTTTAGTTTTGTTATCGTGACAGTCACTTATTACGAACTGCCAAGTTATCTCGTCCGGAGGTTGGGCATTTTAGCTGGTTTATATCATGTAATATGCGGCACGTGTTTGATGCCAAATGGCAGGAACGTAATGTCCAACGCCCAATTGTATTGTGACCCACCAACGCCCAACTGTGTGTTGACCCACCAACGCCCAACTGTATGGGAACCCACCAACGCCCAACTGGGTGGGGAACCACCGACGCCCAACTGAATGGGAACCTAACAACGCCCAACTGGGTGGGGACCCACCAACGCCCAACTGTATGGGAACCTACCAACGCCCAACTGGGTGGGGACCCACCAACGCCAAACTGTATGGGAATCTACCAAAGCCCAACTCGGTGGGGACCCACCAACGCCCAACTGTACGGACAACTACCAACGCCCAACTAGGTGGGGACCCACCAACGCCCAACTATATAGTGACCTACCAACGCCCAACTGTGTGGTGATCCACCAACGCCAAACTGTGGGGCGCACCAACGCCCAACTGTGTGGCGACCCACCAACGCCGAACTGGGTGGGGACCCATCAACGCCCAACTGTGCGGGGACCCACCAACGCCCAACTGTGTGGTGACCCACCAACGCCCAACTGTGTAGGGACCCACCAACGCCCAACTGTGTAGTGACCCACCAACGCCCCACTGTATGGAGACCCACCAACGCCTAACTGTGTGGTGACACACCAATTCCCAACCAACTGTGTGATGACCCACCAACGCCCAACTGTGTAGTGACCCACCAACGCCTAACTGTGTAGTGACCCACCAACGCCCCACTGTGTAGTGACCCACCAACGCCCAACTGGGTGGGGACCTACCAAAGCCCAACTGTATGGGAACCTAACAAAACCCAATTGGGTGTGGACCCACCAACGCCCAACTGTATGGGAATCTACCAACGCCCAACTCGGTGGGGACCCACCACCGCCCAACTGTATGGGATCCTACCAACGCGCAGCTGGGTGGGGACCCACCAACGCCCAACTATGTGGTGACCTACCAAAGCCCAACTGTGTGGGGACCCACCAACGCCCAACTGTGTTAGTGACCCACCAACGCCCAACTTTGTGGAGACCCACGAACGCCTAACTGTGTGGTGACCCACCAATTCCCAACCAATTGTGTGATGACCCACCAACGTCCAACTGTGTAGTGACCCACCAACGCCCAACTGTGTAGTGACCCACCAACGCCCAACTGAGTAGTGACCCACCAATGCCCAATTGTGTAGTGACCCACCTACCCCAACTGTGTAGTGACCCACCAACGCCCAAATGTGTAGTGACCCACCAACGCCCAATTGTGTAGTGACCCACCAACGCCCAACTGTGTAGTGACCCACCAACGCCCAACTGAGTAGTGACCCACCAACGTCCAACTGTGTTGTGACCCACTACTTTGTCGAAGGAAACGACTGCAATTTGCTGGTCACTGCACGAGAACTCTCGTCCGACCAATATCCAAGGAAGTGTTTTGGGAACCACTTAGAGGTGCAGCTGGGCGGAACAGGAAAGTTATGACGTACCATGATCTGCTCATCAGAGGAGGTCTCCTCATTAATGTACAACAAGAAAGCGAGGAGGGAACATATAGTTGCTTCTTCCAAGACAAAACAATACAAGGCGAGGCAACACAATACAAGATTTATTCTCGAATATCGTGCGATGGCATATGTTATATGCAACAAATATAAATATACATCGTAGTACATTAACTTATAGATAAAGTACCCAGAGTACTTGCAACAAGAATAGTTTGAAGTAAGAAGAACAGGCAATGCTTGTTAATTAAACATAACAATTATTCAAAGGACGAACGACTGATGATTATTATGAAGAAGGTGACGACGACGATGAAGATGAAGATAATTGGTAAATAGGGCACATTTTATAATTAAAACTAATTTAACTATATGTGCAACCAATTGAATATTTGTAAGACATGCATTGCATTTGGAAACTTCCTTTTGCAGAGATGGTCGACCGTCGACGCGCATGGTTTAGCTGAATGGGTTTAATGAACGAGGGTTCCAGTTCTTCACCAAATACAGTAGTAACAAATGTCGTGACCTGGTTAGACCATTCTACTCATTAATTTATTTGTATTTACAATTTATATTTATACGTTATTATTAATATTAGTTATTATTATTGTTTTTAATGATTTACCTGAAATCAAGTTGGTTAAACACATGACCATGGATTCGTGACGTCATAGTAAAACGCAATGACTTAAGTTAGGTGGCGTGGTACGGTTTATCACAAACTTCCCACCAGTGACGCCACTAACCATTTCACCACTGCCACAAATTACGTTTCAATGGTATAAAAATTTCATTTGATGTACAGATTTCAATGGTATACAACTGTGTATAGTGCTTGCATTGAAATGCGTTTAGAAACACAATAACGTTCGTTAAACTCAAGTGCACAGCTGCAATGACGTAACAACGTAAACAACAATAGTGCTGCACAGCCAACCTTTATACCACTCAGCAACGGTCTATTTTGAATTATAATCAAGTTGTGACAACGGTGATATGCTGATTGACGCCATTATCTGGGAGTGTGGCATCGAATGTGTATCTATTAGGCACCACAACTGAAAATAAGTTTCGACCCGATCCCCGGGAGACTACGATTTATATACAGTTTTAAAAGGTCAGCAACATGTCTGACCTTGTGTAAAAAGTTTTACTCTGTTATCATGCCATTTTGAAAGTTGAATTCGCGTTTATGTTTACGACTATTGCGCAGTAATTTTGAATCTAGACCAGTTAGAGCGCGTACCACCTGACGTACGAAATGACAGCGCCCACGCCACGATGTTTTCTGTCATGGCCTTAGGAATTATATTGATCTCTTAGCAGATTGCGAAAATGGTGGCCTTTTAAGCATGAACTCCTTGTTACTGCTATATATTATAAATCATAGCGATATTATTAATATATTTGAAACACCAGTTGTTAAATTAAATAGCCTGTCATTGTAGTGTTTTGTACCACAGTACTTCTTGGATGTTAGTGTTGTTTATTTATTAAACATAACATTAATACTAAGTACTAAAAACCCATATTAAACAGTATTTTATGACTGATCTCAGAATACCCAGAGTACAAAGCGCAAGAGGAGTTGTAACGGGTCCGCTATAAATGTCCATTCTACCCGCCGGTGATTTATGACGTCAGGTTAAGTCGTGTGGTATCGTTTGTCATCGATACTGGCAGGTTTTTTAAGGCCTTTCACATGGGCAAAACCCTGCCCGTGTGAAATTAAAAAGTAAATAACAAATTATTGTCTTGTGTATATATGCGCGGTATTGCGCCTGATAAAAGTAAAAACATGTTTGCCCGTGGCCGTGTGAAATGTTGCACTGCCCGTGTGAGCTGAACCTTAAGAAAACCCTGGATACTGGATGTGTTTCTGTGTTCGTGCATGTTCATAATTATGACATTACTTACTACTCAAAATTATCAATGAGTTAACTACAATTGCAGCATAACAATTCGTTGATGAATTAATTTCAGTTGATGTGGCAATTGTTTTTTTATTAAACCATTACGCTTACTTATATGTGACTGAAACTTCGCTTATTTTTTGCGTGTTATGTGGGTGAATATTTCAAGAAGAAAACCCCTTTGCCTGTATGATGTTTTACTGGCAAGCCTTGTACAAGGTGGTAAGTACACTCCCTGCGTTGTTTTCGGGTTTGCTGCGCCTAGTGATCTCGGGGAATTGTTCAGAAATTATTATTAGATGCAATATCATTGCAAACCTTCAGCTGAAGTTACAACAATCAACGAAAACTAATCCGAAACATGTATATCCGTTAAAACCATTTCAAATTTAACCAATCTTCTTCCTAGACAACCATTTACTATTTTATATTTAATGAAACAGTTATTTGTATTATGTGGGTTATTGCTATTGATCATACGCTGTCTTCGGTAATATGCGTTGCTATGCACGCTTTGATGTCAGTGCTGATAAAACCCGGTATTACGTAGTTACGGACTATAGTTTATCTACAGCCGACGGCGCGCGCCAAAGAAATAATAAAAAGCGCGCGTTGTGTAACACGCAGTTGTCGTCTGCTACGAACTGTCACTGAGAGGGGATTGAAGTGTTTGCACTCGGCCCGGCCCGGCCCGGCCCGGCCCGGTGTTCCTCGGGACAGGTGTTCTTCAAACTGAAGCAACAAAGTTGTTGCTTCCCGTAGAGATCCGCGTCTTCTCTTCAGATTACAAACAGTTGACGAACTCTGGGGTTTAGATAGACTGCACTTAAATATGTATAATATGTAAATCGATCACTATAAATAAATATAAACGCAAATAAAAATTCCCATGCCTATTAAGTGTATTAAGAGTTAGTGTCTTTGTTAGTGGTAACATAAACTGGTCAAAATTGTGTTTTGTAATCAATCCCAAATAACAAACAAATATAAGTAGAAATCGTATTCTGGTTAAGGTGTTACGCACTAGTCATTGATACGATTAAGTCAACATAAACTCCACGTGTCTTGACAGGAGGTTGATTTGTGCAGTGCAGATTGTCTGTCGTGAATAATTTTGTTATCAATAATGGTTCACGGAAAGTAATCTAGATTGTGATCTTCTTTCAGATGTAACGGCAGTCGCTAATCTCGATCGTGTTCTCTTTCTAAGTATGCCGCCCTTAAAACCAGACTACAATTAATGTTCCATTATCTACTATTGATGGTAGTGTTGATACGTCTTGACATCCACTGTCGTTGTCTGACCCAACTCTTAATCTTCTCACAAACGACCTATCTGTCAGTGCTAATAGTCTCTTCAAATTAGCAATGCACCTGCTCCTGTCTCGAGGCTTTCGCCCAGTAAATACCAACGTCTTCAAATCAGCCTCATAATACACAACACAGGAGGGTTCTCGTGAGAAATGTTCACAGACAGGGTCCACTGGCCGCGAAGTCCCTCTGTGTTGTTTAATAATTTGTTTCATTGCTAAAGATGATGAAAATATGCATGACATTCTAGACCTTTGCCGTGAGAGCGTGACATTTAATACAAAACCTAGAGTCTTACGGCTTATGCGTGAGAGTTGACAGGTATGCATACGCGTGTCACACTCTGAACGAGTAAGAACAACCACCGCTGTGATTTGAATACGTTCATCTTCTATTAATCGAATCGCCAGTTTCAGCATAATGTGGAATGCACGACATTCCGCTAAAAACGTACATACGTAGATAATTCTTAGCTTCTAATGTTTGGTAATACAAAGTAAGCCTTCGTTGGATGCCGGGGTAGGGTGAAACGTGCAGAGGCCGGATAAAGCCCTGCATTGCTTGGGGAATGTTCAGGTCACGCAGACCGTGGAATAAATAATTTTCTCGTTAGCACTTGTGGCTGCGCGAAAAAAAGTCAAAATTGCCTGCATAGGATATATGCATTGCTCGGTGAATGTGGGTAGGTCTCGCAGACAGTGATATAAATAACCTGTTGTTCGGAGATGTGGCTCCGCGACAGCTATGACAATGTCTGACCTAGGTACTCCGTCATGATTAGTGGCCTGAACGTTGGACGAGAGGGCCGGGGTTAGTGGCCTGAACTTTGGACGAGAGGGCCGGGGTTAGTGGCCTGAACGTTTGACGAGAGGGTCGGGGTTAGTGGCCTGAACGTTTGACGAGAGGGCCGGGGTTAGTGGCCTGAACGTTTGACGAGAGGGCCGGGGTTAGTGGCCTGAACGTTGGACGAGAGGGCCGGGGTTAGTGGCCTGAACGTTTGACGAGAGGGCCGGGGTTAGTGGCCTGAACGTTGGACGAGAGGGCTTGGGTTCGAATCGATCTACTGCCGTTTCTAAGCTCGGGGGGAGCAATTCCATCCGTTCACTCGGCTATAGACATTGATGGATATGTGTGGTATTTGCACATTAATTGCAGTGTAGCTGAATGTATTCAAGGGAGATTGAGTTGATAATGGTACAGGCTTGTCAGAGGTTCAGTGGAATCACGGTGTGGTTTCTAGTGATTATTTGTACAACGTAAACATTCTATGCCCAAGTTGCAATGCACAGATCGAGGCTGGGTAAATCACTGCAGTGTTCGGTGGGTGTATTTAGGTCACGTCGATAAGGGTAGAATTTTTTCTCTGAACAGCGAATAATTTCTGCGAATAGCTTTGTAGCTGCACGAAAAGAAAAACCCTCACAACTGCCTGACCTGGTTAAATTCAATGCATTGCTCGGCGAGTGCGTTTAAGTCACACCGACCGCGATAAAAATAATCTATTTTTTGCAGTTGGGTAATTTTCTTCACACCTTTACACAACTCAATCAGCTGTATCAGTGAGTTCCTCCTAAATGTGATCGAATAGTCTTCGTGCAGTAGTTACATCCTGGCTGAATGCTTTCCAGAAGAAGTAGAGTTGGTGTTGGATTAACAGGTCTGTCAGGGGCGAAGTGTAATGCATGTTAAGCGGTCGCGAAGGCTGGTTACCTCGCTATGTAAAAACTCTCACTAGAGAAAGCTTCGTCACTTTTTTGAATCTGGTTTTTTACATGTTCAGTTTTGATTATGTGTTCGTCTGACGCTTTGTCAATACAATATGGTGGAGAGCGTCGTGTCAACTTGCTTAATTGAAAAGGTTAGGTAACATGCAGCTTATCACATTTTAAACGTCGTTAGATGTCCCATGCATTCTGGAAATTAAAGTGGAATAGCAAATGAGACGGAAGACTAAATAATTGATGGTACTGTGACTTTAACAGATACTAATCTAATTATGTCACGTGGTTCCGTTGTTGTGTCCAGGTACGGATACAAGGATCGGTGGAGAAGTTGTCCGAGGAGGTACACACAACATATTTCCGCGTAACATCCAACTAACTAGCTCTGTTAGTCCACAGAGCAGACCCATTCCGGACCTACAGGTGAGACTAACGTGTACACAGAGCAGACCCATCCCGGACCTACAGGTGGGAGTAATGTGTACACAGAGCAGACCCATTCCGGACCTACAGGTGAGAGTAACGTGTACACAGAGCAGACCCATTCCGGACCTACAGGTGAGAGTAATGTGTACAGTTGTACAGTTCACTGCAGCTCGTAATGTAATGTAATGGTCACTGCCACTGTTGATATTCCCACGGCATTACTGCACTCAGTGATGTTTAATGTCGTATCACCTAATATTGAGGGCGTGTGGCAAGGATTTCAACATCTCTCCCTCTCAATCTCGCGCCTGTTTGTGGAGCCAATCTCTATTTCCCACTAATTCCACCTCTGATTTATTTTTGAGGCCAACTTCCCACCTCCCACCAATTGTTAAGACCAGCCTCCCACTTCCTGCCTCACTCGCTCACTACTGTTATCTCACTATTCACTCTGCTATTGGTAGAGCAGTCCATGTTATGTTATAATACGACCCTTTGCAAATGTTGTTGTAATGTTTTTCTTTCTTTCCATGGTAATTGGTAGTATAATAATACTCGCCTCAACATTCTCGCTCTTGCTCTGGGCCATAGTCTCTCATTTATACGGATTTATGGAAACATCATCATAAAGTGCATATTTGTCTTGTTCATAGCAAAAGTGTAACATTGAATGACAAACTTATAGTGGTCGAAGTGTCAAGGCAGAAATACTTGAAGCTAACATAAATCTTCTATTTCTAATTGCCTTCAGGCACTCGGAGCCGATTTTGGAGCAGCAATGAAGGAGTATGAAGACGAATCGATCCCCATTCCGAAACCAAGAGTCTTGGTAAGTGAATTTGTTTCGCATTGTCTCATTCGTACTGGTCTCGATCGCAAATGACCACCAGGGAACGCACACATTGTGCAACAACGTTAGACGCTCGATAAGCTCATATGTCCACTAGCCATATGGATGTTGTGCTTTGTATGGTAGTTTTGAATCCAAGTTCAAGCCAGGCTAACATTGGAGACAAAAGTCCTTTCCACACAGATAAGCCCGCCAGACACATACCTATTCTTCAGTTGTCAACATGTTGGTGACTACTTTTTCAGTTCGCAACTCAAGTGTAGCCGTTATATGCATGTTCTCCATCAACAGTTGACGATTATGTGTAGCCGTTATATGTATGTTTTCCACCAATAGTTGACAACTCAAGTGTAGCCGTTATATGTATGTTCTCCACCAACAGTTGACAACTCATGTGTAGCCGTTATATGTATGTTCTCCACCAATAGTTGGCAACTCAAGTGTAGCCGTTATATATAATGTTCTCCACCAATAGTTGGAGACTCAAGTGTAGCCGTTATATATATGTTCTCCACCAACAGTTGACGACTCAAGTGTATCAGTTATATGTATGTTCTCCACCAACAGTTGACAACTCAAGTGTAGCCGTTATATGTATGTTCTCCACCAACAGTTGACAACTCAAGTGTAGCCGTTATATGTATGTTCTCCACCAACAGTTGACAACTCATGTGTAGCCGTTATATGTATGTTCTCCACCAACAGTTGACAACTCATGTATAGCCGTCATATGTATGTTCTCCACCAATAGTTGGCAACTCAAGTGTAGCCGTTATATATAATGTTCTCCACCAATAGTTGGAGACTCAAGTGTAGCCGTTATATGTATGTTCTCCACCAACAGTTGACGACTCAAGTGTATCAGTTATATGTATGTTCTCCACCAACAGTTGACGACTCAAGTGTATCCGTTATATGTATGTTCTACATAAACAGTTGGCGACTCAAGTGTAGCCGTTATATGTATCTTTTCCACCAACAGTTGACGATTCAAGTGTAGCCGTTATATGTATGTTCTCCACCAACAGTTGACGACTCAAGTGTAGCCGTTATATGTATGTTTCCCACCAACAGTTGACGACTCAAGTGTATCTGTTATATGTATGTTCTCCACCAACAGTTGACGACTATTGTGTAGCCGTTATATGTATGTTCTCCACCAACAGTTGACGACTCATGTGTAGCCGTTATATGTATGTTTTCTACCAACAGTTGACGACTCAAGTGTAGCCGTTATATGTATGTTCTCCACCAACAGTTGACGACTCAAGTGTAGCCGTTATATGTATGTTCTCCACTAACAGTTGGCGACACCTTTTGTGGACATTAGGCATCTGAAAAATCGGTCAGCCGACGGTCGGCCGTTGGGTTGTTGCCAACTTTTTGTCAGCAGACAAACTGTTGGCGACTAAACGTCGGTATGTGTATGGCGGACCTTATCAACAACCACGCATTCAGTTGGTAATGTAAAGTGAATCAAAACGTTTTCTTCCGCATCGCTCTCTTTAAGAAGGGGTGAGGCTAGTTCATGTCCTGGTGCCCCAACCCAGCTGTTATCATGTTCCACTTCCCCCTATCGACAGCCCTCTTCCTCCACCTGTCATCCTCTTATGCCATTCTTACATCCCTCTTTGGGAAGTCCTCCCACTAAATCACGAGGTAATCACATGCTTTGTTTTAGGGGTGGCTTTATTCTGAAGCCTGACCACGTTGAGTTCTGGCCACGCCGCAACGTTCCCTGATCGGTTTGTCTTCCGCAGGCCAGCACCTGGAGAAACCATCGACAACACCGTCACCCATGAGGGTGACAACGGGTGGTACTTCGAGAGGCTCGCCCCCTGAACGGCACATGAGGGTGACAACGGGTGGTACTTCGAGAGGCTCGCCCCCTGAACGGCACATGCGCGGTGCTTTTACATATAATGTCTTGTCTTTTGTATTTGACAGTAGCACCGCACTGGTGAACGTATACGTGGCTTGAGGGACTACAGGCAAGGCTTATTTTATAAATGGTTATACATGGTTATTACATTAACGATGTTAAGTGCCATATTTACACATTGTGTGGACATTGATTACAATCGTGATTAGTTGACACGATGTGTGTATGTGTATGTGTATGTGTGTGTGTGTGTGTGTGTGTGTGTGTGTGTGTGTGTGTGTGTGTGTGTGTGTGTGTGTGTGTGTGTGAGCGCGCGCGCGCCCGCGTGTATGTGTGAGAGAGTGTATGCGTGCGTATCGAGTAGGCGACGAGTCTTCCACTAATATATTATAACATAACACACTTGACAGAACTGTCGTGGCTAAACCCGTATTGTGCTGCCATCTACCGAAAAACTGACGCGATAAATGCACTTTCAGCGAGTGGCGTATTTTTGGCTTCAATGATGTTACAAGTTGGCGTCAGTTATGCGCCATTATTTACTGCATGCCAAATATATATATATATATATATATATATATATATATATATATATAATGAATGAAAAACAGCAACCATTGGTAGCAAAGCAATCTTTAATTAAAGCAATTCAATGATACATCGAAACGTAAAATCAAGAGCCCACACGTAAAATGATTGTTCAAAGACGTGGGTTTGTACATGATAAATGTCGAGCACAAAACATGAATATGCAATCACAGCTTGCTTACGTTTATCTCGGTGGCTGGGTAGAATAATGCATACGTAACTACATCCAGAGTACGCTTGCGGTCTTCAACTGTACATTAGGCAAGATTACTGCACATCCCTACTCTGCTAAACACCTCCTTCAGTTGAAGGGTTTTGAAAAATCAGCCGGGGATGTTTGGGAAGAATTCTGAAAAAAGTTTCAGTTAAGCAAACTTAACTCAACATGGATAACTTAATACACTATTTCATACTAATTCATAGCATGGCATTACCACATATGTCATGCTATGTGACAATTGTCTTAGAATAATCGTTGTAACTGCTGAACAACGCATGATCATAACGTGTTGGAAGAAACACGCGTCTTCCACTCGGTGCTGGTGTATTCCTACGCTGCAATCGTTTATGTATACAAACGGATATTTTTGGTTTAAATGAAATTTGGTTTCAATTAAATAATGTCGTAACACGCGACCTCAAGACGTTTACCAGTTCCGCAGGCCAGCACCTGGAGAAACCATTGACAACACCGTCACCCATGAGGGTGACAACGGGTGGTACTTCGAGAGGCTCGCCCCCTGAACGGTACAACTATAAAATGAATAGAATACAATTCGTCATTAACAGATTAATCGTAAGCGTCCGAAGTGTGTGCGCCCTGGGTGCATGCATGCGTGCATGCTCGCGCGAGCGATCGATCGAGCGAGTGAGTGAGTGAGCGTGAATTGTGTGGGTTTATGTTTCCTGACCAGGCAAATTAATTGTGAAGAAGCGGTTCTATCGTCCGTATCGGCCGACTCGCTAGACTCGATGATTTACGCGCCGCCGAAAGTACGTAATAAAAGACCACTCGCATTGCACCGCCGCAGCGTCTTGCTCCCACTCATTCGGGTCATCTTCCACTTGTTTCAAGGCCATCAATTATAGATTGGCGTACATGCGGAGTACCATTGCTTGAGCACCACATTAACAAGTAAATTGTCCACTTATACCCGTGCAGTGACGTCACAAGTGCGTTGCTATCGGAGTCTGCTTATCAACAACACTAGTGTGCTGGTTTATAATACTGCAACACATATTTAGCTGTTGTACAGTTGTCGATCACGTGTCGATCACGTGCCGATTACGCGTGTAATGTCAACCATATTAATCCACTTCCAAAATAACGCCTCGTTTAAAAACTAGCCATTGGCAAAGCAATATCATCTAGCAGTTTCCAATCTATTTTCCCTACATATACAAGCAGCAGGTGACCAAAATAAGACATGTTCATGCATTTATCTTGTTTGTCTTCATGGAGCATACCATTATGAAACAGGAATCTAAATTTGCAATACATATATAATATGTACAATGATTACATGTTGTTTACTTATTCGAAAAAACGTCTATGTGGATGTGCAATCTGATCATAACTAAAAAAATGATGATATATGATTGCATTTTAAAAAGATTTAACAAGATTTGCCACCCAAGCCAAATGCCCAGATGGCAAGTGGACAAGGAAGCCATTTGATCGCACAATGACAACTTTTGAAGAAATCCAAATACAAGAATGCCAATTTCTAAATGCAATATATCACCAACATCACATTTTTGGTTATTAGATCAACATCAATTGATCACACATTATTAATGGTGATTATAATCAATGTTACTATTGATTAGAATCAGCATTACAACTGGTGATATTAAACTGCTACGAATATATATTTAGGTTCCAATTCGTCGAAAGTAATAACTTAGACTTGTTCATATGGACAAATATGTTAACCATCTCTAACCTTCGTTCAGAACAAATGGAGGTTTATTTTAGTAATTTTTTTGGGGGAAAGAGACACAGCAAGGTGGAAACTATTTGCAGGTAAATTTTCAGTAGTATATTGGATGTAGTTGTGAAGTAAGACAAAGCGAAGAATGCCACAACTATCATCTGTGAGTCACGACTGTTAACCTACAAGGGCGCCGGAGTGTGCGCCACACATGACGTCAGAAACCCGGGGAACAGCCGCGTCTCATATAATGTTTGTGAGGAGGATGTAGTCTCTGAGTGTGCGCGGTAGAGGCAATGTAGCACACTTCCGGTGAATACCAAAGCCAACTTGCTGTCGGATAGATAGCCGACTCATCTGCTTCAATGTCCGCGCCCCGTGTACGCCGGACAGGAAGCGTTGTACAGTCGTCACGTGATCGTTGCTCACAGAAGCGGTCGTCGCCAGGTGTCTGGCTGCAGTTGACGGCGGTTGACAGCTGATGACGTAGCCAACAAGTGCGAGCATGCGCATTAGCTCGAAGTGTCCGCGTTCGAGCGCGACCCGGATGAGCGTCTTGCCGCCCGTGCCGTCGTACTCCAGCTTGATAGGCGTGCACAGGTCGTAGTTGTAGAGCAGGAACAGCTTGATGGCGTCCATCTTCTGGTTGACAACGGCGTCATAGAGAGCTAGTTCGCCCTGGTAGTTATACACCTGTTGCACGTGGTCCGTCTGCAGCAGTCGCTCCGTGATTGTCGTGTAGTTCTTGCGCACGGATACGTGCAGCGCCGTATCACCGCCCTTGTACTCGCGTAAGTTGACGTCACACTCAGCCACGAGGAGACGCGACGCCGCGTCTTTGTTGTTGTAGCAGACGGCCTCCATGAGCGGCGCGTGACCCCACTGGTTTTGCATGTTAACGTCACTTCCGGCATCGACGAGCGCGCCGACGAGCTCGACGCGCCCCTGGCGGGCGGAGAAGTGCAGCGCTGTGTCGCCGTTCTTGTCGCGTATGTTTAGCGAACACCCGGCCGCCAGGAGGCGCTTGACGGTGTTGATCTTTCCGTTGCGTGTCGCCTTCATCAGCGGCGTTTTGCGCGTGATGTCCTGCGCGTCCAGGTCGATGTCGTGACGCACGAGCACGTCCAGGATGTCCGTGGCGCCATCTTCCGCCGCATAGTGACAAACCGAGTTGCCGAACGTGTCCCGTGGGTCTGGGTTTGCGCCGAACGCCAGCAGTTTGTGGAAGCACGCCATCTTGTGGCGCAGAACGGCGAAGTGTAGCGGTGTACGTCGCAGTGTCGCTGTCGTCTCGTGGATGTCGCATTCCATGTCGTACAGGTACTGCGACGGGAGGAGAGATATTACACAAAGAGAAAATATAAACTCTGTTTCAAACATTGCAGTCTTACGCGTGTTGCTTATTTTATTTGTATGCGTGCGAACATGACATGCTGGTAATTACAAGAGACGCACCTTATTACAATATGTGTTATGTAAATAAAATATATTTGAAAATAGTCAAGTTGTGAAAACAGAACTATGTTCAACGTTTTTTATACGTAGCTAAGTAAAGTTTTCTATAAATAGCTAAGTAAAGTTTTCTATAAGTAGCTAAGTTAAGTTTTCTCTAAGTAGCTAAGTAAAGTTGGCAACAGTAAAAACCTGTTTGCAAGCAACGAAAGGAATTACAATAGTAATAATAGTGAAGTAACTTTTTTGAAAATACTTTTATAAGCATTCAATCATATATAAACATTGTATCGTATTGCGCGAATATACATATTTATTATCTAGACTAGCCATATATCCAGTCTAGATGCATACAAGAAAGTAACACAACCCAATTAAACAGTCAACTGAAACCTGTAGTTTGCAAAATGTGCTACATTCGTGCCACCACTTGTTTGTGTCTACGCATCTGAATTATGATAAGCAGACCTAAATTAGAAGCAGAGCGTTGGTAGTGGGTTTACAGATCATGGAAAGCATCATATATGTGAGTCCAACACAGGTTACACATGTTCATCCAGCGTGTGGTCCTTTACTTCCACTGAACGGAAAACAGGTTCAAAGAATTTATGACTTTTAGCGTCTTATCCAAAAGAAACACAATTTCAACATCCTTCCAATATGCATGGTGCCAGACGAGCCGGCAAGTTGTAGTCATTTTATGACGACTGGGCTCTAAATATTAACTTTAAAATAGTATCTGCTTAAACATGCCAAAATACGAGTAGATTTTAATCTGTAGTTGAAACGTTATTCCCGATCTACCTATATTAATAATGTATCAACACATAACTGGAATCATGCGTACTTCTGTTTACCTTCGAAAACTACACTCGACACACTTTCCAACATTTAACCAATTGGAATCCTTGTGACATACCTGCAGCATGCCAGTGTAGCCGTTGTAAGCGACGAGATGTATGGGACTCAGATCCACGTGGTTCTTGCGCCGGACGCACGTGAACTTGGCATCGAGGTCAATGCGGTGTTGCTCGACAAGAGCCTCGAGTCTCTGCAGGTCGTTGTGGAAGACACAGTCGTAGAACTCGAGTCCCCAGCCCTGACCTGACATGGCCGCTCGCCGTCGCCACCGCTCAGCGTTCGGTCGACTCAGCCGCAGCCAGACGGACCGTTATTTTGTCGTTAATTGGCGGCGGCGCCGATTAAAACGGTCGAAGCTATTCGGTGTGTTGCCAGGCAAATTACGCATGTAATTTCCCGAAAATGGCCCAAGATGATGTTGGTTACGTCACCACTTTGGATGTTTTCTCACACGAACCAGCGCAGCTGTAGGACAATGGTACCGTACATGGAAAGCCAACCGGTAATTAATTACACACTTGTGTAAATGTGAAGCATATATGACGCTCTCCGGATCTTCGTTCATATATATGATATACAGTTAATATAAATTAGTCACCTGCGTCAGAACTGTCTGCACGTCGTTATCGTGCCCTGACAACGGAAGTCACCAAATGACCAGAGCGCCCACAGCGGTCTCCGTGTCTGCAGCCGTTGGATACGTTCACCTCAAGTGTTCACGTCCGTCCCGATTTCCGACCGATTGCTGCTCCTTGCATCCGCATCCAGTGCCACGGCAACGTCGCGGTCAGGATGACGTTGTAGCACTCCGGATTCGTCGCCGTTTCTCCCCGTCCACGCATCGCTCGGTGTGCAAGCCCACCGGACAAAACGCGTAGGACGGCCTCAGCGTTCAGCGGTGACGTTGTCTATTAATACAGCGTCGAGCCGTTAAGCAGCCTCTGCCTACTGCTGACGTCAGTTCCCTGCTCGTCTCATTTGATCGCCGGCGGCCGCGTGACGTCATCCGATCAGCGCCAGCTCGTGCGCAGTGGCAGTCAGGCGTACTAATGGGATGAATTATCGATCGATAGACGCAGCCAGACGCGGCCCGACCATGCGATCACCTGTTTGCCGTGTGCACCAGCGCGTGCACGCTGTTTGTGCGCGCGCTGGCAAATCAGTGTCGTGCATAACGCGTGTTCGACTGAGTGCATTGTGTCGGAAACGCCGCAAGCACATCTCAACATAAATGCCTTTTTTGTAAATTAGATGATCGCTCGATTGTGTTCAACAGCTAAGACGGCTTCTTAATATGGCTAATATATGTGGGTCGAGGTGGCTCAGCGGTAGAACGCAGGATTGTTGATCGCGAGGACCTGCTGATGTTATTATTAACAAGCAATACCGAGCATTTCCCCCAAACGGCTCGTTAATGTTGAGCCTGATTCGAGTCATCAGATAATAAAATGTGACACAGCTGATGTGCCGCTGTGTGATTGATGTGACACAGCTGACGTGACCCTGTGTGACTGATGTGACACAGCTGAGGTGACGCTGTGTGACTGCAAACATTATGTGCCCGTATGTGGCCTAACATTCTGGATACTCGTAATATCATTGACTAAGACAGCTAGTGGGACGAAGTGCAACAGCACGTTTCTGATAGTCGTTCTCGCAGGGGTAGATAATTGAGCTACCCATGGGTCAAGAGGGGTAGATAGTCGAAGTACCCATGGGTCACGATTGGAAGATAGTCGAGCTACCATGGGTCACGATTGGTAGATAGTCGAGCTACCATGGGTCACGAGGGGTAGATCGTCGAGGTACCCATGGGTCACGAGGTTTCCCGTTCATCTTCTTACTGGCTTGGATCATCAATATCTAACTGGATAGTATTTATGTCTCGTTAAATTAAATCCCCGAGAATCACGCGCAAGTTCACATACACAAACATATACACAGTACGCGCGCGCGTGTGCGTGTGCGTGTGCGTGTGCGTGTGCGTGTGCGTGTGCGTGTGCGTGTGCGTGTGCGTGTGCGTGTGCGTGTGCGTGTGCGTGTGCGTGTGCGTGTGCGTGTGCGTGTGCGTGTGCGTGTGCGTGTGCGTGTGCGTGTGCGTGTGCGTGTGCGTGTGCGTGTGCGTGTGCGTGTGCGTGTGCGTGTGCGTGTGTGTGTGTTAATATAGTTTTAACGCCAACAACTATCGTTGCCCCGATAGTTCTGCAACGTCTTTTAAATTGAACCCGAAGCTCAAACCGGATATACTAGTGGACACGCACACAGAATAGAATAGAATCACTGAATAAGAAGAATCTCTGACGTTAATGACACTTAAAACGATATTTTGCATAACTAATGTACCAATGTAAATGGAATCGGGTGCCAAGTCCTAATGAAGCGGAAATTACGTTGACCTGTTGTCGAACTAATTAATAGCTCTTTCTGGTCAAAGAACACCACAGGAGCAACACACCATAGGAGCAACACATCAAAGGAGCAACACACCATAGGAGCAACACACCATAGGAGCAACACACCATAGGAGCTACACACCATAGGAGCAACACACCATAGGAGCAACACATCATAGGAGCAACACACCATAGGAGCAACACACCATAGGAGCAACACACCATAGCAGCAACACACCACAGGAGCACCACACCATAGGAGCAACACACCATAGGAGCAACACACCACAGGAGCAACACACCATAGGAGCAACACATCATAGCAGCAACACAACATATGAGCAACACACCATAGGAGCAACACACCATACGAGCACCACATCATAGGAGCAACACACCATAGGGGCAACACACCATAGGAGCACCACACCATAGGAGCAACACATCATAGGAGCAACACATCGTAGGAACAACACACCATAGGAGCAACACACCACAGGAGCAACACACCATAGGAGCAACACATCATAGAAGCAACACACCATAGGAGCAACACACCACAGGAGCAACACACCATAGGAGCAACACATCATAGCAGCAACACACCATAGGAGCAACACACCATAGGAGCAACACGCCATAGGAGCAACACTCCATACGAGCACCACATCATAGGAGCAACACACCATACGAGCACCCCACCATAGGAGCACCACACCATAGGAGCAACACACCATAGGAGCACCACACCATAGGAACAACACACCATAGGAGCAACACACCATAGGAGCAACACATCATAGGAGCACCACACCATAGGAGCAACACACCATAGGAGCAACACACCATAGGAGCAACACATCATAGCAGCAACACACCATAGGTGCAACACACCATTGGAGCACCACACCATAGGAGCAACACACCATATGAGCACCACATCATAGGAGCAGCACACCATAGGAGCAACACACCATAGGAGCAACACATCATAGGAGCAACACACCGTAGGAGCAACGCACCACAGGAGCAACACATCATAGGAGCAGCACACCATAGGAGCAAAACACTCTAGAGTAATGTGTAATGGCATTAGCGCGGCTATTCTGTAATGAGAGTTGACACAATGTTGAGTAGTATGTTAATGAAATGTGTGCATATATAATATTATGAAATAAGAAACTGGATACAGGAAGAAAACTGGTCATTCGAGATATTGAGCATATGTGTGACTACCTCCCCTAACAATTATTTTACCAGGTTTATTCTTCTTCATAAAAGATACAAAACATTGACCGATGTGAAAATCGACTCTAGTTATTCCGCCCACATCGCCGCAAGTTAACTAAATTGTACAATGTGATGTAACCGAGAGAACTCTTACTAAAGTGTACAATGTGATGTAACCGAGTGAACTCTTACTAAAGTGTACAATGTGATGTAACCGAGTGAACTCTTACTAAATTGTACAATGTGATGTAACCGAGTGAACTCTTACTAAAGTGTCAATGTTTTCCTTATTACAAATAGATGAATCGGATTCAAGCTATCAGCAAAGAACAATTCGTGTTGCTAAGAATTATCCGGAGTTAAGTTACCAAGAATAATACTGCACACATTTGTGCCCATTCAGCGACCGATATTAAAAGCAGAGGATCACGACTGCAGATTATCATCTAGGCTTAGGAATGGGTAAAATCAAAACCCTCTGAACAGCGCATTCAATAGTTCAGCAGATCACATAAAATGACAACACGTTGATTTCGCAAGACCCGCTAGATGGCGCAACCCCTTATGAAGACGTGATTTTCTTGAAATCTCGTTATAGATTTAACAAGATCTGAAGAAGATTACTATCCAAAACAGATGGAAAGTAGACACAAATCATAGTCTAACTACTTAATCTGCGTGTGGCCCTCATTTGTCAAGATTTGTCCTATTCTGTTCTAAACGTGTTGGCACTGCTGGTATTTAAACAATCGATAGATAATTTGTTCCATTAATTTATCATCCGCAGTGAGAAGGTGTACTTTTGCATATCCAATTTACAATTTGGTGTCCTCTCAATACCATGTTCTCCAATGTTGTCAAACCAAACAATAGGACATGTGTGGAAAACATGTTTGGTCGCCCGAAAGAAACATTTAGACGGACAATTGAAAAAGAAATGAAAGAATGGACCCTGACCTGGATTGGGTGTAAATGTAATTGCGTAATTTGTAATTATTTACAAGTACGGTATAATTGTAATTGTTTTTTTAATACTGTAATTGTAAATAAGTTTGTATGAGTCTGCGTAATTATAATTAACCATTGTAACTAAAGCCAAACCTGGCAGCAAGAACGCTCGAGTTCACCAAAAACCGTGTACATAATTAGCAGTATTGGTACATGTACAATTGGTGCATGGGCAATTGGGACATTTTAATTGAACTTTTATGATGATGTGCAATTGACAATTGTTACTGAAACCAACCTGAACATGACAGGCGACGCCGTCACCAGGCAGGCTGCAGACCGATCGCTGTGGCGCTCTCTGGTGGAGGCCGCATGTGCCACTCAGGCTGCAGATTAATCTTGCTTGTCTGACTCTCGCTCGCCTTGGTGAATTCGCCGAGAAGAGAATCTAGCCTAGGAGGCGTGGTCTCGTTGCTACCCATTAATACAACTCCATTTTGTGTAGGCGTTCCCGTGAAGCGCCAACAACCAATCACCGTCATTATCGAGAGTCTACACACAAAAATTATGTTGCTGATTTAACTTTTTAGTCTGAGAGTTGTGTTACTATAATCAAAGCTTAAAATTAATTCGAATTGCATCGTATAAACTGATCAACTGATTAAAGTTCACTCTTATGCTACGAATTAGCCAAATGCGCGGATGAGATCGCAATTAGCTAATTATATATGTACCCACAATGCCGATGCGTACATCATTTCCGTCACAGTGAAAAGTACACTTTGCATCCAGCCGATTATGTATGTTGCAGACGGTGGCGCCACAGCACGGCGCCTGTTATTTTATCACTGTCCATCACATACGATTGGGCTCTATGGAAGGCTTTGTGTCGTGTTTACATAATTCTAAGAACTTGTTGTCAGTCGCATATTAATGGATTCCACAAAGGCGTCAATATTTACAACATAAATTATATCTGACTCATACCATCCAATAATTTCAGCGTAAATACATCGGTGATTGCGACAACATAACATTGTAATGGGTAATGTCGTGCATTTTAAATCAACACAACTATACGGTGCATTTTCAAACTGTACTTGTTGAGGGAGATTAATTGTGCGATTGGTGGTCATTATAACGTGTCTTTTCCACTCCGGAAAATGCTTTTTTAAACGTTCGAAGCACATTGGTCATAAGTTATTTCTTGTACGACATTCCTGAAGATAACAGTGTTGAAATGTGTGTGAGTCCCGTCCATTCGTTCCCATAACGTGACAGCACTAATGTGTGTGAGTCCCGTCCATTCGTTCCCATAACGTGACAGCACTAATGTGTGTGAGTCCCGTCCATTCGTTCCCATAACGTGACAGCACTAATGTGTGTGAGTCCCGTCCATTCGTTCCCATAACGTGACAGCACTAATGTGTGTGAGTCCCGTCCATTCGTTCCCATAACGTGACAGCACTAATGCGGTAGAAGACAAACACCAATTCTGCCCACTTCATCAATGCATAAGTACTCTCAAAATCAAATAAAATCTGCTATGCACTTTTTACTGTGGACAGTTTGTTGCGGATGAATGGCGCTCGCTGTTTGCGGCCTGGTGATCTCTGGATCATTAATTTCGCCGGAGCTCGCTTCGTGTGTGATTCATTCTGAGCCGGATATGTCCTATAGAAATCTGGATCAACGAAGCGCCGTTGATAAAGCATTTTTGTCGTAAATTAAGTCCAATAAGGCGCTGCGCCAGTTGGTCGATGTTTTTGTAAGAGCGTTGAATGGCGCAGTTGTACCGGATGTCAGATATACACTGGCATTTGAAATTACGATATTATGCCGAGTTGTCCGGCTCTGCACGGAACAAAAGGCAACAATTGAAAGAGCTTATGACTCCTCGCACTACCAAGTCAAGTTTTGGTAGTACAGTGCCAATGGCAATGACAAGTTCGGGGCGGGCGGGCGGGCGGGCGGGCGGGCGGGCGGGCGGGCGGGCGGGCGGGCGGGCGGGCGGGCGGGCGGGCGGGCGGGCGGGCGGGCGGGCGGGCGGGCGGGCGGGCGGGCGGGCGGGCGGGCGGGCGGGCGGGCGGGCGGGCGGGCGGGCGGGCGGGCGGGCGGGCGGGCGGGCGGGCGGGCGGGCGGGCGGGCGGGCGGGCGGGCGGGCGGGCGGGCGGGCGGGCGGGCGGGCGGGCGGGCGGGCGGGCGGGCGGGCGGGCGGGCGGGCGGGCGGGCGGGCGGGCGGGCGGGCGGGCGGGCGGGCGGGCGGGCGGGCGGGCGGGCGGGCGGGCGGGCGGGCGGTGACGGATACTGTGGTGCTACTCATCCGCTTGTTCTTGATGCCGCTGAACGTCAGCATTGAGACGATGGCAAGTACTGCCATCTGGTCCTTGATGCTGTAACCCTCCAAGACCATGGTCCTTGATGCTAGGACCCTCCAGGACCATGGTCCTTGATGCTGGGACCCTCCAGGATCATGCTCACCAGGGCACGCAGCTGTGATGGCACATATTCTTCTTGGCATCTTTCAGCACCGACGTCTTCTTCAAATGCCGTCAGGACGTCTCTCTCCTTGTTGAGCGCCGGCACGTCAGGGAACTGTGCGAGAAAACTCTGCTGTTGCTGCTGCTGCAGATAATATACATGTCTACATGTGTGCCAAATATGGTGCTTGTATCACAAAATGCACAATATTTATGGATATTTTGGTTTATGCCGCCCCACCGTGACAATTTAATAATATGTACATATAGCCTACTACGTCCGACGTTGTGTACACGTGCCTTTGTGCATCACGGGCTGGATTATACAATAAAATAAAATTAGCATTTATTCATAACGCCTCCGTGCACATTGTATACCCGAACTTCCTACCTGTCGCCTTGCGGGGGTTCGTTGTCTACACGGCCTGATAACGATTTTATGGCCCCGATTTATCGTAATTGGGGCAGCCGTGGCCTAGTGGTTAAGGTGTTGGACTCTAAATTCGAGGGTTGTGAGTTCAAGACCCACACTGGGCACGGTTCATTTTCGAAGCTTAGGCAATTTCGTTTACCCTACTTTGCCTCAGTCTACTCAGCTGCAAATGAGTACAAACACTGTTTGGAAGGTACCTGCGATGGACTAGTGTCCCGTCCAGGAGAGTCAGGATAACTGCACTCTAAGTTGCTTCGCATTACAGAAACCAGGTTTAAGCACTGGCCATATAAGCCTTCATGGCTTCCTAAGGCGTAATGCCTGGGGGATGACTTTACCTACCTTATTTATCGTAATATGTGCGTTGTATCTACACATGTTACGTAACCGACAAATTCCACTGCTTGGTTTATTTTAAGTTTTTTCTTTCTCTATGATTAGTTAGTCCACACAGGTTACACAGTTACTTCCCGCGCGCACACACAGCGTAGACAGGACATATGGTTTCTAGCATCTGTTCCGAGAGACAAGTAGGGTAAACGAAACTGCCCAAACTTCGAAACGGCCGCAGATAGACGTGAACCCCTGTCCTGTCTATTGACAGTCAGACACTCTAATCGCAGAGCCACAGCTTCCCGAATTGCGTTTGTTTATACACGTGTGCGTGTTTTCGATATGCGTGCGTGCGTGCGTGCGTGCGTGCGTGCGTGCGTGCGTGCGTGCGTGCGGGTGTCTCGTGCAGTCTTGTCGCACTGGCTCGCCATATCTGCTTGTCTCAACAACTCATTTAGTTCACACGCCGCGGCCACATTGAGGTCACGCCAACAATGGACGTGGATCGATTTTTGTGCGCGCCGAGTCGCTGGCGTCCAGCGTCCGTCGCCGCTCTGTAATCGAAAGCTGACATCACCGGCAGCCGGTCCTATTGGCGAGCAGTTGGTCGTTCTCGGCGTCGTCATGACGACTAATATCATGCATAGGAATAATGCATGCGGCAGGGACGTTGTCGTCGCCATGTTTGTTGGGTGCGACTCCTGCAATACAAGCTGAGCGGAAGATGGCCGAAGTATAATCCCGACAAAGGACGTCTTCAGCGCCCGTGTCGTGTCACTGTTACCAATATATACACTTGTAACGGCTCAGTCTACGTCATCTGTCAGTCGGAACGATGTCGATACGAATTGAGTGACTTCGTTCGCCATCACGGTAAGACGTATTAATTTTGCTATTGGCATTTATGTTAGCCCTGGATAAGGTAATATCACATTGCTGTAAACGTCGTGCATTCCTCTATTACCAGACATTTCTATGTATCCGACAGGAATATTTCTACGAAATAATAACAGTTTGGTGATATCTACATCAATAATGTTTACAGACATGGCTTCTTCTTGGCATTGTCCAGTGTAAACCCTGGCTACGTATGTGTTGATATGAGTGTACGTGGTCGTAACGTAAGAGATCATTGAAAGGGAATCCGTCAATTTCCCCGTGAGTATTTGGCTCGGGCAAACGTTGCCTACTGCGTACTTAAAAGATGAATGTAAACATCAGACGGCGATCTTATTCTGGCTAAGTCACTGATATGATAAAACGCAGCATATTTGTAAAATTAAGTTCCTCCCTTCTACTCCTCGCTCTCGTTCTGCACTCCCATCTACTCCTCGCTCTCGTTCTCCGCTCCCATATACCCACCGCTCTTGCTCTCTGCTCCCATCTACCCCTCGCTCTCGTTCTCCACTCCCATCTACTCCTTGCTCTCGTTCTCCACTCCCATCTACTCCTCGCATTCGTTCGCCACTCCTATTTACTCATCGCTCTCGTTCTCCACTCCTATCTAATCCTTGCTCTCGTTCACCACTCCCATCTGCCCATCGCTCTCGTTCTCCACTCCCATCTACCTCTCGCTCTAGTTATCCACTCCCATCTACTCCTCGCTCTCGTTCTCCACTCCCATCTACCTCTCGCTCTAGTTATCCACTCCCATCTACCCCTCGCTTTCGTTCGCTGCTCCTATCTACTCCTTACTCTCGTTTCTCTTTCTCTACTCCCATCTACCTCTCGCTCTATTTCTCCACTCCCATCTACTCCTCGCTCTCGTTCTCCGCTCCTATCTACTCCTTGCTCTCGTTTCGCGTTCTCCACACCCATCTACTCTTCACTCTCGTTCTCCACTCCCATCTACTCCTCACTCTCGTTCTCCACTCCCATATACTCCTCACTCTCGTTCTCCACTCCCATCTACTCCTCACTCTCGTTCTCCACTCCCATCTACTCCTCACTCTCGTTCTCCACACCCATCTACTCCTCACTCTCGTTCTCCACTCCCATCTACTCCTCACTCTCGTTCTCCACTCCCATCTACTCCTCACTCTCGTTCTCCACTCCCATCTACTCCTCACTCTCGTTCTCCACACCCATCTACTCCTCACTCTCGTTCCCCACTCCCATCTACTCCTCACTCTCGTTCTCCACTCCCATCTACTCCTCACTCTCGTTCTCCACACCCATCTACTCCTCACTCTCGTTCTCCACTCCCATCTACTCCTTGCTCTCTTTCTCTTTTCCTATCTACCCCTCGTTCTAGTTCTCCGCTACCATCTACTCCTTGTTATTATATACTACTCCCAACTATCTCTGGCTCTCGTTCTCCACCCCCACCACCCCCGCCAACAATAGTGTACACTATAATAATTACACGATTTTACGATACAAATCATACTTTTTACCTTAGTCACTAGTGGCGTTTAGCCTTAAATGTATCATACCAGTACCATCGTTCATGTTAACATAATTTTCGCACAACTGAAAATGAATTGGATTCCCTTCATCAATACATCACGCACAAATCGGGGTTTGTAACAAAAGTCCATATTTATGCCCTCAAACGCATGTTATGAAATGTTTTAATCATTGATTGATAGAAGTATGACAACTGATCTCATACCATACTAGCACCTGGTGAGTTGTTGCGTAGGGTTAACACAATGACCACATTGTACAACAAGACTTACATTATTATTCCGAAATACAGCTTCACGAAGAAAAATA
The DNA here is from genome assembly GCA_963662155.1 of Lamellibrachia columna. NCBI lineage: Eukaryota > Metazoa > Annelida > Polychaeta > Sabellida > Siboglinidae > Lamellibrachia > Lamellibrachia columna. The sequence goes on along the minus strand of OY759261.1, from coordinate 32,936,400 downwards.
TATTAGAATCAGATAAAAACATCGCAATGAATTAATAAGGTATATCATTTTAATGCAATATAGGCATAGCATATCTCTGTCTGAGACAAGACTCCTAAGGAAGGGACGCACGCACGCACGCGCGCACGCACGCTCTCACCCACGCACGCACGCACGCACGCACACACGCACGCCATAACTGCGGTCGCAATAACAACTTGCTTAAAGGTATCGCCTTCGTAATCCCACCACTTCTAAATTAACCATAAGCAAGCTCAATCCCAATTCTTGCCATGGATGAAACCTGAGTAGTTGAGTAGTTGCTGTTGCTACGCGTACGCGCCCGCATTCTACAGTCATTGTTTGATGTGAACGCGGCCAAAGAAGCGAGCCAACGTATCGATCTCCAAATGAATTATTAATGAGTGTGCTTATTTATGGTTACATCCCATTCCCTATGCTGTGTGCTTCGTGCATAAGAGTAACATACGTAGCCGACGTTTTTCTTATCGTAGAAAGTGCAAATATCTACATTAGCATTGCTAACCCTAGAAGGAGTAAATCCATCCTGAAAGGATGAATAACGCATATCACTGACCCAGCAATATTCCAAGTAATCGAAGAATCGTGATTAATTGCATATTTGTAAATGTTCTTGGAACGACGCATTGACACTGCGATGATTACTGTCTGTCAGGTGCAGCAGCAGAATTATCGCCGCCGCATTCTGCCAGTCGCTGGGAACACGCCACAGCAAGTCACGTGATCGAGTCACGAGAGGCTAATAAAGCTGTGCCAGAGGCAGGCATTCATCGACCGGCCGAGCAGCTCGCTCGAAGAAGCGTCTTGCTGCATCCGAAACAAATCGATACGCGAAGCTCAGCCGCCATACGAACTAAGCCGCCGTGTGCCAATATTATCAAAGCAATTCGATGCTTTCGTTCCGCACAAACATATCGCTGGCAAATTAGCCAGCGTCCGTTTTAATTACCCGAGGTAATCAGGCTTGGGGTTACTCGCCTAATTAATGATTCCTAGTAACGCATATCAATCGTTGACATCCAGCGAACGTTTGGTGACTGCATCGTGATAGTCATATTTCTACGAAAAGGATCCCACGTTGTTGTTGCCTCGTAGCCACGAAGCCGTCTTCGGTGCTTAGTCGCCGGTACGCAACGACTGTCTCCAAGCGCCTTATACAATTACTCTCAGTGGCGGTGATACAGGGTAACGAAGAGCAATGCCGCGTGTCTACAGTGAAGCGGTTGACAGTAGTTAGTCCCGACGGGACGCCGCAAAATATCGATCATCCTTTGGGAGATCCCGCGAGTTCGTTCGGAGTGCACCTGATCACTGAGTCGACGCCATGGGGACCGTGTTGTCGTTCTCGCCTCGCGTTCACAAGCCGCTCTACGACGACGTCAATCTGAACAACTTCAGTTACGAACTGCTCAATAATGTTCGCAACCAACAGTCTGACTTCCAGGGTGAGGACAACCGCCGGAACAAGTAAGTGTCGTGTTTTATTATTCTCCTGTGTCGAACTAGTGTTGTTCTTCCGTCCCGTTTGCTGTATACTTCAACATCTTTTAAACCAGATTTAACAAGAACTTCATTCAAAGCCACGGACTCCAGGGGGCTTGTTGATCATCAGCGTCAGCTTTTACATCTCTTGTTCTGCTGTATTTGTCAACATCTTTTTGATCATCTGCTTCAAGTGATACTACTTTTGTTCCATTCGTTGTATTTTTTCTAAAAGTCTTGCTGATCATCCGATTCAAGTGATACATATTATATCTCGTTGATCATCGGCTTCAATTACTTTTTATTTTCGTTCCGTTTGTTGTATTCGTCGATATGTTGTTGGTCATCTGTTTCACCTGACAATTATTTTGTTCCATCTGTTGTATTAATCAACATCTTAGTGGTCATCTGCGAGTGGTTTATATCAGACGACACCGAAACGGAACGTAAAGCGACCCAATTCACGGATCACATCATCGTAGACACAGCAAGAGTGAATTTACTGTAGCATACCTAATTGTGTGATATCAAATAGATGTATTCTATTTGACAAATGCTGCAAGTGAACAACAGATCAATCACAATATTTTCTTTTATTGCGCACAAATATGATGACAGGTTAAAACAACGATGTATTATGGTAAGTGATCATTACCTGAGCTATGGTTATAATGTGCAATTTATGCAATAAAGAAGACGTTGTATCATCCCAGTATAAATATCTATGATATCTTGGATCGACACTCATCAGAAGCATACCGATTACCGCATGTGACATAAGGCAGTTATAATTCACTCCCGTGTTTTCCAAAATCATACGTTCGCCTCAGAATTACGAAACGACATAGTGAAATGTTATTGCTGAAAAGAAATGACGCACAATATACTGTGAGTGAAATGATTGATTGGTTGTTAGCATGGGGTAGAAAATCTGATTAACATAACTATTGATCGCAACTTGGTCGAAATTAATTAGGTTAGCTTATTTGTTGGCGCGCTTTTATAAGCTCATTATATATTGATGAAACGGGCCATTAAATGCACAATGGTTGGCCGTTTTTGTCATAGCACCGAACTATGTGGTATCAATTATACGCCATATAGCATCACGTTATATGGCATAAATTATACACGTTCTAACATCTTGTGTCTTAACGAACCACACTTTGTCAATACAAGTTGTCCACTATATAATTAAGAATATCGACCTTGCCGTAATGTAAACACAGTACTCAAGTCGAGACATCCCAATGAAATAGATAACGTTCAAATCATATGAAATGTGGTGGGCCAATAAAACTCATTTAGGCAGTCAGTACTTACTTATTCATTTACTCACTCACTTACTCACTCACTCACTCATTCACTCACTCACTCACTCACTCACTCACTCACTCACTCACTCACTCACTCATCCATTCACTCACTCACTCACTCATTTACCTAAGTAAGGCCACTCAGTAACTTCCGTCATTTCGCGCAATTTCTAGCAGCATTCTCCGCGGTCTTCCAAGAATTTCATTCCAGTTGGTTTCTCTCTGCTTCAACATTCCTTCTCCGTGTTGATTTTGGCCTACCTCTTTTCCTTTTACCTCCAGGGGGCAGTCTATATGCTATGCTTTATTATAATACATAACATGATTTTGTACCTTTGAAATACAGTATTTCGCTAAGACGACACAATGACACGTATTGGCTCTGCTCTTGCTGCTGCGGTGACTCAAACTGATGTTGTGTCATAAGTGCACCCGTGTCTTACACTGACGTTGTTGTTGTAGTGGCGGCGGCAGCGGCAAGAAGCACTCCCTGTTCATCAGCACACTCAGTTGGAAGCGACTGACAGCGAGCAGCAGCGCCAAGAAGAAGGAGAAGAACCTGACTCGCTTCACGGCCGGCACCGACAACGCCAAGCTGCCAGATCGCATCGACAACAACCTGAGCGACATCGAGAACAACAACAGCAGCAGGAGCGGCAGCAGTGGCGGCCGTCTCTTTCCCAAGTCGTTCTCCTGCTACAGCATCAAGGCGCGCAGCATCGTGCCAGCTCCGGCGCCGTTGGCCAACATCCGCACCTCGGGTGACGACAACGTTGTACTCCGGAGTAACCGCTCCGTCTTCCGTCGACTCGACCGCAACGACAAATGTCGCAGCGCCATCTTGTTCACCAGCGACAAGGCGACATCGGTGCCTGCGCACTGCGGGCCGGCCCAGCGCACCGTCATCCAGGCGTCGACGTCAGAGCTGCTCAGATGTCTCGGCGAGTTTCTGTGTCGTCGCTGCCGCCGACTGCGCCACCTGCAGGCGGGCGACGCGGTCATGTGGCTGCGGACGGTCGACCGGGCGTTGTTGCAGCAGGGTTGGCAAGACGTCGCCTTCATCAATCCGGCTAACGTCGTCTTCGTCTACCTGCTGCTGCGAGATCTCGTTGCTGACGAAATCTCGACCGAGCACGAGCTACAGACAGTCGTGTTGACGTGTCTATATCTGTCCTATTCGTACATGGGCAATGAGATCAGTTACCCGCTCAAGCCGTTCTTGGTGGACGACGACAGGGAGAGGTTCTGGGACCGGTGTCTACTCATCATCAACAGTCTCAGTGCCCGCATGCTTCTCCTCAACAGTAACGCACTCTTCTTCACCGAGGTCTTCACCGAGCTGAAGGGCTTCAACGGATTCACATGCTAAGAAATAGCTCCAGACACTTCATGGGAAAAACGTACAGAGAGATCCTTGAAGGATCTTCTTCACATTCGCGTTGCAAGACACATTAAATGAGCAGCCAACGTTGGGCAGGCGTTAGTAGAAACTTTGCTACAATGATGACGCGACGTTCAGTTTAAAATTCGTGATTCTGAACTGACGTAATTAGCCATACTCAATACAAGGAAAATGCTCGCGAAAGATAACAGTACTATGACAAATACTCGCGATGATATAAATGGACACTTCATCAATACTCGCTAATGCGGCAAATGCTCTTAGACACTCTGCAGGACACTCTTCCGCGGATGCCATTTGCAGCCGTCGTGGAAATGTCTGTATCCAGCAATACGAAGATTATTTTATAGGTTCTGCGGTAGCCTGTGAACACGTTCCACACATTTCAGACATTCGTGTGACACGCGCATTTAAAATGCGCGTATTTTTCGCACAATCAACGTGACATATTATCAGCCGTCGTATTGTCAAACACTACGTGTCTGACGCGCGGCTTCGAATGATATTGACACGTTATGAATATTCTAGTCACTGGAGCGGAAAATGCCGTGCCGTGGATATCGAACGCACACAACTCATAATTGTCATAGGAAATAATGGTGTGTGTTGGCGACGTAACGTAATTGATGGCACCCATGTATTTTACGAGGTTGATCGGTGCGAAATTCAACTGAGATCGTATTAGCGTACTCGTGCGGGTGTGCCCATCACAAGATATATCGTCCGCTACTTACGCAAGCAGGCGGTGTCTCGGGCCGGAAGTATTCCCATTGTCTGGTGCATGCGCTTACTTTCAACAAAACACAAACAAATGATACCAAATGCATTTCCAACGTTCACATTTATTTATGTCACATAAATGCGTTGTATTCCACGAATTTAATCCATTGGAATAAAACACTTAATCGAATGTATTAACATATAAGTAAATAAATAAAATAAAAACCCCGGTGTAAGTCAGTTCAATTAACGGTGACGACACTTATTTATTTATTAATATTAGTAGTCGACATTTGATTCTTTCTGTTTTCACTGAATTAAATTTAGCGTTATATAATTTATAGGTATGTGGGCGTTGAAACTGCATTCCGTATCTAGTGTTTGTACATTGGCGAATGTAGGCGCCTTCTTCTGGCACGGGGATACATTTGGCCGGTGACGCCGGTTTTCACTGAATTATAAATAATGTACATACAACGCTTACAGCTGCTTTTGTCGGTGCATAAAGGCGTCCGATGATGTGTACGCCTGTTGGCTAGGTAATTGATATTAACACTGTCACGCGGATTCACTCACAGAACGGTGATCCGACAGCCCGTGTGAAAATGTCGACAAGTATTATTTGCATGTAGTCGGGCATGGGCCGTGGAAGCGGGGAGGGTTTTCATGTGGGAAGGATTTGGGACGAGGAAGGTGTAGCAGGGCACATAGTTTGACGATGGTGGAGAGGGTCGATAGGTTTCTGTCACGGGCTTGGGTGGTATTCAGAGAAGAAGTGTACAATTTAGAAGGAACATTGACGTTGGCATACACACCGTACGTTCCACGCATGAGGGTTTGGTAATTGCGGGGTGGGCTAATACTTGAGAATGCCTTCGTAATAGGAGAGCGATCGAAGTTACACGTCATATTACTGGCACCCGGATCCATATAATCGAAAGTCACATTCAATTGTCCAGATCATTGTATATGTTCTCAGGACGGGTGGAATATTCTGGGGGTGAAACATGCAATTTCGGGTGTGGATTCGGATAAATTATCTCGTGTGCGGTCACATGCCAACAGTGCGGACATAACGACGGACTAGTAGTGCGAACCAACAGTGCGGACTCGTCGACGGACTAGTAGTGCGAACCAACAGTGCGGACATGACGACGGACTAGTAGTGCGAACCAACAGTGCGGACATGACGACGGACTAGTAGTGCGAACCAACAGTGCGGACATGACGACCGACTAGTAGTGCGAACCACAGATGTTTTGTGTGGAGACAGTGTGTTTGGTTCACGCCTGTCCGGATGTTCCAGTGCATCCGGACATTCAATGTAAAAGCATGACGGTATCACGTAGCGATCTCATGTCGTGGATGTCCACGAAACCCACCCACACGTTGGTGGTGTGACACGCAACACATGTACCGATCACACCTACCGGGTAGCACGAAATATAGTTTGAAGTTGGATGCAACAGATCAGAAAACATATTTGGGGAATGTCCGGATGTTGTTGTATACATGTGAATGTTTGTGTGTGTGTGTAATATAAAATGTTTGTCCCGGTTCAATAAAGAAGGCATACATTCCAAACAGTACTTGTCATCACTCCATAGGCAGCACTGTTGACATAATGCTGTTTATTTCTTCACTGTAAGCAGAGCGAAAAGCGAGTCTGGTAATTCTACACTGTGCGCCAATCAACGATTATGATTTTTACCAAGCACAATTCTTCCCTTTGATTCTAATTTTGTCATCTTTGTCGTGTTTTCGGGAAATCCTAGTTCTGTTTTCTAGAAATTAAACAAACGCACGTCATCATTTGTTGCGGAAACAAGCCAGATTATGTCTTTGTACAAGGAGATCCTTCAATCACTAACTTGTACGCATACTACTACCTACCAGCTGTTATATAAATGACAAGATTATATAAGTAACAATGCGCCCATTATGCAAGTGAAAATGCGCCCATTTCTGTGCTCACAGCTATTTTCAAGAACTCTTCAAAAATACAACCGTATCAAAGTCATTGGGAGTTTATTAGTCAACCGTCAACCCGGAGGTAAAATAGTGATCTATCCCTGATTGCACATGCCATCCCAGGCAGACATATTCGTTCTTGTCAATGCGTGTCACTTCTCATTAGTGGAGGAAATAAGGGCGAAGCTTCCCATCGATATACATCTATTTTGTCTAATCTGAAATAACGAAATATCATGGTACGTAATATATTCCCGACAAGATAACGTAATGGAAACACAGGGGGAATGAGCCAGAGACATTTGTTTCAATGTAATTCTCGATCTGCGCGACGCTGCGCCGAAGCCAACCAATATTGGTCGATGCGCGGTGGACGTGTTCCTGTATAAAACATGATTCATGGGAAATATTCGATTAATATACTTATTGCCAGACACAAAAACGAGCCAAGGTTCTCGCCTGCCTTCCAGTAGTTGAATGATAGCCCCGATTGATAAATCCCATGTTGTCCCCGAGCAATGATGTTCACGCCAGGCCTATCTAAATCTCAGGCCACGGGCTCGCGTAGATTACTCGAAGTAGGTGAAAAACATAACGTGTTCTTAGAGTGTTGGCTTGTGAGAAGCAAAATGTTAAACGTATTTGGGATTAACAAGAGATGTTTCGACATCCCCGATACTCCAAAATCCGCAACTACGTAATCAAGCAAAACATGTCCGGGGGAAATATCTAAAAATGCTCACTTATACATGTGTTATTGCATTGACAAACGGATCAGTGTTCCTGCGCCGGCTGATTGCACCATCGCGTAAATGTATGACGGCATTTCCCACGCACGAACGCACGAACGCATGCACGCACGCACACCGGCTACATCTCCATTTGGCATCACCGCCTCCTGTCCATAGATGTGAGATGTAATGATTTCTTTCCATGAATTAAATACTGAAATAGGATGGTTATGAAACGTTGTTATCACAGACGAGCTGTACACATCGCATTATTTTGTCAGAAGGTTGGCACCAGAGTTGGCACCAAGCAGTCTCTTGATTGTGTGGTCGTCTTAATCGCTGAGAGGCGCGGTTCAGTTTTATCTCACTCCATTTTCTCTGTCTCTCTCTCTCTGTCTCTCTGTCTCTCTGTCTCTCTCTCTCTCTCTCTCTCTCTCTCTCTCTCTCTCTCTCTCTCTCTCTCTCTCACTCCATTTTTTTCTCTCTCTCTCTCTCTCTCTCTCTCTCTCTCTCCGTCTCTCACGGCCCACCTCTATTTCCCCAGCCCCGTCAGTCTACCTACCTGCATGCATATTTGTCTGCATGTCTGTCTGTGTTCCTGTTTACCTCTCTATCAGCTTGCCTGCATGTCTGTCTGTCTGTCTGTCTGTCTGTACATTGGCTATAGTCTACGTCGGGGTGAGTGCGCATGGAGTACATTGACTATAATCTACGTCGGGGTGAGTGTGCATGGAGTCAGTTGGCTATAATCTACGTCGGGATGAGTGCGCATGGAGTCAATTGGCTAGTATTCGTCGGGGTGAATGTGCATGGAGTCCATTGGCTATAGTCTACGTCGGTGAGAGTGCGCATGGAGTCCATTGGCTATAGTCTACGTCGGGTGAGTGAGCGTGGAGTCCATTGGCTATAGTCTACGTCGGTGAGAGTGCGCATGGAGTCTAATGGCTATAGTCTACGTCGGGTGAGTGCGCGGGGAGTCCATTGGCTACGTAGGCTGCAGGATAGGCAGCTGAATTCGCCTATTGTTCCAGCTCGAACTTGAGGCCCACTGAGTTTGTTCCAAATGTTTGTATTTGTCTGTGTGGACTGCAAGCACTACATAGCACCTAGAGTTGTTGCTTTGGTGTCTTTCAACGATATTAACGGTCACAAAATCTGTAAAACGTTTCGCCTGTACTCGTCGTTTGTTTGGTTTCGGGGAAAGTGATGAGGAGGTACAGGAGCCGGCACAGAGCCCTCAACTGCTCTGAACAAGAATTTAAGGCGCTGATTTCGCAGCTTTGTTCGGAGAACGACGCATTATAATACATTCGGTTCTATATTGGTATCTGCTAGCGGTCGTGCTGTACTACTGTGATGACATCTTCCGGCTTCTTACGAAACTGTGCCGATCAGTGGCATATTCAGGGTGTGGGCATTGGGTCATGTTCCCATTCTGGGGATATAGATACGCCGTCAAAGCCTTGCGAATATGTTACCACCAGTGTTCTTTTGAAGCACGTTTTTACTAGAGAACACATGTTCCCAGTACCCGGGACTGCAAAATGTCAATAACAGTTTCACATAGGTTATTTAATGTATTCTAATATTATGCAGACATTGGCCATTGCCAGGTTTATTAATGATAGGGGGTCTAACATAATCGTTAATGTTGTTAGAATGCCAAACCTTCTTCCAGTCTGTATTTTTAGGGATCGTCTCCACGGTAATAGTTGTAGCGACGTCCGAGTTTTCACCTTTAAGTTCGATTAGGCACGCACGCACGCATGTACGCACGCACGCACACACACATGCCCTCTCACACGCGCACACGCACACATTATTTAGATAACATCGTGTCTAAGCTTTTTGAATCAGTGACTCGAATCCATTCAGGTTTTTTTCAGTGACGTCACAATTTGACGGTAGCCATGAAACAGCTCAAGCTCTTTCTACGAATACAAGTAACTAGAAAACATTCCCGTCCCCCGACTGGATAACTTAGTGGTTTGTACGTAACTATCACGATAGCACTATTTACAACATTTCACAGAAATATACATCTATGCCTCGGTACTTGGCACTGCCAATAAATATCTTGATGACTTCTGTGAATCCAACTTTCGACGTAATACTGCCAGTAATTCTATCGCCTATCGTCACCTTACCCTTGAGTTACGTAACTTGGGACAATCGTAGAAAAGACGAACGAATTCGTGAACAACTGTACATAATTTAAGCATAGCATTGCGGACAATTGTACGTAATAACTACAAAGGGTAATTCGACTGTTCGTAGAAAGGGTAACAGCGGGGGTGAATTTCGAAAATATAAAACTCTGACGACCCGACCACTGAAAGTTTGGCCCCTGAGATGCAAAGCGTCTAAGAGGAGTAGCATAGCATACATACATACGTACACACGTACGTACGTACCTACGTGCATACGTACATGTGTATGCACGTATGTACACACGTACATACATACGTATGCATGGTAGATTATAATTATTATTTGATTATGATTAAAATGTTGCACACACACACACACACACACACACACACACACACACACACACACACACACACACACACACACACACACACACACACACACACACACACACACACACACACACACACACACACACACACACACACACACACACACACACACACACACACACACACACACACACACACACACACACACATTTTATGCGTTCGTTCATATATATATATATATATATATATATATATATATATAGCTATCTATCTATATATATTTATATATATATATATATATATATATATATATATATATATATATATATATATATATATATATATATATATATATATATATATATATATATATATATATATATTATTTATTTATTTATTTACGAACGGACATACGCTCACGCACGCACGCACGCTCGCACGCACGCTCGCACGCACATCTAAATAATTACTTCTAAGTGAGAGGTCGTTATTGTCAAACGCTGACTCCATAAGACCCGAGTCACTGATCCAAAGATTCGACACAAATCGAGTTATTGATTCCAAAAGACTTGACTCGAGTGCTAACTTTAGTGACGTGATCAAAATACTGATATCAGTGCCCGCAGCATTAACGCTCACATATAACCTGATTTGGAAGAGCATGGCTAGAAATAGACCAGAAACTAGAACATTAATTCTAGTTAACCTTCGTTTATCTGTATCGATTTTCACCGGTAGATCCTGAGGAATAAGTAGGAGCCGGTCCGGCCGTACCGGCCATGGCCGGACCACTTTCCTAGCCTCAAAAATGCCCTGACAACTAGCAAATATGCCGTAAAAATTAAACATTGGTTCACAGCCTAAGCTTCCCGTGCCTTATATTTATATAATTAAACAGGCATATGCTTGCCTTCATTTGCAATTACTGAAACTACAAATTAGCACGCGATCGTATGCCAACGATTTGTATAGCTAATGTTTTAAGAACTCGGTAATAAAATTACCGTCAGCAGTCATCTGAGCTAGCCTATCGTCGGCCCGCGGTAGAAGTTTTACAAATCGAAGGATCAGCACTGTCAATCATGCATCACGTGAACTCTCCGCGGGCGAAACTAGATTCCCGCCCGCGATCGCTTCCCACCGAAAGACCGCGTCGTCTGCATCCTTGCGCCGTAGTAGATGAATTAGCGTCTTGTAGCCAAAATGCCAGCTAAAAAAAGAAAAATGAGGGAAAGGGAGAAAATGGCCGTTAGCTCGAAGTCAATACGATCTCTCTTCGCTCCTGTGTATGTTACTGAGCTAACTAACAGTATGCGTAATTAAATTCAGATGTTCAGACCGAGTAAATCTCTAAAATGTAATGTTGACCCATGACTGAGGTTGCCTATACTAGGTATCAATATAACTATGACCATGTTGAAAACATCTATTTAAACAATAATTTGATTAAGCCTGCGTAAGTTAAGGCCGATTTACACAGCGGTTTTTGCGCGGAAGAGCGACAAGTCTAGACATTTGTCACTGCGTCTGCAATCTAGTCCAACTACTTCGGGGAAATGTCACGGCGGACGCCAACCCCATTAACGCGTAGAACGAATAAACGCAGTCTTAACTTAGCTTGCGCCAGATTTAAAGAATAAAAATAATGAAAGAGGCATTAAATACCATATATGAATAACAAAACTCGTCAAAAAATCACCAAAACGTGATGCAAAACTACATCAAATTAAAGAACAGTTACAACATGTAACTCCTGAATCATCCCCAGACATTCGTTTATTGCGTCCTACGCGACGGACTGTTCGGGCATCAGCCATGCATAGCATCGTAGAAAATTACCCCGCCCTGAAAGAACTGTGGACATGGTCTCTGGACAACTGCTCAGACACGGAAATGAAAGCACGGATTCGACGTGTTGATTACCATATGATGAAATTTTATTTTTTATGGACTTGCTTTGGGCGAATGTATACTTCGTCATGCTGACAGCCTAAGCACAACTCTCCAAAGGCCAAACTTGTCAGCGGCCGGGGGGAGAGTCAAATGCATCCATGAATGTGAACACCTTGAGCAATTTACGCTCAGAAAAAACATTTGACTTGTTTTACGGCTTATGTCATGAGCAAAGCGGAAGAGAGAGACATTGAAGAACCTGCACTGCCAAGACGCTGAGCAGACACCAAAACAGCTATACACAGCCATATAGTATAAGGCTCTGGACCTCATCGTGTCGCTTATCAAAGATAGGTTCGATCAACGCGACTACAATGTATACATGAACTGTGAACAGCTCATCTTAGAAGCAACTGGTGGAGACGCATACAAAGATAAATTTCAAACTGTTACTAGTTTATATGGCTCCCATCATGATCAACGAGAGCTAGAGGCACACCTAAGCACTTTCACCCATAATATTCCGCGTGTGGATTTTTTACGTGAATCCAAATATCGTTTGGGTATATTTGGAAAATGTGTCTCTTTCGATCTTGCAAATGTCCAAGCCACGGTGAGGGAGAAATCAACCCAAACGAAGGTTTCATTTTGAATTTTTATACAGTGGAATCTCACTATTAAGGTCGCCCTCGGCACAGCGCCAAAGTGACCTAAATGGCGATGTGACCACATTAGCGAAACTAATTTCATATTCTTTAATGCTACATAAATAATGTTGGACTATCTTAGTGACCTTAATTGCGAATTGACTCTATTACCGAGGTGACCGTTAAGTGAGGTTCAGCTGTATTTGCCAGCAGGAGTGACTGGTGTACCTCGGTGTGCGTGTTCACGTAGATATAGGCCCTATTGATGGGAGCAGTATATCAGAAAAGTTAAATAAATGAATTGGAACAGTATTTGTTATGTTAAGCAGTGCTATCAAGTGCACTAAAGTAATACTTTCTCAAATTATCTGACGTCGGGAAACGGTTACCCGCTACCCCACCCCCGCTACCTCACCCCCACTACCCCACCCCGCTACCTCACCCCCGCTACCCCACCCCCGCTACCCAACCCCCGCTACCCCGCCCCCGCTCGACGCTACGTGCCTCTTTCGGTGCATCCCAGTTGGTTGGGCCGGGCGCTGACCGGACTACTTTCGATAGCACTGCTACGCCTCTGCTTACAAGAAAATGCTGTTACAAGATAGCTTTACGATATTTCTACGCAGAATAACATAAATAATCAAAATGTCAGCCAATTTTCGCATGGACGTTCTCCCTGGTATTTATCTTGTGCTTAGCGCAAGTAGAGGTGTCACATGATCGAGAAAGTACTATGACGTAGTCCACACCACAGAGATACAGTCTATATACATCGCAATGGTCCACACGCTAGTCGTGATTACATATTTGCATACCTCTATACTACAGAGTAAGACCAAATGTGCTTAAATTCAGCCAATTACTTAATGTTAAAAATGCTAAACAATTGTCAAAACTTGCTAATTTGGTAAAATATATAATGTCGTTGTTTCGTTTTTTCAATATGTACACCATTTCAGTTAATTACATTAAAATGTGTTGTATGAATTGTTTAATTAGCATACATTGTGTTCATGTTACTATGTATTACATGTTGTATTATATACATATTATATACATATTATACAGTTTCAAATACCTCGGAAGGGGTCGGTTGGAAACAATAAAACATTTGCCATAAACATGTACGTATACACACTCACGCACGCACACACGCACGCACGCACGCACGCACGCACGCACGCACGCACGCACGCACATCGGCTACATCTCCATTTGGCATAATCGTCTCCTGTCCATAGATGTGAGATGTAACGATTTCTTTCAATGTATTAAATACTGAAATAGGATGGTTATGAAACTTTGTTATCACAGACAAATCTTCCACCTGAACTTTAACACAACGAACCATTTTCTCGAGGTATCCACAGTTGTTCCAATATGACTTCCTTTTTCCGTTTTTGGAACACTTCCGACTTTCATTACTGCTGTAATTCTTCACAGAGACTCGCTTGTCTTCATTCCATTCACTTGGCTTTTCTGCGAAAAATACGAAGTTGGTTTCGGCGTAAGACAAACAGTAAAGGAAATTGGGGACAGGCGACTGGGGACATTCGCACCTCATTAATTTGAATGCAGACAAAACAGTAAGCTGAATCTGAGGCAGCCGGTCGTAAGATTCCATGGAAGATCAACACCGAACATCCAGTGCGTTAGTGCATCCTGCGCGCCAGCCTCCGTTCTCTAGAGGACCGCCCTCACATGCAGGCATTCGTACACATGCACGACACCAGAGGGCGGAACTAAACGCATCGCTCCAAGAGACAAATTCCACATTTTAGGGTTTATTTTGTTTGTCCAACGTACGCAACGTGTTTGGGGTATCATATCAGTGTTTGGGGTATCATATCAGTGTTTGGGGTATCATATCAGTGTTTGGGGTATCATATCAGTGTTTGGGGTATCATATCAGTGGTCATTAAGGGTAAATATTTTGACTCTCATTTCAGAGGAACTTACGTAACTTTAATTAATACTAATTTATGAATGAAATATGTTATTGAATTATGCTACATTACACTTTAAATAGGATACATTTGGTTTCACTGCATTAACTTGAACATTTAATGGAGTGAATTTAATTAAATTTTATATTAATCTAACACGTGGAATGAACCATGGAAAAGTGTAAATATTTAAATCCTCTCAACTTGAAAAGGGTACCTTGTTTGACAGATGTTTAAACGTGTTTAAAAGGGGGTCGTATTGATACTTTCTCAAGGATGGTATATTAGCAATATATTGAGTGCCCCCCCACCCGGACCAGATAATTTTGTGCACTATCTAACGACCCCGGAAGCATTAGTAGGCCCTACAGTTGTTTCCAACATAAACGAGTCTGGGGTTTCTGTGGTGTTTACCCCGACAGACAACAGCCAGGGATGTATTATGGTGTTTACCCGACAGGCACAGCGGCCCGGCATGTCTCGTGTGTTTACCCCGACATACAACAGCCCGATATGTATTATGGTGTTTACCAGACATACACAGCGGCCCGGCATGTCTCGTGTGTTTACCCCGACATACACCAGCCCGGAATATCTGTGGTGTTTGTCCTAGCAGACAGCTGCCCAGTATGTCTGCGGTATTTACCCAGACATACATCAACCCGGAATGTCTGCGGTGTTTACCCAGACATACATCAACCCGGAATGTCTGCGGTGTTTACCCAGACATACATCAACCCGGAATGTCTGCGGTATTTACCCAGACATACATCAACCCGGAATGTCTGCGGTGTTTACCAAGACATACGTCAACCCGGAATGTCTGCGGTATTTACCCAGACATACATCAACCCGGAATGTCTGCGGTGTTTACCCAGACATACATCAACCAGGAATGTCTGCGGTGTTTACCCAGACATACGTCAACCCGGAATGTCTGCGGTATTTACCCAGACATACATCAACCCGGAATGTCTGCGGTGTTTACCCAGACATACATCAACCCGGAATCTCTGCGGTGTTTACCCAGACATACGTCAACCCGGAATGTCTGCGGTATTTACCCAGACATACATCAACCCGGAATGTCTGCGGTGTTTACCAAGACATACGTCAACCCGGAATGTCTGCGGTATTTACCCAGACATACATCAACCCGGAATGTCTGCGGTGTTTACCCAGACATACATCAACCAGGAATGTCTGCGGTGTTTACCCAGACATACGTCAACCTGGAATGTCTGCGGTATTTACCCAGACATACATCAACCCGGAATGTCTGCGGTGTTTATCCAGACATACATCAACCCGGAATGTCTGCGGTGTTTACCCAGGCACACATCAACCCGGAATGTCTGCGGTATTTACCTAGACATATATCAACCCGGAATGTCTGCGGTGTTTACCCAGACATACATCAACCCGGAATGTCTGCGGTGTTTACTCCGACAGACGACAACCTGGGATGTCTGTAATGTTTATCAGACGATGCGGCAGGTGCATCGCCAGCTCTCGTCATCGATCCAAGTGCACTCGACCAAATTTCTCGGTAACTGCATTAAAGGTTTCTGTAGCAACGCATATTAAGCATGTTGCAAACGAACAACGGACGGTCCGCATTTAGTGGGCATGTGTAATATATATTCCTGATGGCCGAACCTGTCAGATCTTTCTCCGTTTAGGGTCTAATGGGTGAAATTGTTAATTTCTACTTTAACGCTGCTATTATAAGGGGCGTGGACAACAATACATAGAACTATTGATACATCGCAATAGTCGATGTGATGAAGCAATACTCTCGATAGTAAAATTAACTATCGATAGTAAAATGAAATATCGATAGTAAAATGAACTATAATAATTGTCAAAAACAAACAACTCCTCTGCAGCTCCCACAAAGGCATATATGTACTTTTTCCAATCTTCCCCCAGACCACCAACGTCTTCACCAAGCTATTCATACATTGTCTTCACTTCCTTCTATTCTACAGCGATATGTTCTTTACACCCCCACCACTTGATAGTCTAGCGGCCTATGGTCTCTGTTTCCTCGTCTGTCTATCACCACTGGCGTGTGCTGTGTTGTAACATTCTGTCCAGCTTCAGCTTTGTATACCTTAACCACCCACAGCTCCTTATTATATTATGGAATGACATGGTATACCATGTATTTCGTAATATAACTTGATTTTACATGGTAAACTATGACATTACATGGTAAACTGTGGTAGACCATGCTTTTTCATATATTGTGTACGGTAAATGTATGGTATACCGTCTGAGGCCCATACTCAAACATTATGCGCATTAGCTGTGTTACCAATAGTCGCTACCCAAAATATCATTATTTTGATCGCTAGACTGCGCATGTGTATTGATGCGGAATGCATCGCGGGATCTATTGTCGACGGAAGTACAACTTGTTCTCCAAATTAGAGAGTAGGAAAGAATTAGTTTCACCAAAGAATACAGCGTATCACCAATAACGTACCACCAATAACGCTCACTGGTATCAACAGAAATCACAACGCTAGCATGGGAACGCAAACATCGACTGATCTGATGTTTGAATAACTTCGAACGCGATTGAGCATGTATTGGCGTAGATACGCGATTGATTCACTACACGGTAAAAGATTAGCGCAAATTATGTCTTGCGCTTCCGTCAAAAACGTATCTATTCACCTTGGTGTTAGTGTTATATTACGGACCAAAGGCGCCAAGGTTAAACTCAGCTACTCACATTGGGGTTAGTGTTATACGACGAACCAAATGCGCCACGGTTAAACTCAGCTATTCACCTTGGTGTTAGTGTTATACGACGGACCAAAGGCGCCACGGTTTACCTCACCTATTCACCTTGTTGTTAGTGCTATATTACGAACCAAAGGCGCCACTATTAAACTCACCTATTCACCTTGGTGTTAGTGCTATATTACGGACCAAGGGCGCTACGGTTAAACTCACCTATTCACCTTGGTGTTAGTGTTATACTACGGACCAAAGGCGCCACGGTTAACCTCACCTATTCACCTTGGTGTTAGTGCTATATTACGGACCAAAGACGCCACGGTTAAACTCAGCTATTCACATTGGGGTTAGTGTTATACGACGGACCAAATGCGCCACGGTTAAACTCAGCTATTCACCTTGGTGTTAGTGTTATACGACGGACCAAAGGCGCCACGGTTAAACTCAGCTATTCACCTTGGTGTTAGTGCTATATTACGGACCAAAGGCGCTACGGTTAAACTCACCTATTCACCTTGGTGTTAGTGTTATACTACGGACCAAAGGCGCCACGGTTAAACTCACCTATTCACCTTGGTGTTAGTGTTATATGACGGACTAAAGGCGCCACGGTTATTCCGGGTAACATATATTGTCAACTGATCACTTCTGATATAATGATGGCAACTCCGTTATTTATTAAACCTCCTGCTGCATGCAGCAGCTTGCACCGCCCACACACTTCCTTGTCTTGTCTTCTGTTTCTTGAATGCCCAACACCCCCAGTCTCCTTTTGTGAATCATCTCCATTGCCTCGATTTATTTCCCTCTTAGACTGTTAGTCTTCATGTGTGGCTCGCTGCCAGTCTGACCATTCACTTCACTCTCTAAAGCCACAGCCAAGGGAAACGGCGCGGCGGACACGATATCATTTTCTTGTAGCAATGCTTGAACTATCATTCAACAGGGCTGGCCTGGCTGACCCGCTATAACGGATTATATTCACAGTGACTACTTGCTTACCAATGCTGGTGATTGTGATATATCCAGTACTATTTGCCCATAACTGGGAGCTGGATTTGTGAGCGTCGGGACGTGTCAACACGTCGGTGGGCTGTGCACACTGCACCTGTGGGGCTCCTGTCTGCTCCGATATCCCTAGCGGGTTACCCTGGGGCCACAAGGTGTCCAGTATCCATGGTGTAGCACTAGGATGTTGTGTTAGGGTCTTGTATATGGACAGCTATGTACCAGCAGGGGAACGTACTCACTCGACTCCCTTTTCACTCACGGGAGCTTCATGACATCTGCAGCTGTAGGCGAGAGTATGAAGCACATGGGCACAAACTACTCTACAGCACTAGACGCATTATACAGACCTGAGCAAACGTATCCACGTCATGTTGGCGATATATGTTAGTTCCGTTGATTTAGTTTTGTTTGTTAAGTTATTGACGTTTTCTGGACAAACATTGGTGGCCGTCTGGTGGACGACCGTTCGTGCAAGGCGAGCTGCCGCGGTGCGGACGCTGGCGGTGGCATTGTATGGAATGTACATGTAGGTATATATTCTGCTTTATTTTATTGAGTTAATTGTTTTAATGTAAGTCAAGTATACAATTGTTTCATACGCATTGTAATGATTGTATACGCTTATGAAATGTTACTCATAACTAATGAGTTAGAAAGAGAGTTCCCTAATCCTTGCCATTATTATGTGCAAATATCCGGTTCTGTCATAATTGGAAGAGCTGTTTGCCTCGAGGCGGTTGGGAAATCTTTTGCCAATAACAATAAAAAATTAAAAGTGCTAATAGCACAAACAATACTGATGATAAAGATGATAATAATAATAGTACAGGCCGTGCAAACAATGGAAAGAATGTAGTGTGCTCCGAGTGCGGCATTATATATGTTCTGTCCACTGCATGGCGCCACGTAAGGTGTCAAGTTTTTTTCGGAAGTTAAAATAAGTAAAAATAAAATGAATTTTACTTTGAAATACTTACTATGACACCCTACCAGAGACCATACACTTACATGCACTACTAAATAAAGACATTTAAACGCATTAATAACATTACCATTCAGAGCAACACGCTCATGATGTTAAATGGAGAAGGACGCCATTATTCTCATAGGCGTTATCACCATCCTGTCTGTATTATTTCGGCACTGCACCGCGTTTACATTATCAATCGTGCAAAACCTTAACCGCAATGCCGCACAGTCGGATGTCCTTCAGAAATCGAGATGCTGCCGTCGTCTACCAACCGCGCCTTCGTAACTGCCGTCAGGGCGACGCGTTGACGGGTAAATGTAACGTAAATGCACAAAACCTCATGTCGATAACTTAGGGACAACTCATCTTTTTTTTCTCACATCTCACATCACAGTGGCGCATATAGGATGTCGCAACGGGGCAGGTCATATATATATATATATATATATATATATATATATATATATATATATATATATATATATATATATAATGTTTTATATATATATATATATAATGTTTTATACATATATATATATATATATATATATATATATATATATATATATATATATATATATATATTATATATATATATATATATACATATATATATATATATATATATATATATATATATATATATATATATATTTATACATATATACATAATAAAATAATATATATATATATATATATATATACATAATATTATGTATATTATATACATATTATTATATATATATATATATATATATATATATAATGTTTTATATATATATATATATATATATATATATATATATAATGTTTTATATATATATATATATATATATATATATATATATATATAATGTTTTATATATATATATATATATATATATATATATATATATATATATATATATATATATATATATATATATATATATATATATATATATATATATATATATACATATATATATATATATACATATACATATATATATATATATATATATATATATATATATATATACATATATATATATATATATATATACATATATATATATATATATATATATACATATATATATATATATATATATATATATATATATATATATATATATATATATATATATATATATATATATACCTATATATATATACATAAATAAATTAAATGACGCGCCACGCCAAAACCAGGCGCTTGTCGCTAGATTTAGTTCGGCGCAGGAGCCTAAAACGCATGCCGTACCTTCAAATTGTCAAAACAGGGTTAACGACGGAATCGATCAGCGAAATTATCCATCTTTCCATAAATCCATTTATATATGCAGAAAGATTGTTCAAACTATTAATATTTAGCACTTTATTGAAGCCTCTGATTAGCGTCGCGGTTAAGAAGTCTGAAACAAAGCCATTTTTACGCGTTTTTGATCGACTGTCTTCGCTCACTTACAAGCGGGAAACCCTACATGTTATACATGGCTGGAAAGCTTATGACGTCAGCTACACGTGTGATTGGGAATCTCTTACTTTAGACCAATGGAACAGCTCCTATTATACATAATTTATCTAGCAACAAAGTGCTGTTGTTGCTATGGACGTTGCGAAACGCTCGCTGATTGGTCGAATACGTAAGGGCGCATGCGCAATCGGCTTGTTTACGCATTCCTTTCGTCTTTGTTCGTCTTTGTTTCGCACGCTTTTTTCGTCTTCCATTCGTTAAAAAATGGCACTATGGCATCGAAAAAAGCTTATTTAGCTACCGAGTTGGATCGTGCGAGGGGGAGCAATCTCGAGGACAGTAGTTTAGCTGCCGTGATTGAAAATTACTTCGAAGGCCGCGTCGAGCCCGTGGAAGTCGCCTCGGCAGGGGCAGGGCCAGGAGAAGACCACATTGTCATTGAGCCTGCACTGGTTGGCTCAGCGCCAGCGGGAGCGTACTTTCCAAATTGGGAAAACTGACATTGTGTAGTGTTATTATATATGTAATGTGTAAATAATGTTTTATTTTCAGATATTTCAGGGATTTACTTTAGGGGTTCGGCTCCCAGTGCTCGCGCGCGGTTGTGTCCGGGAATACCAAACCTGGTAGTAAATGAGGTGGCATTTTATTCCATTTGGAACTTTAAAAGTGCATGGTTGCTATGGAAGAAGCAATTTTTCAATGCCGTTTTTTAAAGCTGATTTTCTCAAAACTGTTATTCCAAGAACGTGAACACTTAAAGTGTAATATCTTGGCCCAGGAGTAAGATACACTGTTCATGTTGGTGTCATTTTAAAGCTGTGTATCTCCTCTATTTGAATCTGTAATAAAATGTTTTGTAAAATTGTCGACAAGAGCCTGGTTTTGGCGTGTGGCGTCACTATATATATAATTATATATATATACATAATAAAATAATATATATATATATACATAATATTATGTATATTATATACATATTATGCATATATATATATATATATATATATATATATATATATATATATATATATATATATATATATATATATATATATATATATATATATATATATAAAATACGATTTCCATACTTCTCTAGAAACCAGAGAGGACCATTTAAGGTCTTGAAAATACCTTTTTATACATTGTATACCACAAAACAACAAATTTCAACATTTCCATTTAAGCGATCAGCCGAATAATATGCTCCAAATGTTGGATTGCAACATACGTTTGCATCGAACTTTAACCAGACTGCCACCCAAAACAAAACAGTTCCAGATGGCAAGTGGACAAGGAAGCCATTGTCCAACAAACGTTTCATATATATGTATGTAAAAGAAGACCTGCCGTGTTTGTCACATTCTCGTGTCACTATATGAAATATAAATGTTTGTGTTTCTTTGGAATATTAATTGTTCCCTTCGTGGAAATTAAGAAAGTATACATGCTTAGGTAGACAAAAGCATCTCAGAAAGGCCATTTAACTAAGCAAGAGCACTTGATGTTATTATTAACCCGATGGACCAAATAACACCCATGGCATGCTCATTGTTTTCGGGCTTCACGTCAAAGTATTAGTTAGTCCATTGTCAGCTACGTGGCGCCACTGTTCTTACCCCTACATCGGTAGTTTTTGTTTACACCCCAGGCCAGGGGTATATGCCCCATATCCCACAGCTTCCCTCCCCCTCCTATCCCCCTCCCACGTCCCTTCCTTCTCTCTCTCCCTCACCTCCCCTTCCCTTTCTTCTCCCCCTCCACCTCCCCCTCTCCATTCCACCCTCGCGTGCGAATTTTACAATATCACCGGGTACGACAATAGGTTGATGTCAACAAATTATCTGTAGGTCAACGAAACCTATACAATATTTGCATTGCAATGTTTTCTTTTATTTAATAGTGTTGGTGAATCGAAAGAAATGTTTGCATATATGTGTTTAATACGCGTTAATATACAGTGTTTTGTTTTGGAATTATTGTAACCATATATTGACAGCATTAGCAAAATCCTACTAAAACTATGTTAACAACCACGTTGGAGACAGCCAGAAAACTAATCCAAAACGATTCTGGTCATTTATTAAGGCAAATAAACGAGAAAACATTGGCATTCCCACAGTTCGAGTAAATGACCAACCAATAATTAATGATCGAGATAAAGCAAATGCCCTAAACAACCAATTTAGCTCTGTATTTACCCAAGAAAAGCACCCCATCCCCCAAATAGCCCCCTCTACTTACCCCAATATCCTCCTTCTCGAAATTGGCATAGATGGCGTAATAAAGCAGCTGGAAATCTAAACCAGAACAAAGCTACAGGCCCAGATGAACTCCCAGCCAGAGTCCTTAAAGAAACTGCAAAGCAGATAGCTCCCATCATCACCCAAATTTTCCAACAGTCATACAGCACAAGTAGACTTCCTAACGACTGGCTACAAGGATTAGTAACTCCTATACACAAAAAGAGCCACAAATCTGACCCGGCTAACTACAGACCCATATCACTAACCTGCATCCTCTGTAAAGTAATGGAACATATCCTAAGCAACATGTGGAAACACCTGACAAGCATAACATCATTCTCCACTTCCAACACGGATTCCAGTCGGGACTGTCTTGTGAATCTCAACTCATTGAGACAGTCCACGACTGGATGACTGCTATGGACAACAAGACCCAAATTGACGCAATCCTGCTTGACTTTGTCAAAGCCTTCGACAAAGTGCCTCACCTACGTCTTCTATCAAAATTTACCTCCTACGGAATCACTGGAAACACTCAAAATTTGATCAAATCTTTTCTATCCAACCGCAAACAGAGAGTCTCAGTTAACGGTGTCCCACAGGGTTCAGTTCTAGGACCTGTCCTCTTCTTACTCTACATAAATGACATAAATGGGAACATCAAATCTTCTATACCCCTTTTTGCAGATAATAGTATTATATATCACAAAATTTCTTCCAAAACCGACCACGAAATTCTCCAAACTGACCTAAGCCAACTCCAAACATGGTCAGACAAATGGCAAATGGAATTTAATGTATCTAAATGTGTCCACCTTCCAATAACAAACAAAACTAAACCCAGCACACACAAGTACTCACTTTCCGGCCAGCCATTATCCCCTGTATCTCGGAGTAAAATTGGATTCCAAATTAACCTGGACAAATCACGTCACTGACATAACTTCAAAATCTTTGAAATGTTTAGGCATGATTAAACGAACTCTTGGCCCATGTAAACCCGAAGTTAAACAAACAGCCTACAACATGCTAATCCGGCCAAAACTCGAGTACTCTTCACCCATATGGAATCCCCACACCTTTTCACAAGTTAAAAGCCTTGAAAGAGTGCAACACTCTGCTGCCAGATTTGTTAAACATGATTACACACGGAACACACATCCAGCAGATCTAATTACTGCCCTTGGATGGCCAACCCTCGAACAAAGACGCATTATTAAACAAGCCACAACCATCTACAAAATTATAAACAACATTATTGAGATCACCCCCCCTCCATGCCTACTAACCCGCTCTCGAACCCGTGGACAATACGTAGCCCCCAGGTGTCGTATAAATGCAACGGTCTTTTCATTTTATCCCCGAGCCATTCGCATAGGGAATATGATTCCACCAAAAATTACCAACATAAAACACCCAAAATCATTTCAAGAAGCTATTATGGAACTCCCTTTCACCACACCTCTTCACCTAAACTGCCTTTAAAACACAGTGCTCAGCGTAAACTTATCCATGGTGTGGTTATGGAGACTGTCTATGTATGCATGTGGCAAGGCAGCGACAGTATCCATACACATAACCAACCTATTAAAACTTTTCGTTTAACATCCTATATATAAAATAAATAAAACTATCAGATAAAAACCATTTCAGCAACATTAATGATACTAGTCTTTTAGTCGAATGTACCACCCACAGCGCACGCGCTACTGCGTTAGCCCAAGTTTGGGCTGTTTGGAGTAAACCACTTGAGACTTGAGACAAACTATATGAATTAAAGTATATTTAATATATGGTAGCAGTGTGGATTTATTTAAAACTATTTTTTTTATTTAAACGGTAGGCATCACATCTAGATATACTATTGATTTCTTTCTTTGTTCACCTGATGAATGCGGCGTTAAAAAGCAATACTGTTATGTGTTATAAGTTCAACACAACTGTTTGTTGTAATGCAACATTTTGAATATACTTTTCTCGTCGAAACGTTGGTTGAACCGATTTCCACAACGTGGCGCCACTCTAACTAAATATTGGCAATTTTTACGCATTTGTTTTGTGGTACACAATATCTAAAAAGGTATTTTAGGTGCTTAAATAGTTCTGTCTGATTTCAAAAGAAGTGTATGCATTAGAATATATGTGAAGATTTTGAGGGTAAAACGCGGAAAATGCGTTTTTTTAAAGAAAAAAATATTGTCTTTCATCCTCGTAGTATAAATGGAAACTTGTATGCTTGATATTGGAATATCTTAAAGCAAATTGTAGCTGACATCGTATAATTTATTGCAGATTTCAAATGTGAAATTTCATCCATTCGGAAATGTTGCCCATATCGGCGTTAATCATGTTTTGACTGGGTGAGATGTGGCAGGAATTTAAGTGCAACTCCACAACTAATACTTAACAATAACAACCAGAGCTAATTTAATGTTTATTATTCATTATATTGAGGGCTTCGTAGCAGTCTTTCGGTCTGTCTGGACTATGATGTAACAGCACCTTTAACTTCACAGTGCTGAAAATAGTGTGTGGTGGATTCTTACTCGACGTTCACCAATATCGAAACTGGGACATTCACGTTCACATTCAATTATTCATGTTATACAAAACATTCAATGGTGCCATTATACAGGGAATAGTGCACTGGTGTGGGTTATGAAGTACACACTGCTTCAAACTGCAATTTGTTTACCTTTCTAAAACAAAACTTGAATTTGTTTCAGATTAGTATGTGGGGAACCTACTAGGCTACAATAAAAGTATTGCAAATTATATCAACATTTATTACAGTATTTTTATGCAACAAAAATAAAACATGAAGTAAAAATCCACGTGTCAAGTACAAATCCATGCGTCAAGAACACTATAATATATTATGGTCAAAACGATAATTAAGAGTTATTTAATAGTGGTATTACATGAAGTCAGAAATACCTAATGGCATCAATATAATCCTAGTGTCAGGAATGGCATTCATTCACTCTGCCATATATAGATGATAAATTATGAATCAAACGACTCATATCTACGTATATAAAATTGAATGTGATGTGTTGACCACAATTAGTGAAAATACAGACAATTCTGCTCTACTTTGTAATGGAAAGTTGAGCAATCAATACATTTTTTTGCATTTTGTTCTAGACATGCATCAAATACAAATCCATGATACAAATGGTCGTGACATTTTAATATTCAGGATTGAGACCAGTGTGTACATTATTTTTAAATGTATACATTACAGATGCAGTTTCATCTTAATCATGATTCACATCCCTGACACAACCTGTACTTTAAAAAAAATACTGGTCTAAAAAAGGGGTAACATTTTTAATGCGACAACAAAAAGTCCAAATGGAACCCTCAAGTTTAACTGGAGAGGCAATGTGTTCCTAAAATGCTCTCAACATAATTTGTCACAAATAAAAAGTTAAATTACTATATATATATATATATATATATATATATATATATATATATATATATATATATATATATATATATTATAATAATGGATTTGTACTTGATTGTGAACAAATATGGTTAAACTTCGACGACCTCACACAGATAGGCTTTTCCTTGAAACCATTGATACGTTTTCTTTGGGAACTTTATTATAATTATAAGTTATGTATATTTAAATATGTATATGCCTGCAGGGCCACGACGTGCTTGCCTACAATCACTGAAACATTTGTCCATGTGCTGAGTTTAGTAGCAATATATTTAGGCATCAACCCACTTGTTGCTCTGGTGATCAACTCGTACAGTTAGTTTGTATTGCATTCACATACTGAGCTTCACAGGCACAACTTCTGGGACCAACAACTTAATCTACTGGCTGACAGAATGTCCATGTTTACTGATAAAAAATAACACGATACCGTTCACACAGAGTGATTGTCACAATGTTCACACAGAGTGACTATCACAATGTTCACACAACCATCAAGGCCATCACAAGTGTTCCTGTGAATCTCTGAGACTGTCACAATGTTATTGTTCTCCTTGTTTGTTGCAACGTGTCCAGTTGTTATTGTTCACACAGCCGTACAGGCCATCATAAGTGTTCCTGTGAATCTCTGTGACTGTCATAATGTCATTGTTCTCCTTATTTGTTGCATTGTGTCCTGTTGTTATTGTTCACACAGCCGTAAAGGCCATCATAAGTGTTCCTGTGAATCTCTGTGACTGTCATAATGTCATTGTTCTCCTTGTTTGTTGCATTGCGTCCAGTTGTTATTGTTCACACAGGCATCAAGGACGTCACAAGTGTTCCTGTGAATCTCTGTGACTGTCACAGTGTCATTGTTCTCCTTGTTTGTTGCAACGTATCCAGTTGTTATTGTTCACACAGCCACCAAGGCCATCACAATTGTTCATGTGAATCTATGTGACTGTCACAATGTCATTGTTCTCTCCTTGTTTGTTGCATAGTGTCCAGTTGTTATTTCACCTAGTCTCACCATGATTCGTTGCAGCAGAGGTTCATCACCAGAGTCTCATTACTGAACTCCTACTGAAGTAGCTCGATCAGTTTTTGAGAAACGATAATAAATTGTATGTATTTGTCTTCTCAAATGATGTTACATCTTGTTTGATTCGGTGAAGTGGTTCTTGTCTTTTCACTAAGTGGTGTAGACGACATCTGGGAAGTGATTCGTGTCTGAGTTGTGTTGACATCTTCTGTGAAATGTGTGTCTCTGTTGCCTCTGTCATATCTCTGTGCTTCCTCGGTCAAGGCAGTTCAGCTGAAACAATAACAACAACATCATTGTGGTTAGTGAGTGACTCATGCATTCCATTGAACAACTGGCATAGTCTAAATTGCCAATGACACGGTTGCTGCAAGTTCTAATTGTTTTTAAGAAAGCAACTTTTAGCCAAATAGAAAACTTTCACGGTAATACAATCCATAACTTCACACATACTGGTGATATTTTATTCACAAAATGTGATAATTAACAGCGATCTTGCAGACGGTTCTGCTAATGGTTCTTTCTAAAAGTTCTACAAGAACCCCCTGCGAGATCGCTGTGAATTAATATATTTAGTGACAAAGATAGTAATCGACTGTATGTGTAAAGTTGTGGATTTTATTACCGTGGTTTTTTATTTAAATTTTTATTTATTTTTTAAATTGCTTTTTAAAAAGAATTAGAATTGAGAGCAACTGTGTCAGTGGCAATGTTGTGTTTTTAGTTGAATCTGCATGGAGAATTTGGAAACATATTTGATCATAACAATTCTGAAGATTGACAAATATGCCATTTAATTTTGAATCCGTTAATCAGAGAAACTCTTTAACCAGTGACCAGTATCATTAATGGAAAATGTAAATCAACAGCAGAATATGTTCTAATGTATTTGCCATTACTGTGTTGTATTACATACAGTAACCAACTTTTACTTGACATTTACTCTTACCGGTCTATGACAGCTGGGACTTCCATGGTCTGTGACAGCTGGGCTTCCACGGTCTGTAACAGCTGGGACTTCCACGGTATGTGACAGTTGGGACTTCCACGGTCTGTGACAGCTGGGACTTCCACGGTCTATGACAGCTAGGAGTTCCACGGTCTGTGACAGCTGGGACTCCCATGGTCTGTGTCAGCTGGGACTTCCAAGGTCTATGACAGCTGGGACTTCCATGGTCTGTGACAGCTGGGACTTCCATGGTCTGTGACAGCTGGGACTTCCACAGTCTATGACAGCTGGGACTTCCACAGCCTGTGACAGCTGGGAATTCCACGGTCTATGACAGCTAGGAGTTCCACGGGCTGTGACAGCTGGGACTCCCATGGTCTGTGACAGCTGGGACTTCCATGATCTATGACAGATGGGACTTCCACGGTCTGTGACAGCTGGGAATTCTAGAGTCTATGAGAGCTGGGACTTCCACGGTCTGTGACAGCTGGGACTTCCACGGTCTGTGACAGCTGGGACGTCCACGGTCTGTGACAGGTAGGACTTCCACGGTCTGCGACAGCTGGGACTTCCACGTTCTGTGACAGCTAGGACTCCCACGGTCTGTGACAGCTGGGACTTCCACGGTCTGTGACAGCTGGGACTTCCACGGTCTGTGACAGCTGGGACTTCCATGGTCTGTGACAGCTGGGACTTCCACGGTCTGTGACAGCTGGGACTTCCACAGTCTATGACAGCTGGGACTTCCATGGTCTGTGACAGCTGAGACTTCCACAGTCTGTGACAGCTGGGACTTCCACGGTCTATGACAGCTGGGACTTCCACGGTCTATGACAGCTAGGACTTCCACGGTCTGTGACAGCTGGGACTCCCATGGTCTATGACAGCTGGGACTCCCACGGTCTGTGACAGCTGGGACTTCCACGGTCTGTGACAGCTGGGACTTCCACGGTCTGTGACAGCTGGGACTTCCATGGTCTGTGACAGCTGGGACTTCCACGGTCTGTGACAGCTGGGACTTCCACAGTCTATGACAGCTGGGACTTCCATGGTCTGTGACAGCTGGGACTTCCACAGTCTGTGACAGCTGGGACTTCCACGGTCTATGACAGCTGGGACTTCCACGGTCTATGAGAGCTAGGACTTCCACGGTCTGTGACAGCTGGGACTCCCATGGTCTGTGACAGCTGGGACTTCCACAGTCTATGACAGCTGGGACTTCCACGGCCTGTGACAGCTGGGACTTCCACATTCCATGACAGCTGGGACTTCCACGGTCTATGAGAGCTGGGACTTCCACGGTCTGTGACAGCTGGGACTTCCACAGTCTATGACAGCTGGGACTTCCATGGTCTGTGACAGATGGGACTTCCACGGTCTGTGACAGCTCGGACTCCCACGGTCTGCAACAGCTGGGACTCCCACGGTCTGCGACAGCTGGGACTGGGTCTGTGGTACTTGTCTCTTATGTTTGTGATATCCAAGTTGCTGCCTGGTTCTGCAACATGATATCACTCACACTGTTACAACTCCAGAGCTACCAAGTAACATTGTACAAAGAGGCATATATCTACCACTGTTCATTATGTGAAGGGGTAGATAAAAATCTAGCACAGGGGGCCTTGAGCCGCAGTTGCAAGGGGGAAGTGTAGAAGGGGGCTCCCTCTTCTAGATGAATATTTTTTTATTTAGGGTATATTTACTTAATTCTTTTTCTGGTGTTTTTAAGTTAAATTGTGGTTTGGTAGTATATTTGGATTCAATCTGAACATATTTTATTGTTTGAAACTTTGAAAATACAGTGTGACTGTAGGTTTGGGTTAAAAAGTGGTAGATCATGAAATTATGTAAAAACTGAAGAAAAGGTGGTAGTGTTACTGCCAAAGCGGTAGAATCGACACCAGGCATGGATTAATTTAAATTGTTAATTTGTTAATTGAATTAATTTAAGTTAATTTAATTTACTTATTTAGAAAGGCTAATTTAATTCAATTTAATTAATTAACTTTACAAAAATGGGTTAATTTAATTTAATTGACAGATTCCCAATTAACTCTCAATTACGTGCTCATTTAGCAGTTAATATTATTGGATAGTTCACACCCATGTTATCTCTGTGTTTCCAGAAGGTTTGCTGTCACTATTCTAGTCACTAGCCTGAGAGAGAGAGAGAGAGAGAGAGAGAGAGAGAGAGAGAGAGAGAGATCAGGCTAAGGCATGGGTGAAAGGGAGGTAAAACATCACAGAGCACAAATGCCCTGTACCAACTGGGTTGGGCTGGTCATTCAGGCATCTGTGAATTGGAGGAAGGCCTAGACAATATAATGTCATCTGGTAAGGTGATAAGTTGATGGCTACTCTTGGTTTCTGCAAGTCTCTGTTTAAAGTAAACATTTGGGGCTGGCATCTTGCAGCCAAGTGGATCTATGGGGCCATTAGACCTATGAATCTATAATATTATTTTGTTCGAGTGTTTATATAACTGTTAATGGGGTGACGGAGAGAAAGGTAATATAGCTTCAGCTTGATATCTTTTTATAGAGCCAACTTATATCAAAAGCATGCCATAAAATAAAAATGTTTAACAAGTATTTGCAACTTTTAAAATGTTATCAAATGCCCCAGAAAGAAATGTATTGCAAATATTGTATGAGCAAATCCCATTCCAACAAAGTTACAAACACATTTCTGTCTTGTGATTTTAGAACTGTTTTAAATGTGTAAACATTTCTACACGATTTATTTGTTAATTGAATTAAAAGTAATTGTTAATTTAATTGAAGAATTTGGGAGGTTAATTTAATTGACATAATAAATGTGTGAGGTTAATTTAATATAATAATTTTGAGTTAATTGTAATTTAATTAATCAACATTTCAACACCTCTGCAACTAGAAATAAAATGGACTAGCTAAATATATTTTACGTCAACACAAATATATTTGAACTAGAAATAAATT
>OY759261.1:32867458-32899958 GCA_963662155.1 Lamellibrachia columna | reverse complement strand
CTGCTTTCTCTTGTACAAAGATCTTCTACTTACTTGTACTACAGTCTGTGACTACTGGAACTTCTTCTGCTTTCTCTTGTACAAAGATAGTCTACTTACTTGTACTGCAGCCTGTGACTCCTGGAACTTCTTCTGCTTCCTCTTGTACAAAGATCTTCTACATGCTTGTACTGCAGTCTGTGACTACTGGAACTTCTTCTGCTTTCTCTTGTACAAAGATCTTCTACATGCTTGTACTGCAGTATGTGACTACTGGAACTTCTTCTGCTTTCTCTTGTACAAATATAGTCTACATGCTTGTACTGCAGTCTGTGACTACTTGAACTTCTTCTGCTTTCTCTTGTACAAAGATCTTCTACATGCTTGTACTGCAGTATGTGACTACTGGAACTTCTTCTGCTTTCTCTTGTACAAAGATAGTCTACTTACTTGTACTGCAGCCTGTGACTACTGGAACTTCTTCTGCTTTCTCTTGTACAAAGATCTTCTACATGCTTGTACTGCAGTATGTGACTACTGGAACTTCTTCTGCTTTCTCTTGTACAAAGATCTTCTACTTGCTTGTACTGCAGTATGTGACTACTGGAACTTATTCTGCTTTCTCTTGTACAAAGATAGTCTACTTACTTGTACTGCAGCCTGTGACTCCTGGAACTTCTTCTGCTTCCTCTTGTACAAAGATCTTCTAGTTGCTTGTACAGCAGTATGTGACTACTTGAACTTCTTCTGCTTTCTCTTGTACAAATATAGTCTACTTACTTGTACTGCAGCCTGTGACTACTGGAACTTCTTCTGCTTTCTCTTGTACAAAGATAGTCTACTTACTTGTACTGCAGCCTGTGACTCCTGGAACTTCTTCTGCTTCCTCTTGTACAAATATCTTCTAGTTGCTTGTACTGCAGTATGTGACTACTGGAACTTCTTTTGCTTCCTCTTGAACAATTACATGAATTTTAGGTCAGTTGATTCATTTATTTAAATGTCAAATGTAACATGTGGGCAGATTACACTGATAATATGAAATCCACATGAACTATAACATGTAAATGTGTGCTATTGGGATTGCTATTAAAATAAAATATTTAAACAAATTATTGAACCCAATTATCATTACATAACTATACATTCATTAACAGCTTAATGGTGTGCATATTTAATATGAAACTATGTATATATCACACATCTGCTACATCATAACAACATTTTTATAAAATACACAAGAATAATTTGTTGATATATCTAAAGATATAAAAATTATTGTTAGTTGAATACCTTGATATGTATATGGCCTCATGTTTGTTGTGTTGATGGCTGAAGTTGACACTGTGTGTTTAGATGTCAAAGACCATAGTGGGCGTTTTCCAGCCAGACCTACAATGTGCAAATGAAATAAAGACATTCATATTATATTACCATAATTATAATCCAAAATTGTTGCCTAGTTATGTATAACTAATTTGCTGTTAGCTGTTTGTTTTAGTGTATCACTTTGTAGACGAGTCTAAGTCCTTTACAACATGTCAGACAGCAGTAATTTGGCTGCAGACAATAATGTTTAATCGATTGTCTATGACAGTCTAATTATTCAATCACCATACCTCTAGGTCAGGAGGCAAATCACCAACGCATTCCGCCACTTTGGTAGTTTTATGTTTCACTTATTTTATTTGTTACTGGGAATGTGTCTAGTAAACAACTCTACAGTGTAGCTACAGGCAAACATCGTATCAGGCCTACACATGATTTTGTATCTCCTGGAATGTCACCCCAGTTATTTTCCCCTTGTCTTCACCGATGGAGCATCTTTAACTCCAAGACCATGTCCCACACCCCTGTCATAGTGCATCTTTACCTCCACGACCATGTCCCACATACCTGTCATAGTGCATCCACCAAAATTACACTGTTTATTAGTGGTCACATCCATCCTCCCTGAAACCAGACTAAACATTGAATTATAATTTTATCACAACTACACATAATGACACTTATATTTCTCATTTAGTTCATGTGATGTCTAATTAAGTTGTCACATGAAGGCAATGTGCACGCATCGGTGTGGAATTTAAACTCAGTAATTACACATTTATTTTAAACGACATATAGTAATAAATGTATGTTCCACAGATCTTCTCTTCACTGAATTCATGACAATTAGAATGAAAGTACCCCTTATTTATAGCAAAAAATAACCAGCTCTTTGTAGGAAAATACTACATCAGGTGGATCTGTATATGTGATGTAATTTTCTAAGACATATCATTAAAAAGTGGACATTACTTTTCCCATGAGGAATTCAAATAATTGATGTTACTGGTAGAAAGACAAGAGGAAGATGGACATTAAGATGGAGGGAGTTAGGAGATGTCTCGAGAGGGCAGAGTTGACCAGCCAAGAGTGGAAGAGAATGGCACAAGATGATTCGTTGAGAGGGGGAACAGTAGTCCCACACTGCAAGGGTCCATGGGGAAGAAAAAGAAATGTTGCAAAATAAAAAAAAATAATGCTACTAGAATTTGTCACATTAATCTGAAGATAAAAGTATGTGTCCTTACCCCAAAGAAACTGTGTCAACGTCTCACTTGCTCACTGTCAACTGACGAATTGGTCACCTTGGTACTTCATCCTATCTGTGACGCCACTGAACTAACTGATCAGTTCATCTCCACTCAAGAGATGGTGGATGTCGCCCTTTAGTGTTTATACTGGAGTGTCATCAGCTGTGATGTTTTAATGTGCGACGTCCTTACCTGCTATACCTGAACTAAGACATGCAAGAGAACATGTGCAACAAGTCAGTTTCACCGCAGTCAGTGCTGTTTACCCCTCACTGATTGGAGGGCAGTGCAAGCAGAAATATAAAGAGGAGAGTTAAAACCTACGGGAAGCAAACATAAATATAGAGAGGAGAGTTGAAACCTACAGGAAGCAAACATAAATATAGAGAGGAGAGTTGAAACCTACAGGAAGCAAACATAAATATAGAGAGGAGATTTGAAACCTACAGGAAGCAAACATAAATATAGAGAGGAGAGTTGAAACCTACGGGAAGCAAACAGAAATATAGAGAGGAGAGTTGAAACCTACGGGAAGCAAACATAAATATAGAGAGGAGAGTTGAAAGCTAAAGCAACAAAACTGAAATAATTCAAACTAACACATAATCAATATACTTCAGTGTACCTGACTGACCTGGTGTGCTGCAACTCCCGTGCAGATATGCCATGCTGAAGGTGCGGGAGCCATTGCAAAACCCCAAGTTGAGATAGGTATGGAGTCCTGTTTTCAGTTGTATTGAACCATGTCTGCAAGAAAACAAACCAATATCATCATCAGTAGATAGTAGCCACTTGTTTGGTTACACACATGTACAGTAGTTGATGTAATGCTTGCTTTGTGACCAGTGGCGTATTTAAGGGAGGGAGCCATGGTCCCTCTTGGCTTAGATTTGACTTGTTCCATATGTAACCTGTTCTACAACTACATGGTGGCTTGGTAAACTACTGGGTGACTAAGTTTGACCCCCCTATTTGGCCTCCCCCTTTGGCCTCCTTTGCTCCCCCCTTGGCCTCCCTCTTTGTGATATCTTAGATATTGTTGTAGTGAACAGCCACTTTGGGTATAACTACCTGTCCCTAAATAGGAAGACATTGCTTAATTAACAGCCTGTATATTCCAAATGTGGACAATTCAAATTAATGAAATAGGGCAAGTGAAGCTACAAAGTGTACTAGAAGTGTAGCTACAAAGTGTACTAGAAGTGTAGCTACAAAGTGTACTAGAAGTGTAGCTACAAAGTGTACTACCTAATTGTTTCTACTTGTGAGTAATAAGCAACATCATTTTCAACTGCTAATGCTCGTGGCTTGCCAGTGACATTGTATACTTGTGTGATGTTGCCAAAGTAGTCACAACACTGTATATGCCTCTGGTCTGTAACAAAGACATTTGACATTCGATAAAGCAGAGTGGGCAAATAGACATTGATACGTAGAGAATACAAATAAAACTTTCTTTAGTTAAATAATTAAATTGGTTTTGCAAATGAAAGTCTGTTTCACTGTAACTGCAAGTGACTGTTTCTTATTGCTTGTGCATTGTCAGTTCCTCAGTTAAATATGCTTTGCTTATGACAGTCTTAAAATAATTAAAAGCATATTTAATGCTACACCATATATGATTAATTGTACATACTATTTTACATGTGTTAAGAATAGATTGGGTTAATAACATATTTTTTTGCGATTTGGGGCATTATAATTGTCTTAGGACTTCACTTGGATGAATACATTGATGACATAATAATATATATGGCTTATACAATACTTTTCCTCGATTTATTTTTTTGTAACATGAAAAAGCTTTTAGGGATTGTATTAAAACCTATGACACTACGTGACGTTGGTTTTATGGAAGAAGGGGTAAGTTTAAGTTAGCTTAGGCTTTCCACAAAACATCGTTTATTTTCAGATCGCCGTTCATGGGTGCTAACTTTGGTAATTGTGCAATCATGGCACACGTGCAAGCACATATCCAAGCGCACGTACACGTGCACACGTACACAGTCATAATTTATGTGATCCTAAAATTACTACTTCAGTGGGACTTCACTTTTATACTGTATAATTGTGTCAACCATGCCAAGGAAAGCAAAAGGTCCCAACCAAGGAAAAAGAAAACCTCTCGTAGACTCACTATCCCTAAAAAAACACCATTGGTGCCAGTACGTTGCGAGCAAATGATCTTCAAGTTTGAATGAAGAAGAAACAAATTGGAATGAAGAAGAAACAAATTGGAATGAAGAAGAATAATCATTTTCTAGATATTCCACTGTTCTCAGTGTGTCGGAGACAGGAGTTCAACTTACGGTAGTTACCCCAACACAACCAGCTGCTGTTGCCGTTGTAGTTGATGGATACACAATATATCAGATTATTCCCATGTGTTGACACAATCTGAGTGTGTCCACTTCCATCCAGATTCACCTTCCAGATACCAGCTGATGATCCATATTTTGATGAATAAATCAACAGTCTAAAATGATACATTTAAAACAATGTAATATTAATAATATGACATATCAAGCAGAGTTAGTGAGATATTAAAGAGAACAAATGAGTGCTAAATTCTGAAGGTTGATTGATTAGTTAATAGGCATTAGTGATTAAAATTAAATTTGGTGCTCCAATCAGGAAACATAACGAAATATAAAGTCATCGCAGCAAAATGCAAATAGTTACTTGACGACCGAGTGAACATTATGACAGAATGCTGTAAACACCAATATTGTGGCCCTTCTGGTGTGCTAATCATCATCTAAACAGACGCAACACAGTTATTTCGTCATCTGTTTTTCGAAACATATGAAGACAACAAATTAGTTACGCTAACATAAGCATACAGATTAACGAGTCTGAAAACGTGTCCCGGCGGCATCCTAGTGGCATCATTATAACGACCGTTGCATATATCGTCGATCGTAAGCCATGCTTTGTGTTAGTAACCACTGCTTAACTGTGTATATAAATATTTTAATGTGATATACAGTAATGTTGGACAACACATATTGTGGCCTTTTTGTGGTATGACAACATAATTATCGTGTTTGGCCGTAACAAGCATATGCTAGCTACATTGATACGCTAGCTACGTAGAATGTAATGTATATTTAGCATTCTAGAATCAAGATTTGTGATAAAATTAATAAGTATTTCTTCATCAAATACACATGGGAATTGTTGTAGACTACTTGCTGCATTCTGGTAATTAAGTGTTTTTACCAAATATATCTAACATGCAATAACATCTAAACAAATAAAATATTAAAGTGTGTAGGTGTACAGATATTAACATTGTAAAGAGTACAAGTTGTAAAAGTGTGTAGATGTACAGGTATTAACATTGTAAAGAGTGCAAGTTGTAAAAGTGTGTAGGTGTACATGTATTAACATTGTAAAGAGTACAAGTTGTAAAAGTGTGTAGGTGTACAGGTATTAACATTGTAAAGAGTACAAGTTGTAAAAGTGTGTAGATGTACAGCTATTAACACTGTAAAGAGTACAAGTAGTAAAAGTGTGTGTGTGTGTGTGTGTGTGTGTGTGTGTGTGTGTGTGTGTGTGTTTGTGTGTGTGTGTGTGTGTGTGTGTGTGTGTGTGTGTGTGTGTGTGTGTGTGTGTGTGTGTGTGTGTACAGGTATTAACATTGTAAAGAGTACAAGTTGTAAAATTGTGCAGGTGCACAAGTATTAACAGTGTAAAGAGTACAAGTTATAAAAGTTTGTAGGTGTACAGGCATTAACATTGTAAAGAGTACAAGTTGTAAAAATGTGTAGGTGTACAGGTATTAACACTGTAAATAGTACAAGTTGTAAAAGTGTGTAGATGTACATATATTAACATTGTAAAGAGTACAATTGTAAAAATGTGTAGGTGCACATGTATTAACATTGTAAAGAGTACACGTTGTAAAAGTGTGTAGGTGTACATGTATTAACATTGTAAAGAGTACAAGTTGTAAACCTGTGTAGGTGTACAGGTATTAACATTGTAAAGAGTATAATTTGTAAAAGTGTGTAGATGTACAGCTATTAACACTGTAAAGAGTACAAGCAGTAAAAGTGTGTGTGTGTGTACAGGTATTAACATTGTAAAGAGTACAAGTTGTAAAAGTGTGTAGATGTACAGCTATTAACACTGTAAAGAGTACAAGTAGTAAAAGTGTGTGTGTGTACAGGTATTAACATTGTAAAGAGTACAAGTTGTAAAAGTGTGTAGGTGTACAGGTATTAACATTGTAAAGAGTACAAGTTGTAAAAGTGTGTGGGTGTCCAGGTATTAACATTGTAAAGAGTACAAGTTGCAAAAGTGTGTAGGTGTTTATGTATTAACATTGTAAAGAGTACAAGTTGTAAAAGAGTTTAGGTGTACAGGTATTAACACCGTAAAGAGTACAAGTTGTAAAATTTGAATTGTACAATATTAGCAATTTGCTTTCTACACATGTTTACAATGTGTATATTATACAAGCTACATAAAGTACACAATGTTTACGCCCTGGATGATTTAATAGCATACTATTTCTATATTGTAAGTTTAAGTTATAATTGCAAAATTGCAGGAAATAAGTTACCTCTCTTTCAGATCCATGGTCAACCCAACCGGATGTGCTGTACAGTTGATGAAGGTTGTTCTCCCTCTGCCGTCCACCCCGACAACTTCAATCTTGTAGTCCCGGTAGTTTGAGAAGTACAACTTGTTTTCTACTGGATCAATAGCGAGCCCATCAAGCTGTCCACAATCTGAACATATACAAAGAAAATGACAAGGTATTATATTGCTGTATTAATGGCACTTGCATTGATTCAATATAACATTTTGTTGTGTTCTAAAATTATAAAATTAAAAGCATAAACATGACAGAAATCTGGTCAGGAACTGCATTGACATTTTAAATAAAACAAATCAACTTAGTAATGAGTAAGCTACAGGGATCATGTATTAGCAATAAAATGGTATGTAGTATTATATTATACAATGACAACTCGTGAACAATCATGTAAGTTCAACTTACCTGTAGAGATGTTGTGCTCTGTACTGGAGCCATTAAGTAACACCTGTATGATAATGCTATAGTGAAGACCAAAGTACACAAAGCCATTAACCTCATCCACTGCAAGAGACGTTGAAGCACCTACATAAACACCACACATTTAGATCACAAATGACAAGTTGGCTCTGCCCACAGCGGACATTTCATAGACATTCATGAAAATATATTTGTGCAGTTTTATACCAGATGCCATCATAGCTCTCATAATTAAAAATAAGGTAGGTGATCTGTCTAATAACAACAATTACAGGCCCCATTGCTCTTAACACATGCGCTAGTAAATAACTAGATTTTTTTATTTTATCTAGGGTTTCCACTTGTAAAACTACATGTTTTATCGCATTTGGATTTAAAATGCATCATTCAACTGAAATGCTCATGTTTTTATTAAACAAACTCATTAAACACTATATCAGGGTTCAATCTAGGGTCTTGGAAAATTGGGCCAATGGCCCATCCAGGTAATAAAAGGGGGTCATTTTTGGACAACATTGCACCAATGGTGCGGCATGCCTGTGATTGGTTGCAGATCAATTACAGTAGTACTTGCCTTCAACGGACCCTCCGGACACCTGCTATGTCGGGACACTTTCTCAATGTACCATGTACCATGTTTTAGCATGTTAATGTCCCTCTAATGAGGGGACACCTGGTAACCGCGGACAGCGGACAGGATATTTTGGTTTTCTGTCCCTGTTAAGGTGGACAGTAATCATTATTTTGGTGATTTTTTTCTCGAAATATTTTATTTCCAAAATGGCGACGGACAAACAATGCGGTGTGTAGTGGGAAAAACAATGTTCGCGGATTCGGATGTAAGGCTGTTGGTCGTTGACCCCGATTTTCTGCCGCCGAGGGAAATGCCAAATGGGTCTGCTTAAACCTACTTAGAATTGCTTTGACAATTCTCAAGAAACAGGAGAACAATGTCAATGAACGAGTGTCAACATGTTTTTTTTTACGAAGTGGATAACCGTCCGGCAGCCGTAACAAGTATTTTGGGGGATATTCGTCC
Organism: Lamellibrachia columna; assembly: GCA_963662155.1. Lineage (NCBI taxonomy): Eukaryota > Metazoa > Annelida > Polychaeta > Sabellida > Siboglinidae > Lamellibrachia > Lamellibrachia columna. The sequence goes on along the minus strand of OY759261.1, from coordinate 32,891,335 downwards.
GTGAGTTCCGCTGCGCATGCGCGTTTGGTTCCCAACACCGCTGCATGCGTGATATGTTTACGCGCGCGATCGCTTTCTTGTTCAATGAAGAATGGAGGTGACTATAGATTTTGTTGGTGTTAGCGTTGGGGATACATTCAGAACATTTGACGAATTGACAGAGAAGATCAAGCAAGTTCAACATGCCAGTTTTGTTCAACTGTACATGCGTGATTCGAGGACCATCGAGGCCGCGAAAAAACGCATGCCGAAGATAGCAGCTAAGGCGAATTCGCTTCTGCGCTATCACTCGCTACAATACAGTTGGGTTTTCGGTGGAAAATGCCACCGGACAGAGAGCAAAGGTATCCGCGCCGCTACCACGCAGTAAGTTATTTATAGCAATATCAAATCCGTAATGGTTTTCAAGTTATAAATGTGTTTTTGTCACTTAATTATACTAGTTAGTTAGTAGCCTAGTTACTACAATACACTGTCACTGACCACTGTTTTAACTACCATACAGATTTAGTACCGTACGAGTACGATTACATTTACGAGTACGATTACTCGAAAAATACATGTAATCGAGTACGAAAACTATTAATGCGCATAGTCAGCATATATATACAATTGCACTCGTAACGTGTCTATATTGATTTACGAGTGGTCTTGCTTTAAACTGCGAAATAGTTGATTATCTGTTTGCCTGTCAGCAAAATCTATGCCAAAAAAATACAAATTATGTGTGTGATTTCAGGACGTTGAGGAGACATTGCCAAGCTGGAGTGAAACTGGGGCTGTCTGAAGACTACCAGCAGCTTGTGGTGAAGAAAGTAGAGACAGTCCACAACCATGAGGTTTCAGAGGTGAGCAATTTTTTAGTTTCTTAATTCCTAGTAATGAAGAGAACAGTTGATTTGTTACGGCAAGACTATACCTCTAAAAATGGGGTAGACCGATTATAACCGAGCTGCGTACATACGTGTATGACCCATGTTATGTGGCCGGCACAGAATGCCTGCATTGCGCTGTGTACATCAACTTTGGCTGCAATTTTTCCCCTACCAGATAAACTTTAGTTTGGACCGGGCGTTAGATCTGTGAAAATTAAAACTAAAGGGTTATGGTGTTGCCTCAGCGTCAACAGACATTGAATGTGTACAATTTGGGCTTTTTCCTATGTAGTGTTGTTGGTCTACCTGTGTGCATATCTTTGCTTTTCATTTCCAGGCAAGAGCACAACCCATTTGCATAAAGTTTTACTCTAAGCAAACATTATGTTTTAGGAAGTATACCAGCATCTGCCACGACAACGGCGGATAGATCCCGAGCACCTACTGATGGCAGAGGACATGATGCAGCTGAAGTCCAACAAGAAGTTGCTGAACATCCGCCTGCAGGAGATCTCCGGCAAGCATGTGACGCTTCGGGACATGACGAACATGAGTGCAAACATGCGGAAGTCATCAGAGCAGAACGACCTTGTGGCCATCGTCCAGCGTCTGAACGATATGCCAGGCAAGTAGCGCTACACCGGCATCAATTAACCCGTAAATGATACGTTTATCGTGTGTGTTTGTCGTATCCGTAAAACCATGACACATATGTTAGTAAATGGTGCGTTAACCGACACAGGTAACGTCATATTCTTTTTCGTCATAGCGCCAATCAGAAGTTTCCGGAAATCTGAGAAAAACGATCGCATATCGTCTTGAAATACGTGCTGATAAGTACTTATATCTCCATAACTACACAATTTTATTATTTGTAATGTCACTACGATTGATTTTCATATACTAATTTGTGCAAACGGCGACCTTTTTTGACGTTTCCTGTGTCGTTTAACGAACTAAATTGATGGCACTGCTATTCAGTTCCATTATACCACTTTGGGTTTTGTACATATGCATGTATATGCAGCCCTCTACATTAAAAAATTTTCCTAGGCGCCACTTGGCCCCTAAACATATTTTTGTTAGCCAAACTGAAATTTTAAGAGCCACATAAAAACTTGTATGGATTGTAGGCTACCGGTTATCAGCATGGTTGCTTTGATCATGTCATGCCCCAAGGTAGAGGGCTGTTAGGCTGTATATGTTTTATTTTATCATAATGAACTGCTTTGTTTTTGTCTGCTGTTCTACCATGTAACATATATCTGATATCATGGTACAACCACTTAATGTACTTTTCTCCTCTTAGGGTCTGTTGTGGAAGTGTTTTCGGACGAAGACGCGTTCGTTGGCCTGCTGTATCAGGACAACATCATGCGGACCGTCTACAACAGCTATCCAGAGGTGCTTCTATTTGACGCGACATACAAACTGACTGAATTACGCATGCCATTGTACCTGCTGATGGCCATCGATGGGAATGGCCACTCAGAGATTGTCGCGGTCTACTTGACCGTCCGCGAAACCGCCACATCGCTCGGCCAGATGCTCGGGGCCTTCAAACGACTGAACGCCTCGTGGCAGAAGACCGTTGTCATCATGACAGATAAGGACATGACGGAACGTTCGACCCTATCCGAGGAGTTCCCGGATGCAGCACTACAATTGTGCTTGTTCCACACGCTGCGCTCATTCAAGCGCGAGTTCTCGATGGAGAAGATGGGTCTGCGCGCAGGCATGCGGGACACGGTCCTGGAGATCCTGGCCGGGATGGCACACGCGAAGTCGCCCGTCGTGTTCGGCGAGAAGTACGCGATGCTGCAGGACCTCCAGCTGCAGCCAGTGATGGAATTTTTTGACAAGAACTGGTTGGGGATTAAACACGAGTGGGCGACCTGTTACAAGAACAGCCAGTTCACTCTTGGTGAGCTCACCAACAACAGGCTGGAGAGCATGAACGGCAAGGTGAAGAGCGTCTGTTCGCGATTCGCCAGCCTGGACACGTTCTTCACGGAGTTCTTCGCGGTGCTGCGTGTCTTGCGCGGAGAACGGACGCACAGCCACATCATGCAGTGCGTCATGACTCGGGCGACGCCAGACGTGTCGTTGTCCGCCGACGACATGCAGTACAGCGACCATGTCACACTGTTCGCGTACTCACAGATTCGCAAGCAGCTGTTGCTGAGGGACTCCGCGAAGATGGCGGACGACGGAAGTGGGCGGTTCGAGACGTCGGAAGGTGTCATCGTTGCGACGGAGACGTCTTGCCAGTGTTCGTTCTGGACCACGCGGAAGATGCCATGCCTACACATCTTTGCGTGCCGGAAGATGAAGGGTCTGCCGTCCTTCGACCCTGCCTTGGTGGCTGACAGATGGAGCGCGACGGTGTACCGCGACTCGTGTGGACAGAAGACGGTACCGTGTGTTGGTGGGACTGGTACCACCGCTCACCCGACGTCTACGCCGAGGGTGTTGTCAGGTCACCAGAAGTTTGCGGCAGCGATGGCAGTCGCTAAGGATCTGGCTGGCCCTTACATTTGAGGTCGGCGTGGCACTGTTTCGCGAGCGCTTGGATTTCCTCACGGAGGTCCGACAGCGTTGGGCTGCAGGGTCCAGTGTCCGATCGTCCACCACACGTGAGTTGGGTTTAACCCATTTTCTCATACCGTGACTAGTATTCGATTATAAATCGCGCCATGTTTATAAGATGCAATCCCATATTTGTCTTGTTTATATGACGCACCCAAACTATGTAGCAATTGCCTTCTGCGATGTGATTTCCGCTATCGATATTGCAAAATGTTGAGAACGTCTATCACTGTGTTTTAGCGACTGGCCACCGAGAGACGCGTCCTGCAGCCGCCCGAGCGCCGCCAGCCGCCCAAGCGCCCCCAGCCGCCCAAGCGCCGCCAGCCGCCCTAGCGCCGCCAGCCGCCCGAGCGCCGTCTCTTCTGCCCGAGAACAGCGATGCTGCGAGCCGCAACACACCGTCGACCTGTGAGTGTTTGAAGTCGCCCTTCTGCGACATGATTTCCGCTATCGGTTTTGCGTCATTGGGTTGTCCATTGCTTGATGAAAAATGTTGAGAACATCTGTCACTGTGTTTTAGCGACTGGCCACCGAGAGACGCGTCCTGCAGCCGCCCAAGCGCCGCCAGCCGCCCGAGCGCCGCCAGCCGCTCAAGCGCCGCCAGCCGCCCAAGCTCCGCCAGCCGCCCAAGCGCCGCCAGCCGCCCAAGCGCCGCCAGCCACGCAGCAGCCGGAGGACGTACAAGCAGCTTTGCCCAGACAGAATGGACCACTTCCAGAGTCGCTGAAGACCAGTACGCCTGAGCTTAACCACTATGTTACTGTTGCTTGTTATATTCGATCTACTGCTATGTGTACCTATTTCAAGGCTAGGAGCAAAATAATACGACACTTCTTAAATCAGCATGCAACGCTTTTGTTAATGTTTATACTTTACAGGTCTCTGCAACATGACGATGCCGCCTTCTTTGAGAAAGAGGGGAAGGCCTAGAGGTGCGGGCTTAACTGTCATCGGGTTGCCGAAGCGGCAGAAGAGGGATGGCCCTGTCAAATTCTTGACCAAGCTGCCCATGGAGAGGGAACTCGGTACTGTTTTAGAGACTGATTATAAAATGCATTTATGTACAGATGTACTCTACATTCTATAATTCGAGCACCAACTAATGAGTTTCAGGTTTCACATTTTTATGCCTTGCGTGTAAGAAAATAGATACATCACAATGGCATAATTGTTAATTGATTTATGTACAAAAATATAGAAAAATTATGTTACAATTGTCTGTTTGTAGTTATGCTCTGCTGGTTTGTGTCGAGAGACGTCGCTGACGCGGTGTTGGCTGGTGGCCGGCGTTTACAAAAGAGCGACATCTGCAGCGGCATCAAGACTGCGGCATGTCTGGATGGCAATGTATGTCTGAATGTGTTGCAGAAATACTGTGAGCCACAGGCCTGGCAGGAGGTGCAGCGCATCGCCGATAGGCTACAAGAAGAGGCCGTTTGGTATTGTGCAACCTGTACCCTGGCTGTGGGTGAGACTAGGTGTATTGCATGTGACAGCTGCCTGCAATGGTTTCATTTCAGGTGTGCTGTCCTGAAGACCGTACCAAAGGCAAAGCTATGGTTTTGCAGAGGATGTAAATTGCAGTAGGTCCCAGGCGTGTGGAGTGTGTATAATATTATAAGTAGGATGGTTGTGTAATGGTGTGATGGAAGGTGGCTGGGTGTACACTGGGGTGGTGGATGGTAGGTGGGTGCGGCAACGAAATAGGGTGGTAGATGCTATGTAGACGTGTAATAGAGCGATAGTTTGTACAATAGGGTGGTGGTGGATGGCAGTTTTGTGTACAAAAAATTGGTGGATGGTAATACTGTTTGTGGTGGTGTAATATTATAAAGTTCTGACAGTGCGTGTGCTAATGTTATGGTATTGCGTGATACTAATCGTTAAACGGTGGCTGGTAGTTGTGAAACTTGTATACATGTACTATTTACTTGGTGTTTTGGCGACAGACTGCGCATGCTCAGATAAAAATGTTTACTAATGTAAGTATTCACTCGCATCTATGATAATGGTTATTGGGGTCACTGTCTATCACCAGAATGATGATTGTTCCTCGGTTGTTATAATTATTTTATATATCGTGATTGTGTGTAGTGCTTTTCAGGAACGGTGTACAAACTACATTGTACAGTAACTACATAATTATGCTTTGTAATTAGCATTATAATTAGACTGTGTTATGTATGGTGAATAATCTTATCATGTGATTATACGTCCGTTCCGTTATCTTTTAATCCTACACGGTAATTAATACAATGAACTGTTCCGTTCGATAGTAAATTTTATTGTATAGGCTATTAATTATAGTTAATGCCTCACTCGTGCTGATTCATGTTACTGTGTGCATAAAAAAATTTGTGTAGCACCAACCACATAATTATAGTGTCGTGCTCCTTGATAATAATTATATACATGTACTTTCCGTTTTCGTGTGATTTATGGTGTAAGCACAGAGATAGGTTTTCTCTAACTCTGTGGTGTAAGATACGGCCAGTCGGCCACATTTCATCTGCACTTAGAATATGATTGTTATGATTGTTATGGCGTATGACTGCATCAATCTACAATCTAGTGTAGGCCTACATTATTATCTCGCTGTATTAGCCTTCTTTGAGGTAGGCCTACCAAAATCAACACTGCATAATTCTTCCTGTGGCCAGTGTTCCGTGAGTTTTGGTATGGTGTATTTCTAACGAACTGGCAGTGAGCGCCTGGCAGCAATACCGGTACTAAATGCTATAATTATTACTCTTAGACTTAGGTGAACACGTAGCGTTATGCGGCAAAAATGTAAACTGATCGTTTAGCATTTAGGCGCACGCGTCGCCTGGGATGACACCTACCTATGCTGACCTATAGACTTAACGTGATTTAACGTGATGGCCACCTGATAAGCAGATGGCCACAGGACAAGGAAGCGCGTTGCTTATCGAGTGCCCTGTTTCATGACTGCAATGATAATAAAAGAATACTAAGATATAATTATAATAATTTAAAGATGATATCCCAATAACTAATAAATTATCAATACCCTAACTATACCCAGCATTCACTAGGTATTTATCCACTCTATTTTAAAAAATGTTAACACAACCAGCTGCGATACAGTCAGCTGGCAAATTATTCCAAGTGTTAATTATTCTATGTGAAAAAGAATACTTCCTAATATCAAGTCTACATCCATTCTTCTTCAATGTTTCTGCATGCCCTCTTGTTCTTCTATTTTCCATTCTTTCAAAGAAGATATCCTTATTGATATCCTCATATCCCATCATTATCTTAAACGTTTCTATCAAATCGCCTCTCAGTCTCCTTGTTTCTAACGTAGTCAATCTGCATTCCTTTAATCGCTCTTCATATGGTAAATTATAAAATCCATCAATACGTTTAGTGGCTCTATGCTGAACTCTCTCTAATACTGCTATGTCTTTCTTCTTGTATGGCCTCCATGCTTGTATACAGTATTCTAAATGTGGTCGAACTAATGCCTTATATAATGGAACAAGTATTTTGCGGTCCCGGCACGCGATGTGCCTACGAATAATTCCCAAAACCTTATTACCTTTTGCTGCTGCAATGCTACATTGTTCCGACACCTTCAAATCTGCACTAATTATCACTCCTAAATTCCGTTCCTTCTGTGACTTACCTAGAGTTGTATTACCCATTTTATACTCTTTTTCTTCATTCCCATAACCTACATGTAAACACGTACACTTCTTACAGTTAAACAGCATTTGCCATTTTTTGGACCAATCAACAAGTTTACTCAAGTCGTTTTGTAGAACATCCTGATCGGCACCTACTTTCATTTTCCTAAATATTTTTGTGTCATCCGCAAATTTTAAAAGTTTACTGTCTATATCGTCCTCCAAATCGTTGATGTATAGTAAAAAAAGAGTAGGCCCTAATACCGATCCTTGTGGAACACCACTAACAACTGGTGCCCAACGTGAATATTCTCCATTTATAACTACTCTCTGTCTACGATCATTTAGCCAATTTCCTATCCATTTAACGATATCATTCCCAATTCCGTGAGCTTTTAATTTTAGGAGCAATCTCTTATGTGGAACTTTGTCAAACGCTTTCTGGAAATCTTTTGCGTGTCTGATACCTTCCTTATAATTTTTAACGCTTTACCTATTCAATATGCTAGTCTGCTAGCGGTCTTCTGCATACACAAATTACATGCATACTCGTTGATTGTTAGTCTTCCGTCAGCTCAGTGCCTATCAATGTTATGCCGGACGATTTTCAATCTGTCTACACTCTACAGTCTTCCGTGAGCTAGCCGGAAGTTTTATCGCATGCCGAATTTCCGATAGTCTTCCGTGAGTTTACTAGTATCGGTGCCGGACGATTTTTCGCCTGCCGATAGTCTTCCGTGAGTTTACTAGTATCGGTGCCGGACGATTTTTCGCCTGCCGATAATCTTCCGTGAGTTCCGACAGTTAGCGAAGTACCGGATGATATTTCGGGTGTCCGTATTCGTCCGGGAGTTCCGCGACGCATGCGCCGTCGCCGTGGCGGAACTCACGGACGAATAACGGTGGAAATCACGCGTACGGCAGCCGGACGAATATACACGTCGTTTTTTTTACGCTGCCGCGGACATCATCAATAGCTGATGTTGGCTTCGCTTAGGCAGTTTGAAATTGCAATCGAGATTCATAAATACGCCTCGCATAAGAATCAGATAAACAGTCTTAAATGCAATTTAATATGCAGTACTAATATGACACTGGTGCGAAATGGCATGCTTCCAATCTAAACGACGCGAAACCAACATGCCAAACCCAAGGCGCTACCGGTGCGCGAAAATACGAATTCGTCATCCGCATATGAAACGATGAAGCGATGCTAAGTGGTGCGTCATAAATGTATGCTTTGGTCGAGATAAGTTGCAAATCGAGGTGAAACGACTATTATTTCTGCATATTGTCGTTTTCTATGTTTAATCAGCTTACATACTGCGTGAGTCAACTCATATACGTTTTCGGCTGCTCAAATCCAGGTTATTATTTTCGATTCGTAGGCCTATTAGTTCAGTACATCGTCATTCCATAACGGTAAACATACGTGTATTTGATTAAGTTAACGATTAAACAGGGTGTGACATTAAAAATAATACACGTTGATGCTAGTTGACTTGTTTAATAAACTCTATAAACTGCGTGTTGCCGTATAAGACAGTGCTGCAAGCACACAGTGGCTTTGACAGCGTTCTTGGACTTAGTCTTAGTGCAGCGCAACGCGCCTTATTTGTAGTATATGTACCTCAATTATATCCTTACTGTACAGTATGTTTATGTATTATTAAGTTAATTGATAACATCCGTCATCCGCACATATGTCTACCGTATATGTGTAGTACTGAACCCTCCACTCCAACATGCCTGTCACTCCGATGAGGAGACAACTGCCACGTAGGGACACTTGCTTGGATACAGAAGTGTCCGTTGAAGGCAGGTACTACTGTACAAAAAAGGTCACTCTACCTCAGGCCTTTTTTGCCTGATCTGCACATCTGTAGATGATCTGACTAACCTCTGTAATCAGGCCACCCCTTTAATCAGGTTACTTTCTCTCAGTCTCTCTCTAGAGGGGTTCTACTGTATAATATATGAAACGACTTACAAAGCTCCCTTGTCTCGCAACATGAAAACAACTCAATTGCCTTTAATCATGCAAATTGTATAAATCCAAAGCCATATATACCAGCATGAGTCTCAATACAGCACTTCAATAACGATATAAATTAATTTAAATTATATTCAACATCATTGTTTCTTACCATTGTAAGTAAAGAGTTGTAAAATGTCATCTGAAATTAAATGTAAAATTACTGAAAAGATTTTATATCCACGATAAAAAGCATAAAATATAACCAATTAAAAGTGGAAGCAAATTCATGTATACTGGTTGGGGCAATTTTTGCTATACTAAAGAGAATAAGCCATTTTTACAATAAAATTAAGAAACTAAGAGATTGATATTATAACAATTTAATAAGTCGATTTTAAAGAAATTGTTAGAAAAATTGTTTGTTGACTTTTTGATCGTTGTGTCATCGTTGTTTCGTCATATTTTTGACCGGCACCTTTTCGATGTGACTACTTTCCGGTGAGCACACCTAGCGAATCATTTCGCGCCTAGCGGACTGGCGTGTAATCAGCTGATAATGGCAAGAATAACGATGTTTCGTTTGCTGTGGTGTCTTGGCTATTTTGCACAAAATTACAGGATAGCTCCAAAACAGTCGAACAATTGAAGGGATATTCCTGTCAATTAATGTACAACCCTCCTCTTTTTTCTGGATAAATTATGCAAGATACTTGCCTGCATAATTATGTTCAACAAATGATGACACTTCCGGAAAGTCATCTAGATGCACATGCATTCCTTATCATTTGCGAATTTGCAGTGCAAAGATTAACATGAAATTCTTTTGGCTGCATTACGCATAACCAAACAAATTAAGCGACTGCAGATCGGGACACGAAATCCCATGGAGGAAGCTGTCAAGGAATTTGTTTGTGAGAGGTTGGACATAGATGGACAAACGCTGATATTTGCTGGTTTAAGTACATGATTTAGTTAGGTAGATATAATACTGATGTGTACTAACATTACAGTAACCAGATTGTGTGTTCCGCTTTCACGGTGAACGAATATAGCTGGTTCGAACATCGTAGCGCACACGGACGTTACTATGGAAACATTGTCGCTTTTCCAGGAACTCAAGAGGATTTCCAAAAGAACAGAGTTTTTAAAGAATGTATTGGCGAAATATGACGGTAGTGCCGGGTGACTTTTTTGTAGTGTCGACGTTTAGTTCAGTATATCCTACCATGTTATGAAGAAAAAAAAAAAAATCAACTGACACGCTAGCCGCCCAAGCCACCTTAAATAACTGTTAGCCAGAAATGTACGTAATCACATAGAAAGTCATTTACATGGACACAATGTCAGCTATGATAAAGATTTGGTGGTTTTGTTCGGGTTACTGAAATGTCTATATAATTTTTCAAACATACCAAATGGCAATTATTCGTGCAGTTAGTTGAAGCAATTGACCGAATAAACATAGACACCAGGTGTATTGACATGACATTTCATATAAGGCATCATGTTGTCGCTACGTGTGTGATTCTATCTAACGTATATTGACTGACAAAGAGTGTATTTCATTTCATACATGGGCAAAAAGTTAAATTTGTACACATGACTGATGGTAAAAGATTTCTTTGCGTTATGCTATAAACAACTATACGTGAGATAAAAAGATGATTAACAAATAACTGGTTGACTTTGAGCATATTGTGCAACGATTTGTCATTTCCCGTCATTTTCTCGATTTAGGGGGTAGGGTTACATATACGACGAAATGTTCATTGATATTGCATATATCTCTTCAGTTGTTTTTACAAATAATGGTACATGGATATGGGAATAAACTGATATGAAATTGTCTGGTAAATATACAATGGATGTTAGTTGGGACCAAACGAAAGCACTAAGGATATATATTTTACTGAAAAAGAACGAGTAATTGTTGCACATAATGGCTGAACGTATCATATTTATAACTAAAAGTAAAACATTTCGAGACAAATTTATAACATGATTCAAATGAAATTATTTTATTTATGGCATATTTTGTGATTTCAACTATTTCTGAGAATTTTTGCCAACCACTCATGATCAATGTCGTTTTTTTAATAGAAAGGACACACTAAATTTTGGTTAATATTTGGAAATTATTAGTTTATAGTTCAATTAAAAAGACTGCAGTGAGGATCCATGCAGGAACAAGAGTCAAGCTTTGAGGTGGGCGTTGGCCTACATCAGGGCTCATCTCTTAGTCCACTACTGTTCAGTATTATTATGGATGTGATAGAAGAGAACATCGTCTCAACACTACCCGAGCTATACTGCTTGCTGATGATCTAGTGATTGGTGTGGAAATGAAAGAAGAGGCAGAGCAGCAACTGGAGGTGTGGAGGAATGCTGTGGAGAGTCGAAGTCTGAGAGAGAATCGGCAGAAAGCTGAATACTTGGCACCTTTGGCATCCGAGAGTCGACTAACAATGGACAATCAGGAGCTACCAACTGTCTCCAAATTCAAATACCTGGGCTCGATTTTCGATGCGGAAGGCGGTGTTGAGACAGACTGTAAACACCGAGTACGCCTAGTCTGGAGCAAGTGGAGAGAACTCACAGGAGTAGTGTGCGACAAGAAGGTACCACTGAAGCCGGAGAGTGTTGGACACTTAATAGGGAGGATAAACAGCTACTCAGCAAGACAGAGATGTGTATGTTGCGTTGGATTCAGGGTGTTAGTCTCACAGAACACCAGGCTAATGTGTCTATACGGAAGAAAGCTGGAGTACTCGACCTGTCATCATACCTGATGAAGCGAAGACTACACTGGTATGGACATGTAAGGCGGCGAGGCAGCAATGATGTAACCAATATAGCCCTAAACCAGACTGCTCCTGTGGCAGGGCACAGAGGCAGACCTAAGTTCCGGTACAGGAACGTGGTGGAGCAAGATATGAAGAATAATGGGATTGAGGAAGTGGCGACCCAAGACAAACATTTCTGGGCTGCTCCCGTGGCCAAGGCGACCCATCTCGGTGGACAAGCCGGGAGGTGAGAAAGGTGTTGTGAGAAATTAAACACTATAATATTATAGTAAATGGTTCATCTATTATGTCACTATGTTGGATGCCTCTCAAGAGCTGGGTTGGGGGTGACATAAATAAAACGTTTGGGATATTTCATATTTCCTGGTCCTAAGAAGAAGTGAATACAATATCCAATATACATACGTATGATATTGGCCATCACGGGCACCAATAAAGGAATACAATGAACACACTGGCCTTGTACATAGCCAATGATTCAAACACATCACCAGCTGGTAGAGAATACCATGAACACAGTGGCCTTGTACACAGCCACTGATTCAAACACATCACCAGCTGGTAGAGATTACCATGAACACACTGGCCTTGTACACAGCCACTGATTCAAACACATCACCAGCTGGTAAAGTATGCCATGAACACACAGGCCTTGTACACAACCACTGATTCTAACACATCACCAGCTGGTAGAGAATACCATGAACACACTGGCCTTGTACACAGCCACTGATTCAAACACATCGCCTGCTGGTAGAGAATACCATGAACACAGTAGCTTTGTACACAGCCACTGATTCAAACACATTGCCAGCTGCTAGAGAATATCATGAACACACTGGCCTTGTACACATCCACTGATTCAAACACATCACCAGCTGGTAGAGAGTACCATGAACACACTGGCCTTGTATACATCGACTGATTCAAACACATCACCAGCTGGTAGAGTATACCATGAACACACTGGCCTTGTACACAGCCACTGATTCAAAAAGTCACCAGCTGGTAGAGAGTACCATGAACACACTGGCCTTGTACACATCCACTGATTCAAACACATCACCAGCTGGTAGAAAGTACCCATTCGGGAAACTAAGTCTTGTATCCGCCAACAGTGCGAGAACACTGTGAAGCCTGAGATCAGTGTCTCTTGTTACGTACCTTCATAACTGGTGAATTCTTTTGGTGGAACGGTTGTGCCCAGTGCAAACTTCAAAGCACGTTTGTTTTGACCCAACAGCAGAGTTCCAGGGCAGAGGCTCCCAGCAGCTGTGAAAAAACAAAACAGTTCTTACAGGAGGCGCCACTTGCAAGTAATTCCACAACAATACACAGACGTTAATCATAGTACAGATCTGACTAAAAGTAATTTTCATTACGCGATATCTTATTGATACGATGACTTGTTAATTAAACAAGATGTTCACGTTAAACACATTTTTGTTCTAATATTAATTATTCTGCCAGTGTTGTCTGTTGTAATAGTAATACTAATATATATTATTTGATATAGCGCTAGACCGTTCCGTTCTACCACACTTGGTCTACACCCATGTCGTCTTCTCTGTTTTACCCCACATGGTCTACCTCCATGTCATCCACTCTGTTTTACCCCACATGGTAAACACCCATGTCATCTAGTCCATTTTACCCCACATGGTCTACACACGTCGTCCACTCTGTTTTACACCACTTGGTCTGCACCCATGGTGTCTACTCTGTTTGACCCCAGTTGGTCTACTCCCATGTCATTCACTCTGTTTTACCCCACATGATCTAAACCCAGGTCATCCACTCTGTTTTACACCCCATGGTCTACACCCATGTCATCTACTCTGTTTTGTCCTATATGGTCTACACCCATGTCATCCACTCTGTTTTACCCCACTTGGTCTACACCAATGTCGTCCACTCTGTTTTATCCCACATGGTCTAAACACACGTTGTCTATTCTGTTTTACCCCACTTGGTCTACACCAATGTCGTCCACTCTGTTTTACCCCACTTGGTCTACACCCTTGTTGTCTACGCTGTTTGGTCTACCTTTGTTTTTAGGGTGTACCCCATTTGGTCTATTGTAAGTCTTGTGGCATCGTTGATTGAAACATAGTGGTTTCACTGTGCACAGTAAATGACAGAACAATTGACCAACATATGTGGCCAATAAACATTACAGGCTCGCAATACTGTGGGATAGGGAGGCTGTCCCCAGTACACAGCTGACGCAGAGCGTGCGCACCTGGTCACTTTGTATTGCAGCACGAACAGAGAAGACGTCTAATGTTTTACTTCTCTGTTCACATCTACGATTTTCGTGAGGCCGACCAAAGCAGAGACAGAGGAACACAGTTGCGTACCAGGGGCTCGTCATCATGTGGAAAGAGCCCAATAACCTACCCTTCACTGTTTCTGTGTTAATTTTAATCCATACTGTTCTAGTACATGTATATAGAATGCTGGTAGATGTAATATGAAAGAGGGCTTCTAAAAACAGTGCCAACTAACATGCTTACTTTGAATGCTTACACATACTGTGACTTCCTCAGTGGAATTCACTTTGATAAGAACTCAAGTGCAGTCATGTCAGAATCCAGGAGAGGTTGTAGGCTATGCATTTACAATGGACAGTATGAATCAAAAGGAAATGAAACCATTATTGAGCAGTGCTTATGAAGGACTTGAGTCATTCCTATGAAGCACTTGTCATTCTTATGAAGCAAGCACTGAGTCATTATAATGAAACACTTGACTAATCTGTAGGCCTTATAATCTATGTGAATTGAGGGGGTTCATTGGAAATTATTAATACGCCGTACAGGGCAATTTTTTTTAATTGAGTGTATTCGGACAATAACAACATTGAAACAAATTTTAATTGGATTATATCCATCCCAGAGTTTATAGGTTTTAATTTCATCAAAATGGCTTAGAAACCATCTCAGGCCTATTCTTTAAACATGCTACGCTCTTTTTATATTTAAAAGTATACAAATCTTTATAATCTTTTACTCATAACTTTATCAGGTTAAGATATTTTTGTGTAAAACACAAGAGCATAATAACAAATGACTAACAGAAACTCTTAGTATTAATGATGTATTCCATACATTATCATAACTAACAGAAATTGTAGCATATTAACATAATATCAATTATTTGAAAAGGAGTACATTTTGTAGTCATTTGTTCAATAATGATTGATTATAATATATATATATATATATATATATATATATATATATATATATATATATATATATATATATATATATATATATATATATATATATATATATATATATATATATATATATATATATATATATATATATATAATATATATATATATATATATATATATATATATATATATATATATATATATATATATAGCATATTAACATCAGTTTCTTGGCTGGTTTTTAATTAGTTTTCATGCTAGAGCACTTTAAAGACACCCCTTGTTCAAGTTTTCAAAACATACTTTTGGCCTATTTTCATTAAAAAAGTCCAGGTTTGGACAGTCAGAAAGGTATTTCTAACGTGACAGAAACCGTCAGAAACTAGTTTCTGACTGGTTTCTGACATGAGAAACCTGTCAGAATCTAATACATGCTATATAAATTTATGATTTTGTTAATTATATAACCTGTGAAATGGAAAAGTGATCAGTCAACGTTTATTGACTAAATTTGACTGTTTGGAGAAATTATATACAGTGGACTCTCGCGATAGTCAAAAGGAAGTTCAAGGAAAACATTGGGACCTTATATTTGTTGTTCCTTATATCCATGGTTGTATAATTATAACAGAGTACTTTCACTGTAACTGCACTTGGTGTGATGAACCAGCATTCTATCACAGTTGGGTGACATATGGTGACCACAGAACTTGCATCTAGGAACTGTTTTCCATTACTTTCCACTTTAACAAAATGTTCCAACACAGCCTTAGCTGGTCTGCCACCCTTAAGCATGGTGCACGCTTGGGTGCTACTAGCACTATTAAAGTCACTATTCTATATGACAATGTCTAAAGAAATGTGGGTAATAAATTTGTTCACCTCTTTCACACATAACAGTGTATCTCTATGTGAAGGTGTACAACAGGTGGTTGGCCAAGCAACCTGCTAAGTAGAAAGCACTGGGCCAATCGGTGTGTACCTCTATCAAGCACAGACAGGTGCACATGATAAAAGCAAGCTGAGACAATATTCTTACACATTTTTTTGTAGCTCACTTGATAGTTCAGCTCTGGAAATTGGGACTTCAAATGATTGTCTGGACCCAACTTCTTTCATGCTTTCCCAATTGTGATTGACATCTGTCCTGCTCTTTTAAAAGCTAGCTGCCAAGTGAAACCAAATTGGTAGAAAATGAACTATAACAGACTGCAAAGGGTAAAAATTGCAATTGCATATAAAATGTAACAGGTTATTAATGCATTACTATGTTGATTTAATATACAATCTACACATTAAACAAAATGACATGTGATACATTTGTTTAAAGAAAATGTAAAAAAAATAGATAAATATTAATGTAATTGTTTTTACATATACTGGAACTACTAACGCTGGGCTTAAAATCTGTTTAGCCAATTTGGCTAAAGGTTCAAATTTTCTTTAGCCAAATGAGATTTTGTTTAGCCATTTTTTTTAGCAGACACTAAGATGGCAAAACATCAAAATGCAAAACATGGCATAAAATAATGTGATAAGGCCTAGTAAAAAAAAGAAACTAGTTTCTCGTCCCCGCCCACTTCCGTTTTTGTATATGACTCCTTTTTCATTTACTTTTGAAAAGTTATTTTAAAAAGTTTGTTTGCTTCTGTGAAGAAATCTTTGTCCAAAACTTGCTGTAATTAGTATTGTTATACTCTTTCAGTTCACTCATTATTCATCACACAAGGTGTAGGGATGTATGTGCATTCTACAGAGTCTAAAATAAGATTTGAATGATGATGCCTTGCATTAATCTTTACACAGGCATTTATTAAATGCCATTCAGTTGTATGCCTGTGATACAAACTAATGAAACCATGGCCAAACCTACACAACATTCATAAATACATTCAACATTGCGTTTGCTTCTTGTTTGTTTCTAGTCAATTTAAGTAGTTTTCCAGTGTAATAGGTATATTGTGCCATCTTACATTTACGTAAATGTACTGGTGATTACCATACAAATGTAGCATCATTATTTTGCCTGCATCAGAATTGCAAAAAATTGCCACGTTATATGGGACTGTGTTTTAAAGACTTTAATACGATACAATTTATGTATAATGACTTGTTCATAAGCTACACACACGTTGTGTTGTCTGTTTTGTTGTGTCTTTCATAGCTGTATCTGAAGTGGTTTTGGTCACATTATCCGACAAGAAGGAATTTAAAGGGACATTTTGGAGGGAGTTGTTGACGGAAAGACACAGTTTATGTCTTTTATGTTTTCAGGTGCTTCTACCTTCAGAAGTTCACAAGATACACATGTGAAATGTGTTGAATGGGTATACTGGGTATACGAAAATGGAAAATAACTTTTTCATAAATTTCTAGGAAGGATTTCATGTATTTAATTTTTGTTTTACAGCACAATGGCCAAATTGCAACCATCTATTGTCAGGGATATTGTTTATAACCTATTAGTTCAGTAGCCTTCTAATTGTTATACTTTCAGAATAATTCAACCTGAAATTGTTATGTTGCTTACCCAATAAAGGACTATGCACAGTTAAAAATTGGTGACAATAGGCACATTCTCGTTTTGGGTGCTGAAATTCGTAAAATATAAAAAAGTCAAAGTTTAAGGCTTAGTTATTCTGAAAGTGTAGCACATCAATTAATTTAACAGGTTATTGCCAGCATACCTGACAACTGATGAGAGCAATTTGGGCATTGTACTCTAACACAACAATGAAATACAGACTCCTGAAATCCTTCTGGGAAGTTTTATAAAATGTTCTTTTCCATTTCCATGCACCCGGTATACCCACTATCCTTTGCCAAATGATCCTTTAATATTGTGCGCATATAATCTTTATTAATATTTCTACATGTTGATCAAATTTCAGATATATAGTTAGTAAACTTTTCAAGTTAGAAGCACCTGAAAACAGATAAAAATAATGGGTGCGTTTTTATACCCATTCACATCATAGGGTGCTACAGACACAATCTGCATGTAAATGTTTAGTTCTTTTGCAGAACTGCTCAGACATAGCTACTTATTCATTGGTTAAAATTTAAGCAAATTCTGAGACATCAACTTTTTTAATTGACTGAATTTTTTTTATTGGACACGGAATGGCCCAAGAGGAAGATGAAATTCGTTGTAAGAGCCACATGGAGAGACACGATAGCTGACCTTCCAAGAGTAGATGGCACAACGTGATGATGATGATGGTTAAAATGATGATAATGATGATGATAAAGTTATATCATGCATGGCTACATAGGAAATAAAATGGATACACACAGTGTGTGATGCATGTTTATGTGACGAAATACCTTTGCATTTTTATTGAGCACTAAGTAATATGTAATGGAAATGATGTATTTTTTACAAGGTGCCTGTATAAGTACTGCTAAATAGGTCAACAACAAGTAAACAACTGCTTTTGACATTTAACCATTTATATAACATTTGTACTATAAAAAAAATTAAGTTTGAAGATCTACTAGTACAATATTTAACGTATATACTTGTATTTTACAATTCACGCAAGTAAAGTATAAATTGTTAAAAATAATTTGTCTTCAGAATGTCGCCACCAAGTCATGTATCAGATTGCATAAATGGGACTGTGGATATGTTGATACATGTGTAATTAATCAATTAAACAAGCTAATTTAAAAATGCTCACTGTGACAATATGACCAAGTATTGGTTTGTCACATGCTTGCTTGGTATTTTCTATTTTAAGGATCTTGCTAGACTATGTAAATATATAAATAAAATACAGAATTTACGTGTATTTATGTTTGTAAATAATTTAGTTTACCCTTCAACGGACGCTAAATATAAAACATTAATGCCGTAAATCATTAGACATTTATCACTGCACGGACGGCGCCATCTAGCGGCCCATAATACAATGAATTGTTGATATCGTTGCACGAGGGGGCGCTACTTTTAGGAGTGCTGTACGTCACTAGCCAGAGCTAGCCAAGCCGAAAAACTGTCTAGTAATGTTAATAAATTAATAATGAAAGATATTCAAATATCTTTTCCGTGAATCCCGGTGAATATCACATTTGCGGCAGTTATGACAGTTTGCAGGCACACGCACACTTTTATCATAGGTGGTCTATGTCAGCTGCAATGAACAGTGATAGGCAGTTATTAGGCACCCCGTCTAAACAGGGCTCTGCGGTGACACGTTTTGCTCAACTTTCTGAACACACCACCACTAAAAGCCACCTAACGGGCAGTACTGTGATTATAGTCAATGTAAAATAAACAAATGTGTGCAATATGATTGATTATCAATAAATTTACTTTTTTATTTAAAAATCTTATTTACAGTTTACTGGAAGAAATATCTCAATGTCCCGTCCACAACAAAAGAAATACCCCGGCAGAGAACCACCGAAAACAAGATGCAATGCCATCGAATTAAATATAAATTAAAACTCACGGTGCCGATAACTTGCCTTACTATTTAGTATTACGAATAGTTGCGTACAGTTCTGTCCGATAACGTGAGAGGTGTTGTGTCTTTAAAGACTATAAAGTCACCGATGTGTCGCACGCATTTCCCCAGGATTTGAACACATTACCAGAGGCAATAACCAGCATCACCGAACTCCAACAATTTAATCAAGCTCTAATTAATTAACCCATTAAGTTCCATTTCCAAGCAAAAATGACTAACTGGTAAGCAACAATGGTATAACTGGACGCTTCAGCAGCTCTTCGGCTAGCCAACGCGACCAAACTTTCTTGGTCTCATCGGCGGGACAATTTAGTCGCTTCGGCAGCGATTTTTGGTTGGTTCGGCATGAGAGGAATTTCGTCGAAGTGATATCACTGCTGATGCAAATTTCAAAGTATTTGAAAACATAAATCGAATTCAAATACTTTAGTATTTGAATGCGAATACAAATTTGTCCCACCCTGATATGAAAAGGCCAAATGAATGACGTTTATCGTGGGGATTAAGTGTAAGCCCACTTTTAAAGAAATTTAAAACAAAGAAATGTGGGCTCCACAACCAAACGCCAGGCTGACTACGCCCGATGCGAGCCTCCTGAACGTCGGGTTCCATAGAGCCCACATTTCAACACAAAGAAATAAAAAACAAAGAAATGTGGACTCCTGAACGTTCAATAGAGCCCACATTTCAACACATAAAGTAGTAGCAGTATTCCTAGAACAAATAAAAGAAACAATGGCATTACTATTGTCATAGAACACCCTTAAACCAAATAGCATATTGCCCTACATGCTATCACGCCGTCTATAAATACAACTACCTGCTTCAAAATACACTAGCTCTAACTGGAATAACTACAAAGGTGGGGCCAATTCGCCACCGGTCACCGACACATGTGACCACCCCACCAAGTTTAAGTAGGTGGGTTTTTAGTTTACGGCGAAATGTTATATTTCCTACATACTTAACAACAGGAGATGAGTTCCACAGAGTCGGTGCAGCAACTGAAAAAGCACTCGGAACTAAAAGTAGATTGGAATTACACTGGTTGGCATCACATTCAACCTACTTAGTCTTTATAGAATACACTGTGTTTTTTTTTTATCTGAAGAAACATTTTGTGCAAGAGTTTGATAATCCTGATATACCAATTCACTAAAAGTTAGTTAATCAATTCAATGCAAATAAATTATTTAAAAAGTTGCTTTGAGTAAAAAGCTGACACATATTTATTAGCTTTGGTCGAATTTAGGAATGGGTTGACTTTGACACCGGTGACTATAGATGATGGAAGTTGTCTAGGCTGTCTTGCAGGTGTGAGCAGTGAATGAAAATATGCTGGTTGCTTGGATGAAACTTGAAAGTGCTTGATACTGATAGGTAATTATGCAGATCTTAAAAATAATGCGATAGTACACATCTGTTGCACTGCCAAAGTGTCCAAATATTTTGCTGCCAAAAGGGTAGGTTCTTCAACAAATAATTTCATTTACGTTAAAGGTAACATCCCCAGGAACCCAGAACTGTTTATATTATTAGTATATTTTATTAGATCCAAAGATATTACACTTTTAATACGTCAAACGTTCGAAGAATTTTTTTACTTTGTATACAGAGAAAATACTTTAATTTTTGTGTTTTCTTTAAATAACTGTTTTTAATGCCATAACGTTTTTATTTGCATAGATATTTTAATAATTTATTCATGGTTTCGAAACACATTAACTAGGATCATAATTATACATCACACAGTCATTTATCATTAATAGTAACTCAATTAATGCAATTAATAAGTCAACAATGGCTAATTACCACGCAAAGTCAACAGACCGACACATTTCAATAAAAAGCCATAACTTCCATGATTATGAAGATATTTGTATAATTTGTTCAGGGTTTCAAAACACATTAATTATGATCATAATTATACATCACCAAGTCATTTATCATTAATAGTATTATCTAGGTAATATATTATATTATGATTTTTGCGACATTACTTCACTGCACATCCTACAACACTATTTTCGGGTGTCGGATGTTTCGGCCCATAACGGGTTCGGCCCATGCGCCGAACCATCCAACAGCGCGACCGGTGAACCGTGAAGTGTTTTCGCTCGCATGGGCCGAACCATCCGTGTATGGAACCGGTGGGCTCCGTGGGCCGATACGACTAACGAATTGTAACTGTTTGTGTTGTAGTTGTGTTTTCGAACTAATATTACTTTTTTATTACGTTCGCTAGTTTCTGCTGTTTGCGTGTTTAGCGAAATGTTCTACGCTACATTATTATTGTTTTCGAACCAATTGTTCATTATGTTTGCTATTTTCGCTAAATTATTAAAGTAATATCGAAAAACATACAAATGCGCTAAGAATTGAACGTTTTTTTTAAACATATATACACACACACAAATTCAAATTAAAAAAAAACAAGTTTGAATATGTCAAGATAACAATTTCACCGTACTTCAGTTTAGATCATTATTTTATTATATCAACCGTTTTCCGTTATTTTATTTATATTGTGCTACAATTCTATAAATAGTTCTAGAATATTATTATTTTATTAGCGTGTGAGCGTAAGTTTCTGTGCGCAATCTTTGTTTACTTTCTTATAGATTCAGCCTGTGGGCCGAAACGATTAATCTTTCCACTACTAGAGTGGGCCGAATCGACTTCTTATTATATACCACCACCACCAGCACCCCACACACGCACACACTATATGGATGTACTGAGTGTCCGTGACCTTTCAGTTGTAGACGAAGCATGAAAAGAGATCTATGTCGCTACTGTGGACTCGCCCTCGCTACGTAAGCAGAGCTACGACGACACGTGCAGAGTCACTCGACGCCATCTTGGGACATCCATTCGTATTCCTTAGCGCTGCCAGCAGTGGTGCCATCTTGCGACCACACAAAGACAGCGAAATACGTATGCGAGAAATGCAATGCAACGTTCGGGAGATTGGACCATCTACAGCGTCACGTAAGGTCGGTATGTAGGATATCTTGCGCACGTTCATCCGACGACAAGGAATCTCGACCAGCGACCAATCCGTTCAAAAGGCTGATGGGACAACTTTATGGATGGATTCATCAATTACCCGTCATTTGGGTTCAATTCGGGTAAGTATGATCTCAATGCCATCAAACAGTTCCTCATACCCTACTTCCTGTCCACCATGCACGGTGGACGATGACGTCGCAACAGATCCTGAGCGGCGTGCGCGCCTGAACCGTGTTCGGCCTTATCGAGTGGACGTTTGCGTACCGGAAGCGTTGCGCGAACACTTTGCCGAGATGCAGCCCGTGTTCAAGAACATCCGTTTGACGCGCGACGATCTCGGACCGTTCATGCGCCGATACGCCGAAGAGCACAACATCATGGCGACTCCGAGGCGCATGCTCGTGGGCAGCTATCGAGGCGATACGATCTTGCGATGGTATCTGGACCACGGCCTCGAGGTGACGCACGTCTACCAGATCGTCGAGTACGATCCGTTTCCGTGCTTCCGGCGGTTCGGCGATGCAGTGTCCACGGCCCGACGCGAGGGAGACGTCCACTCACACAAGGCCATCATCGCGGACACCTTGAAGTTGCTGGGGAACTCGGGCTACGGAAAAACCATCACCAACATGGACCGACATCGTGACGTCAACTACTGCACGGTGAAGGCGGCATCGATCATGGTCAATGATAGACGGTTCCGACAACTCGACGTCGTCGTTGACGATGCGCACGAGATAGAGATGAACAAGAAAATCGTCACGTACGCCTTGCTCGTACACGTGGGATTCTTCGTACTGTAGTACGCCAAGATGCGCATGGTGCAGTTATATTACGACTTTATCAACAGGTACCTGTAGCGCCCTCTGTTCCAGTACCCCGAAGGGCGCAGTATGAGCTCCTAGTAGCTTTATTGAGGCCGACGTCGCGGACACCGTTCCCAAGACCATGCAGGCCAAACGCCAGACGTTTGATGGATCATCTCAAAAGAGATATCGCGTGGACCGCTCGTGGCGAACTGATCCACGAGGGAGTGCCGGTTGCCGGAAGTAACGTGGTGGATCTCGTGAATGATCTGTTGCTTAAGAGAAAGACCGATCAGACGGGATGGCAGCCATTCGCACGACAACTCCCTGCCAACTGCCCATGGAGTTGGTCGTAAACGTCGCCAGGAGAGCCTACATACGTCAGCCTATATATATATATATATATATATATATATATATATATATATATATATATATATATATATATATATATATATTACCTTCAAGAGCTGGAGTATCAGAAAACATTGACCTCGCAGCTGA
>OY759261.1:32809958-32862458 GCA_963662155.1 Lamellibrachia columna | reverse complement strand
AGTACGCCACATTGAGGAGGGACCATTAAAGTACGCCGCATTGAGAATGGACCATTACAATACCCCGAATTAATGAGGGACCTCTCAAGTACGCCGAATTGAGGAGGGACCATTAAAGTACGCTGAATTGAGGAGGGGCCTTTAAAGTACGCCGCATTGAGGAGGGACCATTAAAGTACGCCGAATTGACGAGGGAACTTTAAAATACACCGAATTGACGAGGGACCTTTAAAGTACGTCGAATTGGCCGGGGACCTTTAAATTACGCCGCATTGAGGAGGGACCTGTAAAGTACGCCGAATTGAGGAAGGATCTTTAAAGTACGCCGAATTTAGGAAGGACATGTAAAGTACGCCGAATCGATGAGGGACCTTTAAAGACAACCTTATTTAGGAAGGACATGAAAAGTACACCGCATTGAGGAGGGACCTGTAAAGTACGCCGAATTGAGGAGGGACCTTTAAAGTACGCCGAATTGAAGAGGGACCTTTATAGTACACCGAATTGAAGAGGTATCTTTAAAGTACGCCGAATTGAGGTGAGACCTTTATAGTACACCGAATTGAAATATGTCTCGACATATGATTTGAAATGAACGTCACTGTACGAATGATTATTAATATTACGCAAAACAACCATTCCTTGTCTTCCATTCCACGCGAGTCTAAGAACTGAGAACAGGCCTACGCCTCGGAGAATCGAGAGGAGTCTACGCTCTCGGCTCTAGCCGGTGGTATCGATGTCTCTTCTGATCCGGGCCTGAACATTTTGAAAAGTTGGACCAAATTGCAACAGGTTGATGTCGGTGAAATCGCGCAAAGCAACCCATAGTTTTTGTTGGTATATCGAGTTGAATGCTTTAGTAAAATCGATGAAGCAGACTACGCCATTGTTGAAAACATGCAGTTTCTCGTGATAGAATGTATGACCAAATGTGTCCCGCATGAAAGGGAGTTTGATTGCTTAGCAGGGTTTCGGTGGGGTTACTAGTGATGCGGTTGCATATATAATTATCTGCATTAGTAGTTTGTAACCATGGCTAACGTGGTTGATTGAGCGATAAATGCCACAGTCGTAAAGTGTTGGTCTGGGATGTCTGTATTTGATGCGACACATTACGATTTGTGACAGTGGCGTATCTAGGGACTCGCAAGATGGGGGGGGATGGGCAAGCGTGTTTACCCAGTAGTTTAGCGACCATGTAGCGGCGCAAAGGATACAAAGTTAGTCAATGGTGGCCATGGCCCAAAGGCCTCCCCCTAAATACGCCCCTGGTTTGTGAAGATTCACAAGGTTCAGCAGAGCTTTCTTGAGTGCACTGCCGCCTGCATTGAACGTCTCCGCGAATACTGCGTCTGGTCCTGATGCTACTAGAGCCGCTCCCGCATTCTTACAGAAGCCCTTCCACACCCGCATTCTTACAGAAGCCCTTCCACACCCGCATTCTTACAGAAGCCCTGCCACACCCGCATTCTTACAGAAGCCCTTCCACACCCGCATTCTTACAGAAGCCCTTCCACACCCGCATTCTTACACAAGCCCTTCCACTCCCGCATTCTTACAGAAACCCTTCCACACCCGCATTCTTACAGAAGCCCTTCCACTCCCGCATTCTTACAGAAGCCCTTCCACACCCGCATTCTTACAGAAGCCCTTGCACACCCGCATTCTTACAGAAGCCCTTCCACACCCGCATTCTTACAGAAGCCCTACCACACCCGCATTCTTACACAAGCCCTTCCACACCCGCATTCTTACAGAAACCCTTCCACACCCGCATTCTTACAGAAGCCCTTCCACTCCCGCATTCTTACAGAAGCCCTTCCACACCCGCATTCTTACAGAAGCCCTTCCACACCCGCATTCTTACAGAAGCCCTCTTCCACACCCGCATTCTTACAGAATCCCTTCCACTCCCGCATTCTTACAGAAGCCATACCACACCCGCATTCTTAGAGAAGCCCTTCCACACCCGCATTCTTACAGAAGCCCTTCCACACCCGCATTCTTACACAAGCCTCTTTCACTTCACAATCCCTGCTACTCCCGACTCTTACATACGCTCTGACACTCCCACACTCTTACATAAACCTTGTCCACACACACACACACACACACACACACACACACACACACACACACACACACACACACACACACACACACACACACACACACACACACACACACACACACACACACACACACACACACACACACACACACACACACACACACACACACACACACACACACACACACACACACACACGTTATACAGTATGAATGATTGATTATTGTGCTTGCGAGATAAATAATATGGGGACATCCAGGGGCATGAGTAGCACGTGGCCGAACACGGAGCTACGCGTCCTCCGCAAGGGAAGGTGGGGCATGTCCACACACTAAGACATGCCACACACTGAGGCACATCCGCACACTGAGGCATGTCCACACGCTGGCACATGTCCACACACTGAGACATGTCCACACGCTGAGACATGTCCACATGCTGAGACATGTCCACACACTGAGACATGTCCATAAACTGAGGCATGTCCACACACTGAGGCATGTCCGCACGCTGAGGCACGTCCGCACACTGAGGCATGTCCACACACTGAGGCTTGTCCGCACATTGAGACATGTCCGCACACTGAGGCATGTCCACACACTGAGGCATGTCCACATACTGAGGCATGTCAGCACACTGAAACATGTCCACACACTGAGACATGTCCACACACTGAGACATGTTATCACACTGAGGCATGTCCACACACTGAGTCATGTCCACACACTGAGACATGTCCACACATTGAGGCATGTCCACACACTGAGGCATGTACGCACACTGAGGCATGTCCGCACACTGAGGCATGTCCGCACACTGAGGCATGTCCGCACACTGAGGTATGTCCGCACACTGAGGCATGTGCACTCGCTGAGGCATGTCCACTCACTGAGGCATGTCCGCACGCTGAGGCACGTCCGCACGTTGAGGCATGTCCACACACTGAGGCATGTCCACACACTGATACATGTCCACACGCTGAGGCGTGTCCACACACTGAGATATGTCCACACACTGAGACAGGTCCACACACTGAGGCATGTCCGCACACTTAGGCATGTCCACACTTTGAGGCATGTCCGCACATTGAGGCATGTCCACACACTGAGGCATGTCCACACACTGAGGCGTGTCCACACACTGAGGCGTGTCCACACACTGAGGCGTGTCCGCACACTGAGGCATGTCTGCACACTGAGGCATGTCCACACACTGAGGCATGTCCGCACACTGAAATATGTCCACACACTGAGGCATGTCCGCACACTGAGACATGTCCGCACACTGAGACATGTCCACACACTGAGACATGTCCACTCACTGAGACATGTCAACTCACTGAGGCATGTCCGCACACTGAGACAAGTCCGCACACTGAGGCATGTCCACACACTGAGGCATGTCCGCATGCTGAGGCATGTCCGCACACTGAAACATTTCCGCACACTAAGGCATGTCCGCAAACCTCTTTATTGAATAAAACCGCGAAGTATTTCGTTTCAAAACTGTGTTCTACGGTAGCATCTAACTCACACATCTAACTGACACATCTAACTCACACATCTAACTCACACATCTAACTTATGCATCAAACATTTGAACCTGCGAATTGATCTCCTTTGAGTCGGTAAGAAATGATAAACTAAAATGTTATTTTCGCAGAATATCATGTCATTTTATACATAAAAGTATATATATGTATCCCACACCCTCAATAATATAGGTCTATGCATTTTGGTTGATACATTTGTGGAATGAGTGTTATTATTAATTTTGTCGTTGCACAAATAAAGTTTACCGCCATAGACTGCGGGAAAATTGACAATCTTCCCCAGCTGGTCGTTTGGGGTATATCCGGATAGACGTGTCCCCGTCGTGTGTGGATATGCCCCAATGCAGTAAATTAATTTACATAATGTGACGGCATCGTGTAGATGTTATGCCTATGTGGATGCTCATCAGCTAAGCCATGTTTCCTTATTGAGGGGTGCAACAGGAACCCAGGGGTGAGACAGGAACCCAGGGGGTGTGACAGGAACCCAGGGGTGTGACAGGAACCCAGGGGTGTGACAGGAACCCATGGGGTGTGACAGGAACCCAGGGGTGTGACAGGAACCCAGGGGGTGTGACAGGAACCCAGGGGTGTGACAGGAACCCAGGGGGTGTGACAGGAACCCAGGGGGTACTCAAAACATTGCCAGTATACAATCCTTGATAATTTCTCTATCAACCTTCATAAACACATTTTAGACTTCTGGCAAAATAATACCCTTTTTAAATTGAGTGCATTGAAATATTCACCATTGAACATATGAAATATGCGCTGTTCATTGATATTGATTAATTAACTAACATATTTAATTCACAGATCAAATGGACCTCTCAGTGTCTACCCTTTATCTTAAAAAAGCGTTTTGAGAAATACCAGACACGCCATTGTATTGGGCTTACTACTCATGTTGTTTCTGTGACTTTATTAGCAGGATTCATATGAGAACATGCATTTATTGTAGACGTGTCGAAGATGTTTGGCGCAGTACGCCCGGCACCATTACTTGTGTGCGAACTAATTAATAACGTTCGGCTTGTTTTGACAGAGTCTGCGGCTGATGTTTGACGTGAGACGTGCGTCATCCTCATTCGTGCAGATGTCTTACAAAGAAACCTTGTTGGCGGTGTGTCTACCTCCGTGACGAAATAGACAAGGCACCGGCCTCTTAAGCCGGGGATTGCCGGTTCGAATCCCACCGGAGGTGTGCGTACGTTTTGTTATTGATCCTCGAACTAGAAGAAATTCGGTGTCACTCTGTACACGGAAGAAACTATAATATTTTAGTAGTAGCATCGGCGTCAAAGTTGCAAGGCGAAAATATGTGTATTGTCATAATAAGAAACAGTTCTTAACATAGTCATGTTCACTCTTTAAGCTTGTTGAACATTACCTTCTAACTAATTTCTAAAAATCGGTACTTTGGTAGGCATGTGACGATCATAATATGTCAATGCAGTTATTACTAAGAATTAAAAAGATTGCCATCCGAGTCAAAATTCCCATTTATCGAGTTTATCTAGAGTCCAACAATTTGTCATATATGTGTAGGCCGCCCTTCTAAGTTATCTGCAAACAAATTTTAAACCTATTCACGCTGCTAGCATTGACACAATCTGTAAATAATGTGTTCCATTCATTTATTGTCCTCTATGAGAAAGTAATCTTACTATGCCGACGCTCGTCAATATAGACCAGTGTACGATAAAATCCTACCGTTAGTGACTTTTTAACAATACAATGGAAGAAAATCCCCCCGCACAATGGATAAATGGAATCAAAATCAAGCTTTCCCAGAAATGAAATATCGTTGATATGCAACTGTCGCATCACCTAATGTATATAATATAATAGGTGATGCGACATTTGCATTCATACAGACAGACAGACGGGGAATGAGAGCAAGAGAAAGACATATACAGACAGAGAGCAAGAGAAAGAGACAGACAGACAGACATACATACAGACAGACAGTTTGTCACTCTCCTCTTAATTGCATATTAATTGTTGATATCTTGACAGAAGGAACACACATTCCTATTTAAATTAGCAGATTGCTGTATATGGATTGGCCCAACGACCCCCGGGGCATCGCGACCTACCTGTTAAGAAATTCTGCCTCATGTTCATCATCCTCGTTATTATTACATTGCCATATTCATTCTCATTCTCGTCCTCCTCACCATTATTATTACATAAGCGTTTGTGACAAACGATGTAATAACGATAGTTTGATTCTGGCGAGGAAACTCGTTTCGTAAATATAATCAGCCACTGCAACGGATCATTACATTTCACGGTGGATTTTTCATCTCTACAAAATTTACCTCTCTACCAATTTCTTCAAAATTATTTATATTGATGCTGTTTTTCATAGCCACCCCCACAAGCTTTCGCTTTCAGAACCCAATAGTACTGCTTCCAGAGATAACTCTAACCGGACGTTCCCAGACTGAAACAGCTACATAGTTTCTGACATGCCGATGACTATTACAATACACAGTGAAACGGCCTGAGACCAACACAGCTACAAACACGTGTCTTCGTTGTTTATTCCAACAGTATGGAAGACCAGGTAACTAGAACGTTGACGGAGGGCACGCTGCCATATATCTAATATATAATTATCTTATCCTCACGTATGTGGTGAAATAGTGGGGCGAGGTGGTTGTATGGTAGAAGCTAGAGTGTCGTGGGGGAGGGGGGAGGGTTCGTCCTTTTTGAGAAAATTGTGTTGAACAGTACTTTTTTTTCAGAAATCAGCCCAGAAATCCCCGGCTGATTGTGAACGCTCGAACTCCCTTTTTAAAAACCGCACTGGCAGAGCTGCTCTGAGAATAACGGCAAAAGTTAACCTTATTCGCAGAATGCTGTTTGTGCATCGTGGTCGTATGTACTGTGTCATCGTGGTCGTATGTACTATGTCATCGTGTTCGTATGTACTGTGTCATCGTGGTCGTATGTACTGTGTCATCGTGGTCGTGTGTACTGTGTCATCGTGGTCGTGTGTACTATGTCATCGTGGTCGTATGTACTGTGTCATCGTGGTCGTGTGTACTGTGTCATCGTGGTCGTATATACAGTGTCATCGTGGTCGTATGTACTATGTCATCGTGGTCGTGTGTACTGTGTCATCGTGGTCGTATGTACTGTGTCATCGTGGTCGTATGTACTATGTCATCGTGGTCGTATGTACTGTGTCATCGTGGTCGTATGTACTATGTTATCGTGGTCGTATATACTGTGTCATCGTGGTCGTATGTACTGTGTCATCGTGGTCGTGTGTACTGTGTCATCGTGGTCGTATGTACTGTGTCACCGTGGTCGTATGTACTGTGTCATCGTGGTCGTGTGTACTGTGTCATCGTGGTCGTGTGTACTGTGTCATCGTGGTCGTGTGTACTGTGTCATCGTGGTCGTGTGTACTGTGTCATCGTGGTCGTATGTACTGTGTCATCGTGGTCGTGTGTACTGTGTCATCGTGGTCGTATGTACTATGTTATCGTGGTCGTATATACTGTGTCATCGTGGTCGTATGTACTGTGTCATCGTGGTCGTGTGTACTGTGTCATCGTGGTCGTATGTACTGTGTCACCGTGGTCGTATGTACTGTGTCATCGTGGTCGTGTGTACTGTGTCATCGTGGTCGTGTGTACTGTGTCATCGTGGTCGTGTGTACTGTGTCATCGTGGTCGTGTGTACTGTGTCATCGTGGTCGTGTGTACTGTGTCATCGTGGTCGTATGTACTGTGTCACCGTGGTCGTATGTACTATGTTATCGTGGTCGTATATACTGTGTCATCGTGGTCGTGTGTACTGTGTCATCGAGGTCGTGTGTACTGTGTCATCGTGGTCGTATGTACTGTGTCACCGTGGTCGTATGTACTGTGTCATCGTGGTCGTATGTACTGTGTCACCGTGGTCGTATGTACTATGTTATCGTGGTCGTATATACTGTGTCATCGTGGTCGTATGTACTGTGTCATCGAGGTCGTGTGTACTGTGTCATCGTGGTCGTATGTACTGTGTCACCGTGGTCGTATCAATGACGAAGACTCTTCAGAAAAGTTGATCAGCTGTCAGCAAAAGTGTATGAAAACATTCGAAGAATGCGCCAAGGAATTGCCACACATGTGGAACACGTGTCACGACGAACTCTATGTCTGGGCATATAATTACTGCAAGCTCATGCTTTTTAACAGAATCAAGACATAGACGATTACTCCTTTAAAGTGACGTTGTCTGTTTGTCTTTATCATAAAATCATGTTGCATGGTATAAACTTTATATATTCTAACATAATACTGACCCCCCAAATACGTCTAAATGAAAACAACACTTCGATATTTACAAAAGTCGACCTAGCGGGAAGAAGCGGAGCTTTGTAATGTCAGCGCCTGTCTCTTACAACCGACTTCCATGGCAACTGGTTGCCATGGCAACTGATTGCCAAGCATATCACCGGAAAAGATACGGCATTGAACGAGGTGTACGACGACATAGGAAGTTGGCAGGCTCGTGTCATGCGCAGAACATGTTTACATGTTCAGCTCCGCCTTCTTGGACAGTTTACGGGCTCTTGTGTAATTGCTGCACGCTATGAATTAATAATGTTTTATAGTGATGCTGCTGTTTGGGGAGATTCTCATCAAGCAAGCGGGAACTTCCCGTTCGACAGGCAAATAGATAAAATGTAATCATCGGTGAAAAGAGCACCGTGTCGTAGATGTGTCAAGTCATGCATAAAACCCCGAGGACGTCACAGTTCCGAATACAATAGACACATCTGTCGTAACTAATGGAAGTGATGCACTGATCAACTCATGTCCTTTACGTGTTCTCCCGGTGTAGCATTCGCTAACTTAATTTATTAATGGATTAGATATTTCACTCATCATATTGAAACTACAACGCCGCTCCCTCGAGAATACCGGATACTTTCTGGTAAACTCGTGCAGCCTGGCAACAAATCAACAGATAGAGCCGTGTGTGTGTATACGTGTGCGTGCGTGCACGTATGTTTTGTTCGTACATAGTTCCGATGTAAGGTTATTGATGTAAACGTCATGTCAATATTAATAACGCCATGAATTCTTGCCTGTAAACGCTGCAGGCCGGGCAGTGCCCTCAAAGCCAAACGCAGTGGGCACTTAATGACCCATGGGCATACTGCCCTGCACATCGCTCCTCTTGCTCATGCGCATCCTGTTCCCGCATCTCAAACATCGAGTGCGGCGCGCAATTTTTTTTAATAATTGTTTTTTGGCAATTTGCATATTTTTTATTGTCACAGCTCAACAATTTCAACGCCAACGTCAATATGTTGTAATGTTATATGACGTAGCACCTCCAGGTTATTATTATGATGAAATATGGTTAAGTTTGCAACGTTGAAAAAACAGTTAGGAGGATTTTTATTAATTTGTTTTATACATTTATAGCTCTTAAGTTTGACCATAAATTCCAATTCGTTTTGGGCAAATAAACTTATGTGGATCAAATATATAATGTGTTGAAGTTTCGGCACGATCTGAATGTCACAACTTTGGAATCAATCGCCTCTAAAGGAAAAGATGAATAATACAGTAAACATTTATGCAGTTTTTAATGGTCATAGCTCAAAAGTTTCAACGTCGACCTTAATATTTCTTTTTTATATGAAATAGCACCGCCAGATAAATAATCTGTCGAAATATGGTGAAGTTCTGAACGCTGGCAAAATAGTTATGAAGATTTTTGTGGTATTAACTTTTTATGTAACTCCATATTCAAAGAGTTTCTTGAATTAAATTTATTTTTAGGCAGTTATTTGTTTTGTTTTTATAAACATTTGCTAAACATTAGAAGCCTTTAGTAGAATAATAAAGCAATTTATATGCAAAAATACCAGCAAGAAAGTAGGGAGATCGTTGGTCAAACTAAAGAGGGCTCGTGGTGCCGCCACCTGTGTTCTTAAGTTTGCACGTCAACCCTGATTATTTTGACTTAAATCGATTTATATGGTACAAATCTATAATGTGCTGAAGTTTCAAATCCATCTAAACGTCACAATTTTGCGGATCGATTGCCTTTAATATCGGCTTCCCAGGCGTAGTCACAATTGCCACCTGTGTATGCAGCAAGCATTACAGTAAATAAATCATTTACCACTGAGCTGCACCTCTTCTTGCTAACGACAGTCCCTGCCACACTGACGTTTCGCACATTACCACCAAGTGCCAACAGTCAGTGCAGCCATGTCACTGTCCACATCTTTCTTACTGAGCAAATATGCGAGACCACTCAGGTCTTATCCCATTGCCTTTCTCAGTTGACAAGGTTTATTTACAGAAATTGGCCAATTAACTCGCTTGCCTGCATATATGAAAAAATTGCTGACATTTCATGAGAATCGAACATAATATATACATACACACACACACATATATATATATATATAATTATAAGTTATGTATATTTAAATATGTATATGCCTGCATGGCCACGACGTGCGTGCCTACAATCACTGAATCATTCGTCCATGCGCTGAGTTTAGTATCAATATATTTAGGCATCAACCCACATATTGCTCTGGTGATCAACTCGTACAGTCAGTTTGAATTGCATTCACCAACTGAGCTTCACAGGCACAACTACTGGGAGACTAGCAATTTAATCTACTAGCCGACAGAACTTCCACGTTTACTGATAAAAAAAACATGATACCGTTCAAACAGTGATTGTCACAATGTTCACACAGAGTGACTGTCACAATGTTCACATAGCCATCTAGGACATCACAAGTGTTCCTGTGAATCTCATTGACTGTCACAATGTCATTGTTCTCCTTGTTTGTTGCAGCATGTCCAGTAGTAATTGTTCACACAACAATCAAGGCCATCACAGGTGTTGATGTGAAACTCTGCGACTGTCACAATGTCATTGTTCTCCTTGTTTGCTGCAGCATGTCCAGTTGTTATTGTTCACATAGCCATCAGGGCCATCACAAATGTTCCTGTGAATCTCTGCGACTGTCACAATGTCATTGTTCTCCTTGTTTGTTGCAGCGTGTTCAGTTGTTATTGTTCACATAACCATCAAGGCCTTCACAAGTGTTGATGTGAATCTCTGCGACTGTCACAATGTCATTGTTGTCCTTGTTTGTTGCAGCGTGTCCAGTTGTTATTGTTCACATAACCATCAAGGCCTTCACAAATGTTGATGTGAAGCTCTGCGCCTGTCACAATGTCATTGTTGTCCTTGTTTGTTGCAGAGTGTCCAATTGTTATTGTTCACACAGCCATCAAGAGTCTCATTATTAAACTTGTACTGGTGATGTTTTTTTATCCAAGTGGCGCAGGCGTCTTGTGTCTGTGAAGTGGTTCGTGTCTTTTGTCCAAGTGGCGTAGATATCTTGTGTCTGTGAAGTGGTTTTTGTATTTTGTCCAAGAGGCTTAGATGTCTTGTATCTGTGAAGTGATCCGTGCCTGAGTTGTGTTGATATGTTCTTTGACGTGCTTGTGTCTGTTGCCTCTGTCGTATCTCTGTGCTTCCACGGTCAAAGCAGTTCAGCTGAAGCAATATTATAGCATTATGGTTATTGAGTGACTTGTGCATTCTATTGAACAACTGACATGGTTGCTCAAGTTATAATTCTTTTTTAGAAAAGGGACATGTATCCAACTAAAAAACCTTCGCGGTAACAAAATCCACAACTTTACACATACAGATTTTTTCTTAGTCACTAAATGTGATAATTCCAAGGGATCTTGCAGTCAGTTATTCTGATGGTTATTTCTAAAAGTTCTACAAGAAACAGCTGTGAAATCGCTGTAAATTAATATATTTAGTGACGAATATATAATCTGCATGTGTAAAGTCGTGGATTGTATTACCATGATACAATCCACGACTTAACATACAGATATCTTTGTCACTAAATGTCAGAATTCACAGGAATCTCGCAGCTTGTTCTTGAAGCTTTTTATTTGGCTAAAAGTTGCTTTTTTAAGAATTATTATTACTAGCATTTATATAGCGCCATATATCCGGGGCCAGCCCGTTCATAGACGCGTACACACATTACAAAATGTACATGGAATCATAAGAAAAGTTAGAAATATATATATAAAATGAATAAACGGTAAACATAATTTTAGACTAAGCTTAAATAGACTAGCTATATTAAGTAACTAAAATACATGGCGAAGTGATTGAAATATAAAAATTATGAAATAAATAATTATAATATATTAAAATAAAAAATATATCAAATAATAAATACATAAGTAAATAGATAAAAATATAAAATGTGTCCATAACAAAAATTTAAAGCACAGTTCCTCAGTGGAAGTAAGCCAGCTTAAATAAATGAGTTTTAAGGAGAGTCTTGAACTTAGTTAGATTGTCTATTTTTCGCATGTCTTCGGGCAAACAGTTCCAAAGTGTAGGGCCGGACACCGAGAAAGCTCACTTGCCATCGCCCTCTAGGTTGTAACGCGGAACTACCAGCAGGTGCAGATCGAAGGTTGCGGGTGGGCAAGTAGGGTGTTATAATATCTCGTATATGCCCTGGTGCAAGGCCATACAAGGCGGTAAATACGAGGACCAGTAGTTTATACTGGACCCGCCAGCGAACGGGAAGCCAGTGCCCCCCGATCAACACAGGCGTTATGTGCTGGTGCTTTCGCTGTCTTGTGATCAGTCTGGCCGCTGATTTCTGCACCATCTGCAGCTTGTTCATGAGTGCCTCCGTGATGCCGTACAACACTGCAGCTTGTTCATGAGTGCCTCCGTGATGCCGTACAACACTGCAGCTTGTTCACGAGTGCCTCCGTGATGCCGTACAACACTGCAGCTTGTTCATGAGTGCCTCCATGATGCCGTACAACACTGCAGCTTGTTCATGAGTGCCTCCGTGATGCCGTACAACACTGCAGCTTGTTCACGAGTGCCTCCGTGATG
The DNA here is from genome assembly GCA_963662155.1 of Lamellibrachia columna. Taxonomy (NCBI): domain Eukaryota; kingdom Metazoa; phylum Annelida; class Polychaeta; order Sabellida; family Siboglinidae; genus Lamellibrachia; species Lamellibrachia columna. The sequence continues at coordinate 32,849,892 of OY759261.1, read as the reverse complement.
CCGTACAGCACTGCAGCTTGTTCATGAGTGCCTCCGTGATGCCGTACAACACTGCAGCTTGTTCACGGAGTGCCTCCGTGATGCCGTACAACACTGCGGCTTGTTCACGAGTGCCTCCGTGATGCCGTACAACACTGCAGCTTGTTCACGGAGTGCCTCCGTGATGCCGTACAACACTGCAGCTTGTTCACGGAGTGCCTCCGTGATGCCGTACAACACTGCAGCTTATTCATGAGTGCCTCCGTGATACCGTACAACACTGCAGCTTGTTCACGGAGTGCCTCCGTGATGCCGTACAACACTGCGGCTTGTTCACGAGTGCCTCCGTGATGCCGTACAACACTGCGGCTTGTTCATGAGTGCCTCCGTGATGCCGTACAATACTGCAGCTTGTTCATGAGTGCCTCCGTGATACCGTACAACACTGCAGCTTGTTCATGAGTGCCTCCGTGATGCCGTACAACACTGCAGCTTGTTCACGGAGTGCCTTCGTGATGCCGTACAACACTGCAGCTTGTTCATGAGTGCCTCCGTGATGCCGTACAACACTGCGGCTTGTTCATGAGTGCTTCCGTGATGCCGTACAACACTGCGGCTTGTTCATGAGTGTCTCCGTGATGCCGTCCAACACTGCGGTGCTGTAATCCAGTCGTGATATCACTAGGGCGTATTACACGCATCAGTAGTAAGACAATGTCTAATCTTTGAAATAGCGTAAAGATGATAGTACGCTGCCGTGCACATGCGCGACACGTGTGACGACATTGTTAGTCCGCAGTCGATCGTAATCCCGATGTTGCGGATGGTCGGTGATGGAACAATGTTACATCCGCATACATTAACACACGAGACGTCTAGCAGGTTTTTACGATTTGGTGCCGTGATGATCATAGCCTTGTTATCATTCAGCAGGAGATTGTGATCAGACATCCACTGCCTCGATTCTTCGATGCATCGCAAGAATTAGAACACAGAGCAACCATGTCGGTGGCACATTAAACAAGGTTTGTTTTCGCTTAATCTGTATGGATTATTTGGAAATATATTTGATCATACCAATTCCGAACACAGACAAATGTGCCATTTAACTTCCAAATTCACTAATCTGAGAAACCAGTAGCATTAATGGAAAATATAAATCAACAGCAGAATATGTACAGTTATCCAACGTTTACTTGACATTTACTCTTACCTGTCTTTGACACAATTTCGCCTGTCTTTGTAGTTTGTGTTATGAGGATGTTCTACTCGTTTGTCCTTTGGTCTGTGACAGCTGGGACTTCCATGGTCTGTGACAGCTAGGACTTCCATGGCCTGTGACAGCTGGGACTTCCATGTTCTGTGACAGCTAGGACTTCCATGGTCTGTGACAGCTGGGACTTCCACGGTCTGTGATAGCTGGGACTTCCATGGTCTGTGATAGCTGGGACTTCCATGGTCTGCGACAGCCGGGACTTCCACGGTCTGCGACAGCTGGGACTTCCATGGTCTGCGACAGCCGGGACTTCCACGGTCTGTGACAGCTGGGACTTCCAAGGTCTGTGACAGCTGGGACTTCCATGGTCTGTGACAGCTGTGACTTCCATGGTCTGTGACAGCTGGGACTTCCATGGTCTGTGACAGCTGGGACTTCCACGGTCTGCAACAGCCGGGACTTCCACGGTCTGCTACAGCTAGGACTTCCACGGTATGTGGCAGTCGGGATTCCCCGGTATATGAAACTGGGACTTCCACGGTCTGCGGTACTTGTCTCTTCTGTTTGTGATCTCCAAGTTGCTGCCTGGTTCTACAACATGACATCACACACACTGTCATAACTCCAGATCTGCCAAGTAACATTGTACAGAGGGTGGTAGATCGACCACTGTTCATGGGGTAGATAAAATATAACACAGTGGGCCTGTAGTTGCGAAGGGGAAGTGTGGAAGGGCGCCCCCTTCCTATCTCAATAGTTTTTATTTAGTGTATATTCACTTCATTCTTTTTCTGGTGTATTTATAAGTGAAATTGTGGTTTGGTAGAATATTTGGATACGAAATGAGCATATTTTATTGTTTGTAACTTTTAAAATATAGGGTGATGGTAGATCTGGGTTGAAAAGCAATAAATCGTCAATTATGTAAAAAAATTAAAAAGTGGTAGTTCTACCACCAAAGAGCCCCCCCTATGACAAGACAAAACCAATCAGCTGATAGTATCATATTATTTATAATCATCAAATCAGTGATTGCCACATTTCAATGTCATCTAAAAACTATCACATCAATATTGTGCAAAACATTTAAACTGAATTAATTAATGCAGATGCATAATTTAACCTGATTGCAAAATTCATGTGATAAGTCACTGATAACTTAATAGTGGCATGGTAGCTCAATTGTTTGGTGCTTGCCTTTTATATTGGATTTAAAACCTTGGCTTTGGTTTTCAACTTGCAAAGTTGCACAGCACCTGATATAAAGTGGAACCTCGTCATTAAGGTCACCCTTGGGACTGGGTCGAAGTGACCGAATAAAGAATAACTGTTAGCGGAATTTAACGTCCTGTACATTACTGTCATGAAAATAATTATCACTGAAACATATTGTGAAAAAATTACTTTATAAAGGGATGCATCTAACCGGCAGAACAAAATATGAGACAGGTTAGTGCAATATTGTTAATTAAGTTCTTTCATTCAGACATTTCTTTCATTCATAACATTTACTGATTAAGAAAATGTATTGCCCATATCAGCTGATCTTTAAAAACATTGGGTTAGTGTATTGATGTTTATGTCAATTGCAATAGATGTACACATTTATAATATGTAATTGCAAATATTGGTCAGTGGGAAGTAGTCACAGTGTGTTGTATGTTATTTGTGTGGTGAACAATAATCATGACATTCGACAATATGTTGTAAAATACCTTAAATGTTGGAACTTCCTAATTTCTGGCAATCAACAAAGCCGAGTTCAAACAGATGCTTCCACAAGTCTGCTCTATTGCTGTATTTGCAGGAACATCTGAACAAGAAATGTTGAAGCACAATGAGTTATTAATTAGTAATGCTGGTGAAATGTGTACAAATATTATCCAAAAATAATAATGACAATCATAGACACAGACACAGTGGCTCTCCGTCACACCCCAAGGCCTAGGCCTGGGGCTGGGCATTACTATTAGTGACAGTAATTGAGTAAATTAGTGCCTAGTGACACTAGGTGAAAGTGGTGTCAGTGCCGTATAAAGTATTGAGTAAACAACGTGATATTGACACATACTTATATGTTACATAATTACTAATCAAGTCATTATAACATACATATAAAATTATAATACCTAAGCTGAACTCCGTTGGCCATCGTCATCGATCGCTGTCGTAGACGTAGAATGCGCTGCCGCTGACATCGGATCTATGGGTGTCGGATGTTTCAGCCCATAACGGGTTCGGTCCATGGGCCGAACCATCCAACGGTGCGACCGGTGAACCGTGAAATGTTTTCGCTCGCATGAGCCGAACCATCCGTGTATGCAACCAGTGTTAGTGGGCTCCATAGGCCGAAACGACTAACCAATTGTAATTGTTAGCAAATTTAGTGTTGTAATTGCGAAATGGTATACGTTATTACCTTCGCTAGTTTCAACTGTTTGCGTGTCATACGCTACATTTCTGTCTTTATTAACAACTACCAATACATCATTTTCCAACACCACTACATCACGCCGTGGGCCGAAACTACTATTCTTAGAAATCAGCTAGTAACGTGGGACAATAGAACCGAAAACGTTAATGACACCTCTTTGCAACTTGTAATATGCCCAATTGACTTAATACGATTAATTTAACAAAGGGCTTGATCAAATAAAATGTGCTCACACAAACAATGAAGTCATGCGATTAAACATTTAAGTTAACAAGATTTGCTGATGAAATAAACAATGAAGTCAATACATTATATATTACAATACAAACTCAACTAGTTATTACTTTTATTTGTGGACATTTCCCTTAGACATTAATTACTTCAATATGGTTCATTATTTTATTATGTCAACCGCTTTCTGGATATGAAGGGCATTCCAGGCGTACCAAATATGACCGCCTTTCATTGAGGGATATCCCCGAAAATGCGGCTGGAACTTGTGCGATTTATAGTTTTTGTTTTACGGAATTCATGCATGAACTGCTACATAGCTTTTCTAAAGATGTTATAAAAGGCATTAAATATTAATATAATTGAAAAAAAAACCTTTGTAAATCGATAGAAAAGATATTAAAGTGTCAGTTGGTGACAAAAATGTAAAAATCCTCAAAATTCAGCGTTCAAGACATATACAGCGATTTCTCGAATTCAAGTTTCTACACATCCGACTCATTTCGTAAGGATTCGTCACATATAATATATTCTGCTTTCTCTCATACAATGATATTCTACTTGCCTGTATTGCAGTCAGTGACAACTGGAACTTCTTCTGCATTCTCTCGTACAATGATCTTCTACCTGCCTGTACTGCAGTCTGTGACTACTGGAACTTCTTCTGCTTTCTCTCATACAGTGATCTTCTACTTGACTGTATTTCAGTATGTGACAACTGCAACTTCTGTTTTTTTCTCGTACAATGATCTTCTACTTATGCCGACATCTCTGGATCATGATTTCCAACTAGCAGCCTGGTTCAAAATAGCATCATTGACACAGCTACAAAAACAAACCTCACTGGTTGTTTTGTTTAACAAACCATAACTGGTCTAATGTTGACAGCAATGGTTTCTTTTAACAGGATATATTTTGAAGATATGTATGAAAATGGATAGTAGGACAGTGTTTATTTCATTTGATTCATTTATTTAAATACTAAATATACCATGTTGGTAGACTACACTGATAATACGATCTGAACTATCACATTTAAATTTGTGCCGTTGAGATTTAAAATAAAATAAAATATTAAAACAAATTATTGAAAACAAATTTCAGTATATAAACAATACTTTCCTTAGCAGCATAATTATGTGCATATTTAGTATGAAACTATGTAAATATCACATATCTACTACAACTTAACAACATTTTTATAAAATACACAAGAATAATTTGTTGATATACCTAAAGAAATATGAAGTATTGTTAGTTGAATACCTTAATATGTATGTGGCCCCATGTTTGTAGTGTTGATGGTTTGACCGTGTCTGTTTAGACGTCAAAGACCATAGTGAGTGTTTTCCAGCCAGAACTTGAATATGTTCTGGTCGTCCTACAATGTACAATTGAAATAAAGACATTCATATTATTTTACCAAATAATCCAAATTTGTTGCATAGCTATGTATAACTAATATTTTGTTAGCTTTATACATAATGAATAATGTACATTGTTGTTATGTGTAGAATCTTTCTCGGGCACAGGCTGTTAGTCTATGTTGTAGGATATCATGCGGAAGACGTGTGTCTAAGTCCTTTACAACATGCCAGATGGTAGAAAGAATGGCTGTTAAGTTGTAGACAATAACGTTTAGTATACTGTATATGACAGTCTAATTATTCAATCACCATACCTCTAGGTCAGGAGGCAAATCACCAACTCATTCAGCCACTTTGGTAGTTTGTATGTCTCACTTATCTTATTGGTTACTGGGAATGTGTCTAGTAAACAACTCTACAGTGTAGCTACAGGCAAACATCGTGACAGGCCTACAAATGATTGTGTATCTCCTCGAATGTCACCCCTGTTATTTGCACCTTGTCTTCAAGTATGGAGCATCTTTACCTCCACGACTATGTCCCACATACCTGTCATAGTGCATCCACCACAATTACACTGTTTATTAGTGATATATCCATCTCTCTTGGTTCATTCTGAAACCAGACTAAACATTGAATTAGAATTTTATCACAAATACACACAATGACACTTACATTTCTCATTCAGTTCATGTGATGCCAAATTAAATTCCATCGATGTGGAATTTAAACTCAGTAATTACACATTTACTTGAAACGACATATGGTCATAAATGCATGTACCACAGATCTTCTCTTCACTGAATTCACGACAATTAGAATGAAAGTTCCCCTCATTTATGGCAAAAATAACCAGGTCTTTGTAGGTAAATACTACATCAGGTGGATCTGTATATGTGATGTAATTTTCTAAGACATATAAGTAAAAAGTGGACATTACTTTTCCCATGAGGAATTCAAATAATTGATGTTACTGGTAGAAAGACAAGAGGAAGATGGACATTAAGATGGAGAGAGTTATGATATGTCTGGAGAGGGCAGCCGAGAGTGGGAGAGAATGGCACAATATGATTCGTTGAGAGAGCAGAGGTGACCAGCTGAGAGTGGGAGAGAATGGCACAAGATGATTCGTTGAGAAGGCAGAGGTGACCAGCCGATAGTGGGAGAGAATGGCACAAGATGATTCGTTGAGAGGGCAGAGGTGACCAGCCGAGAGTGGGAGAGAATGGCACAAGATGATTCGTTGAGAGGGCAGAGGTGACCAGTAGAGAGTGGGAGAGAATGGCACAAGATGATTCGTTGAGAAGGCAGAGGTGACCAGCAGAGAGTGGGAGAGAATGGCACAATATGATTCGTTGAGAGGGCAGAGGTGACCAGCAGAGAGTGGGAGAGAATGGCACAAGATGATTAGTTGAGAGGGCAGAGGTGACCAGCCGAGAGCGGGAGAGAATGGCATAAGATGATTAGTTGAGAGGGGGAACAGTGGCCCCACCCTGCAAGGGTCCAAAGGGGAAGAAAAAGAGATGTTACAATATCATAACAATTATGCTGCTAGAATTTGTCACATCAATCTGAAGATACAAGTATGTGTCCTTACCCTAAAAAACTGTGTTCACGTCTCACTTGCCCACTGTCAACTGATGACTTGGTCACCTTGGTACTTCACCCTGTCTGTGATGCCACTGAACTAATTTATCAGTTCATCTCCACCCAGGAGATGGTGGATGTCGTCCTTTAGTGTTTGTACTGGAGTGTCATCAGCTGTGACGTTTTAATGTGTGACGTCCTTACCTGTTATACCTGAACTAAGACATGCTAGAGTAAACGTGCAACAAATCAGTGTCACCACAGTCAATGCTGTTTACCCCTCACTGACTGGAGAGCACTGCAAGCAGAAATATAGAGAGGAGAGTTGAAACCTACAGGAAGCTAACAGAAATATAGAGAGTAGAGTTGAAACCTTCGGGAAGCAAACAGAAATATAGAGAGGAGAGTTGAAACCTACGGGAAGCAAACAGAAATATAGAGAGGAGAGTTGAAAGCTAAAGCAAGAAAACTGAAATAATTCAAACCAACATATAATCAATATATTTCCTTGTACCTGACTGTCCTGATGTGCTGCAATTCCCGTGCAGATATGCCATGCTGAAGGAGCGGGAGTTATTGTGAGATCCCAAGTTGAGACTGGTATGGAGTCCTGTTTTCAGCTGTATCGAACCATGTCTGCAAGAAAACAAACCAATATCATCATCAGGAGACAATAGCCACTTGTTTGGTTACACTACATGTGCAATGTTTGTTGTAATTCTTGCTTTGTGAGCCAGTGGTGTATTTATGGGAGGGGGCCATGGTCCCTCGTGGTTTAGATTTGACTTATTCTGTATGTAACCTGTTCTCAAGTGGTTTCAAGTCTCAAGTGGTTTACTCCAAACAGCCCAAACTTGGGCTAACGCAGGAGTTTGTGGTGGACTGTGCGCATGCGCTGTGGGTGGTACGTTCGATTAAAAGACTAGTATAATTAATGTTGCTGAAATGGTTTTATCTGATAGTTTTATTTATTTTATGTATAGGATGTTTAACGAAAATTTTTAATAGGTTGGTTGTGTGTATGGATACTGTCGCTGCCTTGCCACATGCACACATAGACAGTCTCCATACCCACACCATGGATATGTTTACGCTGAGCACTGTGTTTTAAAGGCAGTTTAGGTGAGGAGGTGTGGTGAAAGGGAGTTCCATAATAGCTTCTTGAAATGATTTTGGGTTTTTTATGTTGGTAATTTTTGATGGAATCATATTCCATATGCGAATGGCTCTGGGATAAAATGAAAAGACCATTGCATTTATACGACACTTGGGGGCTATGTATTGTCCACGGGTTCGAGAGCGAGTTAGTAGGCCCGGAGGGGGGGTGATCTCAATAATGTTGTTTAGAATTTTGTAGAAGGTAGTGGCTTGTTTGATAATGCGCCTTCATTCGAGGGTTGGCCATCCAAGGGCAGTAATTAGATCTGCTGGGTTTGTGTTCCGTCTGTAATCATTTCTAACAAATCTGGCAGCAGAGTGTTGCACTCTTTCAAGGCTTTTAATTTGCGAAAAGGTGTGGGGATTCCATATGGGTGAAGAGTACTCAAGTTTTGGCCGGATTAGCATGTTGTACGCTGTTTGCTTAACTTCGGGTTTACATGGGCCAAGAGTTCGTTTAATCATGCCTAAACATTTCGAAGATTTGGAAGTTATGTCAGTGACGTGATTTGTCCAGGTTAATTTGGAATCCAATTTTGGAATCCAATTTTACTTCTACAACTACATGGTGGCTTGGTAAACTACTGGGTGACTAAGCTTGGCCCCCCATTTAGCCTCCCGCTTTGGCCACCCCAATTTGCCCCCCCCCTGTCTTAGCCCCTCCTTTGTGAGATCCTAGATATTGTTGCTGTGACCAGCCACTTGGGGTATAACTACCTGTCCCTAAGTAGAAAGGCATTGCTTAATTAACAGTCTGCATATTCCAAATGTAGACAATTCAAAGTAATGCAATAGGGGAAGTGAAGCTACAAAGTGTACTAGAAGTGTAACTACAAAGTGTACTAGAAGTGTGGCTACAAAATGTACTTGAAGTGTAGCTACAAAGTGTACTAGAAGTGTAGCTACAAATTGTACTAGAAGTGTAGCTACAAAGTGTACTAGAAGTGAAGCTACAAAGTGTACTAGAAGTGAAGCTACAAAGTGTACTAGAAGTGAAGCTACAAAGTGTACTAGAAATGAAGGTACAAAGTGTACTAGAAGTGTAGCTACAAAATGTACTACCTGTATTGATCACCTTGTGCGTAATAAGCAACATCATTTTCAACTACTAATGTTCGTGGCTGGCCAGTGACATTGTATACTTGTAAGATGTTGCCAAAAAAGTCAGAACACTGTATATGCCTCTTGTCTGTAACAAAGATATTTGACATCCAGTAAAGCAGGGTGGGCAAATAGACATAGACACGTACAGAATAAAAATGAAAAGACGACTATCGTTAGTTAAATAATTAAATTGTTTTTTGCAAATGAAAGTCTGTTTCACTATAACTGCAAGTGACTGTTTCTTGTTGTTTGTACATTGTCAGTTTCTAAATTAAATATGCTTTGCGTTGCAGTCTTAAAATAATTAAAAGCATATATAATGCTACACCTGATATGATTAATTGTACATACTATTTTACATGTGTTAAGAATAGATTGGGTTAATATTTTGCGTATTGGGATATAATGAATGTCTTAGGACTTCACTTGAATGAATACATTGATGATATTATATGCATAATATGAATTATACAATAACTTTCCTCGATTTTTTTTTGTAACATCAAAAAGTTCTTAGGGATTGTATTAAAACACTGATATATGACACTACGTGACGGTTGTACGGACGAAGGGGTAAGTTTACGCTAGCTTAGGCTTTCCACAAAGCATCATTTATTTTCAGATCGCCATTCATGGGTGCAAACTTTGAGTGCATACAGGCAACTGTGCAATCATGGCACATGTGCAAGCACATACCCAAGCTCGTGTACACGTGCACACGCACACAGGCATAATTTATTTGATTCTAAAATGACTACGTCAGTGGGACTTCAGCTTTGTTTCATATAACTGTGTCAACTATGACAGGGAATGTAAATTTTTAATGATCTTATTACATAATTATCAATCATATTTATGTTATGTACTATTGGTGATATTAGCGTTTTATTTCCTATTTAATATTTATTTTATATATATACAAATGCTCTGTAATCAGTAAACTTTTTATTAAAATAATTTAAACACGCAAATATTCTGAATATTTTTTAACATTTTATACAGCGCATGTATTATTATTATCACTATCTACATACAAGTTGCATCGAGTGAACTGATGTTTGTACACACCCGTGAACGGGGCAGTAGCCCCGGATTTGATGGTGTCAAAATAAAGTTTTATTATTATTATTATTATTATAAAAGATCCCAACCAGGGAAAAGGAAACCCCTTGTGAACTCACTATCCCTAAAAAACACCATTGTTGCGAATAGGTTGCGACCATATGGTCTTTAAATTTAAATGACGAACGCAAATTGGAATGAAGAAGAAACAAATTGGAATGAAGAAGAATTATTTTCTAGAGATTCCGCTGTTCTCAGTGTGTTAGAGACAGGAGTTCAACTTACCAGTGTTACCCCAACAGAACCTGCTGCTGCTGCTGCTGCTGCTGCTGCTGCTGCTGCTGCTGCTGCTGCTGCTGCTGCTGCTGCTGCTGCTGCTGCTGCTGCTGCTGCTGCTGCTGCTGCTGCTGTAGCTGATGGCTAAACTACATATGTGACCATTCACGCCTGTTAACTCAATCTGAGTGTGTCCACTTCCATCCAGATTCACCTTCCAGATATCAGCTGATGATCCATATTGTGCATAAATAAGCAGTCTAAAATGGTATATTTAAAACAATGTTATAATAATAATATGGCACATCAATCAGAGTAAGTGAGATATTAAAGAGAACAAATGACTGCTAAATTCTGCTGGAAGTTGATTGATTCGTTAGTAGGCATTAGTGATTAAAACTAAATTTGGTGCTCCAATCATGAAACATAACGAAATAATAAGTCATCGCATCAAAATGCAAATAGTTACTTCACGACCGAGTGAAAATGACGACAGAATGCTATAAACACCAATAGTGTGGCTCTTCTGGTGCGCTAGCTAATCGTCATCTAAACAGACGCAACACAGTTGTTTTGTCATCTGTTGTTCAAAACGTATGAAGACAACAAATGAATTACACTAACATAAGCGTACAGATTAACGAGTCTGAAAACGTGTTCCGACGGCCTTCTGGTGGCATCATTATTACGACCGCTGCATATATCGTCGATCGTATGCCATGCTTTGTGTTAGTAACCACAGCTTACCTGTGCATATAAAGACTTTAATGTGATATATAGTAATGTTGGACAATACATATTGTGACCTTTTTGTGATCATTTCAGATATGACAACATAACTGTCATATCTGAAATGGCCGTAACAAACATACGCTAGCTACATTGCTACGCTAGCTACATCGAATGTAATGTATATTAAGCATTCTAGAATCTAGATTTGTGATAAAATTAATAAGTATTTCTTCATCAAGTAGGGGGAGCAGTGGTCTAATGGTTAGAGCACCCGCCTGTCGATCGAGAGTACAAGTTGTAAAAGTGTGTAGGTGTACATGTATTAACACTGCAACGAGTACAAATTGTAAAAGTGTGTAGGTGTACATGTATTAAATTGTAAAGAGTACAAGTTGTAAAAGTGTGTAGGTGTACATGTATCAAATTGTAAAGATAACAAATTGTAAATGTGTGTATGTGCACAGGTATTAACATTGTAAAGAGTACAAGTTGTAAACGTGTGTAGGTGTACATGTATTAACATTGTAAAGAGTACAAGTTGTAAAAGTGTGTAGGTGTACATGTATTAACATTGTAAAAAGTACAAGTTTAAAATTTGAATTGTACATTATTTGCAATTTGTATTCTGCACATGTTTACAATGTGTATATTATACAAGCTACATAATGTACACAATGTTTTCACCCTGTATGCTTTTATAGCATACTATTTATATATTGTAAGTTTAAGTTACAATTGTAAAATTGCAGGAAATATGTTACCTCTCTTTCAGATCCATGATCAATCCACACGGATGGGCTGTACAGTTGATGAAGGTTGTCCTCCCACTGCCGTCCACCCTGACAACTTCAATCTTCTTGTCCCGGCAGTTTGAGAAGTACAACTTGTTTTCTACTGGATCAATAGCGAGCCCATTAATCCATCCACAATCTGAACATATACAAAGCAAATAACAAGGTGTTATATTGCTGTATTAATGGCAATTTGTCACGAATATTAAATATTTTCCAGCACATTCGATGGGGCCATTTTAACATGCCTGGATGTGACGTAAAGTTCATTCTAATGCACAAAATGTGCCACACTTACATTGATTCAAAAGGACATTCTAGAGTGTTCTAAAATTATAATATTACAAGCATAAGCATGACAGAAATCTGGTCAGGGACTGCTTTGACATTTTAAATAAACAAAATGAACTTAGCAATGAGTAAGCAATGGGCATCATGTGTTAGCAATAAAATAGTATGTAGTATTATATTATACAATGACAACTCATGAACAATCATGTAAGTTCAACTTGCCTGTAGAGATGTTGTGCTTTGTACTGGAGCCATTAAGTGTCACCTGTGTGATAATGCTATCTTGAAGACCAAAGTACAAAAAGCCATTAACCTCATCCACTGCAAGAGACATTGGAGCACCTACAGACACACAATACATCTAGATCACAAACGACAAGTTGGCTCTGCCCACAGCGGACATTTCATAGACAGTCCTGAAAATATATGGTTGCAGTTTTGTACCAGATGCCATCATAGCTCGCACACTAGTAAATAACTTGAATCTTTAATTTTATCTAGGGTTTCCACTTTTTAGACTACTGGTACATGTGTTAATATATTTGAATTTAAAATGCATCATTCAACTAAAATGCTCATGTTTTTACTAAACACACTTATTAAACACTATATCAGGATTCAATTTAGGGTCTTGGAAAATTGGGCCAATGGCCCATCAAGGCAGTAAAAGGGGATAATTTTTGGACAACATTGCACCAATGGTGCGGCATGCCAGTGATTTGTTGCAGATCAATTACAGTAATAATAATAATAATTAACTTCTATGGCGCCTATATCCTCAGGAACCTGAGCTCAGACCCGCAACAAAACAGAATCATTAAGTATAATCGTGAACAGGGACGCGCAAAAATCAGTATCAGAACGAGGGACAAATGAACATTCATGGTGGAAATGCAATTTGGAGCAGATATGTCTTGATTTTTTTTCAGAAAATAGCAATAGTTTCAGATGTTTTCAAAGTGATAGGGAGTTCATTCCAGACCCTAGGCGCCGCGACAGAGAAAGCACGTTTATCCAAGTAAAGTTTTGTTTTAGGTACAATAAGTTGTTGTGAAATTTATGATCTTAGCTGCCTAGGGATATTTGAAAGATGCAGGAGACTAGCCAAATAGGGTGATTGTTGTGTAGATAGAGCACGATATGTAAGAGTGGACACCTTAAAATGAATTCGATACAAAACTGGGAGCCAGTGTAACTGTTTAAGTAGTGGTAGCATTAAGTAGTGGTAGCACCAGCATGAGTCACAACACGGCAATTGAATAATAATAGAAATTAATTCAAATTATATTCGACATCACTGTTTCTCACCATTGTGAATAAATTAGTTATAACATGTCACAATCATTGTTTCTTACCATTGTGAGTAAAGAGTTGTAAAATGTCATCTGAAATTAAATGTACAATTATTGAACTAATTTTATATCCACGGTAAAAAGCATAAAATATAACCAATTTTCTAAGAAATCATCGTTGATTTGTCGTATTTTTGACCAACACCTTTTCAATGTGACTACTTTCCGGTGACCACACCTAGCGAATCATTTCGCGCCTAGCGGACTGGCGTAGAATCAGCTGATAATGGCTAGAATAACGATGTTTCATTTGCTGTGGAATCTTGGCTATTCTGCACAAAATTACAGGGTAGCTCCAAAACAGTCGAACAATTGGATGGATATTCCTGTCATTTAATGTACAACCCTCCTCTTTTTTTTATTAAATTATGCAAGATACTTGCCTGCATATATTTTACAAATGATGACACTTCCGGAAAGTCATCCAGATGCACATGCATTCCTTATCAATTGCGAATTTGCAGTGCAAAGATTAACATGAAATTCATTTGGCTGCATTCCGCACGACAAAAAAATTAAGCGACTGCAGATCGGGACACGAAATCCCGTGGAGGAAGCTGTCAAGGAATTTGTTTGTGAGGTTGGACACATATGGACAAAAGTACTTCTATGTACCAAAGTTGAAACTGAAAACCGTTAAATCTTTGGATGTGGGAAAATATCCAAGAAGCAAATTTCTGTCTTGAGATCAACCCGTGAACTCTTTGGACGTTCCTTGTAATTAACCAAAGCCGAAATATATCCCTGCCAGAACTCTTCAAGTGCTCCTTGTGTCCAATATCCCTTGGTTCCAGTACCCCCTTGGGTCCAGTACCCCTGGGTCAAATATTTTTTTTTTTCAAATCAAATTTATTGTAACGCTTTACAATATATACAAATCAAACCAATGTAAACCCTATATGATTATGTAAAGAGAACAATAGGGGAAGAACATTATACAATGTTATACTCCCTAGTATATATTTCAATACATATATCATAGTATTAAACACAAAAATAACGTGCAGGTGTAGAAAACAAACAAATTGTGATTGTGATACATGTTATATATTGACATCATTGTGTAATATAAATTGCTTAAGTATACATTTGTAGTTTATTATTGAATAAGAAGTAAAGTTGAGTCTTGTGTTAAAATAATTCCAAATTATAGCACCCTTAATTCTTTCACAACGAAGTTGTATTTCTAAAGTTGCCAAGGATATGTGTATTTGTGTAGATTGTCTTGTATTGTAGCTATGAACATCTTGATTAAGTTTAAACATATTACCAAAAATTGTTGGTAGAAGACCACTGTTGTATTTATACCTAAACATTTGTATTGAGTAGACATATAGTTGTCTAAACGTTAAGATGTTTAGTAGTTTAAAGATAGGTTTTGTATGAGTTAATATATTAGCTGATACGAGCATTCACACCGCTTTCTTTTTAACCTTTATAATACTTGAACAATATGAGTCAAATGCACCACCCCACACTTCAATACAATATGTCAAATGAGGGAATAAAAACGAGTAATATAAGGTGACCAGGCATGGTCTAGTTAAAAATCTTTTGGCTTTGTTGATAATGCCTACCCCTTTAGAGATTTTACATTTAACTTTGTTAATATGTTCAGCCCATTTAAGTTTGTTATCAATAGTAACGCCAAAAAATGTTGTAGAATAGACTTGTTTAATAGCATTATCATTAATTTCAAGTTTTGTCGGTTTGATAAGTTTTCTGTTAGAAGTACTAAATATCATGTATTGGGTCTTATAAATGTTTAGAGATAATTTGTTAGCATTTAACCAAGCTACAAGTTTTTTTTAGTTCAATATTCATTTTATTATCTATATCATCTAATTGATCACCCTGTATAAATACACTAGTGTCATCGGCAAATAATAAGGAGAAAAGAATATCTGAGACATTAGCAATATCATTGATATATAATATAAACAGCAATGGCCCCAGTATGGAACATTGAGGCACTCCACAAGTAATAGAGAGTTTAGTTGAGCTAGTGTT
The DNA here is from genome assembly GCA_963662155.1 of Lamellibrachia columna. NCBI lineage: Eukaryota > Metazoa > Annelida > Polychaeta > Sabellida > Siboglinidae > Lamellibrachia > Lamellibrachia columna. Next base: position 32,834,302 of record OY759261.1, on the reverse strand, counting down.
ATTGTAATACACATATTGACTTCTATTAGATAAATAACTTTTAATCCAGTCATTAGCTAAGCCACGTACACCATAATATTGGAGTTTTTGACACAGTATCTCATGGTCAACAGTGCCATGCTAGTGGAGTGATTTTTTCGAAAACCAAACTGATATTTGTACAGAATGTTATACTTATTAATAAAATTTAACAGCCTGTTATACATTAGTCTTTCCAATATTTTAGAGAAAGTTGGTAATATTGAAATTGGTCGGTAGTTAGAAAATATTTTTTTCCTTAGATTTGTAGATAGGTATTACCTTAGCTATTTTTAACTCATCTGGGAATATTCCAGTATTTATAGAGAGATTATATAAATATGTTAATGGTTTAATAAAGCTTTTATATGTTTTTTTAATTACTTTACTGGAAATATCATCCCATCCAGGACTAGATATTTTGAGAGAGTTTACTATTGCTGATACCTCATTTTTAATTACCGGTTCAAGATATATAGTTTTAGTATCGCTGTTTTTCATGTATGACATAGGGTCTGTTTGGTTCTGTGGAATGTTTTTTGCTAGGTCAGAGCCAACATTTACATAGAACTTATTAAAACATTCGCTTATTTGTTTTGTGTCTGATGTTACTACTTTGTTGACGATGAATTTTGTCTGCGCTATACGTTCATGTTTCTTGTTTATTATTTCTTTTAAAAGGGACCAAGACTTTTTAAGGTTATGCTTATTTTCTTCGAAGCGAGTTGCGTAATGTTCACGTTCAGATTTCCTTAGTAAGCCATTCAACTTACTTTTGTATACTTTATATTTAGTTTCGTTATATCTTGTGTTTTGTCTCACATATTTAACATATAGTCTATTCTTCTCTTTTATTGAGTTTTATAGCCCATATTTTAGCCATGGTTTCCTATTCTTGTAGTTAAGCTTGATTGTTTTTATGGGAAAGCAGTCATTGTATTCTCGCAGTAATGACTTATAAAATACTGAGTAGGCTGTTTGACAATTATTTGTGTATGTCATAATATCTCAGTCAAGATTTTGCATGTTATTATAAAATGTATCTATGTTTGCCTGGGAAAAGTTTCTGTTTGTTGTGTATTTAAGATTGTTGGTTAATTTGCATTTATTATCAATGAGAAATATTGGGAAGTGGTCAGATATATCTGTATACATAATGCCCTGGAGCATGTTTTTATGATTATTTGTAAAAAAATTATCAATTAATGTTGCCAATTGATTAGTTACCCTTGTTGGTTTATTTATTAATGGAATATAAGAGTGTAAAAACATCAAGTTTAAAAAATTACATGTTGGTGCATGTACTTCATGGGTAAACAGATTAATGTTAAAGTCACCCATAATGTAACATAATTTGTTTTCATTGTTAAGAATATCAAGTATATTAGACATTTCATCAATACATTTGTTTATATCATTGTTTGGCGGTCTGTATATGATACCTACTATAATATATTTACCATATGAATTACTATCTTTATGAATCTCTATAAACTGACATTCTATGTAATCATTTAATTTAGTAATGTCTAATCTAGGGTGGTATGCAATATTGTCTTTAATGTAGAGGGCAACACCACCACCAACTTTAGTGTGCCTATAAATATGTTCTGCTTTGTATCCTGGTAAATCACAACTGTTGACATTGTAGTCCTGACACAATGTTTCGCTTATACCAATAACCAAAAAATGTTGATTTAGTACATGGAGATACTGATCTAAATCATGTAGATGTTTACTAATACTTCGAATATTAATGTGGAGTAAAGAAAACATTTTGTTCATTGTTGACAGTTGAGAACATTTGTTAATAAAAGTGTCTTCAACAAAGTAGTCACAGTTATTTTGTACGGCTGAGTAAACGTTATTAAAATATTGCAAATCCGGATCATTATTGTACATAGGCAAATTGTGGCTATTATTATTCAAATCAAAAGGATTAAGTAGCTTATTTTGTAAATCACAAAACGATATATTCGTAACATCAAACCAATAATCAGAGATGGCACTGAGGAAATCATAGTCATTTTTGAAATGATTAAATGGCAGAATAGACGAAATGCATTTAATGCAGTGCCAGTTGGTAATTAGCTTCACATCATTAATTTGCAAATAAGGTAAACATTTAGTATGATATACACAAGAACAAATGATACAGGTTAAGGAAGTATGCTTATTAACATATTTTACATATACAACACTGTTTTGGCATCATTAAAATATGTTTGAATAAACATGTACATTGAATTCATGTAAACACAGTGGAAAAAAAGAAGAAAAACATTTGCAATTACAAGAACACAGCACTATATCATAGCACTTAGCGAATTTACTGTATACAATCATAGTTTGGTGTATACAGGTACGGAGCACTGAAACTGGGTATGTAAGTCCATGATGCCTTATTTGGCATTGTCATTCAATTCTTTAAGAGTCTTGATAACGATTACTTTGTTCGCAATGTTCTTTATGAGGATGGTCCCATCTGACGACCAACAGTCATTTATCAACTTCTTCCATTTTGCGAACCGGCAGTTGTAGGGCAGTCTGGCCCTGGTCTGCGTTAGGTCCTCATTCAGGAATAGGACTTGAGTCCTGGTGCCTTGACTCTGTTCATGTGGCTTACCTGCTGTGCCAGTCAGGTCTGTGTCGACACTGCTTGATGCATCGGCTCTCTCATCCCATCGCGGTCTAGGTGGGTTGGGATTTAACAGTACCCTGGCTTTGTAGATTCGCCTACGGTTCGCGTATGTTGCAAATTTGACAAGCACTGGTCTTGATGGCTTGTCCCTGGGTCCGACTCGATGAATTCGGTCAATCTCCTCCAATCGGAGGGGCGGACTCAGTTTTGGATTCATTGATTCATTTAGCGCATCTATTGTTCGTTTAGTTATGTCCTCGTTTTCCCTTTCCACAAGACCGAACAGTCTCAGTGAGTTTCTCCTTGAATATTGTTCATGGTCATCAAGTGCGACTTCCAGGTCATCGACTCGTTTTGTGAGTGACTCTATTGTTGCATCTTTCTTTTCGATAACACATCTGAGGTACGCAACTTCTTTCCGAAGATCATTTACTACAACTGTTTGTAGTTTTTTAATAACATCTTTGTTGCTGAGAGCAGCCAGCATTCCGCTAATAAAGTCTTCCTTTTCAATGGCTATTGAACCACTAGACGATATACGCCGGCTTCTACGTGTGGTTGTCATGTTGACACCACGTATTGTCTCATGTTTACATCTGATTCGTTCTGGAGGGCGTTACGCAATTTGGTAGAAGGATAGTCACACCATTCAGCTGCAAATGTTCAGGTTGGCTGCACATAGGTCCAGACTGTAGATGGTCCAATGTACAGCTGAATTAAACTATCAATTCAAATAAATTCACACATCTATTTTGCGTGGTTTTCACATACCTCAGTGCTATGTACACGTATGGCTCTAGCACACTACTTTGTGTGTACAGGCACACGTTATTGGTGCAAAAACGTTAGTTATCTTGCAACCCTAGAGCCACACCAATGCCCGCCATTTTGAATTTGTCCAATACCCCTTGGGTCCAATACCCCTTGGGTCCAGTACCCCTTGGGTCCAATATCCCTTGCCTTTGCAACACCTGAATGGGAACTTGGTAAAGGCTGTCAAAGCATCTCTGCTGAAGGAACTGGAGAAGAATTCCAGTGCTGTTAATGTGGTACCTTGTGACAGCACATGGATTGTAGATGTGATGGCAATCCTGCAGGCAATCAAGGTAGACACGACAATGACCTATAAGAAGTTGGCCCATCTTGTTTTCAACACCATTGTCAGAGGTGTTGGAATGTCTTCGGGAAGTGACTGGGTGGTGGACACTAATCTTGAAAGTTCAATAAAGAATGCCGAGGAAGATCGCCGTACGACGTCTACAGCAGGGTTGCTGGGAACAATTAACTCCGAGAACCAAAGAATTGATCATTAGTTCAAAAAGTCACTTCGAAGTGAACAGTTCAAGCAAGGACTATCACATTTTTTCTGAACACATGGCAGCAACCTGCGTATACACCAGAATTAAGTAGGCAGTTCCTTTATGTGACCAATGGAGAAGAGTGCCACCTGTTCCAAGTAGCGACGACTGACAGAAGTCATATAACCATGACACCAGTTCCTGAGCTCAGATGTAACCACGAAGAAGCAGATAGCCGCCTTCTTCTTTATGCTTCTCACACGGCTCACTGTGGGTCTAGCACGGTGGTTCTCATGTCCCCTGATAGCGATGTAGCCGTAATAGCAATTGTGGGGAGCAGCCGTGGCCTAGTGGTTAAGGTGTTGGACTCTAAATTCAAGGGTTGTGAGTTCAAGACCCGCACTGGGCACGGTTCGTTTTCGAAGCTTAGGCAATTTCGTTTCGTCATTCCCCAGGCATTACCCCTTCCTAAGGCGTAATGCCTGGGGAATGACTTTACCTACCTTTACCTTACCGTAATAGCAATTGGAATTAGTTACACCATTCCAGCTAGAATGCTATTCAACGCAGGCACACAACAGCGGAAAAGAAACATCGATATCACTCAAATTGGATCTACCAACGGACCAGACATGTGTGAAGCCCTGACTGGGTAATAGCTATCATGCTTTTAATGGTTGTGACTCAACCGGCGCTTCTGTTGGTCACAGTAAAGCAAAAGGCTACAAACTGCTCCATGATCACTGTCCCTTCAGAATTACCGTGGCCAAACTTAGCAAATCGTTAGTTGCCGATGAAGAACTATTGCAGGAAGGTGAAGCGGCAGTGTGCGCCCTCTATGGGCGTTTACAAGAGTATGATGTGAACTGATTGCATCATACCATGTTTGAGTCGAGAACAAACAGACCCAGCGAAGTTGTCACCATGCAATGATGCATGTGACAAAAACATCAAGTGTTCCAACTATCAGGCAGCCATTTGGCGACACTGCTTGGCGGCAAGACCATCAGTACCATCCCCTCATGGCAATGGGTGGACTGTTGACGGAGACATTTTGGTACATTGGATGGACAGTCCTGCAGCTCCACAAGCAGTACTTGAATGTGTCAGCTGCAAGTGTAAGAAATGTACTGGCGCTCGTTGCTCGTGCAAGCTCAATCGGTTAACATGTACTAGTGCTTGCCGCTGTGGTGCCGATGACTGCAAAAATAGATTGGTCATACAGACAGACATGGATGTTGACCCATTACTGACAGAAGATGACTCCGATACGGAGAGACATATGGTCCATGAAGCAGTGTGTCCGTTTGTGAACGTCAATAGAGAACCTTTAAAATGATGTTGTATTTTAAATGTTTTATCATCATTATCATTATATTTGTGATTTGCCAAAAGGTCTACTTACATTAACATAATTGTTAAGTCAATACATACATCTTATAGTTACGCATTTAGATGTCATAAAGATAGATATGTTGTATTATTAAGGTGGCTAGGGTGGCTATTATCAATCAATCAATGTATTGAATTGATTAGTTTCAATAGAAGTTTTTAATATAAATTAACCATTTCTTCACATATTGTAGATGGAATACAATATAATATACCAGATAAATTTTTTTTCTTTTATTTGGTTATGTTACAAGGTTTTTAAAAAACATTTGTAAATCTGAAAAAAACAATAGCCACTATAAAAACGAAGTTTAAGCTTTTTGAGAAAATCCCCAAAGAAATAAATGACATACATATAAGCATGACAGTGTAACTGATAACTTTATTTCAGATTTTGGTTAACATAAACCAATTATGTCTGCTACAACACCGTGAATGAATTAAGCAAAAGTTGAATGACAGTCTAAAGTGGCAGTGAATTTTTTGTGTTGAAATTTACGGTTTTTCACAGGCGTTTTATGTATTGTTGACAAAACACCGAGTACGCCTAGTCTGGAGCAAGTGGAGAGAACTCACAGGAGTAGTGTGCGACAAGAAGGTACCACTGAAGCCGGAGAGTGTTGGACACTTAATAGGAAGGATACACAGCTACTCAGCAAGACAGAGATGTGTATGCTGCCTTTGATTCAGGATGTTAGTCTCACAGAACACCAGACTAATGTGTCTATACGGAAGAAAGCTGGAGTACTCGACCTGCCATCACACCTGATTAAGCGAAGACTACATTAATATGGCCATGTAAGGCGGCGAGGCAGCAATGATGTAACCAATATAGCCCTAAACCAGACTGCTCCTGGGGCAGGGCACAGAGGCAGACCTAAGTTCCGGACAGGAACGTTGTGGAGCAAGATATGAAGAATAATGGGATTGAGGAAGTGGCGACCCAAGACAAACATCTCTGGGCTGCTCCCGTGGCCACGGCGACCCATCTCGGTGGACAAGCCGGGAGGTGAGAAAGGTGATGTGAGAAATTAAACACTATAATATTACAGTAAATGGTTCATCTATTATGTCACTATGTTGGATGCCTCCCAAGAGCTGGGTTGGGGGTGACATAAATAAAACGTTTGGGATATTTCATATTTCCTGGTCCTAAGAAGAAGTGAATACAGTATTCAATATACATACGTATGATATTGGCCATCACGGGCACCAATAACGGAATACAATGAACACACTGGCCTTGTACACAGCCACTGATTCAAACACGTCACCAGCTGGTAGAGAGTACCATGAACACACTGGCCTTGTACACAGCCACTGATTCAAACACATCACCAGCTGGTAGAGAGTACCATGAACACACTGGCCTTGTACACAGCCACTTATTCAAACACATCACCAGCTGGTATAGTATACCATGAACACACTGGCCTTGTACACAACCACTGATTCAAACACATCACCAGTTGGTAGAGTATATCATGAACACACTGGCCTTGTACACAGCCACTGATTCAAACACATCACCAGCTGGTAGAGTATATCATTAACACACTAGCCTTGTACACAGCCACTGATTCAAACACATCACCAACTGGTAGAGAATACCATGAACACACTGCCTTGTACACAGCCATTGAATCAAACACAACGCCAGCTGGTAGAGAATACCATGAACACACTGGCCTTGTACACAGCCACCGATACAAACACATCACCAGCTGGTAGAGTATTCCATGAACACACTGGCCTTGTACACAGCCACTGATTCAAACACATCACCAGCTGGTAGAGTATGTCATGAACACACAGGCCTTGTATACAGCCACTGATACAAACACATCACCAGCTGGTAGAGTATACCATGAACACACTGGCCTTGTATACAGCCACTGATTCAAACACAACACCAGGTGGAAGTGTATACCATGAACACACTGGCCTTGTACACAGCCACTGATTCAAACACATCACCAGCTGGTAGAGAGTACCCATTCGGGAAACTAAACCTTGTACCCGCCAACAGTGTGAGAACACTGTGAAGCCTGAGATCAGGGCAGAGGCTTCCAGCAGCTGTGAAAAAACAAAACAGTTCTTAAAGGAGGCGCTACTTGCAGGTAATTCCACAACAATACGCATACATTAATCAAAGTACAGATCTGACTAAAAGTAATTTTCATTACACAATATCTTATTTAAACGATGACTTGTTAATTAAACATGGTCTACACACATGTCGTCCACTCTGTTTTACCCAACTTGGTCTACACACATGTCGTCCACTCTGTTTTACCCCACTTGGTCTAAACCCATGTCGTCTAGTCCATTTTACCCGACTTGGTCTACATCCATGTCGTCCACTCTGTTTTACCTCATTTGGTCTACACCCATGTCATCTACTCTGTTTTACCCCACATGGTCTACACCCATGTCATCCACTCTGTTTTACCCCACATTGTCTACACCCATGTCATCTAGCCCATTTTACCCCACATGGTCTACACACATGTCGTCCACTGTTTTACCCCAATTGGTCCACACCCATGTCATCTACTCTGTGTTACCCCACATGGTCTACACCCATGTCATCTATTCTGTTTTACCCCACATGGTCTACACCCATGTCGTCTACTCTGCTTTATCCCGCTTGGTCTACACCTATGTCGTTCACTCTGTTTTACCCCACTTCGTCTACACCCATGTCGTCTAGTCCATTTTACCCCTCATGGTCTACACCCATGTCGTCTACTCTGTTTTACCCCACATGGTCTACACCCATGTTGTCCACTCTGTTTTACCCCACTTGGTCTACACCCATGTTGTCTACTCTGTTTGGTCTACCTTTGTTTTTAGGGTGTGCCCCATTTGGTCTATTGTAAGTCTCGTGGCATCGTTGGTTGAAACATAGTGGTATCACTGTGTACAGCAAATGACAGAACAATTGACCAACATACGGGGCCAGGCTCGCAATACTGTGGGAGGCTGATCAATAGATGGCGCTGTCCCCAGTACACAGCTGACACAGAGCGTGCGCACCTGGTCACATTGTATTGCAGCACGAACAGAGAAGACGTCTATTTTTTACTTCTCTGTTCACATCTACGATTTTCGTGAAGCCGACCAAAGCAGAGACAGAGGAACACAGTTGTGTACCAGGGGCTCGTCATCATGTGGAAAGAGCCCAATAACCTACCTATCACTGTTTCTGTGTTAATTTTAACGCATACTGTTCTAATACATGTATATAGAATGCTGGTAGATGTAATATGAAAGAGGGCTTCTAAAAACAGTGCCAACTAACAGGCTTACTTTGAATGCTTACACATACTGTGACTTCCTCAGTGGAATTCACTTTGATAAGAGCTCAAGTGCAGTCATGTCAGAATTCAGGAGAGGTTGTAGGCTATGCATTTACAATGGACAGTATGAATCAAAAGGAAATGAAACCATTATTGAGTAGTGCTTATGAAGGACTTGAGTCATTCCTATGAAGCACTTGTCATTCTTAAGAAGCAAGCACTGAGTCATTATAATGAAGCACTTGACTAATTTGTAGGCCTTATAATTTATGTAAATTGAGGGGTTCATTGGAAATTATGAATACGCCGTACAGGGCAATTTTTTTTAATTGAGTGTATTCGGACAATAACAACATTGAAAAATGTTTTAATTGGATTATATCCATTCCAGAGTTTATAGGTTTTAATTTCATCAAAACGGCTTAGACACCAACTCAGGCCTATTCTTTAAACATGCTACGCTCTTTTTATATTTAAAAGTATAAAAATCTTTATAATATTTTACTCTTATCTTTATCAGGTTAAGAGATTTTTGTGTAAAACACAACAGCATAATAACAAATGACTAACAGAAAATCTTAGTATTAATGATGTATTCCATACATTATCATAACTAACAGAAATTATAGCATATTAACATAATATCAATTATTTGAAAAGGAGTACATTTTGTAGTCATTTGTGTAAGTTCAATAATGATTGATTATAATATATATATATATATATATATATATATATATATATATATATATATATATATATATATATATATATATATATATATATATATATATAGCATATTAACATCAGTTTCTTGGCAGTTTTTAATTAGTTTTCATGCTAGAGCACTTTAAAGACACCCCTTGTCCAAGTTTTAAAAATATACTTTTGGCCTAATTTCATTAAAAAAGTCCAGGTTTGGACAGTCAGAAAGGTATTTCTAACGTGACGGAAACCGTCAGAAACTAGTTTCTGACTGGTTTCTGACATGAGAAACCTGTCAGAAACTGTCAGAATATAATACATGCTATATAAATTTATGATTTTGTTAATTATATAACCTGTGAAATGGAAAAGTGATCATTCAATGTTTATTGACTAAATTTGACTGTTTGGAGAAATTATATACAGTGGACTCTCGCGATAGTCAGAAGGAAGTTCAATGAAAACATTGGGACTTGGTCAAACTCTTCCTTATATTTGTTGTTCCTTATATCCATGGTTGTATAATTATAACAGAGTACTCTCACTGTTACTGCACTTGTTGTGATGAATCAGCATTCTATCACAGTTGGGTGACATATGGTGAACACAGAACTTGGAACTAGGAACTGTTTTTCCATTACTTTCCACTTGAACTAAATGTTCCCATACAGCTTTAGCTGGTCTGCCACCCTTAAACATGGTGCACGCTGGGGTGCTACTAGCACTGTTAAAGTCACTATTCTATATGACAATGTCTAAAGAAATGTGGGTAATCAATGTTTTCACTTCTTTCACACATAACAGTGTATCTCTATGTGTCGTGTAGCAACAGGTGGTTGGCCAAGCAACCTGCTAAGTAGAAAGCACTGGGCCAATCGGTGTGTACCTCTATCAAGCACAGACAGGTGCACATGATAAAAGCAAGCTGAGACAATACTCTTACCAAATTTTGTTGTAGCTCACTTGATAGTTCAGCTCTGGAAATTGGGACTTCAAATGATTGTCTGGACCCAACTTCTTTCATGCTTTCCCAATTGTGATTGCCACCTGTCCTGCTCTTTTAAAAGCTAGCTGCCAAGTGAAACCATGCTGCTACAATTACATAGATCTGTTATGTTATCATTGCTATCTGCTAACAAATTGGTAGAAAATGCAACTATAATAGACTGCACAGGGTAAAAATTGCAATTGCATATGACATGTAACAGGTTATAAATGCATTACTAAGATGATTTAATATACAATCTACACATTAAACAAAATGACATGTGATACATTTGTTTAAAGAAAATGTAAAAAAAAATAGATAAATATTAATGTAATTGTTTTTACATATACTGGAACTACTATATTTTCCCAACCTACTCTAGGCTAGCGCTGGGCCTAAAATCTGTTTAGCCAATTTGGCTAAAGGTTCAAATTTTCTTTAGCCAATTGAGATTTTGTTTAGCCATTTTTTTTAGCAGACACTAAGATGGCAAAACGTCAAAATGCAAAATATGACATAAAATAATGTGATAAGGCCTAGTAAAAAAAAAGAAACTAGTTTCTCATCCCCGCCCACTTCCTTTTTTGTCTATGCCTCCTTTTTTATTTACTATTGAAAAGTTATTTTTATTTTTATTTTGGGTTCTGTGAAGAAATCTTTGTCCAAACCTTGCTGTACGAAGTATTGTTATACTATTTCAGTTCACTCATTATTCATCACACAAGGTGTAGGGATGTATGTGCATTCTACAGAGTCTAAAATAAGATTCGAATGATGATTCCTTGCATTAATCTTTACACAGGCATTTATTAAATGCCATTCAGTTGTATGCCTGTGATACAAACTAATAAAACCTTGGCCAAACCTACACAACATTCATAAATACATTCAACATTGCGTTTGCTTCTTGTTTGTTTCTAGTCAATTTAAGTAGTTTTCCAGTGTAATAGGTATATTGTGCCATCTTACATTAACGTAAATTTACTGGTGATTACCATTCAAATGTAGCATCATTATTTTGCCTGCATCAGAATTGCAAACATTGAAAAATGTGAAAAATGTTGCCACATTATATGGGACTGTGTTTTAAAGACTTACATACGATAAAATATATGCACTGAATAATGACTTGTTCAAGTGCTATATACACACATTATGTTGTCTATGTTGTTGTGTCTTTCATAGCTGTATCTGAAGTGGTTTTGGTCACACCATCCGACAAGAAGGAATTTAAATGGAAATATTGGATGTAATGGTTGATGATAAGACAAAGTTTACATCTTTTATGTTATCAGGTGCTCCTACCCTCAGAAGTTCACAAGGTACACATCTGAAATTTGTTGAATGTGTATACTGGGTATACGAAAATGGAAAATAACTTTTTCATAAATTTCTGAGAAGGATTTCATGTATTTAATTTTTGTGTTACAGCACAATGGCCAAATTGCTACCATCTATTGTCAGGGATACTGTTAATAACCTGTTAGTTCATTAGGCTTCTAGTTGTTATACTTTCAGAATAATTCAACCTGAAATTGTTATGTTGCTTACCCAATAAAGGACTATGCGCAGTTAAAAATTGGTGGTCATAGGACTTGTCCCACATTCTCGTTTTGGGTGCTGAAATTCGTAAAATATAAAAAAGTCAAAGTTTAAGGCTTAGTTATTCTGAAAGTGTAGCACCTCAATTAATTTAACAGGTTATTGCCAGCATACCTGACAATAGATGCGAGCAATTTGGGCATTGTACTCTAACACAACAATGAAATACAGACTGCTGAAATCCTTCTGGGAAGTTTTATAAAATGTTCTTTTCCATTTCCATGCACCCGGTATACCCACTATCCTTTGCCAAATGATCCTTTAATATTGTGCGCATATAATCTTTATTAATATTTCTACATGTTGATCAAATTTCAGATATATAGTTAGTAAACTTTTCAAGTTAGAAGCACCTGAAAACAGATAAAAATAATGGGTGCGTTTTTATACCCATTCACATCATAGGGTGCTACAGACACAATCTGCATGTAAATGTTTAGTTCTTTTGCAGAAGTGCTCAGACATAGCAACTTATTCATGGTTAAAATTTAAGCAAATTCTGAGACATAAACTTTTTTAATTGACTGAATTTTTTATTTGACACGGAATGACCCAAGAGGAAGATGAAATTCGTTGTAAGAGCCACATGGAGAGACACGATAGCTGACCTTCCAAGAGTAGATGGCACCACGTGATGATGATGATGATGATGAAAATGATGATAATGATGATGATGAAGTTGTATCATGCATGGCTAAATAGGAAATAAAATGGATACACACAGTGTGTGTGATGCATGTTTATGTGACGAAATACCTTTGAATTTTTATTGAGCACTAAGTAATATGTAATGGAAATGATGTATTGTCTACAAGGTGCCTGTATAAGTACTGCTAAATAGGTCAACAACAAGTAAACAACTGCTGGTGACATTTAACCATTTATATAACATTATGTACCATGACAAATTTGAGTTTGAAGATATACTAGTAAAATATTTAACGTATACTTGTATTGTACAATTCACACAAGTAAAGTATAAGTTGTTGACAATAATTTGTCTTCAGAATGTCGCCACCAAGTCATGTATCAGATTGCATAAATCAAGGGACTGTGGATATGTTGATACATGTGTGATTGTTCAGTTAAACATACTAATTTTAAAATGCTCACTGTGACAATATGACTAAGTATTGGCTTGTCACATGCTTGCTAGGTGGCGCCATTTTCTATTTTAAGGATCTTGCTAGACAATGTAAATATATCAATAAAATACAGAATTTACGTGTATTTATGTTTGTAAATCATTTAGTTCACCCTTCACCGGACGCTAAATATAAAACATTAATGCCGTAAATCATTATTTGTGGAGTAGAAATGTATCACTGCACGGACGGCGCCATCTAGCGGCCCACAATACAATGAATTGTTTATTTCATTGCACGTGGGGGTTTCACTTTTAGGAGTGCTGTACGTTACTAGCCAGAGCCAACCAAGCCAGTAAACTGTCTAGTAATATTAATAAATGAATAATGAAAGATATTCAAATGTCTTTTCTGTGAATCCCGGTGAATATCACATTTGCGACAGTTATGAAATTTTCACCTTGAATAAAAATAAGAATTAAAACACGATGTATATCAGCATAATGTACGATTATTCAGCTTCACTGATCAGGCACATGCACACTTTTATCATAGGTGGTCTATGGCAGCTGTAGTAAACCGTAATAGGCAGTTATTAGGAACCCTGTATAAACAGGGTTCTGCGGTGCTCAACTTTCTGAACACACCACCACTAAAAGCCACCTAACGGGCAGTACTATCATTATAGTCAATGTAAAATAAACGGAAGAAATAATTCAATGTCCCGTCCACAACAAAATAAATACCCCAGCAGAGAACCACCAAAAACAAGATGCAATGCCATCGCATTAAATATAAATTAAAACTCATGGTGCCGATAACTTGCCTTACTATTTAGTATTACGAATAGTTGCGTACAGTTCTGTCCGATAACGTGAGAGGTGTCGTGTCTTTAAAGACAATAAAGTCACCGATGTGTCGCACGCATTCCCCCAGGATTTGAACACACTACCAGAGGCAATAACCAGCATCACCGAACTCCAACAATTTAATCAAGCTCTAATTAATTAACCCATTAAGTTCCATTTCCAAGCAAAAATGACTAACTGGTAAGCAACAATGGTATAACTGGACGGTTCAGCAGCTCTTCGGTTAGCCAACGCGACCAAACTTTCTTGGTCTCATCGGCGGGACAATTTAGTCGCTTCGGCAGCGATTTTTGGTTGGTTCGGCATGAGAGGAATTTCGTCGAAGTGATATCACTGCTGATGCAAATTTCAAAGTATTTGAAAACATAAATCGAATTAAAATACTTTAGTATTTGAATGCGAATACAATTATTCCAATATGGTCAAATGCAAATGCTATTTTGTAAATGAATAGAAAACACCTGATTTAATGCTTAGGCCTATTTCAAATGTGAGTAATGTGAAATAGTCAATACATATGCATATGGTAATAAAGCATGTTTTTACTTTACTAGACTTTAATATTAAATTGACGTAAATGGGAATATGCGACGTTGGCACAGCCAAGGTTGCATATGGTTTTTTATGCAAGCAACACCACATACAATTAATGATTGGTCAATTGCTAATTTATTCTATCATGCTAATTAGAGGCAGAGTTGGGTGACGCACTCTGTGACCCAGTTTGCCTGCCTCCATATTTTGAACCAATCAGCGCGCACTACCTGCGCGACGCTAGATTTCAAACTTGGACTAGCAACTTCGTTTTGTGAAAGCATACGGAGTGGACGCGCTTTGTCCCACCCTGATATGAAAAGGCCAAATGAATGACGTTTATTGTGGGGATTAAGTGTAAGCCCACTTTTAAAGAAATAAAAAACAAAGAAATGTGGACTCCTGAACGTTCAATAGAGCCCACATTTCAACACATAAAGTAGTAGCAGTATTCCTAGAACAAATAAAAGAAACAATGGCATTACTATTGTCATAGAACACCCTTAAACCAAATAGCATATTGCCCTACATGCTATCACGCCGTCTATAAATACAACTACCTGCTTCAAAATACACTAGCTCTAACTGGAATAACTACAAAGGTGGGGCCAATTCGCCACCGGTCAACGACACATGTGACCACCCCACCAAGTTTAAGTAGGTGGGTTTTTAGTTTACGGCGAAATTTTATATTTGCTACATACTTAACAACAGGGGAAGAGTTCCACAGAGTCGGTGCAGCAACTGAAAAAGCACTCGGAACTAAAAATAGATTGGAATTATATTGGGTGGCATCAAATTCAACCTACCTGAAGTCTTAATAGAATATGCCGGTTTTTTTTTAAATCTGAAGAAACGTTTTGTGCAAGAGTTTGATAATCCTGATATACCAATTCACTAACAGTTAGTTCATCAATTCAATACAAACAAATTATTTAAAAAGTTGCTTTGAGTAAAAAGCTGACACATATTTATTAGCTTTGGTTGAATTTAGGAATGGGTTGACTTTGACACCGGTGACTATAGATGATGGAAGTTGTCTAGGCTGTCTTGCAGGAGTAAGCAGTGAATGAAAATATGCTGGTTGCTTGGATGAAACTTGAAAGTGCTTGATACTGATAGGTAATTGTGCAGATCTTAAAAATAATGTGATATTACACATATGTTGCACTGCCAAAGTGTCCAAATGTTTGCCGCCAAAAGGGTACGTACTTCAACAAATAATTTAGTTTACGTTAAAGGTAACATCCCCAGGAACCCACAACTGTTAATGTTATTAGTATATTTTATTAGATCCAAAGATATTACACTTTTAATACGTCAAACGTTCGAATAATTTTTTTACTTTATATACAGAGAAAATACTCTCATTTTTGTGTTTTCTTTCAATAACTTTTTAATGCCATAACTTTTTTATGTGTACAGTTATTTTAATAATTTGTTCAGGGTTTCGAAACACATTAATTAGGATCATAATTATACATCACCAAGTCATTTATCATTAATAGTATTATCTAGGTAATATATTATATTATGATTTTTGCGACATTACTTCACTGCACATCCTACAACACTATTTTCGGGTGTCGGATGTTTCGGCCCATAACGGGTTCGGCCCTTGCGCCGAACCATCCAGCAGCGCGACCGGTGAACCGTGAAGTGTTTTCGCTCGCATGGGCTGAACCATCCGTGTATGCAACCAGTTCCAGCGGGCTCCGTGGGCCGAAACGACTAACGAATTGTAACTGTTTGTGTTGTAATTGTGGTTTCGAACTAATATTACTTATTTATTACGTTCGCTAGTTTCAGCTGTTTGCATGTTTAGCGAAATGTTGTACGCTACATTATTATTGTTTTCGAACCAATTGTTTCTTATGTTTGCTATTTTCGCTAAATTATTAAAGCAATATTGAAAAACAAGTTTGGATATGTCAAGATAACAATTTCACCGTACTTCAGTTAGATCATTAATTTATTATATAAACCGTTTTCCGTTATTTTATTTATATTGTGCTACAATTCTATAAATAGTTCTAGATTATTATTATTTTATTAGCGTGTGAGCGTATATTTCTGTGCGTAATCTTTGTTTACTTTCTTATAGATTCAGGCTGTGGGCCGAAACGATTAATCTTTCCACTACTAGATTGGGCCGAATCGACTTCTTATTATATACCACCACCACCAGCACCCCACACACGCACACACTATATAGATGTACTGAGGGTCCGTGACCTTTCAGTTGTAGACGCAGCATGAAAAGACATCTATGTCGCCACTGTGGGCTCGCCCTAGCTACATATGCAGAGCTACGACGACACGTGCAGAGTCACTCGACGCCATCTTGGGACATCCATTCGTATTCCGTCGCGCTGCCAGCAGTGGTGCCATCTAGCGACCACACAAAGACAGCGAAATACGTGTGCGAGAAATGCAATGCAACGTTCGGGAGATTGGACCATCTACAGCTTCACGTAAGGTCGGTATGTAGGATATCTTGCGAGCGATGAGTGACACCGCGTACGACAAGATCAAAAACTCATACGAGGATGCATTGGAACAACTTGCAGAAGCACTGACGAACTGGAACGAACGGGAGCAGGCCGCACGATCATTCGACGACAAGGAATCTCGAACAGCGACCAATCCGTTCAAAACGCTGCTAGGACAACTTTATGGATGGATTGATCAATTACCCGGATGCGCTCAACCGTAAAGACACTCAAGTCAACCTCACCTCCCCGTGGTGCACCCTGGTAACCAGTACACTGTGCTGGGCTAACGATGCTATGGCTAAGGGAAGGAAAACCCCGAAAATAAACCTATTGCGGAGGGCCAACAACCCTCCCAGCTCAAATGATGTTACAGAAACCAGAAGTGAATTTCAAAAGCCAGCTTTTGCTGGAAATGGCTACAGGAAGGCGACGGCCCAGATACCAGCAGATGATGACATCATTTATTTGGACAGTATGACGCTTCCGGATCAAAGCCAAACGGAAGTTTGGAGGCTGACAACGTCGTTAACCAAGCCAAAAGTTAATGTAAATATAGGATGTTGGAATGTGAGAACGTTATACTCTATAGGGAAATCAGCCCAGCTTGCAAGAGAAATGGACAAATATAAAATAGTCATGGGCATTAGTGAATGCAGATGGATGGGACAAGGAAAAGTCAAGATGAACACCGGAGAGAGCATAATTTTTTCAGGGAGAGAAGAAAACATACACAGACACGGAGTAGCAATAATGATGACGAAGAAAGCAGAACAAACATTGCTGGAATGGAAACCTATCAGTGATAGAATTATTTATGCTAGATTCTTCTCCATACTTAAATTACATACATAAGGTAATATCTGACATAGTGGTAGTAAACGTTTTCGGTAAAAAGGAATTAACAGCAGGATTTTAGCGTAAATTAGTACACACTGACTTCGTTGTTTTGTTACACAGTGTTCTCCGTA
Organism: Lamellibrachia columna; assembly: GCA_963662155.1. Taxonomy (NCBI): domain Eukaryota; kingdom Metazoa; phylum Annelida; class Polychaeta; order Sabellida; family Siboglinidae; genus Lamellibrachia; species Lamellibrachia columna. Next base: position 32,816,405 of record OY759261.1, on the reverse strand, counting down.
TTCGCTAGGTGGCAGGTTTTTTGTTTCTCATGCGAGGTTAATAGAAGACACAGTTAGCAAGTATATTAGACTAAAGTGTTCTTTTGATCACAAAAACAGCCTTATTCAAGGCTAACGTAGCAAACTAATTAAAATTAAATTGTATGATGGCGCCGTGCAAACGGCAGTTAAAGGCCACAAGGCATTTAATTTGTGGCAGTTGCAGCAACTGGGTGGACTTTGTTAAGTCTGGGTGCGAGAAGTCCTGGGCTGAGGTCCAGGCAGATAGTTTTAGTTTTGAGTGTAGGGGATGTACGAAGATGAAGGAACTAGAGGTGGAGTTGGAAGAGCTGAGGCTGCTCGTTGTGGCAATGGTGGGAAGGGAACAGGGTGGTTGTGCCAGTAGTTCCGGTGGGGGAACAGTAGATGATAAAGTGGGGAAAGACACAAGAGATGCTAGGGAGAGCTCACCGCAGCCTGGGAGGAAGCTGAGGGGAGGGAAGGTGACAGGTCGTAGGGAGACAGGACGTAAGGAGACGGGAAAGAAAGGAACGGGAGGGAAGACAACAGGAGCGAAGGAGAGGGGAGTAGGGGAGACAGGAGGGAAGGAGAAGGGAGTGGGGGAGACAGGAGGGAAGGAGAAGGGAGTGGGGGAGACAGGAGGGAAGGAGAAGGGAGTGGGGGAGACGGGAGGGAAAACAACCGGAGTAAAGGAGAGGGAAGTGGGGGAGACGGGAGGGAAAGCAACCGGAGTGAAGGAGAGGGAAGTGGGAGAGACAAGAGCAAAGGAGTGGGAAGTGGGGGAGACAGGAGCGAAGGAGACAGGAGGGAAGGGGTCAGGACAGAATGTGATGGAGGGGATCGAACGGAAGAGTTATTCTGCAGCAGTGATAGAGGGGGTGAGGAAGAGAGCGAGGGTGTTTGTGGGGGATTCGATAGTTAGGAAGACCGACAGAGTCTTAAACAAGGGAGATGATGTGGTGGTCTGCTTGCCTGGAGCCAAAATAGAGGTGATAACTCAGAGGGTAAAAAACATCGTAGGCTCGGGAAAGGGTGGATCTGTTTTAGTACACGTAGGGACAAATAACGTAGAGAGGGAGGGTACAACTGCCATAGTTAGGAAATATAGGCAGTTGGTCAGAACACTAAAACAGACGCGGGTTGAGCAGGTAATACTGTCAGGGATTTTACCTGTAATGGGCAGGAGGGGTCACAAATATCGAAATTGTCGGGGGATGGCAATTAACATGTTAGTCCAGAAGTTATGTATGGAAGAGGAAGTTGGATTTGTGGATTTATGGGGAAGTTTTGTTGGGAGGGCTGATATGTACATGAAGGATGGGCTTCATTTAAGTGGAAAGGGGGCGGCAGTATTCGCGGACAAACTTTCAGCAGCAGTAGATAGTGACTTGGGTACAATGACAAATATTTTTGGAAGTAAACATTCTTTAAACTAGAAGTGCAGGGGGGTTACCTAGAGGTGTCTCAAGCAGAACAAGAGGCCACTAGCACAGATAAACCAATATCAAATCATCCGAAAAACATCACTGAAAAAGGTTATAGATGCGTATGTTTAAATGCAAGGAGCATAGTAAATAAGAAAAACGAATTAAACATTATGGTAGAAGATATTGACCCTCACATAATTGGTATAACTGAATCATGGGCCAACATAGATATAACAGATGCTGAATTAGGACTGACAGGATATGTAATGTTTAGGAAAGATCGAATAGGAAGAAGGGGCGGGGGAGTTATTTTATATGTTAAAGAATCTATTCAGGCTTATGAAATAAAACTAGAAAGGGAAGCAGATTGCGATGAAGCTGTTTGGTGCAAAATTGTTTCAGGAAATTCAAAATTAACTATTGGATTAGTTTACCGAAGTCCAAACATAAACGAAGAGGACAACACAACAATAAAAAACGCTATAAAGGAAGTTAGTAAAGGGGAATGTATCATAATGGGAGATTTTAACCATGGACACATACAATGGAATTCTCTAGAGAGCACAGGGTTTGAGGACCAACAATTTCTATTTTTAATCCAGGATAGCTTTCTTACTCAGCACGTACTAGAACCAACCAGGGGAGAAAATGTATTAGATATAGTTTTGTCATCACAAAAAGAATTAGTGGACAATGTAAAAATATTTGAACCATTGGGTAATAGTGACCATAATCAAATACATTTTGACATCAATGTAAAATCAGAAAGTAAAAATAAGAAAACGTACAAGAGAAACTTCCACAAAGGTAACTACAAAGATATGAGAAAATACTTAGCAAAGCTAGATTGGAATAACATGCTGATGAATAAGACCGCAATTGAATGTTGGAATATTCTAAAATATGAAATTGAGAGTATCATCGATAAATATGTTCCCTTCCAAAAACAAGGAAAACGGTGTAGAAAGAAACACTTGTCAAAAGAGGCTATTAGAAAAATAATGCTAAAACAAACTATGTGGAGGGTTTATAGGCGTACCAGAAAGGACGAAGACTATGCAAAATACAAAGAGGCACTTAATGCAGCTACAACTGAAATCAGACAATCTAAAAGAAGCTATGAGCAAAAACTAGCATGTAACATAAAAAATGACAGCAAGAGTTTTTATGCATATGTCAGGAGTAAACAAAACGTACAAGACAAGGTTGGACCTCTAGAAGACAGTGCTGGAAATATAATATCACAGGGGTTTTTAATGGCGGAAGACCTAAATGGTTACTTCAGTTCAGTGTTTACCAAAGAAGATATTAGTTCATTACCAGTTGCTGATGCTAAATTTCAGGGGGCTAAATCTGACTATTTAGGTCCGTTAGTTGTAATTCCAGAATTGGTAGCTAAGAAAATAAAGGCAATGAAGGATAACAAATCACCGGGAGTGGATGGGATTCCTCCAAAATTACTAATGGAAACAGTAGAACAAATCAGTATACCACTTGCAAGAGTATTCAACTTGTCATTAAAAGAGGGAGTTGTTCCGTTTGAATGGAAAGAAGCAAACATCATACCATTATTTAAAAAGGGTTCGAGAAATAAGTCAGAGAATTACAGACCAGTGAGTTTAACGTCAGTGATTTGTAAATTATTAGAAAGGTTAATTAAAGACCATATGGTGGACTTCCTCGTTAAGCATAAATTATTAAATTCATCTCAACATGGATTCCTTAAAGCGAGGTCATGCTTAACAAATATGTTATGTTTTTTGGAAGAAATCACTAAGTGGATAGACGTGGGATCGCCAGTAGATATTATCTACTTAGATTTTCAGAAAGCTTTTGACAAAGTGCCACATCAAAGATTACTACTTAAATTAAAAGCCCATGGTATCGGGGATAGCATAACTGACTGGATAGAACAATGGCTGACTGACAGAAGACAACGAGTTGTAGTAGATGGAGAAGTTTCAAATTGGAAATCGGTTTTGAGTGGGGTACCTCAAGGATCAGTATTAGGACCTATATTATTCTTAATTTATATCAATGACTTGGACGACAGTATAACAAGTAATGTACTGAAATTTGCGGATGACACAAAACTGTTTAGAAAGGTTAATACTGATGGTGATAAACAACATTTACAAAACGATCTAGACAGATTAGTGAAATGGTCTGAGAAATGGCAGATGTTGTTCAATTTTGGGAAATGTAAATGCCTACATACAGGACATAGGAACTTGAATGTAAACTATAGAATGGGAGATACTGTTCTGGGTACTACTGTAAAAGAAAAGGACTTAGGAGTTACAATAAGCGCTGATATGAAAGTTTCAGAGCAGTGTGGTATTGCAGCTTCAAAGGGTAATCAAATTCTTGGATTGATTAGAAGAAACATAACATACAAGGGAAAAAAGTTAATTATACCTCTTTATAAAGCAATAGTTAGACCTCATTTAGAATACTGTATACAAGCATGGAGACCATATCGTAAGAAGGATATAGATACGCTTGAACGCATACAAAGGAGAGCAACTAAAATGATTCCAGAACTGAGAGACCTTAGTTATGAAGAACGCCTGAAAGAATGTGGTTTAACAACTCTAGAGACAAGGAGGTTAAGAGGAGATCAGATTGAAGTTTTTAAGATATTGAATGGGTATGAAAATATTGATAGAAATATGTTTTTCTCACTCAAGAAGGATAGCAGAACTAGAGGACATGAGGTAAAATTAGTAAAGGATCAATGTAGATTGGACATCAGGAAGCACTCGTTCTCACAGAGGACAATAAATGAATGGAACAAATTGTCAACAGATTGTGTAACTGCTAGCAGCGTGAATATGTTTAAAAACAAGGTTGACACATATCTCAGGAGGGCAGGCTATAAGTAGATGAACATTGTTGGACTCTCGATAAGCCAATGGCTTCCTTGTCCACTTGCCATCTGGGCCTTTGGCTTGGATGGCAAATCTTGTTAAATCTTGTTAAATCATGTATGTAAAGCTATCGTTCATACAAGACTATGCACCAACAAATGAAGCCAGCGACGAAGATAAAGACAATTTATACGAACAACTCCAGACAGTTGTGGACAGTGTTCATAAGCATGACATACTCTTAGTAATGGGGGATTTAAATGCCAAAGTTGGAGAAGACAACGACGGATATGAAAACATAATAGGAAGCCATGGAGTAGGTGAAAGAAATTACAATGGAGAAAGACTTGTTGACTTCTGCGGACTCAATAACCTCGTGGTAACAGGTACCATTTCCCACATAAACTTATACATAAACAGACATGGACATCTCCAGGAGGAAAGACAAAGAATCAAATAGACCATGTGTTAGTGAGTAGGCAACACCGGACATCAGTAATGGACACTAGGGCCATGAGAGGAGCCGACATTGCGAGCGACCACCAATTAGTGCGAAAATCAAGCTGAAACTAAAGAGAAAACAAAAGAACAAGGCGATCAGAAAGAAATTTGATATAATTAAGTTACAGCACCCAGCTATTAAAGCCCAATTCTCACTGAAGTTACACAACAAATATGATATATTACAAGACTACGAAGAAACAGACGACGAAGAAGTTGAGAAACAATGGCAAGACTTTGAGGATGCATACAAAGAAACAGCTCAAGAAGTACTGCGGTACAAAAAGAAAGGGCAAAAACCATGGATCAGCAAGGAGTCTTGGGAGTTAGTAGAAGAGAGAAAACGACTGAAGAACAACATCGAGCAGACAAAGTCAGACAGAATAAACATAATTACATGGATAAATATAGGTTTAAAGACACAGAAGTGAAGAAGAGCATGAGACAAGACAAGAGGAAGTGGGTTGACCACCTTGCCATGGAAGCAGAGGAAGCAGCACGTAATGGAAGAATGAAAGAAGTGTATGATATTACAAAAACCCTCAGTAATGACAAACGTAAGACAACAAATGCAGTGAAAGACAAAGGTGGAAACTTAATAACGGAAGGATTGGCCAGAAGGAAGCGATGGAAAGAACCCTTTGAGGAAATCCTTAATAGACCTATACCTGATGACCCTGTAACAGATGTGGGTAGGACATATCCTACGAATGGAGAAGAACAGCAATTGTGAGACTGCACTGACCTGGACGCCTGAAGGTAGAAGAAAGGTTGGGCGACGAAAGACAACGTGGCGATCAACTATTGAAAATGAAAGACCTATACTGGGGTGGAATAGCTGGAACGAAGCTAGACGTGTAGCAGCTGACAGAACACGATGGAGGAGATTCACTTCGGCCTTATGGGCCACTGGGCCCGAAGAGGATAGGTGAGGTGAGGTGACCAATTACCCGTCATTTGGGTTCAATTCAGGTAAGTATGATCTCAATGCCATCAAACAGTTCCTCATACCCTACTTCCTGTCCACCACGCACGGTGGACGATGACGTCGCAACAGATCCTGAGCGGCGTGCGCGCCTGAATCGTGTTCGGCCTTATCGAGTGGACGTTTGCGTACAGGAAGCGTTGCGCGAACACTTTGCCGAGATGCAGCCCGTGTTCAAGAACATCCGTTTGACGCGCGACGATCTCGGAACGTTCATGCGCCGATACGCCGAAGAGCACAACATCATGGCGACTCCGAGGCGCATGCTCGTGGGCAGCTATCGAGGCGATACGATCTTGCGATGGTATCTGGACCACGGCCTCGAGGTGACGCACGTCTACCAGGTCGTCGAGTACGATCCGTTTCCGTGCTTCCGGCGGTTCGGCGATGCAGTGTCCACGGCCCGACGCGAGGGAGACGTCCACTCACACAAGGCCATCATCGCGGACACCATCAAGTTGCTGGGGAACTCGGGCTACGGAAAGACCATCACCAACATGTACCGACATCGTGACGTCAACTACTGCACGGAGAAGGCGGCATCGCTCATGGTAAATGATAGACGGTTCCGACAACTCGACGTCGTCGTTGACGATGCGTACGAGATAGAGATGAACAAGAAAATCGTCACGTACGCCTTGCTCGTACACGTGGGATTCTTCGT
>OY759261.1:32717458-32807458 GCA_963662155.1 Lamellibrachia columna | reverse complement strand
GCAATTACATGGTAAACAGTGGTAGACCATGCTTTTTCATATATTGTGTATGGTAAATTTATGGGATACCCTGGTCTACCTGTTTCAAAGCGCCATGGTATTTTATCTTGGTTTCTCTGTTTCAAAGCACCACAGTTTACCATGGTTTCCATGGTTTATCATGTTTTTTATGGTTTACCATGGTTTACTTTAAACCATTGTTTACCATGGTTTCCCTGTTTCAAAATAACATTGTATTTACCATAGAATACGATGATATATTTTTATAGGGGTATAAACATAATTAATAGTTATTAACGAAAGGTCAACAAAGTGCATCTAGGAAGGCTTTGCATAAGATATTACATAATATATGATAATATATAATAAATATGACAGTATTATTTGATAGGAAAACTGCACTATCATGTTGCTATCTCCAGGGACGCTGTCTCTTCCTTCCACTAATGGGTCCCACTAAATCACCTGTTTGTTCTAGCTATTAGTGATGCAACAGGCTGACAGACTATTATGGATAATTTATCGTGTTGTCTACAAACCCATTAACTTCATTTTGTGCAACTAAAGAGTACTGTGATATCTCAAAGCGTTGGCTCGGTTGCCATAAACATCATTAATATTATCAATGATGTTTATGAAAGGGGCATTTTGTTTTTTATCTAAGTATGGATTTCGATACAATTGATCACCAAATCCTATTACATAAACTTTAATTCTATGGAATACTGCACTAAAGTGGTTTAAAAACTATCTCACAAATAGGAAACAATATGTTAAGGGCAATAATATTAATTTGCTTCAGCATGATATAACATAAGGTGTCATATGCGACCAACATACAGGCGTGTCAGAAAGGCCTCCCAGTACATGTCCACTGAGAGCAGATAAATGTCACGGTATTTAGAAGCTGGGCCGTATCTCCAGGATGTTGTCAGTGAGAGCGATCGATGTCAGAATATTGTCGCCATTATTGACTCGACTAGATGCACCACTGGGCGGCTGTGCCATTTCTGTGCACGCGGCAATAACCTAAAACTCCAACCGCAACTGATTTAGTCTATCGCGAATCCGATTATTTCATGTCCAAACATACCTATGTAGTATGTGAATACTTTAAGTAATGTGCGCAGTCGATTTAAGAAAAGAGTTCGTATTTTTTGTAATCATCGAAAGAATTGATTGAATTAGCTCTGGTAAGACTCAAAATAGTGGATGTCCAAAAGAGTAAACACTGCGGTATGAGGCAAATTTGACAGTTAAGACGACAATGTCACGCGAAGACCTGCGGCATACATAACGAATACAATGCAAATTTTCGTGTGAACCGTCGCGGCTTAGCAGTTAGACCGTTCGCTTTACGCGTGGAAAGTCCCGGGTTCAATCCGCGGCATGTCCGATCATAATTTTTTTCTCGTTTAATATTCTTGTTATTATTTTATCAATTATATTTAGTGAAATATTCGCTTTTGTTTAATTTCGCTGATTGACAATTTGTGGCAGGGGCGGATCTGGGATTTGACCAATGTTGGCGCAGCCACCCATGCAAGAAGGTCCGGGGAATGTATTTACTTTTCTTGAAATGGTGTTTTCCGGGACATTACGTATTAAACCCCTGATTGCGAACCACAACGAATAATTGTATCATCACATTAGTGAAACGAACAAAACAAAGTTAGATCAAGGAACACGTTGAAATATTTAATGCATTAGTGTGTTGTGCATCTAGTAGAGATGCTAGTGTGCTTCAGTTCAACGAGAGCTCAGAGGATTAATGAAAAACATTCTCCTTGTGGGCTTCCTGCTGTACCTGTCAATGCTTGTTTGGATGTCGAGTTGTATGTCCTTGTGTACACGAAGTAGCACCAACGCATTGAGGCGATCCTGGTGCGTGGTGCTCCACAAAACGAACGCTCTACCACTAAGTAGCACCAACGCATTGAGGCGATCCTGGTGCGTGGTGCTCCACAAAACGAACGCTCTACCACTAAGTAGCACCAACGCATTGAGGCGATCCTGGTGCGTGGTGCTCCACAAAACGAACGCTCTACCACTAAGTAGCACTACCACTAAGCCACGACAGCTCATATGTCAAATCGCACTGGATTCGTTATGTATTATGTATGTCGTATCGTGACATTGTCGTCTTAATTGTAAAGTTTGCTTTTTTTAAATATTCACGTTGTTAACATTTATAGGAATGTTTCCATTTATTTATTTTCTTCTGTGAGAATGACTTTGTGAGTGTTTCATCAAAATATATGAAATATAAAGTACTGTGGTATGGTAACTTTTAGCCACTTTTATTTGGGCAGTATATTATATAAAACTACGAATTATCACCAAGTCCAAGGGGAACATTCTTGAGTTTCCACCTTTTCCATTTTCACATCAATTGATGTTTGACCAAACATTATAAATATTTACTAGTTTGACTGATGATTTCACATTAAAAAGCTGCTTAAACGAGCTAGCATGTTGTAGTGGATACTAGAGCTAGCATGTCGTAGTGTATACTAGAGCTAGCATGTCGTAGTACATACTAGAGCTAGCATGTCGTAGTACGTACTAGAGCTAGCATGTCGTAGTACATACTAGAGCTAGCATGTCGTAGTACATACTAGAGCTAGCATGTCGTAGTACATACTAGAGCTAGCATGTCGTAGTACATACTAGAGCTAGCATGTCGTAGTACATACTAGAGCTGGCATGTCGTAGTACATACTAGAGCTAGCATGTCGTAGTACATACTAGAGCTAGCATGTCGTAGTACATACTAGAGCTAGCATGCCGTAGTACATACTAGAGCTAGCATGCCGTAGTACATACTAGAGCTAGCATGTCGTAGTACATACTAGAGCTAGCATGTCGTAGTACATACTAGAGCTAGCATGTCGTAGTACATACTAGAGCTAGCATGTCGTAGTACATACTAGAGCTAGCATGTCGTAGAACATACTAGAGCTAGCATGTCGTAGTACATACTAGAGCTAGCATGTCGTAGTACATACTAGAGCTAGCATGTCGTAGTACATACTAGAGCTAGCATGTCGTAGTACATACTAGAGCTAGCATGTCGTAGTACATACTAGAGATAGCATGTCGTAGTACATACTAGAGCTAGCATGTCGTAGTACATACTAGAGCTAGCATGTCGTAGTACATACTAGAGCTAGCATGTCGTAGTACATACTAGAGCTAGCATGTCGTAGTACATACTAGAGCTGGCATGTCGTAGTACATACTAGAGCTAGCATGTCGTAGTACATACTAGAGCTGGCATGTCGTAGTACATACTAGAGCTAGCATGTCGTTGTACATGCTAGAGCTAGCATGTCGTAGTACATACTAGAGCTAGCATGTCGTAGTACACGCTAGAGCTAGCATGTCGTTGTACATACTAGAGCTAGCATGTCGTAGTACATACTAGAGCTAGCATGCCGTAGTACACACTAGAGCTAGCATGTCGTAGTACATACTAGAGCTAGCATGTCGTAGTACATACTAGAGCTAGCATGTCGTAGTACATACTAGAGCTAGCATGTCGTAGTACATACTAGAGCTAGCATGTCGTAGTACATACTAGAGCTAGCATGTCGTTGTACATACTAGAGCTAGCATGTCGTAGTGGATACTAGAGCTAGCATGTCGTAGTACATACTAGAGCTAGCATGTCGTAGTACATACTAGAGATAGCATGTCGTAGTACATACTAGAGCTAGCATGTCGTAGTACATACTAGAGCTAGCATGTCGTAGTACATACTAGAGCTAGCATGTCGTAGTACATACTAGAGCTGGCATGTCGTAGTACATACTAGAGCTAGCATGTCGTTGTACATACTAGAGCTAGCATGTCGTAGTGGATACTAGAGCTAGCATGTCGTAGTGGATACTAGAGCTAGCATGTCGTAGTACATACTGGAGCTAGCATGTCGTAGTGGATACTAGAGCTAGCATGTCGTAGTGGATACTAGAGCTAGCATGTCGTAGTACAGACTAGAGCTAGCATGTTGTAGTGCATACTAGAGCTAGCATGTCGTAGTGGATACTAGAGCTAGCATGTTGTAGCGCACACTCGGTAGGTTTGCTTTTTTGCAAAATAGATTGAGGTGGGACCTTTAAAGTACGCCGCATTGAGAAGGGACCAATAAAATACGCTGAATTAACGAGGGACCTTTAAAATACGCCGAATAGAGGAGGGACCATTAAAGTACGCTGAATTGAGGAGGGACCTTTAAAGTACGGCACATTGAGGAGGGACCATTAAAGTACGGCGAATTGACGAGGGAACTTTAAAATACGCCGAATTGACGAGGGACCTTTAAAGTACGTCGAATTGGCCGGGGACCTGTAAAGTACGCCGAATTTAGGAAGGACCAGTAAAGTACGCCGAATTGAGGAGGGGTCTTTAAAGTACGCCGAATTTAGGAAGGACATGTAAAGTACGCCGAATTGATGAGGGACCTTTAAATACACATAATTTAGGAAGGACATGAAAAGTACGCCGGATTGAGGAGGGACGTTTAAAGTACGCCGAATTGAGGAGGGTCCTTTAAAGTACACAGCATTGAGGAGGGACATTTAAAGTACGCCGAATTGAGGAGAGACCTTTAAAGTACGCCGAATTGACGAGGGACCTTTAAAGAACGCCGAATTGAAGAGGGATCTTTAAAGTACGCCGAATTGAAGAGGGACCATTAAAGTACGCCGCATTGAGGAGGGACCTTTAAAGTACGCCGAATTGAGGAGAGACCTTTAAAGTACGCCGAATTGAGGTGAGACCTTTATAGTACAACGAATTGAAATATGTCTCGACATATGAATTGAAATGAACGTCACTGTACGAATGATTATTAGTATTACGCAAAACAACCATTCCTTGTCTTCCATTCCACGCGAATCTAACTAATGAGAATAGGCCTACGCCTTGGAGAATCGAGAGGAGTCTACGGTCTCGGCTCTAGCCGGTGTTATCGATGTCTGTTCTGATCCGGGCCTGAAAATTATTAAAAGTTGGACCAAAATGCAACAGGTTGATGTAGGTGAAATCGCGCAAAGCAGTACATAGTTTTTGTTGGTATATCGAGTTGAATGCTTTAGTAAAATCGATGAAGCATACTACGCCATTGTTGAAAACATGTAGTTTCTCGTGATAGAGTGTATGACCAAACGTGTCCCGCATGAAAGGGAGTTTGATTACTTAGCAGGGTTTCGGTATGGTTACTAGTGATGCGGTTGCACATATAATTATCTGCATCAGTAGCTTGTATCCATGGCTAACGAGGTTGATTGATAAATGCCACAGTCGAGACACTCGTCTTTCTTTATATAAAGTGTTGGTCTGGGATGTCTGTATTTGATGCGACATATTACGATTTGTGACAGTGGCGTATCTAGGGTCTCGCAATATGGGGGGAGGGGGGGGGCAAGTGTGTTTACCCAATAGTTTAGCGACCATGTAGCGGCGCAAAGGATACAAAGTTAGTCAATGGTGGCCATGGCTCAAAGGCCTCCCCCTAAATACGCCCCTGGTTTGTGAAGATTCACAAGGTTCAGCAGAGCTTTCTTGAGTGCACTGCCGCCTGCATTGAACGTCTCCGCGAATAGTGCGTCTGGTCCTGATGCTACTAGTGCCGCTCCCGCATTCTTACAGAAGCCCTTCCACACCCGCATTCTTACAGAAGCCCTTCCACACCCGCATTCTTACACAAGCCTCTTTCACTTCACAATCCCTGCCACTCCCGCACTCTTACATAAGCTCTGACACTCCCATACTCTTACATAAACCCTGTCCACACACACACACACACACACACACACACACGCACACGCACAAAAACACCCATTCGCACGCACGCACGCATGCACGCAGGCACGCACGCACACACACACACACACACACACACACACACACACACACACACACACACACACACAAACACGTTATACAGTATGAATGATTGAATATTGTGCTAGTGACATAAATAGTATGGGGACATCCAGGGGCATGTGGCCGAACACGGAGCTATGCGTCCTCCGCAAGGGAAGGTGGGGCATGTCGGCACGCTGAGGCATGTCCGCACGCTGAGGCATGTCCGCACGCTGAGGCATGTCCACACGCTGACACATGTCCACACGCTGAGACATGTCCGCACGCTGAGACATGTCCACACACTGAGGCATGTCCACACGCTGACACATGTCCACACGCTGAGACATGTCCGCACGCTGACACATGTCCACACGCTGAGACATGTCCACACGCTGAGGCATGTCCACACGCTGAGGCATGTCCGCACGCTGAGGCATGTCCGCACGCTGAAGCTTGTCCGCACGCTGAGACATATCCGCATGCTGAGACATGTCCACACGCTGAGACATGTCCACACGCTGAGACATGTCCGCACGCTGAGACATGTCCGCACGTTGACACATGTCCACACGCTGAGACATGTCCACACGTTGACAAATGTCCGCACGCTGAGACATGTCCACACGCTGAGACATGTCCGCACGCTGAGACATGTCCACACGCTGAGGCATGTCCGCACGCTGAGGCATGTCCGCACGCTGAGGCATGTCCGCAAGCTGAGGCATGTCCGCACGTTGAGGCATATCCGCACATTGAGGCATGTCCGCACACTGAGGCATGTCCGCACACTGAGGCATGTCCACACGCTGAGGCATGTCCGCACACTGAGGCATGTCCGCACACTGATGCATGTCCACACACTGAGGCATGTCCGCACACTGAGGCATGTCCACACACTGAGGCATGTCCACACACTGAGGCATGTCCGCACACTGAGGCATGTCCGCACACTGAGGCATGTCCACACACTGAGGCATGTCCGCACATTGAGGCATGTCCGCACACTGAGGCGTGTCCGCACACTGAGGCATGTCCGCACACTGAGACATGTCCTCACACCTCTTTATTGAATAAAACCGCGAAGTATTTCGTTTCAAAAATGTGTCCTACGGTAGCATCTAAGTCACACATCTAACTCACACATCTAACTCATGCATCAAACATTTGAACCTGCGAATTGATATCCTTTGAGTCGGTAAGAAATGATAAACTAAAATTTTATTTTCGCAGAATATCATGTCATTTTATACATAAAAGTATATATATATATATATATATATATATATATATATATATATGTATCCCATATATAAGTATATATATATATATATATATATATATATATATATATATATATATATATATATATATATATATATATATATATATATATGTATCCCACACCCTCAATAATATAGGCCTATGCATTTCGGTTAATACATTTGTGGAATGAGTGGCATTAGTTTTGTCGTTGCACAAATAAACTTTACCGTCATAGACTGCATTTGCGGGAAAATTGACAATCTTCCTCTGCTGGTCGTTTGGGGTATATCCGCATAGACGTGTCCCCGTCGTGTGTGGATATGCCCCAGTGCAGTAAGTTAATTTACATAATGTGACGGCATCGTGTATATGTTATGCCTATGCTCATCAGCTAAGCCATGTTTCCTTATTGAGGGGTGCGACAGGAACCCAGGGGGTGCGACAGGAACCCAGGGGTGTGACAGGAACCCAGGGGGTGTGACAAGAACCCAGGGGTTTGACAGGAACCCAGGGGGTGTGACAGGAACCCAGGGGTGTGACAGGAACCCAGGGGTGTGACAGGAACCCAGGGGATACTCAAAACATTGCCAGTATACAATCCTTGATTATTTCTCTAACAACCTCCATAAACACATTTTAGAATTCTGACAAAATAATACTCTTTTCAAATTGAGTGCATTGAAATATAACACCATTGAACATATAAACTATGCCCTGTTCCATGATATTGATTAATTCACTAACATATTTGATTCACAGATCAAATGGACCTCTCAGTGTATACCCTTTATCGTAAAAACGCGTTTTGAGAAATCCTACACACGCTATTGTACAGGGCTTACTGCTCATGTTGTTTCTGTGATTTTATTAGCAGGATTCATATGAGAACATGCATTTATTGTAGACGTGTCGAAGATGTTTGGCGCAGTACGCCCGGCACCATTACTCGTGTGCGAACTAATTAATAACGTTCGGCTTGTTTTGACAGAGTCTGCGGCTGATGTTTGACGTGAGACGTGCGTCATCCTCATTCGTGCAGATGTCTTACAAAGAAACCTTGTTGTATACCTCCCTGACGAAATGGACAAGGCACCGGCCTCTTATGCCGGGTATTGCCCGTTTGAATCCCACCGGAAGTGTACGTACGTTTTGTTATCGATTCTCGAACTAGAAGAGATTCAGTGTCACTCTGTAGACGGAAGAAACTATAATATTTTAGTAGTAGCATCGGCGTCAAAGTTGCAAGGCGAAAATATGTGTATTGTCACAATAAGAAACAGGTCTCAACATAGTCCTGTTCACTCTTTAAGCTTGTTGAACGTTACCTTTTAACTAATTTCCAAAAATCGGTACTTTGGTAGGCATGTGATGATCATAATATTTCAATGCAGTTATTACTAAGAATTAAAAATATTGCCATCCGAGGCAAAATTCCCATTTATCGAGTTTATCTAGAGTCCAACAATTTGTCATATATGTGTAGGCCGCCCTTCTAAGATATTTGTAAACAAATGTTAAACCTATTCGCGCTGCTAGCATTGACACAATCTGTAAATAATGTGTTCCATTCATTTATTGTCCCCTGTGAGAAAGTAATCTTACTATGCCGACGCTCGTCAATATAGACCAATGTACGATAAATTCCTACAGAGTTTCTGACATGCCGATGACTATTACAATACACAGTGAAACGGCCTGAGACCAACACAGCTACAAACACGTGTCTTCGTTGTTTATTCCAACAGTATGGACGACCAGGTAACTAGAACGTTGACGGAGGGCACGCTGCCATATATCTAATATATAATTATCTTACCCTCACGTCTGTGGTGAAATAGTGGGGCGAGGTGGTTGTATGGTAGAAGCTAGAGTGTCGGGGGGGGGAGGGGAGAGGGTTCGTCCTTTTTGAGAAAATTGTGTAGAACAGTACTTTTTTTCAGAAATCATCCCATAAATCCCCGGCTGATTGTGTACGCTCGAACCCCCTTTTTAAAAACCGCACTGGCAGAGCTGCTCTGACAATACCGGCAAAAGTTAACCTTATTCGCAGAATGCTCTTTGAGCATCGTGGTCGTATGTATTGTGTCATCGTGGTCGTATGTACTGTGTCATCGTGGTCGTATGTACTGTGTCATCGTGGTCGTGTGCACTGTGTAATCGTGGTCGTATGTACTGTGTCATCGTGGTCGTATGTACTGTGTCATCGTGGTCGTATGTACTGTGTCATCGTGGTCGTATGTACTATTTTATCGTGGTCGTATGTACTGTGTCATCGTGGTCGTATATACAGTGTCATCTTGGTCGTATGTACTGTGTCATCGTGTTCGTATGTACTGTGTCACCGTGGTCGTATGTACTATGTCATCGTGTTCGTATGTACTGTGTCATCGTGGTCGTATGTACTATGTCATCGTGGTCGTATGTACTGTGTCATCGTGGTCGTATGTACTATGTCATCGTGGTCGTATGTACTGTCTGTCATCGTGGTCGTATGTACTATGTCATCGTATTCGTATATACTGTGTCATCGTGGTCGTATGTACTATTTTATCGTGGTCGTATGTACTGTGTCATCGTGGTCGTATATACAGTGTCATCTTGGTCGTATGTACTGTGTCATCGTGTTCGTATGTACTGTGTCACCGTGGTCGTATGTACTGTGTCATCGTGTTCGTATGTACTGTGTCACCGTGGTCGTATGTACTATGTCATCGTGTTCGTATGTACTGTGTCATCGTGGTCGTATGTACTATGTCATCGTGGTCGTATGTACTGTGTCATCGTGGTCGTATGTACTATATCATCGTGGTCGTATGTACTGTCTGTCATCGTGGTCGTATGTACTATGTCATCGTATTCGTATATACTGTGTCATCGTGGTCGTATGTACTATTTTATCGTGGTCGTATGTACTGTGTCATCGTGGTCGTATATACAGTGTCATCTTGGTCGTATGTACTGTGTCATCGTGTTCGTATGTACTGTGTCATCGTGGTCGTATGTACTGTGTCATCGTGTTCGTATGTACTGTGTCATCGTGGTCGTATGTACTGTGTCATCGTGTTCGTATGTACTGTGTCATCGTGGTCGTATGTACTATGTCATCGTGGCCGTATGTACTGTGTCATCGTGGTCGTATATACAGTGTAATCGTAGTCGTACGTACTGTGTCATCGTGGTCGTATGTACTATGTTATCGTTGTCGTATATACTGTGTCATCGTGGTCGTATAAACTGTGTCATCGTGGTCGTATATACTGTGTCATCGTGGTCGTATGTACTATGTTATCGTGGTCGTATGTACTGTGTCATCGTGGTTGTATGTACTGTGTCATCGTGGTCGTATGTACTGTGTGTCATCGTGGTCGTATGTACTATGTTATCGTGGTCGTATATAACGTGTCATCGTGGTCGTATGTACTGTGTCATCATGGTCGTATGTACTATGTCATCGTGGTCGTATGTACTGTGTCATCGTGGTCGTATGTACTGTGTCATCGTGGTCGTATGTACTGTGTCATCGTGGTCGTATGTACTTTGTTATCGTTGTCGTATATACTGTGTCATCGTGGTCGTATATACTGTGTCATCGTGGTCGTATGTACTGTGTCATCGTGGTTGTATGTACTGTGTCATCGTGGTCGTATGTACTGTGTCATCGTGGTCGTATGTACTATGTCATCGTGGTCGTATGTACTGTGTCATCGTGGTCGTATATACAGTGTAATCGTAGTCGTACGTACTGTGTCATCGTGGTCGTATGTACTATGTTATCGTTGTCGTATATACTGTGTCATCGTGGTCGTATAAACTGTGTCATCGTGGTCGTATATACTGTGTCATCGTGGTCGTATGTACTATGTTATCGTGGTCGTATGTACTGTGTCATCGTGGTTGTATGTACTGTGTCATCGTGGTCGTATGTACTGTGTGTCATCGTGGTCGTATGTACTATGTTATCGTGGTCGTATATAACGTGTCATCGTGGTCGTATGTACTGTGTCATCATGGTCGTATGTACTATGTCATCGTGGTCGTGTGTACTGTGTCATCGTGGTCGTGTGTACTGTGTCATCGTGGTCGTGTGTACTGTGTCAATAATGTTTTATAGTGATGCTGCTGTTTGGGGAGATTCTCATCAAGCAAGCGGGAACTTCCCGTTCGACAGGCAATTAGATAAAATGTAATCATCGGTGAAAAGAGCAGTGTGTATTATATGTGTCAAGTCATGCATAAAACCCCGAGGACGTCACAGTTCCGAATACAATAGACACATCTGTCGTAACTAATGGAAGTGATGCACTGTTAAACTCATGTCCTTTGCGTGTTCTCCCGATGTCGCATTCGATCACTTAAAATATTAATGGATTAGATATTTCAATAAGCAGATTGAAACTACAACGCCGCTCCCTCGAGAGTACCGGAGACTTTCTGGTAAACTCATGCAGCCTGGAAACAAATCAACAGATAGAGCCGTGTGTGTGTATACGTGTGCGTGCGTGCACGTATGTTTTGTTCGTACATAGTTCCGATGTAAGGTTATTGATGTAAACGTCATGTCAATATTAATAATGCCATGATTTCTTGCCTGTAAACGCTGTAGGCCGGGCAGTGCCCTCAAAGCCAAACGCAGTGGGCACTTAATGACCCATGGGCATACTGCCCTGCACATCGCTCCTCTTGCCCATGCGCATCCTGTTCCCGCATCTCAAACATCGAGTGCGGCGCGCAATTTTTTTTAATTAATTTTTTTTGGCAATTTGCATATTTTTTATTGTCACAGCTCAACAATTTCAACGCCAACGTCAATATGTTGTAATTTTATATGACGTAGCACCTCCAGGTTATTATTATGATTAAATATGGTTAAGTTTGCAACGTTGAAAAAACAGGATGATTTTTATTAATTTGTTTTATACATTTATAGCTCTTACGTTTGACCATACATTCAAATTAGTTTTTCGGCATATAAACTTATGTGGATCAAATATTTAATGTGTTGAAGTTTCAGCACGATCTGAATGTCACAACTTTGGAATCAATCGCCTTTAAAGGAAAAGGTGAATAATACAGTAAACTTTTATGCAGTTTTTAATGATCATAGCTCAAAAGTTTCAACGTCGACCTTAATATTTCTTTTTTATATGAAATAGCACCGCCAGATAATCTGACGAAATATGGTGAAGTTCTGAACGTTGGCAAAATAATTATGACGATTTTTGTGACATTAATTGTTTAATGTAACTCCATATTCAAAGAGATGTGTCTTGAATTAAATTTATTTTTAGGCAGTTATTTGTTTTGTTTTTATAAACATTTGCTAAACATTAGAAGCCTTTAGTAGAATAATAAAACAATTTATATGCAAAAATACCAGAAAGAAAGTAGGGAGATCGTTGGTCAAAATAAAGAGGGTTCATGGTGGCGCCACCTGTGTTCTTAAGTTTGCACGTCATCCCAAATTATTTTGTCTTAAATCGATTTATATGGTACAAATCTATAATGTGCTGAAGTTTCAAATCCATCTAAACGTCACAATTTTGCGGATCGATTGCCTTTAACATTGGATTCCCAGGTGTAGTCACAATTGCCACCTGTGTATGCAGACAAGCATTACAGTAAATAAATCATTTACCACTGAGCTTCTGGGGCTGCACCTCTTCTTGCTAACAACAGTCCCTGCCAAACAGAAGTTTCGCACTTTACCAACAAGTGCCAACTGTCAGTGCAGCCATGTCACTGTCCAAATCTTTCTTACTGAGCAAATATGCGAGACCACTCAGGTATTATCCCATTGCCTTTCTCAGTTGACAAGGTTTATTTACAGAAATTGGCCAATTAAGTCGCCTGGCTGCTAATTCCCTTTGTTTACGGCTAGAAGACACCCCACTTGAACGGAATAGAGTAAATCACGTCTCCCTCACTCCCCTCGCCCTCCTTCCCTCACTCCTTCCCTACTCTCTCCCCCTCCCTCGTTCCCTCCCTACCCCCCTCCTCTCTCTCCCTTACTTTCTCCCTCTCTCTCTATCTCTCTCTCTCTCTCATTGTTCAGGAATGCACACTGTTCCATGTCACTTGATATTGTAAATCACTGTTTCATATACAGGTGCACCAAATCACATTTTTGTGCGCACCGGTATGCAGCCGATGTGCAAGTCTATTTCGTGTATTTCCTGTTAAAATATATTTGAACTACCCTTATCTATAATAACATACTGTTTCTATCTGTTGTTCTTAGATTTGAAGTTGTTGGCATCATTTGGTTTGTATGCATTAACGTGGTATGTATTCTCATGACAACTTTAAGAGGTAACGTAGGCAACTCACTATGCCTACGCAGATACATATTGCTGTAAACAATTAGGATATATGCATCCGACATCTTCATGCGTATACGTATGTTCGGTGTACGTGAATGTTGAAGCACTAAAATATATTTTATCCATTGTGTTATTATGGTGTGAATTTCTCTTCGTCCCTGAAGTCCTGGATGAGGATGGTGTCAACAACAGTCCTACATTTTTTTTTAATTATCTGATCACGTTTCCTGCTCTTTCCGCCACCCGTCTCAGCTCCCTATCTATATCCCGTGGTCTGCACTTCCCTACCAATTCCTCCAAATCCCACTTTACGCAATCCTCTCATCTCAATCGCGGTCTTCCTCGTTTCCTTGTATCTTCCACTGCGAGCGTATCCTTTCTCTTCTCCAACTTTTCTTCTTCTGTTCTGTCCACGCACCACTTTAACCGACCCATCAACAGCTTCTTCCTGAAGCTATCTTTCAGCCTCCTTTCTCTTCTCCTACTTTTCTTCTTCTGTTCTGTCCACTAACCACTTTAACCGACTCATCAACAGCTTCTTCCTGAAGCTATCTTTCAGCCTCCTTTCTCAGCTCCTCCATTCTTCGCTGGTCATTGAAATAACATTAAGTTCGGAATTGTTTTAGATTTGTATATAATAATAAATGTTTTGTTCTTGTTCTGTGTTAACGTCACGAACAGTTTATTTTAAAAAGAGACTTGCGCAGGATAAAGCAACATTCACATTAAATGAACAAATTAAGCGAACACGTCTGCTAAAATAATGTGAACCTTCTTGAAGAACGACGCCACTCTATTGTATGTACAAGACACGACTTGTTAGACGACCAGGACCTACCGGCTACATGAAGTGACTCAAATAGGGTGCTCCACAAAACACCATCTATTTGATGGACGACATTAAAAAAATTCTTATTGTGGAACTTAACGGCAATATTTCTTAGACTCAATACCATCAATATTCCTCTACAATTTGCAGGTTGACTATAAGAGCGACAAAACCACGGCATCACAACACTATACCAAGTGTTCCATCACACCTACTGTAGATTATCCCACTAGAGACAACACTATACCAAGTGTTCCATCGCACCTACTGTAGATTATCCCACTAGAGACAACACTATACCAAGTGGTCCATTGCACCTACTGTAGATTATCCCACTAGAGACAACACTATACCAAGTGTTCCATCACACCTATTGTACATTATCCCACTAGAGACAACAAAATATCAATTATCCCATTCCACGGTCGTCGTAACCGCTTCTTAAGCGCAGCCAATCATGTTGCCCGTAAGGAGACATATTCTACATACAAAATTCAACAAGATACAGGTGACAATTGCGACTTTATTTTTTGCGTAATGGTCATTTCGAATGAACATTTACTGAATAATAACCGAACCACGTTCGCAATTTTAAGCGGTCGTTTTATATTCTTCACTGCGCCTAATAGTCAAGACCTTGCAAAGCCTTGATGTAAGAAAATTATTTATAAGCACGTCATAGATGCGCCATTGCTGCAGTAGATCATGGCTACTTGTCGGTAAGGTTATTTATGTTGAGGCTGACACATGTCTTGTTTCTCCTGAAGAACGCGCCAAAATCTCCGTCATCATCCTATGCCTTACGTTTACTTGTACTTCGGTAAATGTAACCCCGACACCCTACATACCTCAACACTCAGTCCATGATTACGTGGACATGTGTAGATAAACCACACGCTGTCGAGTGCCCTAATGAACGTAATCAGAAAGATTAATGCAGTCGTGCGATCATAAAAACGCCAGACGCCGGCCATATGTGAATGAGAGACCACATCTCACGTTGTTGAAGGAAACTATGAAGTATGGTTTGTTAAGTCTCAATGACATGACGCTTTTATTGATTCCCGCAGCCAACTTAAAATTTCGTGTATGCACAAGTTTCGTGAATGTTCTAGGCATAATTAAATACACAGTTTTACTAGTATATAACACTTGTTGCAAACTGTAACAAAAACTATCTAAACATCAACGAAATCTCTTTTGAAGAAATTAATTCAGAACAACAATTACATGAGCTACAATTAAATTCTTATAAACAAGATGATTTTTTGGGGAAGGCATTTGTTGTTGGTATATTTATTATGTAGTTACATGTTGTCTGGACCCCTGGCGGGTCTCACGATGTTTTATAAAATGGCCGTGTTGCAGGCCATTTCCACAAATTACAAGCGATAGTTTTGAATAGGGATATATTATGCAGCTCGTGAAACTAATATTATAAAATGAATTGTCCTAATTAAAACGCGTATACATGATGTTCCTAAATTATCTTTCCTATCCAGTGAGTCGAGTAACCTCGAAAAATAAAATGGCGACCGTAAAAAAGGCTCAGTGCATCGTGTGGCTTGCAAAGACCAAGTGTATGCCTTGTGCTGCAGTCTGTCGTTTCGCTGCAGTGCGTGTACTAACTACTGCTTGTAGACAAACACACGAAGCAGTTTGCGAACGATACCGTGCAAGGTTGTTGTTGGCATGTTGAGTTGTCGTGAAATACGCCGAAGCGTAGGCCGCGATGAAACGATTCGCGCACCAGTTCGTCACTCATCACCGACCGAGGGCCGCCAGTCTCCAAGAACCACTCGCAGATAGTCGGTTTCGACAGTGGCTCCACCCTGTATTGCCGTCTGTAAAAACGCTGCACCACATTCGCTGACGTCGTCTCTGCAAGCAACACGACACACCGAGTATTCTCTTTTTTATTGTCTAAATTTTTTTTTCGACGACACTCTACTCACTGAATAGATACCTGAGAAACACAACGTGTAGGGGAAGGTTCGGTAATATGAGCATATATGGGCCACATCCATAACTTAGAAACGGGAAACCATATGTTGTCATCTGGTGATTACTTGCTGAATGCTTATAGATCATAGATCAAGTCAACGTAAATTGCGCTTTTCGATGAGTTCATTATTCTTTCAGTCCGCGTCATATACGATTATATAAGCATGTTCAGTGAAATTCCCACCTGGAGGCAAAAAGAGAACTGGATTACCTTCTGGGTAATGTGACCCACATGCAATCCAGGGAATATGTATGTGTGCATAAGCGTGTGTGTATGTGTTTGTGTCCATGTTGGGCAATGAGTGTGTGTGGGCAATGCATCCTGTGTGTGTGTGTGTGCGTGTGTGCGTGCGTGCGTGCGTGCGTGTGTGTGTGTGTGAGTGTATGCCCATGTTGAGTAATGATTCGTGTGTGTTGTTTATGGGGGTGAGTGTGTGTGTGCGTGCATGTGTGGGTGCATGTGTACGTGTATATGTGCATATGTGCGTACACGTGTGCGTGCATGCGTGCGTGTGCCCATGTTCAGTACTGACTCTTGTATTGGGTTAGGTTATGTCCAGGACCATCTTGGGTAACATGATCACTCATGCCCATAGTATCCACGGGATATGCTCATGTTTCCAACGCCTAATGTAATATGAGCCATTCGGAGAAAAATATAATATGAGCCATTCGGAGAAAAATATAATATGAGCCATTCGGAGAAAAATATAATATGAGCCATTCGGAGAAAAATTTCTCCTCGTCCTCATTGGAAAAGTAAACAACCGTGTGAAATAACGCCCATAGTAATAGTCTACCATGAGAACTTTTACGTCAACTTTACACACAGCAAATTTCTAGCCATACGGCTCCGCAATATCGATGTGAAAAAGTGGCTCATGAAGTGTAATCCCGCATGATTTGGGTGCTAAATTGATTTTGTTTGCTTTATCGGGTTGATTTGGGGTCAAGCTATCGGAAAATGATGGGGTTCAAATTTGTCGACCCTCGACCCCTCTCTGGGGGTCCTCTCCGTCACGAGACACCCGGACTGACCTATCTCCGCTAATAATGAAACTATTTATTTTTAAAGATTTTAGGATAGTTTTAGGTGACGCTGAATCCATTTATGATACTCGTAGCGACCGGAAGTGGATATCACCGACTTCCGGTTACGATCGACGTCGAAGTCAAGGTCATTATCATGGTAGCGATAAACCTAGTACCCCTTTCTATGGGTTTTCGGGCACGGGAAGACGATTGGTGCAGTCATTTTTGCGATCAGACTGTCCCGTTACGAGATAAGGGCAATTTAAGGAATATTGTTAAATTTTTCAAGAATTAAAAAAATCTCAAAAACCTAATACATGACATCATTCTTGATCACATTTGCACCGACATAGCATTTACAGAGAGGAATGCAAGGAAGACCGTTCTTGCAACAACTGCACCTTCCATTGTACCCTGATTTACACGCACATTTGGTCAGCTCAATAAGAGCTCGAGGGGTAGGGAGGGTGAGACACCTGACAGGAACATAAACTCCTTCCTTTACACTCCAGCCGTTTTGTTCAATAGGAGGAAGAACCGGGCAGTTGGTAGGTTATGATTTATCGCGCATGGCGATGTGCGCTTGTGATATGGGGTATTAAGGCAGTGCAAGCAGGAGGCAACATCTCTATCTCCAAGTTCTTGGAGCGAAACAGCTCCCACTTCAGCGCTGGTAAGGTTGTGGGACCTGTCGAGCAGTACCCGCGGCAGACGAACTGCTCCAAACCGTTGATCTGCGGTGGAAGTTCACTGTTGACTAGCTACGTCGGAATAGGACCTTCACCAAGCTCCCGGAAGCAGTTGACGGAAGTGTCATCTTCGTCAAGCTTCATGTAGGCACCAATCCAGATCTTCTTGATGATACTCACAAATTTCCAGCCCCAGTCAACGCCGGAGAAATTGTAGAGTCCAATGAGCCCTTGACATTTGTGACGTCCAATCACTCGCACTCGCTCCACCACATAATTTTATCGGTACTCGTGCCCTTGCCAGTTAAAAACTTGAGACGAGTGTGAGCTCCATGGCGACCACAAGAGACTAAGTCGAGGATAAGCGTGAGGGCGTCAGTGTCGGTGACCAAACACATATTTCTCGCCAAGCACTCTCAGCTATAGAAGCCAGGACTTGATGAGGAATCAGTGTGTCAGCCTCTCCTTGTGAATGATCGTCTTCAAAATCGTGGCCCTTGATCTTGGTGTCGTACACGACGACCAGCTTGAAGGTATTGTTACTGGAAGAGTGTTCCACCAAACCCTGAACGAACATAGATGTCAGGCCATCCTTGGTCCTTGAGGCAGATATAATCTCATTGAGAGACATGATGAGCTTCATTTCTGGATGGATCTCACATTCTGGGGACGTCGCTGCTCTCTTCTGGCGCGTTCTTCAGAGACTGGTCGAGATAACGGTCAAAGACCATTCGACCCTCATTGTATCCGACCATCAATGCGCTTGATGAACGGCTCTTGAAGGTCAGAAAGCTTCCGCATGGTCCGTGTTTTCTTCATGCTCTGAAGCACAGTCATGACGTCAACAATGAGAACTCGGGGTGGACGACCCGCCGGCGCTATATCCAGAAGAGGGGCAGGTTGAGACAGTTAAATCTTCGCTCCTTCAACGGCGTCCATCAGAATTGTCTTGTCCGCCGGGATATAGAGAGGCCATGTGAACAAAACTATGTGAACATAGTTTTGTTCACATCTTCATTGCGCATTCCAGAAACTTTGAGAACATGGCTGCCAAAGAGGATATGGGTGAAGAAGAATTGGAGTATTGATGATTCTCAAAGTCTTCAAAGCTGCCGTTGAACCACCAATGTCGGAGCTGCTCATCTCCTCTCGTAGAATGTTGGCCATGTTCTTCAAATGGTCAATTGTGTCGCTGTTATCCAGCAGCGCAGACCGAAGTTCCACCGCTAACCGTTGTTGGGAGGGTGAGGTTATCAGACTCATTTTTGTGCAGCGATTTGACAAACTGGCAGTCGTTCAGTAATGAGCTTTTTCAGATGCTTGCCGTCTCATTAACCTCTACCTGATACCTATTCAAAATTGACAAGTATGCACCATTCACCTCAACCATACTCAGGGTAACAGCATAATCAGTAAGAGTGTTTTGAACGTAGTTGAGCAATTTGATGCGGAACCTATAAGTGAATTGAGTAGGGACCTTTAAGTGAATTGAGGAGGGACCTTTATGTGAATTGAGGATTGACCTTTAAGTGAATTGAGGAGGGATATTTATGTGAATTGAGGAGGGACCTTTACGTGAATTGAGGAGGGATCTTTAAATGAATTGAGGAGGGATATTTATGTGAATTGAGGAGGGACCTTTACGTGAATTGAGGAGGGATCTTTAAATGAATTGAGGAGGGATTTTGGAGTGAATTGAGGAGGGACCTTTAAGTGAATCGAGAAGGAAACTTTAAGTGAATTGAGGAGAGACCTTTAAGTGGATAGAGGAGGGATCTTTAAGTGAATTGAGGAGGGACCTTTAAGTGAATTGAGGAGGGATTTTTAAGTGAATTGAGGAGGGATATATATATTTATATATATATATATATATATATATATATATATATATACATATCCACAATTAGCCCGTTATGAACGTATATGTTATGGATGTTGCATACAATTTTGCTGATGTGCCATGTCCATGACGCCACTTTAAACTTTTTGTTTTACTCTCAAAAATTAATAATGTCAGATAATGATGCTGTAACTTTACTCATCGATGCTCTACTGCCCTGTTAACAACATATATTTTTGTAAAGGTCTCAGGAAGTTGCATACCCGCAGGATATACAAGAAAACTCAATATGTTCTTGCATTGATAGTTAGAAAAACATTTAAAATACCTGGTAGATTGAATTATTGAAAACCCAAGCTAAATATTGGAATATAATTATTACAGGGTGTATATAGGAGAGATTTGTATGTTGCAGTGGTTAAAATGTCAATACACTGCAGAATTGTCCACATGGTCAGCTGTCCACTATCGTTCAGGTGTGTTTTCATTATTGTTACTTACAATTCAAACTTTGGACCAATATTTCATAGTGATGAAATTGTGTGATTGATTGTATATGGTGAAATTGTGTGATTGATTGTATATGATGCTTGATAGTGGGTATAAACCTATACATAAACATCAGACGTGTAATATGGAGTGCTTCTGGTTAATTTATGGGCACTTGCTGAACTGCCAAAATCCTCTTACTGTAATTGTTTTCTTGTTTTGGCAGCCTTTAGCTTGAGCTACAGCTAAAGGCTACACTATTTTTTTAATGCATTTTCTGAAAGCCTGAGTGTAAATTACCAAAAATGGCAAAAAACGTAACACATGATTCATGGGTGTGAATCTAGGACAGGAAGCCCTATTTTTAAAGCCAAAGCTATGCTTATGTTTTTCTTTAAAATCACAGAGGGTCATCTGGGAAAATGTCTGAAAGATAGATTACTTTAAATACTGTTGGTCATGAAATAAAGTAAATTATTAAAAATATGAATTTTAATGGTTAAAGTAACTGTAAAATAGCTGCTACAGCTACCAGCTGGAGTGAGTCAAAAGATCAAGCTATTCTAACTCTGCTATTACATAAAGCTAATCACACTCTCCTATTACATAAAGCTAATCACACTCTGCTATCGCATAAAGCTAATCACACTCTGCTGTCACTTAAAGCTAATCAAATTCAGCTGTCACATAAAGCTAATCACACTCTGCTATCGAATAAAGCTAATCACTCTCTGCTGTCATGTAAAGCCAATCACACTCTGCTGTCACATAAAGCTAATCACATTCTGCTGTCACATAAAGCTAATCCCACTCTGCTATAGCATAAAGCTAATCACACTCTGCTGTTACATAAAGCCAATCACACTCTGCTGTCACATTAAGCTATTCACACTATGCTGTCACATAAAGCTAATCACAATCCGCTGTCACATAAAGCTAATCACATTCTGCTGTTACATAAAGCTAATCACACTCTGCTATCGCATAAAGCCAATCACACTCTGCTGTCACATAAAGCTAATCACATTCTGCTGTCACATAAAGCTAATCACATTCTGCTACCACATAGAGCTATTCACATTTTCGCAAGTCTAACAACCAAAGTCAACTCCTTTGATTATTTTAGCAAAAAGTACATTGACTCGTATTGATCCAACAGGAGCTAATCACACTCTGCTGTAACATAAAGCTATTCACACTCTGCTGTTACATAAAGCTAATCACACTCTGCTATCGCATAAAGCTAATCACACTCTGCTGCACGTAAAGCCAATCACACTCTGCTGTCACGTAAAGCTAATCACATTCTGCTACCACATATAGCTATTCACATTTTCACAAGTCTAACAACCAAAGTCAACTCCTTTGATTATTTTAGCAAAAAGTACATTGACTCGTATTGATCCAACAGGACAGTATTTACCATACACTGAACATGTATCAAGTACAATCGCATGCTTTAAATACATATGGCGTATTTAAACATCCATGAACCTGATTCGTGATGTGCTAAATCAATCGAGAAAGAAGTTTTAATTGTATATGTGCGGTTTATTTACCATACACTGAACATGTATCAAGTACAATCTCATGCTTTAAACATTTTCATTGATAATTTGTAAGGAAAGTGTCCTTTGTATATAATTTCATGTCAATTAGCAACCAAGCTTAAATTATATTAAAATGTAAATTCAGTATTAATTTTTTAATTGGTGTGAAATGTTGTACATAAACCATCACCAAAAAGAATAACAAAATAAAAATCTTTAAACACTATTGAAATGAACATGCCGACTTTTTGGTAAAAAGTGCCACGTCCATAACGTTGGCATTACCCATATAATAATATATTGTTTGTTCATAAGTGAAACACTAACTTGACATAAGATAATCAATATTAGTTTTGTTATGCCAAGATCAGACTTGGGGTCAATTACATTAAATATTAATTCCAATTACACACCAATTACAAATTCAACCTACAAATTCCAACAAACCAATTCAAATTATCAATTCCATACCAAAATTACAGTGTTGGAACAAAGCAACTGAAGACATACTCAACGCCAAAAAATAACATATTGTAGAGCAACTTCATATAATTTCTACATAATATTTATTAGTATGGTACAAACAAATGTGATATACGCGACATTATATTTTAGTGATTATTTATATCAAATAATTTGAGTTACATGATGTAACACATGATGTAACACATGATGTAGTACCAATTACATGATGTAATACATGATGTAGTACCAATTACATGTTCACCAATTCCAATTACTTTTAAAAACAAAATCCGTAATCTGACCAATTTGAACTGTTGCGCATTGCATAGAACAATTCGCAGTTTCATGCATTTCATGCAACATTTCAATGCCAAACGATTTGGTATTACTACGTGTGTTGTTGGAGTGTGCCAAACCTTCATCATTTTGTGAGTGATTGTCTGTGCATGAACCTTGTGCAGTGGTTGTGTTCTCAAGAGAAAATTTAGATTGCAACCAATTGTTGTATTTTGGCAACATGTATATAGACTGAACTCTTGCATGTAGATATAGAGTGCCTTTTCAGCATCAAGCTCAGTCATATATGGTGTCAGTCCTGTCCTCAGGATTTTGAAAAGGGGGTTTGGGCATACACAGATTAGCCAGGAATTTTTTTACAACCTACGCATTTGCTGCTGGATGTATACAGCAATTGTGAATGCTTTTCAAGTTATTAGATTGAGTTTGTATGTACCCGATAGAGAATTCGTCAATATGTATAGCATGACATATTTCTCTACAATTCTGTTGTAATTCTTTTGTTTGTTTTTTTACATTTGCTGTGATGTGATTAAATGTATTTTCCTTTCTTAGAATGAATAAAATATGACTATGACTATATGACCATGACTATACGCTAGCTATATTATTGACATAATGTAGTAGCATTGTAATGCTGTCAATAGCAGTGCCTTTAGAAAGACCAGTAGCATAATATAATGTAGACCAGTGGAAAATACTTATGGCTGTCTTTTCTCCCAGTGCAACGCCGTATAACTCAGCTAGTACAAGATACAAGATACTTTATTGAATTTTTCAAAAGAGAAATTTGTTTTGTAGTCATATAAAATACATGAGAACAGTACATAAAACAGTACATAGGCAGTAACAGTAGGAATAAATATGACTCATATCCCACACATTCATCTCCTCTCACCCGTACATTGATGATGGTGGTGGTGTCAAGGAGAAATAAAAGATATACAATAAATATAAATTTTAAAATAGACTGATTATTAACATTATTAAGTATTATGAAATATATATAAAATATGTACAAGGCAAGCAATGGATAATGTTTATACATTATTACTCAGTGATTACATGAAACAAAATAATATACCCACTAAATTATAGACTGGTTCCGTTCAAATAATTTAAGATTTGTTGATAATCTTGATGGACATTGGAACAAAACTGTTCATTGTCTTTGCCTTCTTTGCAGTGAAAGCTCTTAGTCTCCTGTCTGATGGTAGTGTCTCATAGTACTGTGAAATGATGTGACACAAGTCACTCATGATTTGCAAACCCTTTCTCGTGACTCTTTTCTCATACAGCTCACTTAGTCCAGCCTGTCTCACTCCCACAACCTTACTTCCCCTGTTGACAACACTGTTCAACCTGCCTCTATTCTTCACACTCAAAGTGCCAAACCAGCAGACAAAAGAAGATGTCAAAACAGATTCAATAAAGCTGCGATAGAACATCTGCAGAGTCTTAGGACTCACACGAAACGATCTTAGTCTGAACATGCAGAACATTCTCTGATGACATTTCTTTACAATGCAGCTTGTGTTAGATTCAAAAGTTAGTTTATTATCCAAAACAAGTGCCAAGATATTTATACTCATTCACTTTTTCCACAATCACACCCTCTTTATTATAACAAGCTCACCCACACATCCATTCCTTCTAAAGTCTACTACCATCTCCCTGGTCTTTTCCACATTCAAGTCTAGGTAGTTGTCCTTACACCATCTTGTCACTTCAGTGACCTGCTGCTCAAAATGACTGTCTGAATTTGAAAAATCAGAAAAATCTGCATAATCTCTCGACTTGTAAGGTTTGGTCAGCCTAAAATTGTAAGAACAGAGATAGTGGTCATTGCAGACATATTTAATCAATGATTTAACGTTAGCATAAAGAAAACCCAGGTTGATACAACTTATGTAAGGCAAGCTAGTTTCTGGCCAGTTTGCAGCTTTGCTTATTGTTTAGTATACACAGTAGGGAGGGGTAGAGTCGCCCCGACTGTAATAATAACTGGACTGTCAAACGGGAGAAATGTTTACCCGATTTAGAATGCAGGCCATAAGAAACTAGTTTAGTTGGCAACTGACCGTCCCCAAGGACACAAGAAGGTCTCCAGTCCTGGGGAGGTTCAGAAGGTGACCCGATACCTTGCATACGACGGTCATTTCTTACAGACTGAACGAAGGAACGCACCACGTGCGTTTGTTTACAAATAACTTGCCGTAGCCTCGTTTTAGGATGTCCTTGACCTTGTGGACACCCCTTTCATATCCCGGCTCGTGACGTCGGTTGTGTGGTCGTGCGTGGGTGATTTCGCGAAGTGGGCAGTGTTAAAAGCCTCACGTGTTATTGTCTCGTCCATCACCACCTGTGCCTACTCAGACAATAAGAATGACATCGGAGCGGAACATCGGCGGTAAGTGCAGTGTCGTTGTCGTTGACTACCGCGCTTGGCCTGGACCTGTCCTGGGGCTGGGCTGGGGCTTAGCAATCATGGCAATGCAACGGCATATGGCAATACCAATATGTGTCGATGACGCTACTGACACCGTCCACAGAATTTCATCATTATGTCATTATGACAATGTGTGTCGACGACGACACTGTCAGTGTGTCACTCAGTCAGTGTCTACACGAATTACGTCATTATCATGTCATTATCATTTTGTGTAATCGTTCCCCTGTGTGAGTGTGTCTGTTACCGGAGTCAGACCACAGTTGAAAATTGCATTGGTGGCCATGTTAACGTTTTGTTAGATTATAAGAAAACGTGACCACTAAAAATTCTGAAACGTTTTCACAGCAACTGTCATCATCTCATTGACATGCTGACCAAGTTTTATCAAAATCACATACCTCCAGCTCTTTTAAAACGCCCCGACGTGCGATGCCCATCAATTTTGACAAAAATAGCCTTGTATTCATGCGCCCACGTGGCCCATAGCAGAAAAATTCCCATAAATCCCTCCGCGTTTTAAACTCTCAAAAAAATGCACCATTTCACAGCCAATAGCTTCTACAAACAAACCTGTGAATATGCCTGCTCAATTGCACTTATGTCACATCGTATGAATTCTTTAAATTCACATATCGCAATTTAATACGCCCTACATTCGTGTGAAACAATAAACAGGAAGGTCAACTGTGGTCTTACCCCAAATACCGCAAGGCTGTATAATTTGACTAACCGGATGTGTTCTATTTATGTATCCGTTCTAAGAATTGTTGGCCTCAAGTCTCAACAATTGTCGGGATGGGAGATTGACCCCACGCATGCACAAACAGGTGGGATATTGGCTACAAAAACAGATGGATTGTGGGAGGTTGAGATCCGTACGTGCCACACCCACTCACTTGGCCTTGGATATAAGTGATTTTAAAATAAATTTATTGACATTTTTAACACATTTTTTATAATAATAATTTATAATGTGCACAGTTATTGCAGATATATTAAAGTTAAACCAAAAGCATTTTTTGCACCTATAAGAGTACTTGAAAACTAACCATTTGCAACTATAATCAAGTGGTTAACTATATAAACCTTGTTGAACACCTAAAATTTTTTTGCATGGGCAGCCCCATATTTGTTCAGAATCCTACGTCAAGAGAGCTGACTAGGTTTCCCACAACTCCAACTTTAAACTACAGATCCTAGATGTAGACGATTTTAATCACATACTTACCAATAAGTTTGGACATGCTGTTTGCGTCTAAAATCAACTTATTTGTCAAGATAGTCCATTTATTCATTGTTTACTAACCACCTCGCAATCTGATTTGACAGTTCTCTTGATCAAGTGTTTGGTTGAGGTACATACTGGAAGATTGTCGGTACCGCTTCAGGCTTTAACGTTATCCATCACTGATGTTTTGAAGGATCTTGACCTATTAGTTGATGAAAATATATCAACTTCAAAACACGACTCTTCAAAATGGGCCCAACAAAGTCTAGCATATCGTGTCAGCTTCCAGCCAGCCCACCTGCACCTGTGAATTCATTAAATTGCTTCACTACTGCCTGTTTTTTCAGAGGAAATCGAAAAAACTCTCCATACCTTGCTGAATCGTGTTTACATATGAATGCTGCACAGTACAGCTTTGTAAGAGTTTTTGCGACATGTAAATCCAATATAAAAGCAAATAAAAATGTAACTGCACATCACAACCACATTAAAACTGCTGATTGGTCAAAATTGCAAACACTGATGAATATGTCAGTCTTCGCGAAAAATTACTTTAGACTAGAATTTAGCATTTTTAGAACAGATTCCCTGTATACCAAATGGTTAATTTTTAGGCACTCTTATAGTTGCAAAGGCCTAAAACAATGCATTTGGTTTCACTTTAAGACAAATTAAGAAGCTACTTTAAACATTAACAATAATTTCTTTGATAAATAAATTAACATTTACATAATTTTATGTTTAATGCAATATTAACTTTAATATTATAAATGTTTAATAAAAAATTATGCTGATTATATGCCATGTCCATTGAAAAAAAATTGCCAATGTTAAGACAATTGATGAATAGAACGTGCATGCGTCATCATGTTACTAATAATGTCACAAGCAACTTATCAATACCAATGTTAGATATAAATAATTATATATTTTATTATTTACAAAAATTTACATCTTGGTAGAATAACTTCATATAGGGGATACAACATACATAATAAAAAAGGTCAACAGTAATGTAAGATAAAATAATAAATACAAAACAGCTACAAGTTAGTTTTATCTTGGTCATGTCAGAAGTATAATTTATGTTCACTGCCACCTTGCGGCTAAAAGCACATACTATGAGTTACTTCTAAAATTTCTGCAAGGTGGCGCCAGCCTCGTTTCTGCTTCAAAACAACAAACATGACACATATTTTTCAGACACTCCGGCGGTCGGAGTGTCCGAAAAATCTAGTTTTTTAAGAGATATTATGCAGACCTGTACATTTTCATGAGTACGAGTACATTACTAAAAGCTGAGTATGAAAACGAGTACATTTTCACGAGTACAAGTACATATTTTATAAATATTAAATAATAACATTTTAAACTAAAAGGAAAAGAGGAACACTATAAAAAACATCTTTATTTCAACAACAATAACATTAACTTCATTTGCATGCTATTGTCTATTTGCCAATTCACCGAATGAACATGATCTCGTTGTCTCTATGTTAAGCAAGTAAACCAAAACAACCAACAGGAGGATTTGTTACCTGACAACACACTGGCTACTTTTGTTACCTGACAACACACTGGCTACATTTGTTACCTGACAACACACTGGCTACTTTTGTTACCTGACAACACACTGGCTACATTTGTTACCTGACAACACACTGGCTACATTTGTTACCTGACAACACACTGGCTACATTTGTTACCTGACAACACACTGGCTACTTTTGTTACCTGACAACACACTGGCTACATTTGTTACCTGACAACACACTGGCTACATTTGTTACCTGACAACACACTGGCTACATTTGTTACCTGACAACACACTGGCTACATTTGTTACCTGACAACACACTGGCTACATTTGTTACCTGACAACACACTGGCTACTTTTGTTACCTGACAACACACTGGCTACATTTGTTACCTGACAACACACTGGCTACATTTGTTACCTGACAACACACTGGCTACATTTGTTACCTGACAACACACTGGCTACTTTTGTTACCTGACAACACACTGGCTACATTTGTTACCTGACAACACACTGGCTACATTTGTTACCTGACAACACACTGGCTACATTTGTTACCTGACAACACACTGGCTACTTTTGTTACCTGACAACACACTGGCTACATTTGTTACCTGACAACACACTGGCTACATTTGTTACCTGACAACACACTGGCTACATTTGTTACCTGACAACACACTGGCTACATACATGCTCTGTCAGACCCAGACTAGCATGTCTCATGGCTTCATGAGACATGCTGCATGTCTCATGGCTTCATTGATCCCCCATGGACTTCATTATAATGAAGCACTGAAGTCATTGTTAGCAATTGCAATCAGATCTCCAGATCTGGATTACTCAGATGTTGCCTACACAAACACACACATACATATATATATATATATATATATATATATATATATATATATATATATATATATATATATATATATATATATATATATATATATATATATATATTATACTTGAAGACAAACAAATGGGAATCCGAAACATACGGTTACCTTTTACAAACCCCTCCATTTTACAAACATACAGACATGGTATGACTCATAAAATTAGTTTTTGAGTCCCTTCTTAATTGCAGTAGACAACACATAAACCGGTATAAACCACATGCTTTGATATAATAATACCCATTAAGCCAATATCTTTGTAGTTATTCTACAAGTGACTAAACATTACCCCCCCAAACACGTACATTATTTGAAGGGGTAGAGGTGAGAAAATTTGTCGAAATTGCAACAAAGGGGATGTGTGACAATTTGAATAAAGTTTGTTTGTCTGCGTTTTGAATAAAGACCACATGAGACCAATTTACATGCTTATACATCAGTTTACATGCTTGTACATCAGTTTACATGCTTGTACATCAGTTTACATGCTTGTACATCAGTTTACATGATTATACATCAGTTTACATGCTTGTACATCAGTTTACACGCTTATACATCAGTTTACATGATTACATCAGTTCAGTTTGTCTTCTTTTGGTGCACAAAGGCAGTGTTGCAATTTGCAATCTGTTTATATTAGAAGTTTGCTATTTATATGTTCTGCTCTTAGACTACTGGTTGTAGAGAGGGTTAGCACATGACAATACAACAGGCTCAAAATCCCATTTGTACTTTTTAGCCAGACTGCTGGCACCAGATTATACTGGTGTAAGAGTCAGTCTGACTTGAGTCACCTTACTTCTACAAAGGATGACTCAGCTGGCAGTTCTTAGCAGTTAGCACTGTCAGCCAGTGCCCAGTGGCATGGTCTCATGACTGCATCAAAGGCATTTCATGGCTACTGGTGTGTCAACTGATGAATGGCCCTTTCTGGACATCCTGGTGGCTTAATTAAACAAATGGATTATGGCCTGAACTGGTAGCTTACAATTATTTGCTTAACAGGGCATTTCTGACTGGGAAAAGATGCTGCCTGTTGCCTTTTTTGGGTATCATAGTCATGGTTAATGGAGAATGTACTATGTGTAGAGATGGTAAGGGGGTAATCAATCAGAAGTATTAAACAAAATAGTTGAACATTCAAATACTTCAAATATTTTCATTCTGTTAACTACAAATAAATTAATGTTCACAGCATATATAGAAAAAGTACTCAGATGTATTTGTAATGTACTCATAAAATCTGAGTACATAGAGTATGAGTACGTGTATGACTACATGACCCATAAGTTATATGAGTACGAGTACTTAAAAAAATGTACACGAGTACCGAGTACTTCCGTGCCAGGTCTGATATTATGATTGCAGACGGTAAATTTTTTATTCGCCAACGCACCAGTGATTTCTGATTTTTGTTCACCTGACAGCATTTCAAGTCACCTCAGGCGAATGGGCGACTTGATTTCCGAAGCCCTGTCTATGATACACAAATACATTACTAGACCGGCATACATTAGTGCCCTGCATGGGCTGGGCTTTGAGCCCAAGCCTGGCCTGCAATCCGTGGGCCGGGCCTCTATTAAATTTTGCGGGCCGGGCCTCTATTAAATTTTGCGGGCCGGGCTAGTAAAATTTGCGGGCCTTGGCAAAAAAATATTAAACACATCGAGCATGGGCCGGGCCTGGGCCTAGTGTGTGCGGGTCTGGGCTGGGCCTGGACCTAATAAAAATATTAAAACAAAACCCAGATTATTAATTTTAATGTTAATAAAAACTTATTATAAATTGTATTTCCGGTTAATGAATGTTTAAATTATTTCTTTAGTATTACATAGCTGCAAATTGAGACCTTGCATGGAATTATGAATGACACCAGTGCTTTATATATTAGAATGTAGTTTAACCTCTTTTCCACAATGGGAATTCCAATTGATGGTATCGTTTTAATAATGTTTAATTCTTTTAATACAGACATTTCATATAATTATAATAGCACTGCATAGTATTGCACACACAATACACACATTACACAGTACATATTACTACTACATAGTACATACAAAATACAGTTGTTAGAAATATTTTGGCATGAAAGTACAGGAAACAGGAACAGGAATTAATCGCTAACGTAGGAGCGATTAATTTTTAGTCTTAGTAGGAGTCTCCCGTCCCTTATATGACATTATCTTTTATTTTCAGACCGTACTCTATATTCTTACCACTTCGTTTTCTCATGTCGACATAGATGTAATATATTGTATGGTTTTTGTGTTGAATACTCTGTTTTGTTGTTTTTAAACTCTCAAGTAGCCTTGATCTAATGGCCCCATAACAGGCTACTTAAGTTCACTTGGCTGGAAGCAGCCAGCCCCAAATGTTTACTTTAGACTTATTTGCAATACAAAATCAAACCATGATTAACCATCAACTTATCACCCTTTGACCATACCAGTGGACATTCTATTGTCTTCCCTCCAAACCTTGCTTGCCTGAATGACCTGCCCACTGGCCACTGCCCACCCCCAAGGTGCCCACTGCCAACCCCAGTTGGTAGTAGATATTTATCAATTATGTTACAGTGTGTCTACTGGTTAGTGTCTACAATTTCCCCAGTACTGATTCATTCACACTTGTGCAAATTTACATATGTCTGAACCTGATCTGTCTCAGGCTGGCGACTGCCCGCCTGCTGGAAATGCCACTGGGTGTCAGTGCCAGTGGGTGACATTTAATTGAAATATCAATTAATACCAAATTAACTGCCCTTACTGGTAACATCAATTAATTAAATTAAGTTAACTTAGTTGAGCTAATTCAACTAACAACTTAAATTAGGGTTATGGTTTGCATTAGGGTTAAGTTAGGGTTAGATAAACAAATATCCTATCCTAACCATAAGCCAATAAATTATGTTATAATACTTAATAGTAATGACAATAAAAAAAATATTATTTTTCTTCAGGATATTCATCTGTTTGAAGCAGTTGGTGGTGCTGGATTTCTAGAACTCGTCCAGCACACTATGCACTGTACACAGCACACTATGCACTGTACACAGCACACTATGCACTGTACACAGCAGACTATGCACTGTACACAGCACACTATGCACTGTACACAACACACTATGCACTGTACACAGCAGACTATGCACTGTACACAGCACACTATGCACTGTACACAGCAGACATACAATGTTCATATATTATTATTTTTTATGTTATTTACTAAAACAATACGTATTTATTGTAGTTTATTTGTGTTTTGTTTTTATTATAAGATAATAGGTTTCTTTTATCTGTGGGCTTACCCGTCTTTGGCCCGTGAGTATGGACTGGGCCTGGGCCTGAAACGTGCGGGCCAGGCCTGGGCCAAACATTAACAGTCTGGGCTGGGCCTGGGCTTGGGCCTAAATTCTAGTTTGCGGGCCTGGGCCAGACTGGGCTTGACAAATTTTGGGGAGCTTGGGCCGGGCCTGAATTCTGACTGCTAATTGCGGGCTAGGCTTGGGCTCAAATATAGGCCCGTGCAGGGCACTAGCATACATCTGTCGGAAATTTTTTTTCCACAAGCTATTTTTGCTGAAACAACATTTTCCTTTGTTGTTGTTGCATAAATAAATGTTTCGATCCAAATGCAACACAAAATATGATGGAATATCTGACCGCAGTGGCCATGTTTATTAGCTTGACGGGCGTAGTTGCTAGGCAACAGCCATGTAATGGATCCGTTAATTGTTATTTAATTTCCCATCTCAATTAAATTGTTTTCGCATGTCTCGTTTCTGAATAATTTTGCAAAACATTGAATCTGTCTAATATCTACTATGACTTACTAACTCATTTGTGCAAATGTGTTATTTAGTTTTGGTGAAATCATTGAACAAACTATTAAATAATTTTTGACTGAGCAAAAGCAAATGCATGTTAAAAATATTGCCTCTCAATAAGCCAATGGCTTCCTTGTCCACCTGGAGCTTGGAGAACTCTTTATATGACAGTCTTGTTAAATCATGTTAAATCTTGTTAAATCATGTTAAATCTTGTTGCAGCTATGCGGGTGCCATACAGTGTTAAATCTTGTTGCAGCTATGCGGGTGCCATACAATGACGAGAGTTCTGTGTTCACTGAAGCAGACCTCGTCTCAAAGGAGCCATTTGCCAACTTCCGCCATTGGTTTGACCAGGCTTGCCAGAGCAAGTCAGTGGTCGAACCAAATGCCATGTCACTAGCCACGGCTAGCAAGTACGTCACCGTCATCTCAGTGGTCTTATTAAACTGGGGACACATCACTATTTTTTTCAATTGGCGAGCATATCAACATTTTTATTGCTGTTTTTTGTAACTTGTTATTTTGAATCTACTGAAAATAAACTGTGTTAATGTTGAATTTTTTATCAACCTGCTGGGATTTATTTCTCAATAAAATCTCAATAAAATCAACATACAAAGTGCTCTCCATCAAATGATGCACCATAAGTGTCAGTCATCAAATGTGGTCATATTCCTGTTTATAAATAATTATCTAGGGAACATAAAGTTGCCAAAAGAGGTACCATTTCAAAATCACCGGCGCTTCATTTGTGTGCCATAAACCCTGAAGTAATTATAATTTATATGATCTATCCTCAACAATGAGATTCACCAGTAGATCAGCTGAAAGAAACTCAGTTATTTGACCAGGCTTCAAAAGTAAACCACTTCGGATTTTTAATATTTACTTATTTAAATGTATCTTAAGTTTTTTTCTGTTTTTAGTATTTTTTAATATAATTAGGTCGATAAAACTTCCTGTAGTACTTCCCGAGGACCAAATACAGCCAAATCAGCGCTATGTCAGAATTTACCTACCTTGTGTAACGTGAATATGTTTAGAAACAATGTTGACACATATTTCAGGTGGGCGGGTTACACATATTAACATTTTTTTTTACTGTTGATAAGCCAATGGCTTCCTTGTCAACTTGCCATCTGGGCCTTTGTCTTGGATGGCAATCTTGTTAAATCTTTTTATAACTTTTTATGTAATGCGATATTCCCTTTTTATAGACCCTGGTTATAATTACTATATAACTACAGCCTCTGTTCATTGGATCTTGAAAATACAGTTGGATTATTTTAAATACTGTTGGTCATGACGAAGTAAAAAGTAAATTAGAAAAAAAATGCATGCATGCAAGCCTTGATTTTAGACAAAAACATGGCTGAGTCTGAAATATTGATAATTGTTTTGATCAGAAAGGGTCGACCTTCGACCCGGATGCTTCTACTGAAGGGCTTTGATGAGAATGGGTTCAAGTTCTTCACAAACTACAACAGTCGCAAATGTCATGACTTGGTAAGAACTAGTCAGTTATCAGGTTTGTTGTCAAATAGTCACAACTAAATGATTGCAAACTGTTACATGAAAGTGAGTTTTGTAGTCAACATGTTTGACAATTAATAATTATTGTAACTTCTAGCAAATACATATATGGGCATATTTAGTATATGATTTTGTTCTTTTGGCATGCTAAATGGTATGCAGCATAGCAAATACATGCATGCAAAGAGATTTATGTACAGTAAAGCATTTATTCATAAAGCGTATTATTGTAATGTCACAATTTAATGTACATGTACCATGATTTAATAAGTAATTATGTTTATTTAATAAATATATGCATAATTTAATAATATAATTGGATGTTACAGTGATGTGTCAGTTTAATAGTGTATAATCTAGCAAGTGCGTGTGGGACAGTATTTACCAAGCAATTATATACAGTAATACAGTACAGTTTTGCAGTTGTGCATTAACTGAGATACTAATTAATTAACATATGTATTTCATAAAAAAATATTTAAAAACATTTACTAAGCATTTGTACTTTTACCATTCATAATAATATTATTGTACAGTATTCCACCAGCTGTGCTGATTAGTGATATACCATTTTATTGGAAAACATTATGAAAAACATTGAACCTTATAATGTATTTTGACATAGCTTTTATACTGTGTGGTTCAACTTTTCAGGATGAGAACCCATATGCATGCATGATGTTTTACTGGGACAACTTAAAGAAAATGGTAAGAACGTGTGTGGCAGACGTTTACATATATGTAAATATGTATATATTGTAATTTGACTAGTGTGGAACAACTGAAACGTTTCATCATCTGGTTTTCAGTTGTTCTACACTAGTCACCAGATGACACCACTGGTATTGCACAGTTACCTTATTGTCCAGAGAAACATTTTGGTGTACACTTATAAGAACATATTCCTTGAAAGTTTTCCACGGCCCAATTTTGTTTCAAGCATACTATGCGCTAATTATGTCAGTGTTATGTCCGTGTTATTTGTTTATGAATACCAACCTTACTTTTACTACACACGACAACAGCTGTAAACAATTTCCAATAGATGTGAACAACGTTTATTGGGTTCAGGATTTCGTGCTGTGCACATTGTAAAGTTAGATTCTCTGCGCAATGTAAACAGGATGGTTGGGCACATTGTAAAGTTATGTTCTCCTCTGCATAATGTAAATATGGTAGTTGGGCACATGGTAAAGTTACGTTCTCTTCTGCGCAATGTAAACATGGTATTTGGGCACATTGTAAAGTTACGTTCTCCCCTCACAATATAAACATGATAGTTGGGCACATCATAAAGTTACGTTCTCCTCTGCGCAATGTAAACATGATAGTTGGGCACATCATAAAGTTATGTTCTCCTCTGCACAATGTAAACATGGTAG
This sequence comes from Lamellibrachia columna, assembly GCA_963662155.1. NCBI lineage: Eukaryota > Metazoa > Annelida > Polychaeta > Sabellida > Siboglinidae > Lamellibrachia > Lamellibrachia columna. The sequence continues at coordinate 32,771,940 of OY759261.1, read as the reverse complement.
TTGGGCACATCATAAAGTTACGTTCTCCTCTGCGCAATGTAAACATGATAGTTGGGCACATCGTAAAGTTATGTTCTCCTCTGCACAATGTAAACATGATAGTTGGGCACATCATAAAGTTACGTTCTCCTCTGCGCAATGTAAACATTATAGTTGGGCACATCGTAAAGTTATGTTCTCCTCTGCACAATGTAAACATGGTAGTTGGGCACATAAAGTTATGTTCTCTTCTGCGCAATGTAAACATGATAGTTGGGCACATCATAAAGTTATGTTCTCCTCTGCACAATGTAAACATGATAGTTGGGCACATCATAAAGTTACGTTCTCCTCTGCGCAATGTAAACATGATAGTTGGGCACATCGTAAAGTTATGTTCTCCTCTGCACAATGTAAACATGGTAGTTGGGCACATCATAAAGTTACGTTCTCCTTTGCGCAATGTAAACATGATAGTTGGGCACATCGTAAAGTTATGTTCTCCTCTGCACAATGTAAACATGGTAGTTGCCAGGGGAGGCCAAAGGGGGGCCTGGCCTCCCCACTAAATATGCCACTGGTTTATAATTTATACTGTGTAACATGATTTTATGACAATTATGTAGACTAGGCATATTGAAATTATACAGGCATAATGAAATGATGTAGGCATAGTGAAATGATGTAGGCATAGTGAAATGATGTAGGCATGGTGAAATGCTCCAGTAAGGGCATAGTTCTGCAGGGCCAGCAACTAACTCGTCTATGATATTTGGAACATTATTTAAAATGCAATAAACACACACAATAAACATGTTGTGTATGTAATTGTTATTATTCATATATCACTAAATTTACCATGCATAAATATAAAATTATGAGGTTTGGAGATGAAAACTGTAACATCACGGGTTCATTTTTGGAAATATCACCCATTCATGATAAACGTACTCGTAATCAACAATTTGGAGCAAATGTCTGCTGCTTCTTGATGCCACTGTGTATGAATACATGTGAAGCAGTTAGTACGTGTCTGTTTTAAATCTAGTTATTCCGACACAGATCTGTATTGGAAGGGCCAAATCGACACGTTAATTTTCCACTCCCTGAACCGCCACCTCTAGGCAGTATGAGGCGGCAACGATGCCTAATCACTGTGTTGTCGTTAGGTGCGGATAGAAGGCATAGTAGAGAAACTACCAGAAGAAGAGTCAACAAAATACTTCCATTCGAGGCCGCGTTGCAGTCAGATTAGTGCGAGCGTCAGTCAGCAGAGTTCAGCCATTCCAAACCGAGAGGTGAGAGTGGTGCACGGGCTGGAATCATTACAGAATGTTCATTATTATATCCTTAAAATGAATGGACAATGATTTTCATTGGTTAATTGATACTTAGTTAGTCGGTGATTTTGTGTAATTAAAATGGCCAAATTCTCTAGATTTTTCAATCTCGAAGAATATTGAAATTAACAGTGTTCAGATCTTTTTTGTTGTAGCATCAGTAATGATATGTGGGGGGTGGCAGGTAGTGGGAGGTGGAAGGTGGCAGGTAGTGGGGGTGGCAGGTAGTGGGAGGTGGCAGGAAGTGGGGGTGGCAGGTAGTGGGAGGTGGGAGGTTGGTCCTGAAAAATGGTAAACTGGTGGGAGGCTGGCCTCACAAATAGGTGAGAGGTGAGACTGGTGGGAGGTGGACTCTCAAAAATGGTGGGAGGTGGAAGATTGTTCCCACAAGATGGAAGGTTGCATGGTCCCCAAAACATGGGATATGGGAGGTTGGGACCCCTGCCACACACCCCTCAATAATTGTATAAAACAGGAATTTGAGAGACGAATAAATTATATGATAAACAACTTTTTACTTCACCTTTAAAGGTGAAGTTTTATTATTTGTTATTTTATAGAACTGGAATGTTTTCTTTCATCGCCAAATTGTGTATTAAAAAAATATTTAGAAATGATATACCATGATAGTAGCACATTTTATGTGGATATCTTTTAGCCAACTGAGATGTTAAAATACTAATAGGCCTACATTGTAAATGAATGTTATATAGGCCTACATTGTAAATGAATGTTGAATAGGCCTATATTGTAAATTAATGTTGAATAGGCCTACATTGTAAATGAATGTTGAATAGGCCCACTTTGTAAATGCAATGTTCGTAAAACAGTCATTTGATTAACCAATGAAAATCGTTTTATGTTCCTTTTAGCCTCTCAAGAAATCTTTTGTATTATTTTTTTATTTTGTTCATCTCTCTCCATTCGCCATCTCCATTCACCATTCACATCGATATGAACATGTCACATGACCAGTGTTATGTGACACAAGTTGGGGAAAAACTGAAGACTGGAGGGAACTCGTGGCCAATGTCTCGGCTTCATTCTGTGGATGTTGATGGCTGTTTTGATTTTCCTCTAGTTTGTGTCACATGACATTTGTTGTCATGTGACGTCATTCTGCTAATAAAGGGACCAGTCAGAATATTCAGAAAGAAAGTTTCTTGAGAGATAATTACTATGGCCAGAACGATACGTATTGCGAAACAGAGGTCATGATACGATATATATCGCGATACAGACTACACTGACTAGAATGATGTAACAACAGTAAAACACCTTTATTTATCACATGGACAAGGCAACGCTACAGCAGGCGTCACGTCATCACTCACATGAGGTCCAACTTGCAGGCGCCAAGAAATAAAATAATTGTGTAAAGATTTTATGTAGATTATAGTTAGTTATACATGTGGGAAACATACTACATGTTATATTTCGCTATTTTTTGTCAATACACAGGCAAGTGTGGTTTGAGTTGAATGTTTATTGCTTCAACAAAGGTGATGCAAATAATGTCCAGCCCTAATAATTGCCATGTCAAATTTCAAGGAATCGGAAGGTCAATCTATTCAAGCATTGTTATATCATTATCATTAGGGCAATGTTATGTTTCAATATTATTGTCATTAATTAACGAAAATTAATGATGCCATTATGATCATTATGAATTATTGTTTTTATTATTATTTCATTATTATTACTCCAACCCCATTTATTACTCCAACCCCATTTATTAATCCAACCTCATTTATTACACCAACCCCATTTATTACTCCAACCCCATTTATATATGGGTATCACTCATTGCATTTTGCATTCACCTTGTACAAAGTACTCACAGTCACATTTGCAAAATACTTGCATTCATATTGTGCAAAGTACTTTTTGGGTGGTTTTTAAGGCAATGCATGAAACATCGACTAGAACTAACAGATATTTCAGTGATATTAATGTCCAAGCCAACATATTTTTTGATGAAGAAATAATTTAATGTTTGAACTAAGACGTAATAAAAATCATCAAGTTGCCTTACTTTGTTTCCAGGCACTGCGAATGGATTATGAAACTGCAGTGAAGAAGTATGAAGATGAATCTATCCCTGTTCCCAAGCCACAGTCCTGGTAAACCATTTTACATTAACGATTTCGGACAGGAAATAGCATTTTTTCTTCGGTCCCGCTTTCCCACGTTATTGACAAAACGTCCCGCTTTTTTTTATTTTCATAATTTTGTTACAGTAAACTAATCGATTTGTTGCACACATGGCTTTTCTAGGTACTTGGTATTTCTATGGTCTCAGGTGATTTCAAATTATTTAGCTTTTTCCCTAAAAGCAGCATGCGTGAGTCCACTAAAAATCTATGAAAGTTGAGTGGAGAATGTCCCGTTTTTACATTCAACATTTTCCCAGTTTTGTACAAATACACGTTGACAACTACGCATTACATGCTTGTCTGCCATCATCATATGCTTGTCTGCCAGCATCATATGCTTGTCTGCCATCATCATATGCTTGTCTGCCATCATCATATGCTTGCTGCCATCATCATATGCTGTACGATGTATTTATTAGTTTATTGTTCGCAATGCAACAAAATTAAAGAATACATGTAAATAGAAAAATAAGTAAATTGAGTATTGTTCACTGTGGAGACATCCAGTCTAGCTGCACGGAGGATGGACTTGTTCTAAAGGACTTCCTGTATGGTGAGCTTGCTTGTGTCATCCGTCCAGCTCTGTGGTTCAGGGATGCTTACAAATGAAATATAAATCTGCACATGTCGACATTGGGTCTGGGAATCTGCTGCAGTAGACCACAACAACTGGCGGTAGGCTGTCCAGAGTGGTATGAGGAAGTCGGACTAAAGAACTGTGGACAGAGAAGCGAGAGCGTCGGAGAGAAAGGCCATCGACTACCAGACTTCTACATCAAACTTCCTACACCTGTACCATCGTAGCAGAGACTGCCACTCGTATATCGGACTTTTTAGACGCAGCAGATGCTGTGCAAAATACTCATATCGCCTATGGCGCAGCTCCGTTATCTTTTGAGACAAGTGGATGCCAATGATGAGGAATGATAGTTATATAATATGAAACAGTGTGCTGTGGTTTGTTTCAGGGGTGGCTACATCCTTCAGCCAGAACGTGTTGAGTTCTGGCAAGGGCAGACCACACGCCTTCACGATCGCATTGTCTTCCACAAACCAACCCTGGAAGAAACCATCGACCCCAAGGTCACACACCAGGGCGATAACGGGTGGTTCTATGAACGACTTGCACCTTGATATAGGGGTAGTAGGTCTGTTGCAACAACTGCTCAGTGAATAATGATGTTACCATTTTAAACCTTGACAAACTAGAAATTATAGTCAAGCACGAGCATAGTATATAACAGATTCACACACAAACTCCCTTAAAAATACCGTAGGAAATGTAAGAAATCATCAGTTAAAAATGCAATTAAATGTAATTAATATAATTACTATGTACAATTATAAATTGACATATTAACTGTGCTTGATATTTGTTGGTTAACAAATACTTTTAGATTTTATCAAATATTTTTCTCAACATATCCAAAATGTTTTGTTTACCTGTAAAACTTTCGCCACCTTGCCAAGGTGGCTTCATCAGTACTGATGACAATGACGTCCTGGTAGGATGATGTCCCGGAAAGATGCTGTCATTGTAAACGTGTGGAAGTTTGTAGTTCCCGTCATCCTACTATGATGTCATCCTACCAGGATGTCATACTACCAGGACTTCATCCTACCATGACGTCATTGTCATCAGAACTGATGAAGCCGCCAAAGAAGTGTTTGATCATGAAAACTGACTATCCTGTGAACTGTTCAGTAACTTTTTTATTTGTTTTACACATCAAATGAAATATTTTTTACGAATTACACGTATTCAGTATAGATATTTGGGAGGGATACCATTATATTCTGTATTCATGTGGATTTGTCTCAAATTTATGGACAATCTGTGATAACGTTTTCTTGTGTTCGTTACAAAAGTGTGAAATTGAAAAACGTAAAGAGGTCAAAGTGCAAATACTTTTGAGGTTTTGATGGTTCCATGAAAAGTTTCAGGTTTCCGGGTGCTCCCCTTTATTTCGGGGCCGGATTTATTTTCATCATGTCATAATTATTTTTCGAGACACCGCGAGGTGGCGCCCTCTGCACTTGTTCATCAGATGAGAAAGCTTCGAACATAGAAACCCAGGACATTGTTATCAGTATACTATCTCATGTTCCGAGTCAGTCTGATTTGCCCTCCCCTATCCTGTTGTATCCTCTTAGTAACAATTACTAGATGCAAATAGATTCGTTTTGTCATTGCGTTTCTTTTCTGGTCAATAACTGTTGTCAGGCTTACAACCCATGTGAGAGACAATCACCTTAAGCTGCAGCCCACAGTAAAGACGATTGTGCTATGTGAAAAGCAGAATATTGCACTGAGAAGCGACCTCCGTGACTCCACCCATCTCAACACTGATAATATTGGCAATGTGGTTCTAGAAACGCATTTGGCGAAACAAAACAATAATGCCCTGTTGACCTCGAAGATCGAAGATGATACAAAACGAAATTGTTGCCATCATAGCGGAGCAGAGCAAACAGAAGATGAAAGTCAGTCATGAAAGATAAAAAGCAGAAGATCCGTGAAGAATTCTTGGAGTTCTCTATGGTTTCGACTTTGAAATATGCATGACCATGGTGCTGTGAATACAGACGGGAATACAAATGCTTTGGCTGCTTTGATTTAACAAGATTGACTGATGTGGACCAGTAAGCCAAAAAGCCTTGTAGACAATTATATACTGTACATGTGCATTACAAATAGATGCAGAGTCACAGAGTTCTGTCTCTTTCATGATTTCATCAGTTACAGCAGTGCGAAACTTCTTTAATTGTTCCCCAAAGTGGCCAGGAGAGCTCCACAGCGTGATCATAGAGTTGAAATCGTGCTGAGTTAATGGACTTGCAGGATGCAATGAGTTCATTGCTATGAAGCACTGGAGGTGTTCGCACAGTGCTACCCTGTTCCACACAATCACAAAAGTTCACATTAGAATTTATAGAATTTGTAAAACAATGGATGATGGTATGTATTTGTGAAAAACATGAATTTGTGAACTGTTTTGTATATTAAAAAAAATATTCATGCTATTTCATTCATATTTCAGATGCATAGTCTATGTTAGTTGATATATATACCCCCCCCACAAGGCCTGTATCACCAGAGGCCACCTTGCCATGCAGCAAATAAAACTTACCCATGATAACTCCCCTCCTCACGAGAGGCCACCTGGTGCCTTTTTGGGGAAACTGGGCAACCCCCCCTTTCAGGATGTGGATTCACCCATGAGCCTGATATATGACGATAGCGATTGCAATATGGCTGAATGCTTCCCAGAAAATTTTAGTTGGTGTTGGAATGTACAGGTCTGATGAGTAAATAGTTTGAGTGGTTATATGGACTGGATAATGTGTATATATAATTACATACAATGAATTTTATTTTATCCATGTCAGGTGTGATTACTTACTGTGATGCTGGCAGAGAGTGGATTTAGGAGAAATACAAGTTTTATTATTGCTATTATTAGTTTTTTAACACCGGTGTTTATAATGGGAATCAATACGGTCATGCTAAAATTGTATCTGAAATGATGCTATCATTGTGGCTAGAATCAGTAACAGGATGACTGGAGTCATGCTAAAATGGTGTCTGGAGTCATGCTATCATGGTGGCTGGAGTCATAGTAACAGGGTGACTGGAGTCATGCTAACATCAAATAGCATGGTTTGTACAGTCATGCTAACATGGTGTGTACAGTCATGCTAATATGGTGTGTACAGTCATATTAACATGGTATCTGAAGTCATGGTAACATGGTGTCTGAGGTCATACTAATATGGTGACTGGAGCCATGGTAACATGGTGTGTAGAGTTATGGTAACATGGTGGTTGGAGTCATGCTACAAGTTGCATATAATCATGCATAATACATTAGCTGGAGTCATGCTAAAATGTGTCTGGAGTCATGCTAACATGGCACATGGAGTCATGCTAACATGGTGTGTGGAATCATCCTATTCAACTTTAATTAAATTATCACAATTGTCTTATGATAGATGTCATGACCTTGAACGGGTATGCAATATATACTTTAAAACATTTTACAAGAATCCTGTATTTGTATTTTTGGTTTGTCTCGATCACTAACCTTATCTCTGAAATGTGTGTGTGTGATGCCATGTTGTTTAACTACACCTATTTAAAAACATTTCACAAGAATCCTGTATTTGTATTTTTGGTTTGTCTCAATCACTAACCTTATCTATGAAATGTGTGTGTGTGATGCCATGTTGTTTAACAACATCTATTTTATACGATTGGATGTCGAAGTCATGCACTGCACCAATCCCAGTTTAGCGGTGCATGACATTGTTCAGGTAGTACCACATCCAAAAAGCATCACACAGGGAAACTATCCACACTGCAACTCTTCCATTTCTACATATAGCACCAGTATCGTATATTTAAAAATGTGGTAGCAGACACACACGCACGCACGCACGCACGCACGCACGCACGCACGCACGCACGCACGCACGCACGCACGCACGCACGCACGCACGCACACACATTTCAGAGATAGGGTTAGTGATTGAGTGAGACAAACCAAAAATACAAATACAGGATTTTTTTAAAAAGTTTTATAGTATATATTGCATACTCATTCAAGATCATGACATCATCATAATACAATTGTGATAATGTAATTAAAGTTGAATATGAGGAATAACATTTAGTAATAAAAAATGAATATTTTTGCAAAATTTTAACCCTGCATTTTGTTGTTTATTTGGACAAGTCTGACTTATAATGGCAATTAAGTGCATGTTACATTAGCCTTTTTGGTCAACGATAAGCTCGAATCCCAAATCTACTTGAGAACTTCTTGCTTGGTAAAGTGTAAGAAAAAAACCCAGAAGATCTAAACCCTTTATCTCTATCAATATGCAAAATATGTTATAAAAAATATATAAAAAAGTGGCATATGATGTGAAACTGCTGTATATGCATAACTTCTTTCAACCTTACATGTATAAATGTGCATTAAGCACAAATACACGCACGCACACCTACAGTGTAATGATTATGTCCACGGGGAATCCGTTATAACGGTTTGCAAACCATGTTGTAATCAACCGTAATATTTATGCGGTGCATTCACGGAGATCGAGCCGAGAAACGAACCGTTTGGCGTTTCGAAGCCGGTAAGTGTGTGCATTATTCTCTTAAAAGGCGCACGTCGACCCCGGGTGAGGCTATATCTGTTACCGATACTTTGACTTTGTGGTGAATGCTGCTCGGTTGTCAAAGATAAGGCACAGCTTTCGGGTAGCAGACGATCCAATCTCTGACGTATTTACGACGTTGTAAACGTCGACCGTCACTCGTTCATTGTGTTGACGGTCGATGTCCTTGCGTGCAGCCGGCGAGTGTGACATTGCATTAAATACCCGATCATCTCCAAGGTAAGACATGGAATCGTCGATCAACAAAGTCAAACTTAAATACGATGGCTTGCTGAGGATGCATAGCAACAAATGACTACGTAACATGGATTATGGTCTATGCCTATGATATGCCTATGGCTATGGGCATGGCCATGGACATTGAGTTACAGGGACCATGGTCTTGACTGAGACTGAGTTTTTTTCCCGTTGTCGTTGACAGTTATATTTAGCTTTAGGGGTTGTCGCATAAATTCTCAGAATCCATAACATTTGCAGCGTTTAGCATCATTTAAAATTACCTACACATTAACATTAATCATATTTAATGGGAATAATGCCCGTTTGCCCCGTAAAACATGGTGACAACCAAACCATCACCGTCCAATATGTAACGGTATTACGGGTATATACAATATGGTTTTTCAGTCATGGAGAACTTATGCAATCACCCCTTACTACCAGCTACAAGGCCAAGAAGCCAAGGCCATGTAACTGCTGTTGTCAGTGTACGGTCTATTGATCATACATATTGCATGGTGATAGCATACAGGAAGGACAGGTTTTCATGAAACAATGAGTTATAAGCAGACCTGGGGTCAATGAATTATTTTCAGTTCAGTTTCACACATTATATGTAACCAGGGGTCGAAATTAAGAAATTTAACCCACTCGCCAGGGGGACTAGTAGCCTTAATTTGTTACTCATCCCATGACAAATCACTAGTCCCTATTTTTGGTGGACATCGTCAAAATACGACCTTTTTATGCAAATTCGTATGTTGACCTGCAATGCTCCTTAACATAAAATGAACAAATAAATATCAATTTCATAATTGACGATGCAACGTAATTATTTTATTCAATTAGTACTAAATCAGATCCCAAGGTTCTGGACGTTGTTAACGGCCACATGGCTCGACTCTCGAGTCCTCCACAATGTCCCTTGGCAGTGTCAGTGAATGAAATCTTTCAGGATTTGGGCAACTGCATCTTCATCCATCTCCGACTCATTAGAGTCATCACCAATGTCAGTGATGATGTTGGGCCTCCTTGTCCTGGGCCCAGCATGGTTCCAATGCTTCAATGCAGATGGTTCCTGGTTCCACTTTGGAAACATCCAGCGCAGAGGTCTAGAGGACCTGTCCAAATGTCTTGACCAAGGTATCCACCTTGTCATCACCAAAGTTTTTTTCGTGAACAAGGGATGTTGGCCACAGCATCAGGTTGGCAATTGATGACGCTGCAATGATTCCTTCTGCCCCCTCCTCGAATCTGTCACTTTTCAGCAGCCCCTGTACCATTCCACGTCTGGCTTCTTCAAAAGTAGAGGATGGTGCTCCTATTGTCTCTCCAAGAAACTGGTCTTTGCCATTAATCATCTTCAGAGAAGGCCCATCCTTCTTTCCATTCTTCTCGATGACTTCTTTGCACGCAGTTATCTCAGAATTGATGTCCGCGATTGTGATTTCCTTCTGCTGGAATGCTGTTGAGACATCACTCAAGGCTGCAGTTACTGCGAGGAAGTGGAGGAAGTACACATCCTTGGAATGTAGCAGTGCGTAGTAATGTTTTGCCTTCCTTCCAGGTACAACAGGGTTCGTCACCTGGGATAAATGGGTCACAGGCCCCTTGTATCCCTTCAGCACATTGAAAACTGCTCTTGATATGTGGGGAACCCAACATGTCCCCCGACTCTCCTGTTGAGGGCGCTGTTCCGATAGAAGAAGTACAAAGAAAGGAGCAGTGCATCAACTTTCTTGTACAGCTGTATCCCGTGGGCAGCATCCTTGTAAGCCAGTTCATTTCTGTGTGCAGAGCAGTGAACAGCTACAAGTTCTGTTTGGTGTAGCCGTTGTCGCAGTTTCGCCACAAATCCATTTTCCCCAACATTGTGCTTGCGCTGTCAGTTCCAGTTCCCACAATATTCTTTTCCCACGAGGGGCCAGCAAAGTAATCTGTGAAGAGAGTTGACATTGCCACTTCTATCACTTGGGCATCCCCCTTGGTAATATTTTTCACCCCAACAAAGTGGACATTGATTGACCCTTGGTGACAGTACCGAACATATGCCAGAACATATGCCAGTTTGGCCTCGGTGTGGGTGTTGTCAGGTCATCCAAAGTACACATCCACACAAAGTCTGTATATGGTCTTGAGTGTGTGGCAATGGCATGTGCGTTCCTGAAAAGCTTACACATTTTGTCAAATGTCGCTTTTCCCAGTTGGTCCATCGTCTTGTCCGCCACACTTGACCCTGGGTTGCTCTCTGCTTTCTCTGTTAAAGCCCATTTCATATGGCTTGCAGAACTGTTGTGAGCTTTGATACTCTCCAGTTTAAATACTGGGAAGCCAAAACTGCCTGCTTTCTCATAATTGCAGCAGTACTTAGAAAACATTCTCATGCTCAGTTCAGTCTCAGTGTTCTTCACCGTCCCGTCACTCTCCCCACCTTCAACGTGGACGACAGTGTTGTCATCACGCCGATCAGTGTTGTTGTCACGCTGGTTGGCGTTGTCGTCACACCGGTCAGCGGCAATGCCAGCGTGAGCGGCAGCACCAGCAGACAAACTTTTGTATTCGAGCCATGAGAATTGCTTGAGCCAGTGCAGCTGAAATTCTCGTTTCCTCTCACACGCATTGTACCTACGCTTATGCGCAACTTTATCATTGGCATTGCTATGACTACCGCCTAGCTTTGTTCAACAATAGGTATAGAACAACCGGTTACCTGTCTGTAGTGTAAACATAGAATCATGTAAAATAAAGGTATAATATTTGCATTCTTTATAAGCTAATTAACTCTATATTTGTTTTAGTTATGGTGGAGAAGCCTTCATTTAATGCCACCTGCAGTTATTCAGTACAATCTCGTTAACATGTGGATTTTATATAAATTGTCTACAAATGTGCACTTATTGTCACAGAGGAAGATAAATGGATATTTAGCTAGCTAACCTACACATCTAGATATACCATATTCGACCTATAATAAGCGTACAGTACACTTGCAAAAAAATTGGGCCGTGGAAAAATGTCAAGGAATCTGTTCTAATAAGCGTACGCCAACATTTTTTGTCTAGGCAATAAGGTCACTTTTTAACACTAGTGATGTCATTTGGTGTCTAATGTAGAACAACTGAAAAATGGTGCCAACTGTTTAACACCAGATGTCGAAATTTTTTGTTGTTCCACACTACTTAAATTACAATAATTATGTATGCTGCTGATTAAAAAGGGGGTGTATGCTAATTAGAGCATGTGCACTTAATAGGTCAAATTCGGTAACTGTCCGAATATGGTTGGACTCTCCATAAGCGTTTGGAGGATAATCTTGTTAAAACTTAAATTTTGACTGGACTGAATATATAGTAGGCAAACACCCTAGCTTCATGAGTGAGTGTCCTAGGGAAGACCCACACAGAGAACTGCTGTATTAGCCACTTGAAACTGTTATGAGAACGTGACTGAACCCAGGTTGGTCAAACAGCTCTGTCAGAGGATGACCAACAATATGTCAGGAAGTAGTGGGGCTTGTTTACACAGGGACTCAGTTGAATTGCCCTTCTGACCTCTCGGGTCAGCTTAGTACATCCTAGAGATGTTCAGTACATGTAGGGGTTGTAAAAGGGGAATCAACATAAAATCCAATCTTGACTGAGCATTTAATGTGTAGAACTTGACATAATTTGTAATGTTTTTATTTTTACTTGATCCAATATTATGTATTTTAATTATAATATAAATTATGTGTATGATTGTTTTTTACCCATAGCAATTGTTTTATATTATGTTATGGATAAAACATAATATATTTTTTTACAGGTCAAATAAACAAATACATTGAATCATTGTCTCATAAAACAATGCTAGTTGGGAAATATTATGTTAGTTTTAACTAACTATCTAGATTTAAAGTGTTTGTCTCTGACAAAACTTCCCTACATGACTGATACTGGGAGTGACTGATTGGGGTTATTCACTTCTTTAAGGCGTCGCTTGGGTCTAAACACATTTTATTTTCTTATTTCATTATCACTGAACTTACAGAGCTGAAACTTTCATAGATTGCAAGTCCAGGTAACAGTAATGCTGTGAATTTTGTTCAGAAAGTTTCATACATATTTTCCCACGGTATGCGGCCATCTTGGATTGAATGTTGCGTGTGACTTATATCAGTAACCACTGGATTTAGAGGACTCAAATTTGGTGTGTAGTTACTCCACATAACCCCAATGAAAACAGTCAGTTGACTTTCCAAGTTTTCAAAAAACTTTTGTTTTCATGATTTTTTTACATCTGAATGTATTTTTTCATCATGAAATTTTACATTGATGGTTCATTATATAAAATATATGTAATGTTTTCTGAAAAGTTACTACATAGTTTTCAAGAGCATACTATCAAGAAACACTGTAGAAAGTTTCAAGCAATTCTGTCAAACAATAGCAGAGAGAAGTGACACGGGAGGCAGTAGGTGTGAGGGAAAACATGTTTTTGAGAAAATCGTGTTCAAAGTTTATGTACATTGGCACATACATTTCAACATCTGAAAAGCAACCTAGATGATTGAAACTTTGCATACATATTACTGAATGTATAATCTATCAAAAGGCAAAGTTAAGAGTCATTGGCATTGTAAAATAAATGTCACACAAGTCCTGAGTACCCGACACCCATGTCCATCGTTGCCGACACAGCTGATCTCACCACGACAAACGGGACATTCGTCGCCTGAGTCCCATCGATACAGTCTGATGACAGAGTTGCATTGATGACCTTGTCGCAACTGGTGCAGAAAGTCTCGAGGCTACACACCATGCCGAGGGTGCTGTGCGGTTGACAGCTCGGATGGAGAGTGTATGCTTCCTAACAACGCGCATGGCAGGTTCGCAACAAGTGATGGCAACACGGCACAGCGTACAAGTACTGTTGAAAGATCTCCATCAGGATCTGTCTCATCCTCAACCAGGAATCGCGGGACACCTATCTCCTCCAGAAGATCTGCATAACCAAACTTCCGTTCATTGGCAGACAGTCTCCGAGACGGATCAGCTGGTAATGTTGATGACTGCCTTGATGCCTGGAAAAAATACACAATATAAATGTATTTCATGAACGAAAAAAATATCCAAGACATGTTCAACAACAAAAGCCCCCCCCCAGTACGTATGCAGGGGTATTGCATTGAATGCAATTTACTTTATTGGCATTGCCATATTATACACATACACCCGCGCGCGTGTGTGTATATAGGCTATGTATACGTTAATTACCAAGGCAAATTGTAGTAATATAATAAACCATAGTCACAATTCTGCTTCTGATGTGCCTGGATGGCCCCTGGGCCTGAATGTCAACACAACCACGAACATCAACAGCATGAACTAGATCAGCGTCAAATCGTTTATACAGTAATAGTTATGCCACAAAGGCTAACGATGTTTGGATAAAACACAAATGTATATAAATCTGAATCATATGCACTATCATAGTGAAGATATGAAATATCAGAATTAAACTTACACTGCGTGCCATTTTCGCTGGCACCATGGTGATGGTCGAAGAAGACGAAGTTGTCGCCGCAGGTTCATTGGCGAATTCAACCCTCGATGCCTTCGCATCGCACGCTAACTGCAACGATGCAAACTTTCGCTGCCTCCCAGTACCGTAACCGCCCACTCGCTTTCGACCAAACGGCATAATGTCGTTTTACAAAGCGATATAAATGAACGAAACTCATGGGATAAAAAAGGCGATCGAATCGAACGTAGCTGGTATTTCAAGCTGACGTCAGAGGATGGAAATTAGTATTACAACCAATTAGAGCGCTTGATTTGAGGGAATCCGACATCACGTGGTGATGTCCGGCGAATCGTCGTGGCATTCCCCATTCCTTTGTCGCCGAGATGGTTCAAAGGCGGTCATTTATAGTCGGAATTATTCGGATACCTCCGGGCACATTTTAAAACTGTTTGTACCATCATACAGAGCGAAAATGGGGCTTTCCTGTGATATGCGCCATGTTGGAATGGCAATATTTTCCGGCATGCAATGGCTCGCGGAAAATCACCTAATGTTCCATTAGTCTCGGTTCATTTGACAAAAACAAAGACTTATCAATGATAGGCGTCATACAAAAGACACGTTTTATGACAGAAATGTGTTTATTTCGACAGTGCAACTTACATGAATGGCAAGTTGAATAATATTTATACACGGAAATAGCAACAACTCAAAATTCATTTTATTGTAAAAAATCCGTCAAATCCGGCCCGAGTCTCCCGTTAAGTTATTTTAGCCCATCAAAAAGTGCTGGCAGCCCCTTAATGGAAGGGTGACACAGTGCTAAATTTGTTAGACCTATTTGACCCTGAGGTGGGGGTCATTCAAATTGTTAGGGCCACCAAGTACTTGGTTAAAAGGAGCAGGGTTGAAATATAGAGCAAGCATGAGTATTAACAAACATCCGCTAAATAAACACTTTATATACATAACTCTTGTGTGTTTCTCTATACATGCGTTACTTTCTTGACTGTCTATATTCATGATATAGTATAAAACAGAAAGTAATGGAAACAATAAACCTGTGAATACACATTTAAGACATAATTGTCCATAACTGGCAGGGTTGTGCATTGATATTGAAGTTCCCTGTACTGTGTTGGCTTCTTCCGCCCCTGAGCCCTCCCTAGGGCCTACAAGGAGCTCTGTCATAAAGGCACACATAAAAAAGGGCACATACGAAAAAAGGGCCATACTGTAATGGCACATACTGTAATGGTCCATACCATGAAGGCACATACTATAATGACACAATTGAATTGAGGACAAAAATGTGGCAAAGAAACAAAGGTAAAGGTACGTTCTTATATAGCGCGGTATCCGGTCCATAGGACTGCTCAAAGCGCTTTACACTTCACCCCCTGGCAGACCTGTTTATTCCAAGGCCATCTCAACTTCTTTGGGAAGTATTCAGCCACG
This sequence comes from Lamellibrachia columna, assembly GCA_963662155.1. NCBI lineage: Eukaryota > Metazoa > Annelida > Polychaeta > Sabellida > Siboglinidae > Lamellibrachia > Lamellibrachia columna. The sequence continues at coordinate 32,756,099 of OY759261.1, read as the reverse complement.
CTGCAAATGCTGCGCGAAGGCTATTCGTTCACATATCCACCACTGTCTGTATTGCCAGGTACTCATTTATACAGCTGAGTGAACTGTGGCAACGTGGGGTGATCAAACTTGCCAAAGGTTCGAAGCGACCGCAGTGGGATTTGAAACCGGGTTCTCTCGATTGATAGTCCGGCCTTCTAACCGGTATGCTATCGCGCCCCACAAATCACAAATATCACAAATAAATGATAAAAAAAATTACGAAGTTGTGTATCAGAACTGTAGTTTAATCACATCAAAAAACATTGTTCAGTTTACTCTTATCATCCTCTACCTGATACATTGTATTACATCATCCACCACCTGATACATTGTATTACATCATCATCATCATCATCATCTACCTGATACATTGTATTACATCATCCTCTACCCGATACATTGTATTACATCATCCTCTAACTGATACATTGTATTACACCATCCTCTACCTGATACATTGTGTTACATCATCCTCTACCCGATACATTGTATTACATCATCCTCTACCCGATGCATTGTATTACATCATCCTCTACCTGATACATTGTGTTACATCATCCTCTACCTGATACATTGTGTTACATAATCCTATACCTGATACACTGTGTTACATCATCCTCTACCTGATACATTGTATTACATCATCATTTGATGTAGCCAATCTCCAAGAAGGCATTGATCTGATAGTCTCTTCATTGAAATTAAAAAGGATTAATTGAAATCCATTCACCAAGATTTACTAAAAATGTGACAAACCCTTCTTTCAGATGCATTGAAAAAGAACAACAACATTAGGCATTACCAAGTTATCCAGGGAGGAATTATTTCAATTTCTAAGCTGTAAAATAAACAAACATAACAGTCAGTTAATTTGGCAGTTTGGCAAATTGACCAAAAGAATCGAAGAACCAATCAGTGTGTTCGGCCACTTAACAAATGGTGGATGTTCATAGTGAGATCTTCATTGATCTTTTTTGGCTATTCCTTTTTATAGGGCGTACAAGGGTCTTAGTTAAGGAATCAGTCAACAGGTGGCGATTATGAAAGTCATCTGAAGTGAGATACTTTGCCCAGCATGCTCAACACTGGTGTACCCCATAAGGACTTTGCTGGAGTTGTGGAGTGCTGGGTGATGCTATTGTACGAGTTGTCACGCTCTGTGTGGAGTGCTGGGTGATGCTATTGTACGAGTTGTCACGCTCTGTGTGGAGTGCTGGGTGATGCTGTTGCTCGAGTTGTCACGCCCTGTGTTGAGTGCTGTGTAATGCTGTTGTACTTGTTGTCACGCTCTGTGTCGAGTGCTGTGTATTTATAGGCACAGGTAGCTCTTCATGTTGAGAGGGGGAGTTGTAAGTGGGCTGAAGGGTGACCTGGGTTAATTCCTGGTTTGCTATTGCTGGAAGCGTTCAGTTTGTTGTAAAGGTAGATAATTTAAACTGCCTTTCTGTTTGGATGATGTTAAATTGGTGCTGACAAAAAAATACACGAGCAACTGTGAGTTCTGTTGCTAATGGCTGCATGCCTTCTTGATGTTAACATATCCATATTTAGGTAATTCTATCATGAAAGCGTGTGTATGTATGTATGTATGTGTGTGTTTATGTCAGCCAATTTGTAATTGTAAGTTGCAATTTTGAGAGCAAAGTTGTATTACTTCTTGCATGTCTTTATTAACTGGTTACTTTTTTCACTGTATTTGACTAAAATAGAAAGTAAAAGACACAATGTTGAAGGATCATAGTATGTTCCCATAGCAGACTTACTGACAAAGTGTCTTGGATTATTGCTTTTCACTAATCCGCAAGGTTGCACGGTGTTGGGCATAGATTACGTATATTTTAGTCAATCATTGCAAGCTGCATAACTGCACAACCTTTTGCTGTTATATGAATAAACTAGGATACCTTGTTCTGCCATGTGTCATAGGAATAAACTAGGACACTTTGTTCTGAGATGTGTCATAGGAATAAACTAGGACACTTTGTTCTGCCACATGTCATAGGAATAAACTAGGACACTTTGTTCTGCCACATGTCATAGGAATAAACTAGGACACTTTGTTCTGCCACGTGTCATAGGAATAAACCAGGACACTTTGTTCTGCCATGTGTCATAGGAATAAACTAGACACTATGTTCTGCCATGTGTCATAGGAATAAACTAGGACACCTTCTTCTGCCAAGTGTCATAGGAATACACTAGGACACCTTGTTATGTCATGTGTCATAGGAATAAACTAGGACACCTTGTTCTGAGATGTGTCATAAGAATAAAATAGGACTCTTTGTTCTGCCATGTATCATAAGAACAAATTAGGACACTTTGTTCTGCCATGTGTTATAGGAATAAACTAGGACAGCTTGTTCTGAGATGTGCCATAGGAATAAACTAGGACACTTTGTTCTTCCATGTGTCATATAAGAATAAACTAGGACACTTTGTTCTGCCATGTATCATAAGAATAAACTAGGACACTGTTCTGCCATGTGTTATAGGAATAAACTAGGACACCTTGTTCTGAGATGTGTCATAGGAATTAACTAGGTCACTTTGTTCTGTCTTGTGTCATAAGAATACACTAGGACACATTATTCTGCCATGTGTCGTGTTATAGGAATAAACTAGGACACCTTGTTCTGAGATGTGTCATAGGAATAAACTAGGACACCTTGTTCTACCATGTATCAGGAATAAACTAGGACACTTTTTTCTGCCACGTGCAGGGCACGAAATAAATCTAAAAAATTGCATAGCAATTGTTGCTATGCAAAATGAGTTTTGCATAGCAAACACGAATTTTGCATAGCATTTTTGTATAGCAGAATACTTGTGATTTGGGGAGTTAAGAAAAGAACACCATTTCATGATTTTGCACTTTTATACATTCATGTGTGTGGTCGACGATGCCTTTTTTAATTAATGGGATCTTATATGTGGAAAAGGCATTGTTATCGGGAGGTTTTGATGCCATAAAATGGCATATTGGGAATCGGGAGTTGAACGTGAAATTGGGAGGGTTGGCATCTTTGTTACAAATAAAATAATAATTTACACTTTTTTCTTCAGAAAACACATCCAGCGGCAACATATGTTAAAATGTTGCGCGGAATATTCAAAATGCGCACCGGAAAACATAATTTCTTCTAAGACCAAGTTGTCTCCCGCTATGCCATGAACAATTGCAGCCATTTGTTTATTGCAGTGTCAACCCAACAAGTGCTGGGGTTATCCCACGTTTTCCCGCCTTTCATGCCACCACTCCTACTGGCTAGATGATAATTACCATATAAACAAGTTGGGCTGTGATTGGATTCAGGTGTTTGTCTTGCAGCTGGCAGGGGGAGCCAGGCCCAGGGGACAATTTCTACGGTAAACAGTTGTAGTGAGCGCCCGTAAATTTCGCAACAGATTACACAGACACCAGCGGCAGTTACCGTGATGCTTAATCAGGAGCACAGATCATCGTCAAATTTATTGTTGCGACTACAAACGCCTGTGATTTCGACTGGTGTACAACGTATATGGGATGCTACGTTTTGAACTCGCAGACATCATTGCAGGTGTTTTGTGTGCATTAGTAGCGTCATTCTGTTTTCGGAAAGACTGGGTACCGGTAGACGTTTGCCTCGTACCAGAAAAAAATCCGTTGCCGGTATCGGATACCGGAATATTTCATAGGCTAGCGGAATCTCTGAGCTTGCACTTCGAAACAATTCCGTATGCTGCCATACACGTGCAAACGAATTGATGTAACCCCTCTAGCAAATATTGCGCTAAAGGACTATGCATTGGTGGAATCACATTTCCATTTCGCACGAGAAAATCGCGTGAGAAAAATGGCGCCGCCCATGCCTATGATGCTACGACAGTTACCACTTGATCAAAACTATTCACGAATATTGCATTGCAAAGTTTGCGATAAAAAAATGCAGTTGACTAGCAAACCGCAAAATATGCATCGCAAAATGCGATGCGATACCGCTTATTTTGTGCTCTGATGTGACATAAGAATAGACGAAGACACTTTGTTCTGCCATAGTCCTTCTAGGCGTATAATGAGAAAATATGCATATTGTCGGATATATTCGCACAAGCTAGTTTCCACCTTATAAATGTCCAAATCTCTGTAATGTGTGAGGTCATATTGGAAATAGTGTGTCATGAATATGAATATGCTCAGAGGGCAGGAGTTTTATTTGTTGACTTGATCCAATAAAATTTTTTGTATGTGGTATAAAAAAATAGATATGAATTGGCCATGTTGGTTTATGTGTAACTGTTGGATAGTGGCCAGTATTTGTGTGGTGAGGTTTAGAGCAGGTGTTCAATGCTGCATTAGAAGCCAATAAAAAATATGGTATAAAAATTGCCTTAGGTCACTAGTCATGTAGGCCAAAGTACATGTCCATGATTTACATTACATGCATGTCATGGTTATGGTGTGGTATAGAAAAGTGGTCTCATAGAAAAGTGATCCAGGGATCACTATATATATATATATATATATATATATATATATATATATATATATATATATATATATATATATATATATATATATATATATATATATATGTATGTATATATATGTATATATATATATATATACAGTGATCCATTCTATATATAATTGTGACCCCGGGGTCACTTTTATATATATATATATATATATATATATATATATATATATATATATATATATATATGCCAATTGAAATGTGACCCCCACTATAGAATTGTGACCCAATCCTAAAAAATTATGTTGGAACATAAGAAGTGGTTAGGAGTTTGGAGATTGATTAGAGGCATATCTCTTAATACATCGATGGGGATAATGAAAAAAAAAAATTTTATGAAGTTCATCATTCCCGCATACGCACCATGGTCCCAATGTAATATAACCATTTGGTATTTTGGTATTTAGTTAAATATAATAAATTCCTGCATTAACATGTATTTCATTGTTATATTTAATACACAACATTTTTATTAATTCTGATTGTGTTATTAAAATGTTTATATATAAGCTATTCTCGTGCATGCATAACACATATTTTAACATGTTACATGCAAAGCCAAAATATAAGTAGAATTTATATATTTAATTTGCAGTATGGACAACAAGTAATTAGCGTTGGGGGTCAACATTCTATGGGGGTTACTTTTCTATAACATTGAATTGTGATCCCCCACTATAGAATTGTGACTCCCCACTATAGAATGTGAGCCCCCACTATAGAATTGTGACCCTCCCACAATAAAATTGTGACCCCCCCACTATAGAACCCACAGTGACCCACATTCTTTGTATTCAGGCTGCTGTAGTTTATTTTCTTAAAATAAAACTTAGGTAGTTGCTTGTTGTTGACGTATGTTAGCTGTCGGTGCATTTAACAATATTAGGAGTTTACTTCTCCCCTCTGTCAAGCGTAGACAACTGCCAATCTCTCATACTGGAACCGTAGCAGACCGCTTCCATGAACAAATGGTCATAGAAAACGGAGAGCCGTACATACCCATGCAAACTGGAACCGTGAGAGCAGTAGAGGTCAGGCCACAGTTAGGCTTCCGGAAGTGTTACAGGTGTAGACATGTAGTTCCTAAAAATTCACAATTTAACCGATTTCAGTGATTTTATTTACCAAGAAGCAACTCTATTGAGCCAGCAAGGTTGGAATGTTCAGACTGTTGCACCAATGGCAGTGAGATTGTGCAGTATGAAGCAGATTTGAAGAGGTGTTTTGGTGATGACGTTCCTGAGACACCGGTAGGTGTATAAGTAAATGAAGTATTAATATTTGGCAAAAACTGCTAATTTTGAAGGTAGGCATGTTTGCGACATGATTTAAAAAGCTGCTGAAGGTAGGTATGTGACTGTGAATTTGTATCCAGAATTTTTTATGATCCAGTTTTCTTATAATCAGACACCAATGGGAAAATGCACTGTGGTCTGTGCCCACTAATAATTTGTGTTCTTTCCTGTTTCAGATCCAGTGATGACCCATGACATCTTGTGATCACTGAGGGTCAAACCACTGGCTACCATGGCCCCGTACTGCGGAGGCAACCTGAGCCTGTCCGACGCCTGGGTGGACCAGGGCCTGTCACCATGCTTCATCGAGACCCTCACCGCTTCTGTTCTCTTCGGAGTCATGGTCGTGTTCGGTGGAATCGAGTATGTCATCTACCGGCGATACTCAACACAACTGGACCCAATTCTGAGGCCGAGCTCGTTTCTGTACATAGTACAGCTGGCGCTGACCATCGCCATGGCGATGGAGGCGGTACTGCGCGTGGTGTTGCAGCTGACGACGATAGCGCCTCAAGAGGTCTTTCCGTATCAGATTCTTGTGGCGTGCTTCATGGCCATTGCGTGGCTCATGACTGCGGCTATCATATCACTCGAACGCCGCCGGATGCTTCCTAGTATACCCACCAGGGGGCATGGTCTCGTGCTGCTTCTTTTTGTGACGATAGCGTTCGCCGCTGAGAACATTGCATTCCTTTCATGGTACAGCTCCTTCTGGTGGTGGACTAACAGAACGTAAGTAACTCATTTCAGCTTCGGTCATCATTGCGACTCTTGGGATGCTATCTGTCCTGGGAGAGCAGCTATCATATTAGAAATGTTGAATTTGTGCTTCGTTTCACTTGCTGTCGTCACCGATTGATGATATTAAAAACATCCAGAACTTTGGCCTATATACAGGCACTGCCAGTATTGGGTGATTGGTCTTTGTTACCGTATGGCACGCCATACGTTTGGCTTGGCGCTCGATGTAAACCTTGCCCAGGAGGAGTGTCTCCTCATGGTTCGCCATATTGCCACAGATTGTGTGTTGGTAATGTTTAATGTTTTGCCATTAAACTTATCATTTATTGATCGTGTTGGATGTACACTGAAGTGTGGACTTTATTAACTGACGTGTGAACATAAGAAAGTGCAATATCTACCAATGTGGTGGCTTCAAGTCTCATGATGTTTTGCCAGAGTTTTGGAGTTGTTTAGTTCCAATTTGAAACATGCAAGGAATTTATGTGTAACTACCAAAATTGCAGTACATGAATCTTGCAGTTAAAACTGAAATACTTCTTATTATTCAAGCATGACGTTAAAGTTATTTTATTTCTGTTATATTGAAATGTACAGAAAAGGTCACAAAATATAGTCTCTGGGGAGCTGCCGAATAAAAATCGGCGCCTTTGGTATGTATGTAAACACATGTGGTATGTATCCACACAAGAAAAACTAGTAACTTGATAATGACAAATTGTGCAGATTGTGAACTCTTGAACTGTTGTAGTTACTCCAACAAGATCCGACTGGGACTGTGGGTATTCCGATATGTGTCCACCCTCTTGCTGTTTGCCCTGGGGTTCCTCGCTCCAGGTCTGCCTCTACAAACCCCTCTCATCAATGCCAATAGTGACCAGGAGGTACGTCTTTTTGTCTTCTCGTTGCCTTATTCAGGACAGTTTTGTTCACACTTGTTGGTTCATTGGTGTATGGATAGCCATCTTACAAATTCTTGTTGTGGGTCTGCTACTGGTATCAGTACATCGCTCCAAAGACCACAAAGCAGTGGGCTGAATATATTTGTCGATTGATAAATTGGGAAAGTTTTTAATATATTTATATATTTTTCTTTTTAGTAAATATTAAGCATGTATTAGCTCTCGTATGGGCAGAGCGATATTTCATACGGAAAATTTGTGTGAGCAGTTTCATTTGTACATGTGTTGCTTGCAAAAGAAATAAAAATTTTGCAAGTATTTCGGGGATGATCTCAAAATGTTGATGCTAGATGACGCTACACAATAAAACGTCTGCTTTTGGGAAAAAATATATCGATGTACAATGTTAAATGGAACAACCGTCCCCCCAAAAATTCATGTAGTGGCACATCAGTGCTTTGGTTGGGCTCATCCCTTATATAATACATGGCGCAAAAATACACATCCGTGGGATGTTTTAGCTAGCATGATTATCATTGTGTCATTGTGTCTCCTCGATACAATGCTGTGACACTCATTACAGGCTCTACTGCCGGGCCATGGCACAACATCGTCATCATCACCACCGTCGTCGAGTAACGGCTCCACCTGGCAGGGACTCTGGCAGAAGAGCAAGATGGTCTGGCCATATATGTGGCCCAAAAAGAGTCCCATACTCCAGTTTGATGTCATGTGCTGCATCGGCCTACTTCTGGTGGGGCGAGTTGTGAATCTCTTCACCCCAATACTCTATAAGGACATAGGTGCGTAATGGTCTAGTTATGGTGGGGTGAGTTGTGAATCCCTTCACCCCAATAGGTGAGTATTTGTCAAGGCCTAATGGGGCAAGTTGTCAGTCTTTTCACCCCCATACTCTAAAAGGAGCATTGGTCTAGTTCTAATGAGGCGAGTTATGGATCTCTTAACCCCCATAATCTACAAGGAGATAGATGTGTATCAGTCAAGACCTAATGGGGCAAGTTGTCAGTCTTTTCACCACCATACTCTAAAATGACATAGGTGAGTATTGGTCTTGTTCTAATGAGGCGAGTTGTGGATCTCTTAAACCCCATACTCTACAAGGACATAGGTGAGTATTGGTCTAATTCTAATGGGGTAAGTTGTAAATCTCTTAACCCCCATACTCTACAAGGACATAGGTGAGTATTGGTCTAATTCTAATGGGGTAAGTTGTAAATTTCTTAACCCCCATACTCTACAAGGACATAGGTGTGTATTGGTCTAGTTCTAATGGGGCAAATTGTGGATCTCTTCACCCCAATTAATAATCTACAAGGACATCAGTGAATATTGGTCTACTTCTAGTGGGGTGAGTTGTGAATCCATTCACTCCCTGTAGGGAAGACCTGTATTGTGGGCTCACCCTTATGCATACTTGGTTCTTACTTTCTGATATTATTCACATCCGCTAGATGTCACTATGATAATGTAGACGTTGACAATATTATGTTGTAATTACCCTGTGTGTTGTGGTAATACATATACATGTATAATTTAAATTATAACCAATAGTGTCATATGATTTATTTGTTGGGAATCCCGAACACTAAAATGTTACTTTCTAATTGTCAACTCCCTGTGTCAAGTTCTAAGTGTCAACTTATAAGTGTCAAATTCCAAGTGTCAACTTATAAGTGTTTTGTGTAAGTTAAAAATAAACTTAATGTTATGACGAATCAATTAGATATTGGTCATGCTTCAATGACTTTCAGTTTGTATACTGTAGTATGAAATTAATTAAGTGGGCACCATGATAAATAATGAGGAACTATTGTCATTCCAGTGGACAGTTTGACAATCACCAACACGTCTAGTACGGTGTCGACGATGTCTCTCGCCAGCAAAAAGGTCAATGTTGGCAAACTTCAGTTCCGCTGGGATTATGTTCTCCTCTATGTATTCCTACGCTTCCTTCAAGGTGGTGGTATTGGTGAGTCGGCTGTTCAGTTGTTTGGACTTGATGGTGGAACTATGTTTTTTTTTATTTTAGTATCAGATTATTTTGTAATAATTGCAGAATTATTGTTGTTTTTCCAGCATTATAATAAAGTATAAGGGTTGAGTGTGACATTGCAAAAAGCTTTGTGCATGCGTCTGTGGGTGTAAAGCATACTCAGTTATAATTCCATGAAGAGAATACTTATAATAAACCAGCGTTCACTATTGAAATAAATGTAAACAAGTACCTGTCAGAGGTCAGAGTTTGCTCCACCCAGAGGTACCTGTTCACTTTTATTTCAATATGAATTTAACAGAGTCCAGCACAACTTGCATGCTGATAATGTTCGCTACTCCACAAGAATGTCACCCTTGGAAATTTCTCATTAGCTAAGTGGTGCACATGCAAGACAGTAGTAAGACTGGTAATAGAAATCTACAGGACTCACAAACAAACCCCTATGCTCACTGGTTTACCGTGCATATTTGGGCGTATTCCATAAAAATAAAATGTGTGCAGGTTCGATGGGTTTCCTCAACAACGTGCGGAGTTTCCTTTGGATCTGGGTGCAGCAGTACACGACGAGGGAGGTCGGGGTGGGACTGTTTGCCCACCTTCACAGGTGAGACTTTCATTGCCACCTTGTCAGGTACTGGCTGTCTGTCCAGTGTTTTTGACATTGCATATTTTTAACATGGAACAGTCTGGTATATAGCCTGTGTACGGTTGTATAATATTTAAGTATTTATATTTTTAACCGTGCTTATCTCCTTACCGTATTCCTTTATCTGTTGACAACTTTAACGTCGCACACCAATTTTTAGATTGATTAACCTCTGGTTTTGAGGTTTCCTAGGATTTTGGCACAAGTTTCCATATTGTATTGTATTGTGACGTTTTAAGTTGGAAAATTCTACCCCAGGGTCATTACATGCACTTTGGTAGACTAATATAATGAATGCACTATAACATGTACTATGACATCATGAGCATGCACTATTACAGCCTTTGTTATCACACATGCACTACACTAATAATATAATAGTAAATGCTTATTGTAGAAAAAAGTCCATACATAAAATACAAGTAAAAATATGTGTATTAACCCTTAGAGTGACCACTAATAAATTTCTATGGTGTACACAAATCGGATTTATTCATAAAGTTGCTTTTAAAAAATCATAACATCATGAATAATTTTCGCACAAATGTTATTGAGGCATCATTTTGGTGCTAAAAAGACTATTATAGTGAAATGATAAAAATTGCAGCCCATAATCTTATCATGGGGATATTACTTTTTAAATTTCATCCAAAAAGAAAGCACATTTTTTATTTTCACCCTGCTACTAAATAATTACTGAGAAATTTTGAAGCCAGTGGAAATTGTGATGGAAACTTGCTGATATTTACCTCAAAAAAGCCCACAACATGTCCTAATTGTTTGAACTAGTATAATAATGTGATTTACTAATGCTGTCATTCAATTTGCCGAAATATTGCCACGGAAACTTGAAATAATCTGGCTTAAAGTGAACTGACACAGAACGAAGTGAGAAAACAAAATGGCGGATTAGTAAATAAAAAGCTTAAATGGCCCAGAGAATATGTGTTTGTAACGGCGATGCCCATTCGTTGCATACAGCCCGCGTGCTCATTCACATGTATTCGAATAGGCCAATTATACAGCTTTCCAAAGGTATAATGTGTTATATATTTAGATACTATGAATGGAAATGTAAATTTATTCTGCGAAGTGTAATAAAAGCAGCCAAATATGGGCACCAACTATGTGACATGTTTTGTAAGCTAGATCGTCATTGGCTATCATTGACTACGCTCATGAATAAATATGAATCAGAACGAAGAGTGATTCAGCCTATCAATGATACCATTTGTTCCTGTGTGAGATACTGGTGACGGAAACGGAAATTTTTTCTAGAGATACAAAAATTGGCCCAAAATCGGCCGGATCGCTTTTCGCACTGATTGTGTGGGCTGAATTCGGCGCAGTGGTCACTCCCAGGGTTAAAAATACAGGTAAAAAGATTTTAAATATAGAAATATACACACGCCATGCATTAAAAATACATGTAAAAGAAGTTAAAATACAAAACTCGGGCTGTATTGTGGTGTTTCAGCCTGTCTCTACGCTGGCATCTGAGCCGTAAGACGGGAGAGGTGCTGAGAGTGATGGACCGCGGCACCACCAGCATCAACAACCTCCTCAAGTAGGTATCTAGGTCTCCAGTGTCCACTCTGTACACGACTGGCTAATTGTTGGGATCAAAAGCATTGGTTGAACTGTCAAAAATAAATTAGGTTAGGGCAAAACTTTAAGGATAATTTCATAAGGTCAGCAGTTTTGTGCATAATAAATAATCAGTTAGTGTGTGTCTGTCACCAGGGGACCGTTTCACTAAGATAACGAAGATAATGAAGCTTGTAAGGAAAACTCATAAAACAGAATCCATCAAGGATTTTTATGAGCGTTTTCAAAATGCGTTTCAGTAAGATGCTCATTAAATCCATCATTAGTTAATGATAAAAATGTCCACTGTGAGCTTCACAGTGTGTACAATTGGGCAAATCTAATGAAAAGTTATAAAAAGAAGTGGATGATAATAAGTTCCATCGACCATCTTTCAACCACATTTGATTTATTTGCTAACTGGGCGAAGATCAGAAATGTAATATCAGAAACGGAGACGCCGTGTCACAGAGGACACTATTTCTGTGACACACCGACAAAGTGTAAAATACAGTTTGATAGTTTTCAATAACAAAGCTCGTGGAGAGCACCAACAACCGAAGTGGTGTTGTCAAGTATAGAAATATGAAGGTTGGAGGTGTACATTTTAAGTTAGATACAGCTTAAAATTTGCTCAAAATTTAATAGTAAACGTTTTGCGAACAACCTTGACCTTCACGGTGCTATAAAACAGCGTGCACAGCGACTTGTCAATGTCAGTGCTGTAAAATACAAACTAAACAAAAGCTATAATTTGCAAACTGTTCATTGCTAATATTCTGAAAACTTATTTAAGGGTAGGAGCTACCCGAAAAACAGGTATATGTTGTATCTCCCTTAATAGTTAACGAATCTTGATAAAATTTACAACATATGTTTATTGTCTGAAAACGTCAAAATGTGAAATTACAGCTCATTTGCATAATGGTTACCATAGTAACCGACAATTCCTTACCAACTGAGCATACATTTACCAGAAACACTATTCAGAGAAATGTGTTATTCCCACAATGATTATTTTGCAATATATGACAACTAAGATGGTTAATCTATACAATAAGGGGTTATTGGGTGATTTAGTATGCGCTTGCCAACTTTTATGAGCAAACATAACACGATACTACATTTTGTAAAGAAACACTTTTGACATTGTCCCTGGATGCTAGCCCCCCCATATCACACATTAATGCCCCAAACAACCTTATTGCATGTCCCAGAACACAGGGAACAGCTGTTGAAAATTTCATGACTGCACCATGCATAGTTTTTTGCTAAATTTTTTGGCGCATTGGACATATGCTTAAAATACCGTGCTGAGAAAAACGCGAAAAACTAAAACACGTTTTGTTGTAAAGTATATGTGTCAACATGGTATATCTCACTGACCATCCTATGAACATCTTATTGCATGCATAGCAGTACTAGGAATAACTGTTGTCAATACTATGCATCTAGGTCTCATAGTTTTCCTGTACTAATATTCAGAGAATCGACTTATGCTAAAAGCTCACATCAAAAAAATGCAAAAAAACTAAATCGACCAGTATCATTGAATTGTCCACATGGTATATATCACTGACCACCCTAGAAACATCTTATTGTATGTATGACAATACTAGGAATAACTAATGTCAATGCCATGCATCGAGGTCACAAAGTTTTCCTATAATAATGTTTACATGATCAACATGTCAAATAACACAAACTGGCTGTCCCCTGATGACTGCTGCGGAGCAGGAGGTGTCCTTCACTAAGGTGACAACAGTGACAGATTTCGCTCACTGGCAGATTTCCCCTGCAGCTCACAGAAAAGAAAGACTGGCTGTTCAACTGAAACATGAGAAATCATTTATATAGCCTGTGTTTTCATATGGTCAGCTGATGGAAAAAACAGTAGTTATTAATATTAAATATTAAGCATACATCTACAAAAACTTAGTAGAGCAATTTAATTAAAAATGGCATGTGATAATGACATTGACACATTGTATGATAACTAATTTTATTTATTAAATTAAATAAGTAATCACTCAAACTAATAAGTTTTTTCAATTAGGTAAATAATTGTTTGATAATAATCAGTTGCCTGTGCCGTTGTGCCAGGCCCAGGGTGGTGGGCGTGGCTATGGCCTATGCCGGCGATGTGGTACTATTCATGCCGACAGTTTATGTAATAAATTGATATAGCATTATATTTAAGTTTTTATTGAAATCAGTGTCCCAAATGACACTAGGAAGTATAACTGTATAACAACATATGCTGCGAAGGCAAGGTGCTGTACACTCGGTAACCGGTCTAGGACCAAGTGGCAATGAGTCAATGACACTGGGACAAACTCGGATGAAACGATTGTGACTTTGGTGATTTTCAGCCGTTAATTACATTGCTATTTAATTTTTATTCATCTGAGCTGAAATGATACGTATATATACATACCTGTCTTTACTGGTTTATAGTCTCTAGTCTTGTTTTGGCAGTGCATTCGACGGCCAAAACTGTGAGCAGCAGAAAATTTCCTAACGACCGACTCCATGTTGTGTCGCTGGGGGCGCGGTCGCAGGGACGCATTTGATTGGTAGCCAAAAATAAACGCAACAGCTCATTGGCTGGCATCCGACACAGATACTTTATGATAATGACTTTCCAACCGTATTTACCTGATGTTTTGGCACATAAATGGGTCATACCATTACATTATACATGTTCAAGGCCTGTTTACACGGGAAGATGAGGCTTTTAGCTTTCTGTGGATATCCAGCATCGTCGGGTTGCGCGGGTGGTTCGCGTTACAATCGAAGCAAATAAATGGGATGTGCTGTGCGTAATATTTGGATTTCACGAGGTTTATCACATTTCTGGCCTATGATGCATGCAGCAAAGTACGAGTTTTTGTGAATTTCTTGTCGGTATTTTATAAAGAGATTTTTGGCATGGCTGCGCAAGATATTAACGTGAACGAAAACTATGACATCCAAAAAGTGTTAAAAAAATATATTTTCGCCCCGTGTCTGGCCTTATCTGATAAACTGGATCTCTGCATAAAATTTATATCAAGATAATAAGCAGTTGAGTCATTATGTTGTTACATTGTAACAACAAAGAAATACAGACTGCTGAAATCCTTCTTGGAAAAAAATTCTTGTCTATTTTTGTGCACCCGGTATACCCATTGTTCTTTGCCCTGTCATTCTTGAATTTTGCACAGATAATCTTCACTGATATGTCTACATATTCAGCAAATTTCAAGTATGTAGCTTGTAAACTTCTCAAGTTAGAAAACAGATAAAATATAATGGGTGTGTTTTTGGGCTATTACCCCCGTTCACATTATAGGGTGCATTACAAGCACAGTTTATATGCAAACCCTTATTTTTTGCAGAAGTGCTCAGGCATAGCTACTTATTCATTGGTTAAAATTTAAGCAAATTCTGAGACATCAACTTTTTTTACCATTGGCTGATTTGACAGGTAAATTTTACTTTTTTATGATGGATATGTTTTGCTTATGAGCAGCGTATGTCTCATGTCTCACTTATGCATGGTTTATTTTCAGTTACATTGTGTTCAATATCGCACCAACCATCGTAGACATTGTCATCGCGGTTGTCTACTTCCTCACTCAGTTCAATGCCTGGTTTGCCTTCATAGTCTTTGTCACCATGGTCTTGTATCTAGGTAAGTTTCTATGTCACCATGTTCTTGTATCTAGGTAAATGTCTATGTCACATGGTTCTGTTTGTAGGTAAGTCTCTGTCATCAAGGTTCTGTTTTTAGGTAAGTCCCTGTCACCATGGTCCTGATATGTTGCAGTTTGGCTGGTGATAATTTAAATAACAATTTAACCACAGAATATAGGTATTCCAAGTAAATATTTCTCAATGCCATTGGTTTATCTACTAATAATCACATTTGTATTATGCACATTTTGTTAAGATATTTGTTCAGATTATTGTACAATAAATTGCTCCATTACACAATGAGAAGCATGTGGTAATGTTGTTGGTATTTCTGAAACAACGTTCATGTCATTCCAACGTGCCACGTTTGTTTCTCTTCCAGTTGTCACCATCGCTGTCACTGAGTGGCGGACAAAGTTCCGGCGTGAGATGAATCTACTTGACAATGCCAGAAACGGTCGAGGCGTTGACTCTCTGCTTAACTTTGAAACGGTGCAGTACATGCCTACTTAGCAGTTCAACCTGTGGGCAGAAATAACAGGCCTGTGTTTGAGGATTGATTGTTTAACTCGGGTGTGCAAACGTTTGCATTTTGCAAAACAAAAATACAAATTAAAATGTTAAATGTGCAAATTAATCTGGAGAAATGTATTATTATGTTTCTAAGCTAGGGCGAGGGAATGTTGTACGGAAATGTTAAACATTGTCAGCCAATGCCATTTTGATGGAAGCACATAATAAATCTTACCAGCAGAAACTATTTATATTGTAAAAATGTAACAAAAATAGAAATGTAAGATTCACCAGCTGTCTGTAGTAAGAGAGCTCTGACTCTTCATAAACTATTCCATTTGTTTTTTTGTAGGTGAAATATTACAATGCGGAGTCATTTGAGGTTGAGAAATATCGGGAAGCCATACTGAAATTTCAGGTAAGAATAATTTGTACCAGAAGTAAATGTAATGGTTTAAACATTGCAGCTGTTTAAATGCAGCATATTCCGTGTGTCCCACTCGACCGAACTTGGAAGTGAACTTATCAATATTTGTACATTCAATATAGTGTTTTGTGGTCGTGGACCAGTCATGGCTGATCAGGTCAAATGTTAATGCGAAATGTAAACAAAATTTTATATCTTTTGGACCAGATTTAGGAGTCATCACATAAGTTCTCAAAATCCAAAAACCGAATAGCGTTTAGTATTTGTTCAGACCACGCCTCAATACGTGGTGTGGCACGTAAGGTAATGCATATATTGCCAGTCAAAAAGTGTTTAGTATTTGCTCAGGCCAAGCCTCAATACATGGCGTGGTGTGGGACATAAGGTAATGCATATATTGCCAGTCAATAAGCGGGCTTGAGCAGTTTTTTGCTCTCTTGTAAAGCCAAAATTGCAAACTGAGTTTGACAGATTATTAGAGAGAGGCGGGGGGGGGAGATAGTGACTTGGATTTGTGCTTTCCACTGTTTCGCCATTGCTTATCACCTTCAATTTGGCCTTAGAGAGATCAGGATGTAAATGAGCAAATCGGTTCATGAAATGTTATAGAGTTATAGAACAATCTAGACTGGACAATACTGCCAAACAGATTCAATTGATGTGACATGGCTATCAAGACAGGTATACTTGGCTTATCAATAGGCTGATAATTGTTAAATCCTGTGTAGTAGTTTCACTTTGTGTTTAAAAATTAACCATCCATTCCCCACAGGTATTGGAGTGGAAGTCAAATGCATCACTGAACGTACTGAAAGTTAACCCTCTGTTTCCCACATGTATCAGAGTGGAAGTCTAATGCACGCTGAACGTACTAAAAATTAACCTTCTGTTTCCCACAAGTATCGGAGTAGAAGTGGAATGTGTCGCTGAACATACTCAAAATTAACCTTCTGTTTCCCACAAGTATTGGAGTAGAAGTGGAATGCGTCGCTGAACGTACTAAAAATTAACCCTCTATTTCCTACAGGTATCGGAGTGGAAGTCGAATGCGTCGCTGAACGTACTGAACAGTGTACAGAACATTGTGATCAACTGCGGTCTGCTGATTGGCTCGTTGTTGTGTGCATGGTTTGTTGTTGATAATCGTGACATGACCGTGGGTGATTATGTCCTCTTCTCCACCTACCTTGTGCAGCTGTATGCACCTCTCAACTGGTTCGGCACCTACTACAGGTAGGTGACTACATATGTACTTCAGTGGTGTTCCTTAAAGTGCCTATGACTTGGTTTTTGCAATGTTTGCTCATATTCCAGTTACAAAATCTAAAACTAATACATGTGCAAATTTCTGCCAAATTTAATATCTTGGAAAAGTTTGCAATTACCACCAAGAAATTTGAGTTTTCTTTTGAGTGAGAGCAAAACCGGAAATTATGTCAGGGGGGAAAGTATCTAGTTACGCACAATGTTCACAATGTCATACGTTTTTCTACGATTGTTTTGAATTACCGTATTTGATATATTAAGCATACATGCCCTAATTAGCGTAACCCTGTATTTTAATCAGCAGGATCCATAACTATTGCAATTTGACTAGAGTGGAACAACTGAAAAGTGTCGACATCTGGTGTTAAACAGTTGGCACCACTTTTCAGTTGTTCTACATTAGTCACCAAATGACACCACTAGTGATAGACAGTTACATTATTGTCTAGAGAAGCAAATTTTGGTGTACGTTTATAAGAACAGATTCCTTGTAATTTTTCCATTGCCCAATTTTTTTCTAGCATACTGTACATTTATTAAGTCAAATATGGTACATCGAACGTCTGGGTAAGTTCCTTTGTACATTACGAATGCATTGAATGAAATCGCGCCTCCCAGGAGACAACCCTGCAGTCGTCATAAAATGGCATAAACCAATTAGAAGATCCAGCTGCAAGATCACTGAATTTTCACATTTAGTCACGAATACATAATCTGTATGTATAAAGTTGGATTGTATTACCGTGAAAGTATTTTGTTTGAATAATAGTTGCCTTTTTTAAAAGAATTAGAACTTCCGGCATGAATTGGGACTTTATGCCAAGTGTACATTGTTAAACCTTTGTTAAAAGTCACGCATTTGTATGACCAGTCACGATTTTCTGTACTATGTTAGTGTGACTGTGTTACCGTAAATTCTATGACTATGCGAGTGTACATTGCTCAACAAAACTTGTCACAACTCGTGTTTACCGTCATGTTCTCACCGTCATGTGCTCACCGTCATGTTCTCACCATCTTGTGCTCACCATATTGTGCTCACCATCTTGTGCTCACCATCTTGTGCTCACCATCGTGATCCTAGCATTGTCTGGAACTGCATGGATACACAGCTAGTGTTGTGGATTGGAGTGAATCCAACAGCGGTTTTTGGCCATTGCCGCTAGTGGATTTTGTTGAGTTGCGGACCACTGCACGTTGACTGGGCATATAACAAAAACCAAATTAGATTGCATCCAAACCACTATCCAAAAAGAAATATAATTGGAGGCACAGTGCACACGTTGCCAGTGCAGTGAAAAAAATCCGATTATTGCAAAAAATCAACTGGAGAAACCATAAAATATTATACTATTGAATATTTCTCAGGATAGTTTGTTTTCACTTCTTTCAACATTTATAAAAGGTTTTTGTTTACCTGTAGAGCTTTTGCCACCTTGCCAAGATGGCTTCATCATTAGCATTGGCGAAAGCTCTACACGTAAGCACTTTTAAACACTTCGATATATTGAAAGACGAGGTAGATCATCCTGAAAATATATACTTTTCCAGTTTTTTTGGGTGATAATCCAAGTGAACCTTTCACCTGTTTAGTTTATTTCATATTTTATGAAATAGTCATTGCATTCCGAGTTAATACAGGCGATGTAGACTATGTGTTGATTTAACTTGCTGTGCTGTCAGGATGATCCAACAGGCGTTGATAGACATGGAGAACATGTTTGATCTACTCAAGGAGAAACAGGAGGTGAGTGAGTCATGTCACCCTCACAGACACCCTTGTCTGTCTCCCAGACCCACTAGATGGGGTAGCTGTCCTGGGGGCATGGTAGCTCGGCTGGACTGGGGTTTTCTGTTTTGAAACATGGGCAATTTCGTTCACCCCATTTTGCCTCAGTTCACTCAGCTGTATAATATTAATAATAGGCCTAATAATAAAATCCATATATCTACACAAAACACAAGTAAGAGCCAGATATCTCGATTCTAGCCAAATCTGTGTTTCACTAAACATGTATGTAGAAATCTTCAAACTGAGAAATCAGCCGTCAAAGTATAATATGTTTATTTCAAAAACTGCCTTAATTACCATGCACATGTCTAGCAGATATTTGGACCACTTGAAGATAAAGGCATCCTCATGACATTCTATTAATTATAATAACATGATCTTTGTAAGAAAAAAATATTTAAAAAGATATATTGCCTTGTAATTACCGCCATTGTGAAGAAATGTCAAAAGTAGCAGCACTATGCTACCACATAATGTGACACATTTTAGTTAATATAATGGTTACTATTTACCTTTTTTTGTAAAACACATTTGGGGCAGTAAGAACTTACTTGATTTTTGTGATTAAAAAAATAATAAGCAGTTTATTTAGCCTAAGAGAGACTCATCAGGTGGATTTAAACAAATTATTATTATTCAAAATGTTTCCACCCTATTTTGAGAGCTTTGTATTTTATTCATAATGTGCACTTCAGTAACAATAACAACTCTAATCACTTTTATTTGTGGGTAAAGCATGCATCTTCCAAGAAATAATCCTATTTTATCAAAACCATGCCTCATATCTCTGGAAGTAATAATGCTAACAAAGTAAGGTGTTTAGTGTTATATGCAGTTTATTCTTCTTTACACAACTGGTAGAAAACATTATCAATGTAACTAAAATTACATCAGTATTTGTCACCATGAATAATTTGTTTATGTTTACCAGATGTGTAACAGGTTGTATACTGAAAAAGGTGTTTCAAAGAAATATAATAATATTTGTTCAATCTGACTCTTTCTAGTAAAAAATGCACAAGAGATTCTGGCATATTTAATACAAGACAACAACAACAACAACAAGTACATAAACAGCGACACCTCAAAACAGTTAATCATCATTGGGACAGCGGCCACGTCCTCTCTTTCGTGGCGTGGGCAAAAGTGCAGATGACGGATGGCTGACGGGCTCGACGACCTTGCGCCCTGGCCCCCCTTCCCCGCAAAACAACTATAGTGTTTCACTCCCTGTCCTGCTGGTCTTCCTCTAGTAAATATTCGTCTAACAAAGTGTTGATCTGGTCGCGATCACTTCGGGCAGGCTATAAACAAACCCACTACATCGAATGCCATTTTTCCACTCGCTATGTAGGTCAGTTGAGTGACGTGGTGGAAATGCATAGTGCGCATGCATCCATGGACATTATTTAAATGACTTTGTCGCTGCACCAATAAAATCTGGATCCCTGGATCACGTGGTAGCAACAAGCAGGGTTTGTTTAGACAGCCGGATAAACAGTGCCAGTTCCTCACGCCCTCCTATTCGACACATTCGTAATATATATCGTCATTTTCGGCTTTGTTTTATGGAAGTCAAGCGGAACAC
Organism: Lamellibrachia columna; assembly: GCA_963662155.1. Classification (NCBI taxonomy): domain Eukaryota; kingdom Metazoa; phylum Annelida; class Polychaeta; order Sabellida; family Siboglinidae; genus Lamellibrachia; species Lamellibrachia columna. Next base: position 32,735,109 of record OY759261.1, on the reverse strand, counting down.
GTCAAACATCTCTTCAAAGATAGCAATAAAATATGTTAAGCATAACTAAATATACGCTGTAGAAATTATGATAGTCATTAAAAGGAATACTAAGGAACCATTTTCAAGGAAAATCTCCAAATCTTTGGATCAGCCAGTGTTAGTTAAAAATGGCATTTGCGAAGTTTCGTGTTTACAGACATCCGACTCATTTTGTTAAGATGAGTCGTATATATATATATATATATATATATATATATATATATATATATATATATATATATATATATATATATATATATATATAATATATGCATGCATCCATCCATCCATACATATATATATATATTATATATATAATATATATATGCATGCATGCATGCATCCATCCATACATACATATATATATATACATATATATATATATACACACACTTATGTTGCCCATTAAAAGTACATGTCAAAAAAGTAAAAAAATGTATAAATTTATGAGTACCTGGCTATAGACAGTGATGGAATTCCAATTTTGGAATTTAAGAACAAACGACTTTCGCACAGAAATGGGATGCTTCAACAGAAGTTGAAATAGTGTCTGTGTGAACAGGTCTACAGGGGAAGTGTGATGCTCTCTGGACAACATATGTTTTTGGAGGTGTGCATGATAGAAATTGAATGCTTTGCTTGACTTTGGTAGGTGACGGATTTACCCAATGCAAGAGACCTACAACTGACCAAAGGAATGATTGAGTTTAACAATGTGTCCTTCCACTACGACCCCAGGTAAACAAACATTGACGTTGCCCAACCTCCGTGCATTCGTGAAAATTGAACATATCACTCCTTGTACAACCAGGGATGACAGAGTTCCACGGAAACATCCAATTGGATCATTCCTGGAATTCGTCCAAATCCGAGGAGAAATTTTGGGAGGATTTATATAAGGTGGGAGTGGGGGGGGGTGGCAAAGCTAAGTAAACATAAAAAACAATTGCTTCGAACGTAAACTGTAATTCTTGTTCCAAACGTGGCGCTATTATATGTCCTCTGATTGGTCAAACGATATCGTTCGGCTGGAAAAGTGCCTGCATTACGAAAGCGTTTTCGAATAATTAAAATTTAATGATGTCAATATAATTATATATATCTAGTTTTCATTTGGGAACTTTGGGGAAACATCAAATCGGCGCCCGGCGACTTCACTCTTGGCTAATAATCAGGTCGATTGTTTCCTGGCTTGACAGTGGCGACCTAAAGTGGTGTGTAGTGGAACATATCGAACTAGCATAGTAGGTAGGCTCAACTTTGCTCTGCCAAGTTCTTTAGCCTGGTTCTACTTGAAACTAATAATGCATATATTTTTTGGGGGGGGGGGTGGAATATTTGAGAAAAAAATGGAAATTATATCTCAGATGTTACTCCTTACCATGCTAGAATGGTTGATATTGGCTCTGAGAGCGCCCAATAAAAAACTGGGCTAACAGTGCCCCCCCAACCCCCAGCTGGAAAGAACTTGCTCTGCTCGTACCTTGCTCCGCTTGATCTCGTGAATTTTCAGCGGTTTTGATCAAATGCCTGCACAACTTACATTTATGTGCATATTTTACATATCTATTCATTTGGTAGACTCGTAATGTTTATCAAGAAATCCCTCAATTTCAATTGAGTACAGTTGTGGATAGTATTTTGAATATATGTTGAAATTTATATGTAACAAGTCATAAACAACAATGGCGTTGCCTAGCCAACCAATCGCTTATACTATTTAACCATCCATCCATTTTGAATTTATAATCATGCAGTGGTGATAAGGTGAGTGGCGCCACTGTTGGGGAATGTGGGCATTTTGTTTAGTTGCCATGATAGTAATGGAATGATTTATTATCACATTAACCGCAGTGACAGACAGGTAGCAAATTAATAGATGGATGCATTGCATGGCTGATAGGTTTCTTCCACATGGTGGAAACAAACTCACGGAAAAAACCGTCCCGGAGGTTTCTTCTGCCCAAAATGGAAGAAATTTTAATAAGTTTTCTTCCAGTTTCTTCCGCTGTCCCGGAACAAATCGGTTTCTTCCGGAAGAATCCCCACCCTGTGTGAAGAAGCAGTTTCTTCCGCGGTCCCGGAACAAACCGGTTTCTTCTGGAAGAATCCCCACCCTGTGTGAAGAAGCAGGATCTAGTGGGGTACATTAGCGTAGTGGTTAAAACGGTGGACTCTCAGTCGAGAGAACCCAGGTTCGAATCCTCTTGCTGCCGTTTCAAAACTAGAAATTTTTTCACCCCCCAAATTGCCTAAATTCACTCAGCTGTATAAATGAGTACCTGGCTATATACTGGTGGATATGTAGATGAATAGTCTGCGCAGTAATTGCAGCGTGGTTGAATGCTTCTCAGAGAAGTTGAGGTGGTGTTGGAATGAACACGTCTGCCAGGGGGTGAAGTGTAAAGTGCTTTTTGCGATCTTATAGACTGAATACAGTGGTATGTAAGAACTACTTTCACCTTTTATATATATATATATATATATATATATATATATATATATATATATACATATACATATACATATACATATATATATATAAACATATATATATATATATATATATATAAAAGATGAAGGTAGTTCTTACATACCACTTTTATATATATATATATATATGTATATAACTTGCATGTATAATGAACTGACTGATATGCCCCTGTTTCTGTTTTACAGCAAGGCTATTCTGAAGAACGTGACGTTTGTTGTGCCTGCTGGACGGACCTTGGCCATCGTTGGACCTTCGGGCGGTGGCAAGAGTACCATCATACGCCTTCTCTTCCGCTTCTACGATGTCCAGTCAGGGGTCATCAAGTTTGACGGCAAAGACATTGCACATGTGAATAAGACATAATATATAGAAAATCATTTATCAGAATCTCTTGTCAGAATCCCTTTTTTCGCAACCTCTTTTATAAGACTCCCTTGTTAGAATATCTTTTAACATAATCTATAAGAATCTATTATAATATGTCAAAATGGTGTCAAACAACTCTTAGTGATATGCTATTTGTCCTCTAAGAGAAAATGTTGTGTTGATACAGGAAGTTAATTAAGTCACCAAATGTTTGTTATATGTTTACATTATACTTGCTAATCATGTCTAAGAAAAGTCAGTAAATGTTTATTATTTATTTGTTGGAAAACATTTCCAAGAAAAATATGAAAATGTTTAATATTTATGTATTATATTCATTGTTTGTGGTCAGTGTACCCAGAATTCAGTGCGTCGTTCGATTGGAGTTGTTCCCCAGGACACGGTTCTCTTCAACAAGGACATCAGGTAGCGTTCTCACACACATATTGTCTTCTCATCAACAGTATTTGTTCCTAATGTGACAGTCGCTAAATGTCAAACTGTGAGTTGTCTTGTAAACATTAGGTAGTGTACCTATCATTTTAAGCATAATATTAATTTTAATATTTATAATCTAGATTTATATTTAAGTACAAGGTCAGATTGTTTTTATCATAAACTTGGCTACCCCGGTCCGCCCTGGTCTGCCTGTTACGCTGGCCCCGTTCAAGATGTAACAAGATTTAACAAGATTTAACAAGATTTGCCATCTAAGCCAAAGGCCCAGATGGCAAGTGGACAAGGAAGCCATTGGCTTATCGAGAGTCCAACAATGTTCATCTACTTATAGCCTGCCCTCCTGAGATATGTGTCAACCTTGTTTTTAAACATATTCACGCTGCTAGCAGTTACACAATCTGTTGACAATTTGTTCCATTCATTTATTGTCCTCTGTGAGAACGAGTGCTTCCTGATGTCCAATCTACATTGATCCTTTACTAATTTTACCTCATGTCCTCTAGTTCTGCTATCCTTCTTGAGTGAGAAAAACATATTTCTATCAATATTTTCATACCCATTCAATATCTTAAAAACTTCAATCTGATCTCCTCTTAACCTCCTTGTCTCTAGAGTTGTTAAACCACATTCTTTCAGGCGTTCTTCATAACTAAGGTCTCTCAGTTCTGGAATCATTTTAGTTGCTCTCCTTTGTATGCGTTCAAGCGTATCTATATCCTTCTTACGATATGGTCTCCATGCTTGTATACAGTATTCTAAATGAGGTCTAACTATTGCTTTATAAAGAGGTATAATTAACTTTTTTCCCTTGTATGTTATGTTTCTTCTAATCAATCCAAGAATTTGATTACCCTTTGAAGCTGCAATACCACACTGCTCTGAAACTTTCATATCAGCGCTTATTGTAACTCCTAAGTCCTTTTCTTTTACAGTAGTACCCAGAACAGTATCTCCCATTCTATAGTTTACATTCAAGTTCCTATGTCCTGTATGTAGGCATTTACATTTCCCAAAATTGAACAACATCTGCCATTTCTCAGACCATTTCACTAATCTGTCTAGATCGTTTTGTAAATGTTGTTTATCACCATCAGTATTAACCTTTCTAAACAGTTTTGTGTCATCCTCAAATTTCAGTACATTACTTGTTATACTGTCGTCCAAGTCATTGATATAAATTAAGAATAATATAGGTCCTAATACTGATCCTTGAGGTACCCCACTCAAAACCGATTTCCAATTTGAAACTTCTCCATCTACTACAACTCGTTGTCTTCTGTCAGTCAGCCATTGTTCTATCCAGTCAGTTATGCTATCCCCGATACCATGGGCTTTTAATTTAAGTAGTAATCTTTGATGTGGCACTTTGTCAAAAGCTTTCTGAAAATCTAAGTAGATAATATCTACTGGCGATCCCACGTCTATCCACTTAGTGATTTCTTCCAAAAAACATAACATATTTGTTAAGCATGACCTCGCTTTAAGGAATCCATGTTGAGATGAATTTAATAATTTATGCTTAACGAGGAAGTCCACCATATGGTCTTTAATTAACCTTTCTAATAATTTACAAATCACTGACGTTAAACTCACTGGTCTGTAATTCTCTGACTTATTTCTCGAACCCTTTTTAAATAATGGTATGATGTTTGCTTCTTTCCATTCAAACGGAACAACTCCCTCTTTTAATGACAAGTTGAATACTCTTGCAAGTGGTATACTGATTTGTTCTACTGTTTCCATTAGTAATTTTGGAGGAATCCCATCCACTCCCGGTGATTTGTTATCCTTCATTGCCTTTATTTTCTTAGCTACCAATTCTGGAGTTACAACTAACGGACCTAAATAGTCAGATTTAGCCCCCTGAAATTTAGCATCAGCAACTGGTAATGAACTAATATCTTCTTTGGTAAACACTGAACTGAAGTAACCATTTAGGTCTTCCGCCATTAAAAACCCCTGTGATATTATATTTCCAGCACTGTCTTCTAGAGGTCCAACCTTGTCTTGTACGTTTTGTTTACTCCTGACATATGCATAAAAACTCTTGCTGTCATTTTTTATGTTACATGCTAGTTTTTGCTCATAGCTTCTTTTAGATTGTCTGATTTCAGTTGTAGCTGCATTAAGTGCCTCTTTGTATTTTGCATAGTCTTCGTCCTTTCTGGTACGCCTATAAACCCTCCACATAGTTTGTTTTAGCATTATTTTTCTAATAGCCTCTTTTGACAAGTGTTTCTTTCTACACCGTTTTCCTTGTTTTTGGAAGGGAACAAATTTATCGATGATACTCTCAATTTCATATTTTAGAATATTCCAACATTCAATTGCGGTCTTATTCATCAGCATGTTATTCCAATCTAGCTTTGCTAAGTATTTTCTCATATCTTTGTAGTTACCTTTGTGGAAGTTTCTCTTGTACGTTTTCTTATTTTTACTTTCTGATTTTACATTGATGTCAAAATGTATTTGATTATGGTCACTATTACCCAATGGTTCAAATATTTTTACATTGTCCACTAATTCTTTTTGTGATGACAAAACTATATCTAATACATTTTCTCCCCTGGTTGGTTCTAGTACGTGCTGAGTAAGAAAGCTATCCTGGATTAAAAATAGAAATTGTTGGTCCTCAAACCCTGTGCTCTCTAGAGAATTCCATTGTATGTGTCCATGGTTAAAATCTCCCATTATGATACATTCCCCTTTACTAACTTCCTTTATAGCGTTTTTTATTTTTGTGTTGTCCTCTTCGTTTATGTTTGGACTTCGGTAAACTAATCCAATAGTTAATTTTGAATTTCCTGAAACAATTTTGCACCAAACAGCTTCATCGCAATCTGCTTCCCTTTCTAGTTTTATTTCATAAGCCTGAATAGATTCTTTAACATATAAAATAACTCCCCCGCCCCTTCTTCCTATTCGATCTTTCCTAAACATTACATATCCTGTCAGTCCTAATTCAGCATCTGTTATATCTATGTTGGCCCATGATTCAGTTATACCAATTATGTGAGGGTCAATATCTTCTACCATAATGTTTAATTCGTTTTTCTTATTTACTATGCTCCTTGCATTTAAACATACGCATCTATAACCTTTTTCAGTGATGTTTTTCGGATGATTTGATATTGGTTTATCTGTGCTAGTGGCCTCTTGTTCTGCTTGAGACACTTCTAGGTAACCCCCCTGCACTTCTAGTTTAAAGAATGTTTACTTCCAAAAATATTTGTCATTGTACCCAAGTCACTATCTACTGCTGCTGAAAGTTTGTCCGCGAATACTGCCGCCCCCTTTCCACTTAAATGAAGCCCATCCTTCATGTACATATCAGCCCTCCCAACAAAACTTCCCCATAAATCCACAAATCCAACTTCCTCTTCCATACATAACTTCTGGACTAACATGTTAATTGCCATCCCCCGACAATTTCGATATTTGTGACCCCTCCTGCCCATTACAGGTAAAATCCCTGACAGTATTACCTGCTCAACCCGCGTCTGTTTTAGTGTTCTGACCAACTGCCTATATTTCCTAACTATGGCAGTTGTACCCTCCCTCTCTACGTTATTTGTCCCTACGTGTACTAAAACAGATCCACCCTTTCCCGAGCCTACGATGTTTTTTACCCTCTGAGTTATCGCCTCTATTTTGGCTCCAGGCAAGCAGACCACCACATCATCTCCCTTGTTTAAGACTCTGTCGGTCTTCCTAACTATCGAATCCCCCACAAACACCCTCGCTCTCTTCCTCACCCCCTCTATCACTGCTGCAGAATAACTAATAATGTAGTATGTGAACAGTTCACATTTATGGTTTATTAGAACAGAATTGGGTGGCAGATGTAGTTTACAGTATTTGTCACAAGACAGTTGGGACAGATGTAGTTTATAGTAGTTGTCACAATACAGTTGGGACATGTAGTTTATAGTAGTTGTCACAAGACAGTTGGGACATATGTAGTTTATAGTAGTTGTCACAAGACAGTTGGGACATATGTAGTTTATAGTAGTTGTCACAAGACAGTAGGGACAGATGTAGTTTATAGTAGTTGTCACAAGACAATATGAATTATGTAGATATAACCTGAATGTGATGAACATTTGTCAGAATGTGTCCTGCACATATACAATGTGTCCATGTGTGGGTGTGTATATGTGCACACGTTCTCATATGGGTCATGTTGTGCGTGCATGTTGCAGGTACAACATTCTCACATGGGTCATGTCGTGCGTGCATGTTGCAGGTACAACATTCTCATATGGGTCATGTCGTGTGTGCATGTTGCAGGTACAACATTCTCACATAGGTCATGTCATGTGTGCATGTTGCAGGTACAACATTCTCACGTGGGTCATGTCGTGTGTGCATGTTGCAGGTACAACATTCTCACATGGGTCATGTCGTGTGTGCATGTTGCAGGTACAACATTCTCATATGGGTCATGTCGTGTGTGCATGTTGCAGGTACAATATTCTCATATGGGTCATGTCGTGTGTGCGTGTTGCAGGTACAACATTCTCATATGGGTCATGTCGTGTGTGCATGTTGCAGGTACAACATTCGCTATGGTCGTGTGATGGCCAATGATGACGAAGTGGAGGATGCAGCCAGGGCAGCTGACATCCATGACCGCATCATGTCCTTCACTGATGGTCAGTGTGTGTCCCACACTTGGCCGCATCATCTCCGTCACTGATTTGTCAACAGTGTTCATACTTTATTTTAAATAAAGTTGTACCTGTATTGGACCCAACATTCCTTTAAAAATCCTTTAAATTCCTTAAAAAAATCCTTTAAATTCCTTTGTATTTGTACAGAAAAATTATTTTTAAATTCCTTTATTTTTGCCAAATGTGGCATGTGTGACACCATTCTTGACATAAATGACCACATCACATCCTTAAGTGATGGTCAGTATGTCAAAATGAAATGATAGACATTTTGTGTACATTTGTATACATTTGCCTTCAATTGTGCTTCCTTTTTAGGTCAAAATATGGGGGGATTGCATTAGGGGCGAAGTACTATAGATAGATAACTGCTGTGACACTACAATTAAATAATTTGCAGTCAATTACCCCCCAATTCGACCTATTCACCATACAGATAATTGATAATTTTTTGACGTGCTAATAAAATTTATGAGATATGTTCTTAAAATCGGGGACACATCTCGATGACAAACGCCACAGAAGTTACTGCAAGTGGTTCTATGACAGGACTGGATTGGAGATACCAGCCATTTATACATTCACATGTGGTCAAAAGGATACCAGAGAATTGTGAAGTCTGCTGATATAGGTGGAATGTTCTTTTTTCTGTTGAGCTTTAGTCAAGATTGGAGATTGACATTGTTTTTAAAACTGGAGGTGTACACTTAATAGGATATGTACATTTATTAAGGCATGTACACTTATTAGGGCATGTGCACTTAATAGTTCGAATACGGTACTCCATGTTCTGTTGGAATCTTATTTTCTGGAAACTGCACAATCATACTTTCCACCAGTTGTTGTTGTACCTTGTGTGAAGTCTGTGCATAATTCATGGTATACTTGATCAATTTGTATTTATCATTGCAGGTTATGGTACAATGGTGGGAGAACGAGGGTTAAAACTGAGCGGGGGTGAGAAGCAGAGGGTGGCTATAGCTCGTACCATCCTCAAGTCGCCCCAATTTGTCTTACTAGACGAGGTCAGTTCAGAGGTCACTTACATACGTGACCTTTCATGTCATGTCTCGTTTATCCATTCCTTGATGACCTGTTTTTATTGGTGTTCTTTGTGCTTTTGTGTGGGAACTTGAATGCAAGATTGACAATGGACTGTTGGTAAATGAAATTAGCTATCATCTCCCTATATTTGCTTTGTGCAAATGTAATGTAAAAAATAATGTAGTAGTAGTAAATAAGTAGTTTTTCCAACAAATATGTTCATTACATTAACGATGAAAACATCAATGCGTTGAAAATTGACTTAACCAAACATTCTTGGAATACTGTTGTTAATAATGAAGATGCTAATTTAGCATACAAAAATGTTCTACATACATTTATGAAAATGTGCAGTAAACACTGCCCACTAAAATATAGCCAGCCTAAAGTAGCCAAGCTGAATTTGAAAAATGCATGGTTTACCAGTGGACTGAAGAATGCGTGTATCAACAAAAACAAATTATTTAAAGCATTTCTATTGTGTAGATCAATTAATTATAAAGTATTAATTATTAAGTATAAAACATATAAAAATAAATTAACTGGTATTCTAAGATCTACTAAAAACAGTATTTTAAGTCTTATTGAAAAGAAATGATATTGCTGGTACCTGGAAAATAAAAAAAATGTAATGGGAACATTCCATCTAGGGAATCAACATCCCAACCATCTTGTTAATAATGATGTAATCACGAGTAATAAAAAGGATGTGGCGAATATGTTTAAATTTGTTTTATTAATATCGGCCCGGAATTGTCAAAGGATATAACTGTGCCAACAAATGTTTAAATTTATGACTATTTAAAAAATAGAAATAAACACAATTTATTTCTAACTCCAGTTAATTATTATGTAAAAAATGGAATTTCTTTGTATCCGCGGAGTGGCATATAAGTGGTTAAATAGTTATCTAGAAAACGGAAAACAATTTGTGTCAATTGACAAATGTCAGTCTGCTGTATGCAATATATCTTGTGTGCCCCAAGGTTCGATTTTAGGCCCGAAACTATTTATACTGTACGTTAATGATATGTGCAACATATCTAAACTTGTAAAATATATCTTCTTCACAGATGATACAAACATTTTTATGCAGATAACAATATCAAAAGACTGAGTGATACGGTGTGTAGCATGCTGGAAAACAAACAAACTTGGTTTGCAGTAAATAGGTTAACATTAAACATATCTAAAAAACTAATTATATGCTATTTTGAAATTGCATGCTCAGTGAAGATGTCGTTATAAATATACGAAATGTTAACATTGAAAGAGTAAGAGTTGGAAATTTTTTTTGGGTATGTGTGTTGATGATTTACTTAATGGAATGTTCATATTAAATACGTAAAATCAAGGCTTTCCAAAAGTACTGCTATAATGGACAGGAATAGTATGTAAACTCTATGTTGTTATCTGTTTTTGCCTTATTTAACATATTGTGTAGAAATATGGGGTAATACATATCCGACAAATATTAATGGTATTTTCTTATATCAAAATAGAGTTATCTGCATCATGTCTGGTGCCAAGTGTTTGGATCATACAAACTAACTTTTTCAACAATTGCATGTCTTAAAATGTCTAGATATTATAGAACTGAAAACGCTATTATTTATGTTTCAAGCCTACTACCGCTGTTTGCCATCAAACATTCAGCGTTTATTTGTTAGGCGGGAAACAACGTACTCGTTGAGAGCTAGTCATGATTTAGAATGGCCACACGTTCGTTCCACGATGAGATCTATGCATGTCTGTATCTACGGAGTGCGATTATGGAATTCCCAAAGTGATGACATAAAAAACATTAATAATATAATTGCATTTAAATCTAGGCATAAATAACGTCTATTTCATAAATATGTTACTGTGGAAATGTAACTTCTGACATATTTAATTTTCCCATTTAATATGTGATAACCTGTGTAATTTATTTCACAATAGTTACATTGAGAATGTATATAATATGTATTGTAGTAACGTGACAACACATATTTAAAATAACTAAGATACTTGTAATTTTGGTGTATGATGAAAAAAGTACACAATACCTTTACCTTAATATGATTGTTAGGGGTAAACTTACATAAAAGTCAGTGACTTCGAGTTTACCCTTTTCAAACATTGTATACAGACAAATATGCATATATATATATATATATATATATATATATATATATATATATATATATATATATATATATATATATAATTATATATATATATACATGATTGTCTTGTATCATGTTGCCAATGTTTGAATAAATGAATGAATGAACAATCTAGACACAATATTTGCTTCATTATTCATTGTTTCAACAATCTAGACACACAATATTTGCTTCATTATTCCTTGTTTCAACAATCTAGACGCACAATATTTGCTTAATTATTCCTTGTATCAACAATCTAGACGCACTATATTTGCTTCATTATTCCTAGTTTCAACAATCTACAGGCTTCGTTAATCCAGCCAGAATCACTGGGAACCACAGTTTGAGGATAAAAAGACATCACTGTATGTGTTTATATTCTGAGCATTCTCATATGCACTATAAGAATGTCCTATGAGAATTACAACCCTAAAGGGAATGAAAATATATTATTTTGTCTGACGTCGTTTTTATTTCTTAGTTTGGTGCGCGCGGGACCATAGTTATTACAACATGTTTGCTGTATTATAAGCCGACAAGTTTTGTAATATTTCTGCCACATATCAGTGTTAATTATTGAATCAATATGCACAATCTCTGGACTTTCACTCACTGAACTTTCTTTAACATTGCTGACGGTTACTAATAATAATGATAATTATTAACTTCTTTGGCACCTATATCCTCGGGAACCTGAGCTCAGGGACACAACAAAACAGAATCGCTAAGCATAATCATGAACAGGGATGTGCAAAAGTCGGTATCAGAACGAGGGACCACCGAAGATTTATTGTGGAAATGTAATTTGGAATAAATGTCTTGAGTTTTTTTTCGGGGGGTAGCTTTATATTAAGAAGTTATCCAAGTGATGAGGTTTCATTCCAGGCTCTGGACACGGTTGCCCATGTTAAGTTTAGTTTTACTAACAATACTAACCCGGCTGTTGTTTGTTTCAGGCGACGTCAGCCCTCGACACACAAACTGAACGTAACATCCAGCAGTCTCTGTCCAAGATTTGTGAGAACCGAACTACAATCATTGTCGCCCACCGTCTGTCTACCATCATCGGTGCAGACCAGATCATGGTGCTTCGGGATGGCGAGATTGTGGAACGGGGCACGTAAGTAGATACCTCTTGTGTATATACGTCCACACCATATACATAAATAGAACACCCTTTAGTAAAACAAGACCACTGAGCTCTTATCAGTTGACACATGATAAAGTGATGCCAGCATGGACCAGTGACATTCATGCTGCTGCACTGCAAGAACCCACTGGAGGCCCAGTGTTTATACTGTACAGCACCCAGTCTCCATCATATATCTACAGATATACAGTACTAATAAGAGATTATTACTATATAGCTATATATACCTAATACCTTATTACGTGCACAATATATCCATGCACCTTGTATATCAAATATCATAACATATTAACTATAACAGTAGCACCACTAAACATGATCAAATCTGAACTTTCTGAAGTGCTCTATACATGTATTAGCTAATGACTGCAAGTGGTCAAAATCTCATTAAGCCCTGTTGAACATTCTTCTCTAAGGTCCCACAAATATATTTTCCCATCTTCCAACACATTCCCATCTGCTCCATCACAGCCATTTCCACCTGCAGATCATGATCTTTCTCAAATGTTATCTGGCCAACTTGCCCAAGGACACGTCTCATGCAAAGAAATGTTTTCACATGGTTTGTCAAACAAATGCATAGAATGCAATGAATGTTGCAATGTGTATAGAACGAGTTATATGATAGTGGTTCATACAACGATGAAAAAGCAAACAACGACCAAAGAGGGAGAGCCTCATTAAATGCAGATGACTTAATAAAGAACAAAAATCTTATTAATGAGCTGACATCTAGTAGAGTTTTTAAAAAGATTTACAAAATCCTACCCCTATAACATTTTATGTTGCACCCAATCAATGTGACTACTGGGAAACACTTAATGTATGCTACTCCCAAGAAAAACAAACATCTATAATATATTGATGTTTCAGAACAGTTTCGAAACTGTTCCATTCATTCACATATACGCTAACACAGCACAAACATATTCGTTGTCCCACAGCTGTCTGTAGCAAGCCTCTAAAATGTTTGTCTTTGAGAGTTTAACACTAATGCATGATGCTCATTCCAGTATGAACAACCAAACTGCCCAGACTTATAACACAACTGCTGGGACCACCCTCATCCAAATTATTAATCAGTCTGGTGGCCATGCCCCATTAAGAACAAATGACAATGACAAATCTTCAAGTTAATTGGTTCCTGGTGTCATCGTCACTGGCTACTAGCCCGATAAGTTTATACTTCTCTGGTAGCCACCTCATCTTCATTGCTTTTGTTTATTTTACTTATATTGTACATGATGATGTCAAGGAGGAAATAAATTAACTTACTTACTCACTTACTCACTTACTTGCTTCTATATGTTAGACAACTATTTGTAACATGCTATGTTCACACTATAAACAGTACTACCCTATGTGTCAACAAGTGGATGCAACTGTTTCTGCCGTGCAATGAAATGCCAGCCAGTGGTCCACATCCGCTTCTCTGCAGTGAGCTGGCTTATCGCTCTTGTTTATAGGGGGATGATTAATGATGTAACGCTATGGCCCACACCAACACCCAGTTAACCTATAGGGCCCTCTGTGAGACAGTTCTGAAACATAGTTAACCTGTAGCGCCCTCTGTGAGATAGTTTTTTTTCATGTGGCGCCCTCTGTGAGACAGTGCTGATTTGTAGCGCTCTGTGTTTGTGTGTGTGTTTCAGCCATGACGAGTTGCTGGCACGTAATGACGTCTACGCTGGCATGTGGAAACAACAGTTGCGAAAAGCTGTAGAAACGGAGACAGAGACATCTAGTGGCGACGAGAATGTAGATGAAGTGTCTGACAGCCGAGGTCACTAGCTACAATGTGCTGCTTCTTGCGTTGCAGTTTTAATCACATTGTCATCAATTCTAGTTTGATATATTGAGCTGGACTTGATCTGTCAAGACAGTGTTAGGTAGAGAGGACATATTTGGATTCAAAATGTTGGTGTGCTAATCAAAACTAGATGTCAGCAAACGTAGGTTGTTTGACAAGAATCTACATCTGTTTTTGCTACAACTGTACAAAGTGAACATTATGGATATGACATCGATATGTAGGTTACTCGTGTAAGTACTTGGTCTACGAGATGTTGCACAGTTTCAATTGTTTAAGGCCCATGACAATGGTTGTAACAGTTATCAACCAAAGATATTTGATTGGTATTACGTTATATCCTTTTTTAATTGCACTAGGACTTTTTACATAACATTTTATTAGTCAAACAAGTTAGTTAAGCATTGATTAATAATACATTATAATCATATTAACAACAAGTTAAATATTTATTCTTGACGCATTTATTTTCTGCAATAAATCTTGAAACTCCCGCTCCGATTAAAAAAATGCTTAACAAGTTAGCTTAAATGCACTATGGTAGTTTCATTGTGAATCTATGTTTATTGATATTATTGGCTGGATTCTCATCTGATGTTGAACTTGAATATATATTGTACTTCTCCAGAATAAAGGTTATGCTTGTTGAATATGTTTTGAACTGATATTGCACTTTTTACTTTTGTCAAAGAGCTAACTGAATATTGTGATTAGCAGTGTTTGTGGTTATTTTTTGTTCTGGACATGACAACAGCATGAAAAGACATCGAATCGCAACAAACCCGTGAAGATGTATACGTACATACTTGGTTACGTGTACGCGTGCGTGTGTGCGCGCATTCGTAATAAATACCTAGTGTAATGTGTAGGTTTGCTTAATAAAATGAAACATATTTTGCTTATAAATGTCAAAAATATATTATAACTCAGTCATGCTCCTTCACATTCCGACAATGAAATGATGGCAATTAAACTTAGGTATAATGCACGCACCAAATCTATTTTTTTAAGGATTCTTGTGTTCCGTTAAGTTGTGGCCGACTTCTGGCAAATCGCATGATCAGTTTCCTCCAGCCATATCGGTCCTGCACCGCCTCCCTCAGTTCGGCCAGTGACAGTCCAGTTAAAACCTTTATTTGGTCCATCCACCTTGTGCTGCGGTGTCCCTTCCGCGTTTCTTCCAACATTTCTTTCATTTGTTCGCATAATATACATGTATACCTCAGTAGAGGGAGTACCCCTCCCCCCGGGGCTTTCAGTTCGCATAATGTTTCTGAAGTATGACAACGTGCAACTGCGTTACCTTACTTTAGTTGATTTCAGAACTGAGATATCTTAGTTAGTAAAAATTCCTAAGATAATGTGGTTTAACACAAGACGAGGAGATTAAAATGCGATAAAATGTAAGTTGTTTTTATATTGAATGGTTATGAAAATAACAGTATTTCTTTACACTTTAGTGAAGTAGACGAACTAGAGGACACGAAGTTGCGTTAGTAAAGGATCAGTGTTGATTGGATATTAAAGAGTATTCTCACAAAGGACGACTTACGGAAGGAACAAGTTATCTATTAAATGTGTAAACGCCAGCGGTGTTAATTTGTCTAAAATGAAATTGACACATTTCTCATTAGGGCTGATTACACAAAGATGAATCATTGTTGGAATTTCGTTAAACGAATTACTTCCTTGACCATTTGCCATGTGGAGTTTTTGGTTTGGATGGCACTTCTACAAAATCTTAACTTAAAATTTCTGTACAAATGATGGTGTTATGTTTGGATCAAATAAACTTCTCCTGGTTCCTGAATCGTATATTACTACATATTCCATCAAATAACTTACATCTTCTTCAAACAACACCTTCATGAACTCTTAATGTGGAATATCTATTTTGAGAGTGGTGTAGTTTTATTAAGGCAATGCAGTTATCACCTTAACAACACATACTGATAATACAGTTACTGCGGAGTATATAATATATTTCGAAATGTGCCCATTACGAACGAAAACGCTGCTCTTTTCTGGCCATCCAGGTTCGAGCTGAGGATACGGTGATTCTATGCATGCAATAGGCATAAACACCGAGATGATGCTTGAAAATACACGATCCATGTAACATGATTACACAGTGTTGGGCATGATAAATTATGACCTCTAAAATCGGACCGAGTGGATGCCATTAAAAGGAATACTGGTCATGCTGGAATGGTACAGTTATTCGGATCTTATTCAACCTTAGAATGCGACACGAATGTGTGTGTATGCGCGCGTGTGCGAATGCGAGTAAGTGTGTGTGTGTGTGTGTGTGTGTGTGTGTGTGTGTGTGTGTGTGTGCGCGCGTGTGTAAATTAATATGAAGTGAGAATATATATATATATATATATATATACATATATATATATATACATATATATATATATATATATATATATATATATATATATATATATATATATACATATATACATATATATATATATATATATATATATATATATATACATATATATATATTTATATATATATATATATATATATATATATACACATATATATATATATATATATTTACACACACGCACACACACATTATATATATATATATATATATATATATATATATATATAAACCTACATGCTTACATACATATATACATACATTGAGGCACGCACGCACGCACGCACGCGCGCGCGCACACACGCACAAACACACGATTAGATGTCATGGTTTATGTGTTTCTATAAAATCATTATGGTCACTATGTAGCGCGACACAAGAGAACGGAACGTGCAAATGTGTTTCCATTTCAACAATATAAACACAATTAATTGCCTCAGTAAAGTTTTCTACTGTTTTACATTTCAGCATTAATGAGTCCATTCGATGCCGCTTTTGCAATTACGAGTTCCTTAGTACTATGTTCCGAGAATGTACGCGGTATTGGATAGCACATGTCGTGCGTGTGTGCGACATACAACACCTAAATCTAACTGTTATGTGCTGGATGGTGCAACATTTATTCTCGAAGTTTTTGTGTTAACAGTCAATGACGGGCTAACGTTTGCCAATAACAACAGCATCAAACGTTTGACGTCACACGCCACAAACCGACCCGTCACATACGATTTTCATGTAGTAAATGCTACTCTTTCACACGCACACACGCACGCACGCGCGCGCGCGCACGCACACGCACGCACACACACATCGAGCAATACTGCAGTAATTATGCTTCTAAAACAGATTTCCACTAATGAACATCATCGTAAATATATGCAACAGTTTTCCTCACTATTAAATGCCACGATTGAATAATTGTAATGGCCACAACTATTTAAAATGGCATGGTGCCAGACTAGATTTGTCTAAATTAATGTCCGCTAGATACACTCTATATAGAGGCATTTGTGAAATTAGGGTCTTCGGAAGAATTCACTCTATACACGATTGTTTGCTTTCAAACTGATATGCACATGCTCT
>OY759261.1:32687458-32709958 GCA_963662155.1 Lamellibrachia columna | reverse complement strand
ACATTTCGTCATTATATTATGTGCCGTATTTAGAAGATTAATTTAAAGCGATACTAATTGGTGCGATGTGTTGCCAAAATTATGGTATACTAATTTAATGCCAATTAATATACATTTGCCAAAATAGAAAACATAGTTTATTGAAACGATTAGACGCACTGGCTATATACTTTTAACGAGTCTTATGCAGTTATTAGACGTCCGGCGATAGTCGTATTGTGTGCGGACTATGATGACGTGTCCATAAAGTAGATACCGACGCCCCCTGACCTTGCTTTGACTATGCGAATGTTGAATTCAGTGATCAAACAAACACGTTGCAAAGTTAAGAATAATCAAACATTCTAATTTGAGACGCATAATACGGAATTGATAGTCATAGTCACATATGTCCAGACACCGTTGTAGAATAGGAACGGGTGTCCAACTAGATTTAACAAGATTTAACAAGATTTGCCATCCAAGCCAAAGGCCCAGATGGCAAGTGGACAAGGAAGCCATTGGCTTATCGAGAGTCCAACAATGTTCATCTACTTATAACCCGCCCTCCTGAGATATGTGTCAACCTTGTTTTTAAACATATTCACGCTGCTAGCAGTTACACAATCTGTAGACAATTTGTTCCATTCATTTATTGTCCTCTATGAGAACGAGTGCTTCCTGATGTCCTATTTACATTGATCCTTTACTAATTTTACCTCATGTCCTCTAGTTCTGCTATCCTTCTTGAGTGAGAAAAACATATTTCTATCAATATTTTCATACCCATTCAATATCTTAAAAACTTAAATCTGATCTCCTCTTAACCTCCTTGTCTCCAGAGTTGTTAAACCACATTCTTTCAGGCGTTCTTCATAACTAAGGTCTCTCAGTTCTGGAATTAGTTTAGTTGCTCTCCTTTGTATGCGTTCAAGCGTATCTATATCCTTCTTACGATATGGTCTCCATGCTTGTATACAGTATTCTAAATGAGGTCTAACTATTGCTTTATAAAGAGGTATAATTAACTTTTTTCCCTTGTATGTTATGTTTCTTCTAATCAATCCAATAATTTGATTACCCTTTGAAGCTGCAATACCACACTGCTCTGAAACTTTCATATCAGCGCTTATTGTAACTCCTAAGTCCTTTTCTTTTACAGTAGTACCCAGAACAGTATCTCCCATTTTATAGTTTACATTCAAGTTCCTATGTCCTGTATGTAGGCATTTACATTTCCCAAAATTTAACAACATCTGCCATTTGTCAGACCATTTCACTAATCTGTCTAGATCGTTTTGTAAATGTTGTTTATCACCATCAGTATTAACCTTTCTAAACAGTTTTGTGTCATCCGCAAATTTCAGTACGTTACTTGTTATACTGTCGTCCAAGTCATTGATATAAATTAAGAATAATATAGGTCCTAATACTGATCCTTGAGGTACCCCACTCAAAACCGATTTCCAATTTGAAACTTCTCCATCTACTACAACTCGTTGTCTTCATGTGTGAACCTTCAACTAGAGGTTGTGTGCGTCTTTGTAGATGCGATGTTCTGCGACGGCCTCAACACCAACATTCCGTGGATTCCCGATGATGGACTGACTGTCTTGAATCCAGTCTACACAGGTGTATTCGCACAATGTTGTGAAGCAGGATACGTTCCAGACTTCGACCCTAAACGTACGTTGTAACATTTCAAATTGAATTACACTTTCTCTTCAACATAACGTTATAGCAAACACTGAATGTATGCTTGTAAATATAAGACCACTTCATTCCGCCATAGAGCGTAAATGAATGAAAAATATATGTAATGAATGTGCATATATCGACAATGTGAACATAATTAGTGATGATATGTGACATAACAAATAATATCTGTTGCGGATGGGACACGCAAGACTAATACAATGTTGCAGTGTCCATAGCCTAACTAATTCCTTGACGACTTAACGAGTAACGACTATATACACACGCTCACGCACACACGCACACGCACACGCACATACACACGCACATGCAGATATCTTTGTTTCCTTCTAGCATACTGCCATCTGTGCTACAACCTGACCAAGAGCACACCCGGCTTCACGGCTGACGCGCACAACTGCAATAGATTCTTCATGTGTGAACCGAACGGCGAGGGCGGCTGGAACACGTTCCACATGACTTGCCCCAACTGCACATTCTGGGACCAGGACCTACTCACCTGTGTCCAAGTCTGGGATAAATCACCCGAATGCGTGCAAACAGCGGTGACTGATAATGTGACCGTCGCCACACCTGGTATGTGGCTTTCGCTTTTTGAACATGTCTCCGTTACAAACAAGCAATTAAAAAATATGTGCATATGCATATATTATTATATGTAATATTTTATTATAATGTGAATAATGATAATACTAATATTGCTATTACTAATACTATTATGTTATTGTTAAAATTATTATTATTATTTTTACGATTACTACTATTGTTATTTACATCAATATCATTGTTATTATTACTATAAAAAATGCCCGTCCCCAGGACGGGATGTACACACCAAGCCTAGTCGATGTTATGTACAACTGCTACACGTGTTTTTCAATATAATTAATATAAACCGCCCAGATGGCGCTACGTGCTCTCAAACGGTTTACGTACCGAAGTATTCGCCGTGCGCGGTTTCTGCGATTGTTGGAAGTTAACGTTTTACGTAGGGAACATTTGATTTACTATAAAAGCCACTAAGAATCCTTGATATGCGGGGTATTTCGAAAAAATAAAGGCGTTACGTTTCATTCGTGGGGTAGTAGATTAATCCTTGACAATTTGGCGCTCGAGGTGCAAGCCGTCTAGGAGGAAAACGTTAACATAACCACATTCAATCATCAGGAGCGGATCTAGGCTTCTTGGCGGTGGGGAGGTCTCAGTCAGTCGTAGGCATATGTCATTCTACTTACGAACCGGGGGGGGGGAGGAGGGCGACACATGTGTCGTTCTATTTACAGAAAGGTTGATATTAGCTGGCTGCTAATACTTCAATCTTTACATTGACACTAGTTCCGATGTAGGCCTGTATAGGGGAGACCGGGACTAGTCCGCCCCATGGACACTCTAAGTGGACACTCTGATAGATCCGGAGACTGTATTTGTAGAGCTAGAGGATCAGCTTCGGCCTTAAATTTAACGAAAATATCTTGCCCACATTTGTGCTATCAACAACTGCCAAAACTGTTACAAGGCTATATCCAAATCTGACTCTTAGTAGACCTCTCCAAGCTTGGGCTGACTTGCCTCGTGTCTTGGCAAGTCCGCCCAGGGGCCGGGGCAAGTTCGCATCACACGTACTTTAAGCAGAAAATACACAAGAACAGTCCAGTTTTGTCTTATTTTTATGTAAAAAAAAAACGTCATGTTTGTGAAACATATTTGTTAGAAACTTAAAATCCGCACACATTATGTTGTATCTATGAAATAAACCAGGCAAACCAAAAAAAACAATGTTTGGCACTGCATCGGCTAGAAAATGGTGAACAGAAAATCTGGTTTCGTCACTTTTTTTTACTAGAAAATAACACTAAACTGGACAATTGGAAGTCTTTTTAAGAGTGCGTGTTAGTGGATTTATGTTCACAAGTGATCCTGAGCATTTTACATCAGATATCCTAGAGACGAACTTGCCCCATAGGTGGATGTGCCCCAAAACAACATTTGGTGGGCGGCAACTAAATATCACTGACATTTGATAGAGCAACAATGCAAAGTCCAAACAATAGCTATGATATAAGGGCTTTACTCAGCACTCGGAATGTATAACCAATGCCACTTATAAGTACTGAAAAAATTACTTTCAGTCACCAAAATCAGTTTCCTAGCTCACAACTTTCCAGCCAGCAACTCATGGACGCCAGTTTCCCGCTGCATCAGTGTTCGAAATGATTGGGCTCTTGGGGTCCAGGATCCCTATAAGACACGAGGGACCTCCCATAAGAAAGAAACATGTCAGCTTGGAAGGTCCCACATTTTATCGTTTCACTGATGTAATTACCCTTCCGCTGTTGCACCTGTTGCTCTCAGTGAGGCTACTCTGGCTCGTCTGTGCTAGAACTCGATTTTTTTCGCAGAACTCGACTGTTTTCACAGAACTCGATCGATCTCGCAGCAAGAACTCGACGGTTTTCGCAGAACTTCACGGTTTTAGCAGGACTCATCATCATTATGTTGGTAGTTCGGCTGATTCATTCAGCTCACTTTACTGCCATTCAGTTAATCTCTGTTAAAAAACATCTTAAATCATTCCACTCATATCATTGATAAGTGTGAATTCTATGGTTAAGGGCGACATCTGTTGGGTGTCTGCAATAATGCCACCAATGAGTGTCTAGTTGAGGCACATTTTACCTTGGCATTTTACTTCTCAGAATTACAGAGCACTGCGTTTGCAAACGCATTACTCCAGTAACAATGGTTTAGACCACAATTTACAATTTAGTCATTTAGCAGATGCTCCTATCCAGAGCAACTTACAAGTGCATTCAACCAGGCTAAGTTGGTAAACTAATTACAGGTCAAAATAACTACAGGTCGCTATGCCTATGATAGCAAGCGTCTTTTCAAAAAAATAGGCGCCAATAGCCATCACCGTGCCTGAAAAGAAGTTTTTTACGAATATTTTTGTTCGGGGACCCCAAGGGTTAGTGGTCATTTTAAACATTGCGCTGCGTGTAGTTTGATGACTTAATCGTGTGACCGAAATTACTAATTTTACTTAATTACTAATTAAAGGCACGGAATAAAAGCCAGTTCGCGGACTTGCCCTGGGGGCGGACTAGTTGCCTCCCATTCGTGTTCTTTTACCGTAATATTTGTCACAGACACAGTTGGGGTCTAAAACCCCCCTCCATGGACTAGGGGGGTCTTGAGACCCCTTAGACCCCCCAGGATCCGCCACAGAACATACATATGCTAGCTAGAGTATAGTTAGATTAGTATTGTCACTTGTATTGGTATCAAGTAGGCTAGAATAATGTCACTTTTGATTGACACTTGTTCAACAGAGGAAGACCCCCTGATGTTCTGCATCGACTTCGAGGACGATGATTTGGTTTCGAACACTGAGGGTGTGTACCGACCCTGGGTGCTCAACGACGGCGTGACCATCGTCGATAACACCATTAACCTGGAAGTCAACTGTCCACAAGGCCAGAGGTGCGGATTCTTTAACGAGAGCGTTCTCGAAGTGCCGTTCTTCTCTAATAACTACGCTCAATGGCCTACTTTGAGAATCACTCTCAGCTACAAGATGACTGGATCACAAGATGTGGACCAGGGCATCATCAGCAACGACTGCTTCCCAGATGCCACCGTTCCCTTCGCTCCTGGTAACTCTCTCTACTGTTCAGCTAATAGTGGCAATTTCCTGGCCGGACTCAAGGGACCGGCACCCGTCTACCCCGTTGCTGGTGGATCAGCGGTGAGTAGTATCTAAATCTTTGGCGTAAAGTGCACGTCTATCAATCTGTCTATCTGTCTGCCTATATGTCAGTCTGCATTTTTTTGGCCTGTCTGCTTTTCTGTCATTTGTTCTTTGTGCATGTCTGCATTTGTGAGCTTATCCCTGCAGCGGAAATGGGGGGGGGGTGCGTTGGATGTGGAGACTCTGTAATCGATCACTTAATTGAAATGTGTTTGTATCGTGTTGGTAGAATCAAGTTATGAGTTATGTATAATTCCTCTGCAAGCAACCGGCAATGGGCCGTTGAACGTTCGATAGTGTTACCGTTATTGCATTGAGTGACGCTCTACAAATAATTCATAAAATAACTGTACATAGACGATTGAACTGTAATTCCTTTGTAGTGTACACTAATTTACATTTTGGAGAAGTGTGCAATGTCTAAACGATTCTTATGCATATCGCCGAGTAACACCGCTAGTAAATTATATATATATATATATATATATATATATATATATATATATATATATATATAAAGATCACAAAAAGATCAGTGAGTCCTACAGTTTTTTTTGGCTTTGCTTCAAAGCATTGCAATGATTCATTGTGCTTTGCGTATAGCTCGACGTTGTTCCATTTCAGTCCTCCGTCTCCGGCTCGTGGGTAGATGTGGGGATGTCCTGGAACGGAATTCAAATGGTGGTGACCGCCGTGGGTGTTGACACCGTCGACTTTCTTGGTAAGTAACACCTTGTCCTATGGAAAATCCACCTGTTTTGTCGCATATATAACCGACAAAACGTTAATTTATCCCAGGATATATATATTGAAAACATACTGCGCGACCTCAATAATGCATATACATGCGAATACAATATTGTATTGATTACGACGGCTATTATATTGTAGGTATTAGCCGGTATATATTGTTGTTCGTAGGTCCCATTCGCGAGAGCCACTGTCCTTTGATGATCGGTGCCTTCATCTTGGAACAAAATCCCAGCTACTTCCAGGGCTACATGGACAACGTACGTGCCATACTTTAAAACATCTTTAAGATTATCCCATGTGAATAAGACTGTTTCCATAGGCCGTCGCATACGAATATGAACTTAATACATTTTGAATAAAACACATTCGAATAAAATAAAAATTCGACATTTGTTTAGTTAGGTAATAAACCATATACACTCAACTGGCTGAGCTCACAAGGGTAAATTACAGTATAGGGTCCGACTATTTGTATTAACTTTATTTGCCAATGACCACACATACTGTCTACATAGAACGGTTATCAAAGGCAACAATCAAATGTTTGAAACTTAGCCTGGTTACCCACTATTGATGTAAACTCTCATCGTCACTGTTGATACACATAATATCTCATATGAAGAAGTCGCACTTGATAGGCTCCATGGTGTGCAGAGCTGCTTCTTATTTTCATTTCATAACACAAAAGAGGTCGGTTTAATTGCACTGAATGCAGCTGAACAATTGATGTCCACTAAGTGAACGGGAAACTCCATGCTAGATAGATCATACTACAGGTGTTCAATGACTCGATTGACCCAATTAAGTAACAACGTAATAGGCAGACCTTGCCTACGCTTCAAATGTATAAACCTGGCGGACCATGCATCAAACTGGCTGTGATATTGACATCAAAAAATAACATTCATTGCTTTTGACGGAAGTCAGCTGCACGCACGCACGCACGCACGCACGCACGCACGCACGCACGCACGCACGCACGCACGCACGCACGCACGCACGCACGCATGCACGCACGCACGCACGCACGCATGCACGCATGCACGCACGCACGCACGCACGCACGCACGCAAGCACGCACGCAAGCACGCACGCAAGCACGCACGCACGCACGCACGAATGCGTTATTAACCTACACCAAATGGTTTTAAATTCTACGAAATATGCAATACACTATTATCTGGTGATTCAAAAAGGATATGCCATTTCGTAAGTTGCTTCGTTTTATATCGTCCTGTACCACACGATTTCATGATTATTAACATTATCCTTAACAATATATGAAGCGCGTTGTTTTTCGCTCTAAAGCGGTTATATCTTAAATCAAGTATTATTTGGATTATCCACTAAATAGCACTAACCGTTATTGTACGCATGACGCTTTATGATTAATATTGTCAAATAGTTTTGAACAACACGCTACACATTATTATATTCATCCAAAAGGTCTTGGGTTATTTTGGGGCAGTCAATATTGCTTTAAACTCAAATTCCTCCCTAACCAGCAGAAACAGCAACAACAGTAGTTACATTTGTTGTTCTGGGGTTGATATAAATTAATATTGTATTGCTTCCAGATCTGCTTCTACAAATGGTAGGATGTCAGAAAACCGGACTTGAGACAATGACTACATCGTTTGGCGCTTGAACTTTTATTCTCTAGGAGGATCATTTATATTCTCCATCGCTTTTGTCATAAACAGTCACCTGATAGTAATCGGTGTTGTTCTCTTTGATTTCTGAACCGTTTCCTCTTTCAATGCAATAAAATCCACTCTGGAATTTTGTGTTATGGAATGATTCTTTTGCATGCCAAACCATGGCTACATTTACTTGTCATTACCTTTACAATGTCTGCTGAACGTATGCAGTGAAACCCGGATGTCGTTACATGTATAGAACAAGTTGCATGATGTTATGCATAACATAACACATTAAAAATTAATTACGTGTAATTGTCAGTGGCAAAAAAGCAAACAAGTAATTGACTTGTCGAGTTCCAAAATCGTGTTCACATATTTGCACCAACCTTTAATGACAATATTTTTAACCTTTACATTGTAACGAATTCAGCTTCGAATATATTTTAGGTACTAGACTTTGTCAATTCACATTTCTAAGCGGTTTGTTTCATGAGTACAGCCTCCTAGTTGTGCGCTGTGTTGTTTAATTGCGTAATTTTTATTTTATGACATTCGAAATTGCGCAATTATTCGTATATGCGAGGCAAATGATTTGACTACATACGCGCGCACGCGCACGCGCAATCGCACACGCACACTAACAAGCACCCGAACACACATACATTACATAAAATCATACATATATTCATGCAAATATTCATAATATACTAATATACATTCGTACATTCATATCCTGGTACATTCATATGTTCGTACATTCATGCATACATACATTCAAGCATTCATGCATACAGGCATTCAGGCATACATCCATGCATACGTGCATGCATTCACTCACTCACGCATACACACATAGACACATACATACATACATACATACATACATACATACATACATACATACATACATACATACATACATACATACATACATACATACATACATACATACATACATGCATACAATATTTAACAAGATTTAACAAGATTTGCCATCCAAGCCAAAGGCCCAGATGGCAAGTGGACAAGGAATCCATTGGCTTATCAAGAGTCCAACAATGTTCATATACTTATAACCCGCCCTCCTGAGATATGTGTCAACCTTGTTTTTAAACATATTCACGCTGCTAGCAGTTACACAATCTGTAGACAATTTGTTCCATTCATTTATTGTCCTCTGTGAGAACGAGTGCTTCCTGATGTCCAATCTACATTGATCCTTTACTAATTTTACCTCATGTCCTCTAGTTCTGCTATCCTTCTTGAGTGAGAAAAACATATTTCTATCAATATTTTTATACCCATTCAATATCTTAAAAACTTCAATCTGATCTCCTCTTAACCTCCTTGTCTCTAGAGTTGTTAAACCACATTCTTTCAGGCGTTCTTCATAACTAAGGTCTCTCAGTTCTGGAATCATTTTAGTTGCTCTCCTTTGTATGCGTTCAAGCATATCTATATCCTTCTTACGATATGGTTTCCATGTTTGTATACAGTATTCTAAATGAGGTCTAACTATTGCTTTATAAAGAGGTATAATTAAGTTTTTTCCCTTGTATATTATGTTTCTTCTAATCAATCCAAGAATTTGATTACCCTTTGAAGCTGCAATACCACACTGCTCTGAAACTTTCATATCAGCGCTTATTGTAACTCCTAAGTCCTTTTCTTTTACAGTAGTACCCAGAACAGTATCTCCCATTGTATAGATTACATTCAAGTTCACATGTCCTGTATGTAGGCATTTACATTTCCCAAAATTGAACAACATCTGCCATTTCTCAGACCATTTCACTAATCTGTCTAGATCGTTTTGTAAATGTTTTTTATCACCATCAGTATTAACCTTTCTAAACAGTTTTGTGTCATCCGCAAATTTCAGTACGTTACTTGTTATACTGTCGTCCGAGTCATTGATATAAATTAAGAATAATATAGGTCATAATACTGATCCTTGAGGTACCCCACTCAAAACCGATTTCCAATTTGAAACTTCTCCATCTACTACAACTCGTTGTCTTCTGTCAGTCAGCCATTGTTCTATCCAGTCAGTTATGCTATCCCCGATACCATGGGCTTTTAATTTAAGTAGTAATCTTTGATGTGGCACTTTGTCAAAAGCTTTCTGAAAATCTAAGTAGATAATATCTACTGGCGATCCCACGTCTATCCACTTAGTGATTTCTTCCAAAAACATAACATATTTGTTAAGCATGACCTCGCTTTAAGGAATCCATGTTGAGATGAATGTAATAATTTATGCTTAACGAGGAAGTCCACCATATGGTCTTTATTTAACCTTTCTAATAATTTACAAATCACTGACGTTAAACTCACTTGTCTGTAATTCTCTGACTTATTTCTCGAACCCTTTTTAAATAATGGTATGATGTTTGCTTCTTTCCATTCAAACGGAACAACTCCCTCTTTTAATGACAAGTTGAGTACTCTTGCAAGTGGTATACTGATTTGTTCTACTGTTTCCATTAGTAATTTTGGAGGAATCCCATCCACTCCCGGTGATTTGTTATCCTTCATTGCCTTTATTTTCTTAGCTACCAATTCTGGAGTTACAACTAACGGACCTAAATAGTCAGATTTAGCCCCCTGATATTTAGCATCAACAACTGGTAATGAACTAATATCTTATTTGGTAAACACTGAACTGAAGTAACCATTTAGGTCTTCCGCCATTAAAAACCCCTGTGATATTATATTTCCAGCACTGTCTTCTAGAGGTGCAACCTTGTCTTGAACGTTTAGTTTACTCCTGACATATGCATAACAACTCTTGCTGTCATTTTTTATGTTACATGCTAGTTTTTGCTCATAGCTTCTTTTAGATTGTCTGATTTCAGTTGTAGCTGCATTAAGTGCCTCTTTGTATTTTGCATATTCTTCTTCCTTTCTGGTACGCCTATAAACCCTCCACATAGTTTGTTTTAGCATTATTTTTCTAATAGCCTCTTTTGACAAGTGTTTCTTTCTACACCGTTTTCCTTGTTTTTGGAAGGGAACAAATTTATCGATGATACTCTCAATTTCATATTTTATAGCGTTTTTTATTTTTGTGTTGTCCTCTTCGTTTATGTTTGGACTTCGGTAAACTAATCCAATAGTTAATTTTTAATTTCCTGAAACAATTTTGCACCAAACAGCTTCATCGCAATCTGCTTCCCTTTCTAGTTTTATTTCATAAGCCTGAATAGATTCTTTAACATATAAAATAACTCCCCCGCCCCTTCTTCCTATTCGATCTTTCCTAAACATTACATATCCTGTCAGTCCTAATTCAGCATCTGTTATATCTATGTTGGCCCATGATTCAGTTATGCCAATTATGTGAGGGTCAATATCTTCTACCATAATGTTTAATTCGTTTTTCTTATTTACTATGCTCCTTGCATTTAAACATACGCATCTATAACCTTTTTCAGAGATGTTTTTCGGATGATTTGATATTGGTTTATCTGTGCTATTGGCCTCTTGTTCTGCTTGAGACACCTCTAGGTAACCCCCCTACACTTCTAGTTGAAAGAATGTTTACTTCCAAAAATATTTGTCATTGTACCCAAGTCACTATCTACTGCTGCTGAAAGTTTGTCCGCGAATACTGCCGCCCCCTTTCCACATAAATGAAGCCCATCCTTCATGTACATATCAGCCCTCCCAACAAAACTTCCCCATAAATCCACAAATCCAACTTCCTCTTCCCTACATAGCTTCTGGACTAACATGTTAATTGCCATCCCCCGACAATTTCGATATTTGTGACCCCTCCTGCCCATTACAGGTAAAATCCCTGACAGTATTACCTGCTCAACCCGCGTCTGTTTTATTGTTCTGACCAACTGCCTATATTTCCTAACTATGGCAGTTGTACCCTCCCTCTCTACGTTATTTGTCCCTACGTGTACTGAAACGGATCCACCCTTACCCGAGCCTACGATGTTTTTTACCCTCTCAGTTATCGCCTCTATTTTGGCTCCAGGCAAGCAGACCACCACATCATCTCCCTTGTTTAAGACTCTGTCGGTCTTCCTAACTATCGAATACCCCACAAACACCCTCGCTCTCTTCCTCACCCCCTCTATCACTGCTGCATAATAACTCTTCCGTTCGATCCCCTCCATCACACTCTGTCCAGACCCCTTCCCTCCTGTCTCCTTCGCTCCTGTCTCCCCCACTTCCCACCCCTTTGCTCTTGTCTCTCCCACTCCCCTCTCCTTCACTCCGGTTGTTTTCCCTCCCGTCTCCCCCACTCCCTTCTCCTTCCCTCCTGTCTCTCAAACTCCCCTCTCCTTCACTCCGGTTGTCTTCCCTTCCCGTCGCCTTACGTCCTGTCTCCCTACGACCTGTCACCTTCCCTCCTCTCAGCTTCCTCCCAGGCTGTGTGAGCTCTCCCTAGCATCTCTTGTGTCTTTCCCCACTTTATCATCTACTGTTCCCCCACCGGAACTACTGGCACAACCCCCCTGTTCCCTTCCCACCATTGCCACAACGAGCAGCCTCAGCTCTTCCAACTCCACCTCTAGTTCCTTCATCTTCGTACATCCCCTACACTCAAAACTAAAACTATCTGCCTGGACCTCAGCCCAGGACTTCTCGCACCCAGACTTGACGAAGTCCACCCAGTTACTGCAACTGCCACAAATTAAGTGCCTTGTGGCCTTTAACTGCCGTTTGCACGGCGCCATCATACAATTTAGTTTTAATTAGTTTGCTACGTTAGCCTTGAATACGGCTGTTTTTGTGATCAAAAGAACACTTTAGGCTAATATACTTGCTAACTGTGTCTTCTATTAATCTCGCATGAGAAAAAAAAACTTGCCACCTAGCGAATACGGAGAACACTGTGTAACAAAACAACGAAGTCAGTGTGTACTAATTTACGCTAAAATCCTGCTGTTAATTCCTTTTTACCGAAAACGCTATTAAATCCCTGAGGATAGTTTTGTATTCCACATTAATGAGTCAATTCCATGCCTATTCTTTTGCAATTACGATTGTCTATTCACCATTTAACGATAATGTAGTCAATATCTATTTGGCAAAAGACGTTTGGCGTGTTGGCGACACACAACGCCTAAAACTAACTGTTACATACTTGATGGTACAATTTATAGTCGACGTTTTTGGTTAACAGTCAATGCCATGCTAACATTGGCTAGTAATAACAGCATCAAACGTGAGTGAGAGATAGAGAGAGAGAGAGAGAGAGAGAGAGATAGAGAGAGAGAGAGAGAGAGAGAGACAGACAGACAGACAGACGGACGGCCAGACAGAGACAGAGACAGAGAGACAGAAACAAACGGAGAGACAGACAGAGACCGTCAGTGCAACGAACGCGAAGTAGCCATGTTTGGGGACTAGTTAACTGGTAACGTCGGGAGTATATAAGATTCCTGTTCGTATATTTAAATGTGTTCTCAAGCCCTCGGCCTTTTTGACCACCGGTAACCAATTCGTGTAGACTCCATTGAACATCAGTTACAATTGTGTTTGCATTTGCAACGAATGACGTCATGCTTTGCTCAACTCATACTAATAAGCTGTAGGGAAAAAATTGACGTCACGTCTACAGTTTCCAAAACAATTAAGTAACTTATTAAGCAGCGCAATCTTATCATACGCGATCTGAATGTTCGTGTTGCAATATATATATATATATATATATATATATATATATATATATATATACACATATACATATACATATAAATACATATATAATTTTATGTTTGTAGGTCTAAAGCATGAACAATAGTTTCATGAAATGTTACCGAGTACTATACAGTTTCATACTGAATGGGCGATAAAGTTAATTCGCCCATTCAATATGATGTGGCCAAACCCGCCAGTGCTTACCCAGATTGCGGTTTTGCGACATAGAACCTGAAGCTTCAGTGAAATCAGTGTTTAATTTGAAGCATTCGGATCAATGACTTATGGGCATAGACACGTCATTGTTCAGGACTCCAACGTTCGACGTCATTTAATGTCAATAAACCCAATTCACACATATCATCAAGGCATCGCATTTCACAGGAACTACTCTCTGGAAATGTCGACAACGTAGAGTTATTTCGTGTCAGACGAAACGACAACTAGATCGTGTAATAACGCGTCACTGTCGTTAATCAATCATTATAGGGAGAAAAGTCGTATCACGTTTGTTATTCAAGACAAATCGCCCCAGATGTTATGTAGATAAAGAAGTCAAATGTGTATCGTTATATTACTTAAGTCACTAATATATTTCTTCACTATAATCATTGTTACCACTAATTCTTCCATTCATTTGGTGGCTTTTTAGGCAATCGCGATCATCGTTCGTTGATGGTCAGATAATTATGTAATTTGTGAACAGTTTAAGTGTTATGCGCAGTCTGATTAATTAAAGACTACGTAAGTTTGTCATGTTCATCAAAATAACTTATTTTGATCGTTTGATTGGGTAATTAGGAAACTCAATATCCTCGAGATGACATTTAGTTTTGTGCTGGCAGTAAGCGTGTTTTAGTAAAGTACCAAAGGTTTCAGAAGATGATATTATATCCTTAACTTAAGATGTTTCTGATGGCAGGATTCTTGGTTCCTCGTTGATCAGATCTTCGTCATTCTGTAGAAATAGTTTGAGAGTTCCGGTTCCAATTTCTAAAGATGCTTCACAGTTGTATAAAATTGCCTGATTTTACAAGAATTTGTCTAGGCTGTTTTTAATTTAATTTATGGAATTTGCCAGTACGATCGTTTCAGGGAAGGAGTTCCAAGGCTCCGTCACTCTGGGTGGAAAAAATCCTTTTTTATTTTCATATTTGTGTTTGCTCTTTGAGTGAAAATAGTTAGTGTGTGGCCTCTTTATTTTGAGTAGTTTAAACGTGAAACAATACAATTATACCAATAAAGCAACATTTTAAATATAGAAACGTCAAGTTCTGACAAACATTAATACTTTTAATCAACAATAAATGTAACATTCTAACAAAAGAAGTTATCAAATTAAACACATTTTATGTGAAAA
Organism: Lamellibrachia columna; assembly: GCA_963662155.1. NCBI lineage: Eukaryota > Metazoa > Annelida > Polychaeta > Sabellida > Siboglinidae > Lamellibrachia > Lamellibrachia columna. The sequence goes on along the minus strand of OY759261.1, from coordinate 32,695,092 downwards.
TGTTATGGATACGATATTTCAACATATTCGTTTCTTGAATATGTTGTGTGTGGGGACATCATCGGATTACTGAGTCTGTCGAAGTAGTGATACCGGGAACACAGCCTGAACACATAATTATGTATTGCCTTTTTCACCGCTTCACTTGATACAGCAACGTCGAGCAAATCTCGTTAAACACCCATTGGAGACTACAGCACGTTATCAAATTGTCGGCAACCCACTCGATGAGCTAGTTACACGACATCGCGACGCAAAATCACGCCACTGTAATGACTGTCGGTCTGTCAAACACTCAGATCGTATCAAACGTGTTCAATTGCAAACTGTTTCAATTATGTATAATGACGTTTACATTACTTCCGCCCGTTGTTGCAATTTCACTATGCAGGCTCTGGTTTGACATAACAAATATTTCAACTCAGTTTAAGGCTGCTGTCCTGTCCAAAGCAAGAAGTATATTACTGCTCTGAGTTGATAATGAGCCACATCCCTACTCACTGGGCTTTCGTTCTAGCGTTTAACGTTTATCACCTTTGCAGTACGAAATGCTTGTTTCAAGCTGATTGGTCCACTGCTTTCTACATAGAACAGCTTGGTCAACCACCAGTTGCTAAGCCTTCACACCTTTACGTTGTTACATGTGAATAGTGCAATCTGATGACACAATGTTAGCGTGACATCTTAACATCCCAGTGTGACCATGATTAAAGGTGTCAAACCACCTGAAGCTGTGGGGGAACGCATTTTAAAGTGCAGCATAATATAACATTATTCATGATTTCGTTGGACTTTCTATGCAAGAATATGATAATGTATATAATTTATATATTTAAAAGGCCATATAAACAGCAAAAGCGTACATAAATCCATAACATAATATATATTGACAGTTTCTGACAATTTCTGACAGTTTCTGACATTGTCCCGTCTGAAATATTTTTATGACTCTCACAAACTCAACCTTGCCCAGTTTCTAGAACATTTTCGGACACTGTCGGTCTCCAATTGTTGTTACGAAACTGATACTATTTCCTACGATCAACCAATAACATATTCACACGAAAGACGCTGATGAGCGGTGTCGAGTGAAGATAGACAAGTATTATTGCCTACATATGTACTTCATTTTGATCCCAATATGTCCAAAGACTCACCCAATCTGGACATAAAATGTGATGAATGCTATCAAATAAAACACCTATGTTACCCAGATGGCACTTGTCTGAGCTACATTACATTTTATTGTTGCGACAATAACGTTTATATGTCAGACCTAGATCCGCGTCCCGTTGATGTCAATGATGAAAGAGCCGACGACGATGGAATGGTTAACGTATACTTAATGCAGCAGTGATCGCATTTCGAATCCAGTGGATAATATTGTATTATGTTACAAACCAATGGGATTACAATTGTACAACAATTGTCCAACCTCATGGATGTGGCGCTCGAAATTAAGTTAAAAGTATAAACAATTGGTAATAGTTACCGTTCAAAATACTTCGAACAAGGTTTTTACAACGGCATGTGTCGGCAGGTTATATCGTATTTGCTCAATGTGGCACTATTGTAACCATTTAAGAAATGACGCAAAAATTAATAGCCAATTGATATATATATATATATATATATATATATATATAATATAATTAAAGTAGAAAAGTTATAGTAAAGTGCGCTTGCTTAAGACAAGCAGGACAGTTGGTTTATATTTGTTGGTGGCAATTTGCTGAAGTAATTTACATTTAGCGAATTCTAAGTCATGCACCGAAGCTACGTATGACCAAAAACCAAACGTATTTCAAAGAACACAATTATGTTTATATATATTGAATCGTGAAGCGTTAATGTGGGATAAAAAATGCACTAACAATAATTAATACAATGCGATAGGTGTCACCGTATTTCAACGATTAAATATGAATGGAATAAGACATATTTCATAATGAAACAAAGCTACATATGGCATACCATAATGTTGCACCAGATTGCAGAGTCATACTGCTCATAGCGATGAATCTTCTTCGGGGAATTGCTATCCAATTCTGACCAGCTCTCTATATCCACATTAACTTTAATGCGTCAATTCGATATACCGCTGTGCAGTTTTCGACAGTGCATAATACCCTCAATACGACATCGACTCCAACAGTTAAACACTTAATTTCGACTACCGTCGTTTCTGTGGTTTTATAATAAAATCTTTATTTTCGCACATTAAAAATGGCAATTGTACATTCTTTAAAATACAGTAATGTCCGTAATAATACAGTTGACATCATCATCGTCTAAAATATTACATGTTTTAAAACCATTTATGATGTATAACATAGCAACACTGTTTATAATTGGTGAATTGTAGTTCATAGCTTTATGAATACATTTTGAGAACATTTGCTTTAATATTACCAATCAGTGCAAACTATCCGATAACAATGCTGTAACATCACCGTGTGTAAGCGGTGCTAGCCCCCACAACTTTCTAAGCGCTTTTCGCCATGCAGTGCAAATAGTGCCAACACTCTTACTCTGAAGATCCCATAGTGGGGCTCCATAATAAGAGCAGCAATATTGTTTAAATACATTGCATTTTACATTCGTCTTAATATGACCGAAATCGGCCATAAACATATTATACCTTCTCCAGAATTTGGCAGTGGCATCGGCAACTAAACTATCCTTATTAACAACGGATATATAATGGCCCAGAAGTACAGCATCTTGGGTACTATACAACTCGGTGTCATTAAAAAACACAGTTCTGTTGTCGGCTTTACAATTACGACCTCTAAAATTCAAATATCTACTCTTAGGTACCGTTAAAATTTACACAGTATTCGTGCGCATATTTTTCGCAAATATCGATTAAAACCTTGAGTCCAGATTTTTGGGTATTAGCAAAGTGAGATCATCTGCGTATCCAATGCAACCCGTATAGTTGTTGCCCATGTGGCATCCCACGCCACTCTTTTCTAACTGATCAAACAATCCATCCATGTATATGGAGAAGAGAATAGGAGAAAGGATTGTTCCCTGTTTGACTCCGTTACAAGCGGTAAACTGGGTTGACATATTAGAGCCCCATCGTACTTGAAGTTTTTGTTTAGTATACATATACAGCAGCAACCTTAATACCAGGAGTGATACCTTACGTTTTAGAAGTACAAACCTTACAATAATTGACCCTGTCGAATGCTTTGCTGGCATATAACATGAGTGCATACACATTACTGCCATTTGCATTATAATAACTGATTGTCCCCATCATAACATATGTGCAATGAGTACTGGACATATTTTATTTAAAACCAAATTGTAAATGCGATGTTGCAAGAGCATTTTGTTCCTTAGATAGTATAACAACATCAAACAGTTTGGCAACAATGTTGCCAAGAGTAATAGCTCTAAAACTGTCTGATGTACATACTAATTGTCTCTTATGTTTTGGTATATGGACCATATTTCCCACTAACATTGAGTCGGGGCTAAAACCATGTACCAACATACTGTTAAAAATTAATGCTAACAGCACAAATAGTATTTTCGGACCATGTATGATATGATCTGAATTGAGACCCTCTTCACCATCCGACTTACCTAGCTTCAGTCGCTGGACACCTTCGATAACCTCATCAACTGATATATCATACGCAACATTTTCTTTAATCTGCTTGTTTATCTCCGTATTTATAACATTCATCTCTTCAACATCATATGACACACACATTGGGAGGACATATGGAATGCCGTTCATATAACCTCCAAGGTAACAAACGGCAGTAACTACATGTTGGCAAAGAATCGGACCGAGTCAGACAGAGTGGTAAGTAAGAAGGGGGGTCATTAAAAATGGTCACTTCAACAAATGAAAGAGGAAATTTACACTCAATTAAGGGATCATCTCAAACAATTATTTAAGGGAACATAACAATGCTTAATACCTGATCAGCATTTGTTCAAATTAAGGGGTAATATCAAACAAGTTAGGGGAAATATCAAAATGCAATGTTGTATTAAACACTTAGTTTAATCGCAAAAATAATAAAATAAGGGACCAGCTGAAACAATTAAGGGGTTATCTAAAAAAATTAAGTTATGTTTAATTTCCGTCAATTAAAATGTTCATCTAAACGATTAATGGGCACCCATTTTTAAATAAAACTAAAATGAAGGGATTTTATCAAAATTAAATTAAAGGACAATTTAAAAAGGACTCATTAAGGGGTCATTTAATAATAAAATAGCTGATCATTAAAAAAAATTATGGGGTCATCTCACAAAAATCAAGTGGTTGTCTCGGAAAAAAAGTTACTAAATTAAGGAGTCATCTCATAAAATGAATGAGTCTTCTCAAAATAATTTAACGGATCGTCACAAAATATGTAAAAACATAACTAACAAGTTAATTAGCTGATCGTCTCAACAAATTAAGAGATCGTCTTAAAAATTAAGTGTCTTCTTAAAAAAGTTCAGGGGTCAAATTAAAAAGTATAACTAGTCAATACAAACGAACCACCTGATCGTCTCGATCAATTAAGGAATACTTCCGTAAAATAATGGGGTCTTCCCAAACCAGTTAAAGGATCATTAACAAAATACCCCGAAACTGCTTAAGGAAATTGTTGAGCAAATTAGTACACCACTTGCAAAATTGTGTAACTTGTCACTAGAAAAAGGACTAGTTCTTTAAAAATGGAAAGAAGCAAGCATTACGCCACTATTTAAGAAGGGATCGAGGAACAAGACAGGAAATTACAGACCAGTGAGATTAACATCAGTTGTATGTAAATTACTCGAAACATTAATTAGAGACCACATGGTGGAATTCCTTGTAAAATATAAATTAATAAATACATTTCAACATGGGTTCCTAAAAGCAAGGTCATGTCTAACCAATCTCTTATGTTTTGGGAAGAAATTACAAAGTGGGTAAATGACGGGTCACCCGTGGATGTTGTCTACTTAGATTTTCAGAAAGCTTTCGATAAAGTGCCACATCAAAGATTTTTACTTAAACTAAAAGCCCATGGTATAGGTAATGATGTAATCAACTGGATAGAAAAGTGGCTTACACACAGAAGACAGAGACTAATAGTAGATTGTGAGATTTCAAACTGGAAATCTGTTCTGAGTGGGTTACCACAGGGACAGGTATTAGGCCCTATACTGTTTTTAATATATATATATATATATATATATATATATATATATATATATATATATATAAATGATTTGGAAGATGACATATCTAGCAAAGTACTCAAATTTGCAGATGACACAAAAGTATTCGGAAAGGTTACTTATGATACAGATAAACAAAATTGTGTGTAAATGTATACACATAAGATATTGAAACATGGACGAAGAATACAAAACGTATGCTGTACTAGGTAGAACCACACAAAAAAGGACTTAGGAGTGACATTTAGTGCTGACATGAAAGTTTCAGAGTAATGTGGGATTGCTGCTTCGAAAGGAAGTAAAACTCTAGAGCTAATTAGGAGAACTATCATGTATAAAGAGAAACAGCTAATTGTACCCCTGTACAAAGCAATAGTTAGACCACATTTGGAATATTGTATTCAAGCATGAAGGCCATATCGTAAAAAGGACATAGACAAGCTAGAAATAATAAAACGAAGAGCAACTAAAATGATTCCAGAATTGAGAGACCTTAGTTACGAAAGTCGCTTTTTACAATGTGGTTTGACAACACTAGAGACCAGGAGACTAAGAAGAGACCAAATATAAGTGTTTAAAATAGTGAATGGTTATGAGGATGTTGATAGGGATATTCTTCAAACTTAAAGAAGGCAGTAGAACCAGAGGGCACAAAGCAGCATTAGTTAAAGAGCAGTGTAGGTTGGACATGAGAAAGTACTCTTTCTCACAGAGGGTGATAAATGAATGGAACAAACTGCCAAATGATTGTGTTAATGCTAGTAGTGTGAATATGTTTAAAAATAGAATTGACATATATTTAATAAGGGCGGGCTACACATAGTTGAAAAAATTGTTGGACTCTCGATAAGCCAATGGCTTCCTTGTCCACTTGCCATCATGAACTTGTTGTTTGGGATGGCAATCTTGTTAAATCTTGTTAAAAGCAGGGATCATTTAAAAACGTATATAGCTGAACGTTAAGTAAGGGAAATCTAAACAGGTCATGATTCATAGCAAAACACAAACTTAAGGCTTATCTAAAATAAATTAAATGGGTTTTAAATTAAAGAATCATTAAAAAAATGAAAGGTTCAATTAATAAAATAACTCATCATCTGAAAAAAAGTTAAGGGGTCATCTCATATAATTAATGGGTTATCTCAAAATAAAAATATAAGGAGTCGTATCAAAAGAAAAATTGAAGGGACCATCAAAACATTAAGGCGTCATCTAAACATTTTAATAACAGGTTCATCTAAAATGTTAAGTTTTAGGTGATCGCTTTTTAATTTAAAGATACCCTTTAGTTTTGGGGATTACCTCTTAATGTCTTAAATGTTAAATGTACCCCTAAATGTTATATGTTGAGTTGTTCGCTTAACTGTTTAGACAACCCCCTTTAATAGCAACTAAAATCCATTGATATTTACTACATATAATCAGAACGTGTGTGGGATGTTGATTCAGACTAAATGTCTAAACTATTTTTCTTGCATAATACGTGGACAAACACATGAGACTGCCTTCTAATATTTATGTTCTTTGATTACATAATAATAACATAATAATCATGATATGCATATGTTACGGAGTTACGCAACCGAACACTGGCAGCGCGCAGGTGGAGAAGAGAAGAATCGCCACGCCGTTTTGCGGTTATGTTCTAGTAAGACGTCCACGCTTACTGCCGTTGTACTCAGACGTCCTCGCTTAATGCCGTTGTACTCAGACATCCGAGCTTAGACGTGGGAACGCAGGAGCACGTGGAAACACCGAAACACCCCTTGAAGTGGGCAAAAAGTACATATATTTAAGAGTAGGACGATGAAGTTGACGTAGTTGTCTTCATCATCGTAATAATTATCATCGTAATAATCATCATTATTAAGATAAACCCTTAATTGTCTTCATCTTTCTCCTCCTATTCATCATCATCAGTACTATTTATCATTGTCATCATCATCGTCATCACAATAGTTTTAATCGTTTTTATTACAATACCGGTCGAGTCATTAAAAAAAACTATCTGATCATCTTAACAAATTAAGAGATATAGATATCATATCATAAAATAAAGGGTCATATCAAAATACAAATATAATGAGTCATCAAAACGCAAACTTAACATTTGTTTGTAAAACAAATTACCGAGTGTACTATGGCATCATATCATAAAGAAAAATGTAAGGGGTGATATATAAAAAAATCAATAAGCTGGTCGTCATTATAACTTAATGGATGATTTCAAAACATTAATGGGTCACGTAATAAAATAAATTAGTATTCTAGAAAAGTAAAGGATCATTTCAAAAAGTGTAATGGATCATTTAAAAACTGATGTAGCTGATCATCAGAAAAATATGGGATCATCTCATACAAAATAATGGGGCTTCTCGAAAAAGCTATGAGATCACAAAACATGGAAGCGGTCATTGATAATAAATTAGCGGATCGTCTCAAAAGACTAA
>OY759261.1:32679958-32682458 GCA_963662155.1 Lamellibrachia columna | reverse complement strand
ACATGATCTACGAAACGACGTACCTGTCCACACTTAGTTTCTTGTTGAGGTGTTGTCGACATTTCCAGAAAGTAGTTCCCGTGAAATGAGATGCCTTGATGATGCCTGATATGTGCGAATTGGGTTTATTGACATTAGATGACATCGATTGGTGGTGCCCCGAACTATCGCGTGTCTTTATCCACACGTCATTAAACCGATTACTTCAACTTAAATTGTAATGTCCACGAAGCTTCAAGTTTTATGCAGCAACAAAACGATAATTACTAAATAAGTACTGGCGGGTTTGGCCATATCGTATCGAATGGACGAATTAATTTTAATGCCCATTCGGTTGGAAAAGCTAGTGTGCTCTTTGCGTGTAACTATTATCCTTAATAACACATAAGTACATACTATTCTCTCTCTCTCTCTCTCTCTCTCTCTCTCTCTCTCTCTCTCTCTCTCTTCTTTTTCTCTCTCTCTCTCTCTCTCTCTCTCTCTCCCCTCTCTCTCTCTCTTTCTCTCTCTCTCTCTCTCTCTCTCTCTCTCTCTCTCTCTCTATATATATATATATATATATATATATATATATATATATATATATATATATATATATATATATATATATATATATATATATAAAGAACATCGTAAACTAATTTCGAATCTAGTGAACAACCTGAATCAATGCATGTCATACAAAGTTCTACCCGATTATCTTCAGTTTCTAACAAAGCAACTTTCACGGAAGTTTGTGATAAAGTTAATGTCAATCTCACAGCACAGTCAGTTTACATTCTAAGCATTAAACCGAAACGCTGGATCCGCTTTGTTCGATCGAATTATGCTTTCCACTGTTGGGAAAAGAAAGGGTCCCATGCCCGTTTGATTTATACTAGTGACGCATTTTACATGATCTACGAAACGAAGTACCTGTCCATGTTAGTTTTTCGTTGAGGTGTTGTCGACATTTCCAGAAAGTAGTTCCCGTGAAATTATATGCTTTAATGATGCCTGATATGTGTGAATTGGGTTTATTGACATTAAATGACGTCGATCGGTGGTGCCCCGTTCTATCACGTGTCTTCTTCCACATGTCATTAAACCAGTTACTTCAACTTAAACTTAATGTCCACGAAGCTTCAAGTTTTATGCAGCAACAAAGCGATAATTACTAAATAAGTACTGGCGGGTTTGGCCATATCGTATCGAATGGACGAATTCATTTTAATGCCCATTCGGTTGGAAAAGCTAGTGTGCTCTTTGCTTGTAATTATTATCCTTAATAACACAAAAGTACATATTAATCTCGAATCTAGTGAACAACCTGAATCAATGCATGTCATACAAAGTTCTACCCGATTATCTTCAGTTTCTAAAAACGCAGCTTTCACGGAAGTTTATGATAAAGTTAATGTCAATCTCACAGCACAGTCAGTTTACATTCTAAGCATTAAACCGAAACGCTGGATCCGCTTTGTTCGATCGAATTATGCTTTCCACTGTTGGGAAAAGAAAGGGTCCCATGCCCGTTTGATTTATACTAGTGACGCATTTTACATGATCTACGAAACGAAGTACCTGTCCATGTTAGTTTTACGTTGAGGTGTTTGTCGACATTTCCAGAAAGTAGTTCCCGTGAAATTAGATGCTTTAATGATGCCTGATATGTGTGAATTGGGTTTATTGACATTAAATGACGTCGATCGGTGGTGCCCCGAGCTATCACGTGTCTTCTTCCACATGTCATTAAACCAGTTACTTCAACTTAAACTTTAATGTCCACGAAGCTTCAAGTTTTACGCAGCAACAAAGCGATAATTACTAAATAAGTACTGGCGGGTTTGGTCATATCGTATCGAATGGACGAATTAATTTTAATGCCCATTCGGTTGGAAAAGCTAGTGTGCTCTTTGCTTGTAATTATTATCCTTACTAACACAAAAGTACATTATTAATCTCGAATCTAGTGAACAACCTGAATCAATGCATGTCATACAAAGTTCTACCCGATTATCTTCAGTTTCTAAAAACGCAGCTTTCACGGAAGTTTGTGATAAAGTTAATGTCAATCTCACAGCACAATCAGTTTACATTCTAAGCATTAAACCGTAACGCTGAATCCGCTTTGTTCGATTATGCTTTCTACTGCTGGGAAAAGAAAGGGTCCCACGCCCGTTTGATTTATACTGATGAACCGACTCCATAATGACGTCCACAACGTTAATCATAGTGTCTGGCTTTTTACAGATGGGTCCATAATTCCCAACGCGTTTGGCTTTGAAGGCACTGCCCGGCGTACAGCTTTCCCAGGAAAGAACTTGTGGCGCTCTTAGTAATGACATGAAGCGTGTTCCAATAGTCGTACACTGGATTTACTTATTTGTGTACTTACTTATTTATGTCGGTTTTAATCTTTTGAAACATTCCGTATCGAATCGTACTATCAGAAAATATTCTCACTAAATGCACGACCAACAAAGACAAGGACCATCGTAGCATACTGCGCCTCTCTCTC
>OY759261.1:32604276-32679758 GCA_963662155.1 Lamellibrachia columna | reverse complement strand
AATTTTTAAATTTGGGCTCTTTACGTATTCTTTCCTCATAAAACTCTCTAAGGGCTAGACATTGCTGGCAAGTGAATAACCCTATATTTCAATTTCAGAAATGACTTCCTACCTCTAGCGGAAACGAGTAGTTTGGTGACGGATTTGTTTCATACATCGAATTGACTCATTAATGTGGAACTACATAAATATACTCAGCTATTGAATTAGGTTAGTTTGCTCGTTCCGCTCTAAACTACCGCAAGCGAAGATATGTCGTGATGACAATGATATTGTACATACACATATATGTACCTATGCATGTATATGTGTATTATGTGTGTTTGTGGTGTTTCCAACTACTGTCGTTTTCAAGTCATATCCAAGACAATAACAGAAACCACAAACATTGCGAATCACAATATTCGGGTACCTATTTGACATAAGTTAAATGTCAGATCAAAATATTTTTGTTCAGCTTAACCTTTTATTATGGAGAAATACAATATATGTTCTTGTTCAATTGTGTCGTCTCATCAGAATATATATATATATGTTGGATGTTGCCTTAACTGAGTCGGGTAGATCGTTTACAAAGCAAAGCAAAAACAGTCATGGTCTTAGAGTAGTGTCTTGTGGAAACTCACTTCTGACATTCTTCCATTGGTGGATCGTTTATATTTCGATTTAACAAGATATAACAATATTACCATCCCAAACAACAAGTTCCAGAAGACAAGTGGACCAGGAAGCCATTGGCTTATCGAGAGTCCAACAATTTTCTCATATATGTGTAGCCCTCCCTTATCAGGTATCTGTCAATTCTATTTTAAACAAATTCACACTACTAGCATTAACACAATCTTTTCGCAGTTTGTTCCAATCATTTATCACCCTCTTTTTATGTCCAACCTACACTGCTCCTTAACTAATGCTGCTTCGTGTCCTCTGGATCTACTGCCTTCTTTAAGTTTGAAGAACATATTCCTATCAACATCCTCATAACTGTTCTTCACAACGATACCCGGATCGTTGAGTTGCCTCACTCAGAGCGCGAACGCGATCTGTCTAGATTAGGTCTAGATTATTGCTTTTGTTTCAGTTTAATCCCCTTTTTCAAGTGACTAGCGTTTACAAATTGCAGATTTATAGTATGTTAATGATATTTTTCATGCATAGACCAAGATGCAAAACAAAGATAATATATGTTAGTGCTACAAAATGCGTAAACATGGCAATTGAAATTTGTTATCACATATAACGACAATATATAACAACAATAATTATGGTCCTACAATAGAGCATTGTTGAACCCGTCTTCTGACATTTTCAGTGATTAATGACCATTTCGTAGGACCACCATTTACATTCTACTTGCTCGGAATGATTGAATCCATAATAACCCTTTGCACATAATGCCATATTGTCTTAATTTTTATACCAATCGTTTAAGAAGTACAACATCAAATGCCTTTGAAAAATATAAGTAAATTACATCAGTTCAAGCACTGTTATAAATATATATATATATATATATATATATATATATATATATATATATATATATATATATATATATTTATATATATATACATATATATATATACATACATATATATATATATATATATATATATATATATATATATATATATATATATATATATATATATATATATGTATATATATATATATATATATATATATATATATATATATATATATATGTATATATATATATATATATATTTATAACAGTGCTTGAACTGATGTAATTTACTTATATTTTTCAAAGGCATTTGATGTTGTACTTCTTAAACGATTGGTATAAAAATTAAGACAATATGGCATTATGTGCAAAGGGTTATTATATATATATATATATATATATATATTTATATATATATATATATATATATATATATATATATATATATATATATATATATATATATATATATATATATATATATATATATATATATATATATATATATATATATATATATATATATATATATATATATATATATATATATATATATATGTATATGTATATATATATATATATATATATATATATATATATATATATATATATATATATATATATATATATATATATATATATATATATATATATATATATATATATTTATATATATGTATATATATATTAATGTTTGATGTCCAGTCGTGAAAACATGTTAATAATTGTGCAATTCATGACAGTATTGTTTTGAGAATCATACTGGTCACGGCTTATGGTATTGTTGTGTTAGTTAGTTTAGGCACTGCAGAGTGACACTGGTCTGTAATTTTTGCATTTGTTTCGTGAACCTTATTTTGGATTGGTGTCAAATTTGCATCCATCCAATCCTGTGTTTTTTTTCTTGTTAGGTTGCTCAGTGTACATTGTAAAATTGGTATTTAAAATTGGTAGATAATGTTGTATTTGAGGTTCATCTGTAAGTAATTAGTTTATTCATACTGTTATTGTAATAATTGACTTATTATTATATTACGCGGATAGGTGTTTCCAGGTGTTCACCACGAGTGGGTCTTTGCTTAGGTTAGAAGCTTAAATATGTGTCATGTTTCACTTACATTTCTAATGTGTTACATACCCCCCACAACACTTGTTTGTGAGTAAGTTTTGTTACTGTCTCTTCTGACAGGTGTATTTTCTTCCTTGACCGCTTCCCTCGTTATTTGTGGGAAAACTTCCTGAATAGTTCCTCCGATATCTTTTAGAACGGTCCAACATCATGTTGTTGTATTTTTCTTCAGTAAATTGCTCTAATTTATATTTCCTATCTGCAAAACAGAAGTTGTGCAGCGACGTCCTGAACAGGATACGTCATTTGAAGATACAAGTTGAAGAATAATTTAATATAACTATCAGCGTCGTCGTATCTTGCCATCGTCCTACTATGTATTCGGCAGCACATTTCAATTTGATTGATAAGTGTTGCCATAACGCGATGTCTCCGACAAGGTTTATGTAAACATTTTATCGAAATTTAATGGCAAGTCGAGATCGGGTAACACTTAGCACAAACATAAACTGCATAATACGAATTCGACTACGGAATAACTATTCAGAAAAGGTCTCAACGTACACACTAGAGACGTATTTATAACATCATTATCTTATACTGTTACTGCATTGGATACCCACTCTCTGTGCGAATATATGCGTGTTTAGTTGTTTTTAGTGAGTGTATAGAGCATCTACATCGGTATCACGATAAAAAAAATATTGCTACACATATGTCGTGCATGTGTGAGTTAATACTTCATCCAATAACGTCCATCGTATGTTTCGAATTCATTAGTGAATGAGATAAGTGAACCGTTTCTCGACCTCGCCTGGCTGTAACGTTTCGATAAAATGCTTACATCAAAAGTAATTGACATATTTCGGCAACAAAAACGTGTTAGAATGATAATGGCAAGCGAATACATCCTATTACAAAATCGCAGCACTATCATCAGCAGCAGCAGCGGCAGCGGCAGCGGCGGCAGCGGCAGAAGCAGCAGTAGCGGGCGTAGCCGTAACTTTAGTTTTATTGGCAGTGGCGACGGCGGTGACAGCAGCAACAGATGTAGCTCTAGCTGTAGCAGTAGCAGTAGTGGCAGCAGTAGCGGTAGCGGTAGCAGCAGCAACATCAGTATCAGTATCAGTAGCAGTAGCAGTGGCAGCAACAACAATAAAAGTAGCAACGGCAATGGCAGGTATGTCTTGTTATAATTTGGTGCTTCCTACATCTTTCGTTAGAACATTTTCTTGAAATGTAATGGCAAGTCGAGGTCGAGGAACAGCATAGACGATTAAATGCAAGGCTAGTTCGATATCAACTACGGAATAACCTTTCAGAAAAGGTGTCAACGTACACATTAACGACATATTAATAACTGTTATATTGTTACCATGAAATGGCATTGCACACTCACTCTGTAAACGAAAAACTGCGTAGAGTGCATAGTGAAGTAGTGTCCGTGTATAATGCATTCCCTTCGGTATCAGTATAGCACAATAAAAAAGTCGCCAATACGTAGGTTAATATCTCGAATTAATTAGTGGTGTAGTTAATTGAACCGTTACCCGATCTCGCCTGGCTATACTGTTTCGATGAAATGCCTACACTAAATGTACTACATTTCATCTTAGCAATACAGACATGTTAGATTGAAAAGGGCAACCGAGAACTTCGTATTATAAGTTGGAATATATTGAAAAGGCCAGCAGCAGCAGCAGCATCAGCAGCATCAGCAGCAGCATCAGCAGCATCAGCAGCAGCAGCAGCAGCAGCAGCAGCAGCAGCAGCAGCAGCAGCAGCAGCAGCAGCAGCAGCAGCAGCAGCAGCCACGACATTATTCTGCGACGAATGCAGTATAATATATTGCATTGCACAACACCAATTAATAATGTTCAATTATAATAATCATTACAAAAAGAAGAGGAACATAACAACTTAGACAAATAAAACAAAAAACACATAGAAATGTGAATCAACGAATTACTTCATATTATAAATTGTAATATATTGAAAAGGTGAGCAGCAGCAGCAGCCACGCCATTATTCTGCGACGAACGTAGTATCACATGTTGTATTGCACAACACAAATTAATAATATTCAATTATAATTATTATTATAAGAAGAAGAGGAACCTAGCAACTTAGACAAATAAAACAAACAAGCATACAAATGTGAATCAAGTTGTGACTGATGTTAGTGTAGGTAAACATATGATTGCCTGGAATAAAAATATTTATTACGTTGATAGATCAGTCTCATTGAAACTTACCAACATAGTTTTACCATGATACAGATTATTTCTGTCTACACTACTTCGGACGAAAACAGCTCGTCTGTGATATCGACGACACGCACATATTTCATTCGAACAGCAGCATCACCAGTGGACACACATTCAAGTGCAGTAACACACTTACTTCAACTACTTGTCGAACTAGTAATGTCGTTAACTTCGGTGGTGTAAAAGCCTCACTTACAATTTTGTCTAATCCATTACCTGCCAATATGTAACATTCGAAATGTGCGGGTGCGTGCGTGCGTATGTTTATGTGTATTTGTATTTGCGTGTGTGCGGTGTGTATGTGTGCCCGTTCGTGCTTGGTGCATGCGAGTGTGTATGTGTGGATGTACGTACGTACGTATATATGTATATACTTACGTACGCGAGTACATATGCATGTACGTACGTACGTACATACGTACGTACGTGTGTAAGCATGTATGTATGTATGTATGTGTGAATGCATGCATGCTTGCGCGTGTGTGCGTTCGTGTGGGCATATGTGTGTGTGTGTGTGTGTGTGTGTGTGTGTGTGTGTGTGTGTGTGTGTGTGTGTGTGTGTGTGTGTGTGTGTGTGTGTGTGTGGGTGTGTGTGTGTGTGTGTGTGTGTGAGTATGTGTGTGTGTGTGTGTGTGTGTGTGTGTGTGTGTGTGTGTGTGTGTGTGTGTGTGTGTGTGTGTGTCTGTATGCCGTAATGTTTCAGCTGTTCATTTAAAGCAATCGAATTGCCTGTCAAGCGCTAAGTGTATTTCTTGGCCTTCAACTATGCCTGAGTTATTGTCCACCAGTCGACTTAAGCGTATAATTACAGTAAAACTACTAGTGTTTTTTTAAGATTGAAAATATTATTAGATATTTAGATTACTTCGCATATACAATTTAACAAGATTGAACAAGATTGCAATCATCCCAAACAGCAATATTTTAAAAACATATTCAAACTGCTAGCATTAACACAATAACTTGGCAGTTTGTCCCATTCATTTATCACCTTCTGTGGGAAATATATATATATATATATATATATATATATATATATATATATATATATATATATATATATATATATATATATATCGATTCTATTTTTAAAACATATTCAAACTGCTAGCATTAACACAATAACTTGGCAATTTGTCCCATTCATTTATCACCTTCTGTGAGAAAGAGTACTTTCTCATGTCCAAACTACACTATTCCTTAACTAATGCGTTGTGTTCTCTGGTTATACTGCCTTCTTTAAGTTTGACGAGCATATTCCCATCGACATCCTCATAACAGTTCACTATTTAAAAAAACTCTATTTGGTCTCCTCTTAGTCTCCTGATCTCTATTGCTGTCAAACCACATTTTAATAAGCGGCTTTCATATATAAGGTCTCTCTTTTCTGAAATAATTTGTGTTGCTCTTCGTTGTATTCTTTCTAGCTTGTCTATGTACTTTTCTACGATACGGCCTCCACGCTTTCATACAATATTCCAAATGTTGTCTAACTGCTTTGTTCAGGGGTACAATTAGCTGTTTCTCCTTATACGTGGTAGGCCTCTTAATTAGCTGTAGCATTTTATTTCCTTTCGAAACAGCAAACCCACATTGCTCTGAAGCTTTCATGTCAGAACTATATGTTACTCCTAATATTTTTTTTATTGTTAGGATCTACCTAATAAAACAATCCCATTTTATTTTATTCGTCCATGTTTCCATGTCCAATGTGTATGCAATTACACTTCCAAAAATGTAATAACATTTGCCATTTTTTCTGACCATTTAAGTATTTTATATATATATATATATAGATCGTCCTGTAATCGTTGTTTATCTGTGTCTCATTGGTAACCTGTATCAAATTATATATATATATATATATATATATATATATATATATATATATATATATATATATATATATATATATATATACTGAAAATCTAAGTAGACAACATCCACTGGAGACCCGTCATCTACAACGTTTGTAATTTCTTCCAAAAAATACAAGAGATTGGTTAGAAATGGCTTCGCGGCTCTATAAACAACCTGTCTGGTAGACAGCTTCTGGTTGACTCTGAGGCGTCTGTAGACATATAGCCTGGTATCGTGGAGGTTTTAGCTGTGTCAGCCAGCGAAAGTTCTACCCGTACGATCGGTACTGAAGACGAACAAGACGGTCGCGTAAGGACTGTCCAACGTAACCACATAATCAGACCAACAAGAAGGGAGTAGGGGTCATGACGTACCAATATGACAGACGCAGCAACCTACTATCGTTCGCTGACGATGTCACGGTAATATCTAACTGTAATAATATGTTATGCACGATGCACGAAAGAGCACAGTTTTGCTGCCGTCACATTACGTCAACATTTTTGCATATGATATGTCGTATTTCTTGTCGAGGTGCACCTGACTTGTGCTTATTTGTTCGCGTTAGTGGGACAAAGGAAATGCAAAACAAATACAAGTTCACAATTGTGCAACCCATGAAATCACAAAATAACCTACGTTTTGGGTATTAACAGAAATTACTTTTTGAAATTATGAGGTATTTAAACTTGCTTAACCATAGATTCAAGGTTATTTTAAAATCCCAGTTGAGTAGGTCGAATACTCATTATATATATGTGGGTGCAACATTCTCTCCGTAACAACATTTCTTCTGGCAAAACAAGCCTTTAACTTGCACTTAAAATCACTGTTGTACTAGAATAACATCAGAGCGTTTATAATTATCAATTAGAAACTGCTTAGTAAATTAACAATACATAACAATACATAAATCATGTCTGTCTGAATCCACACCTTCAATGCCCACGGCAAGGTAATCCATTTGAAATGGGACGGTAATCTACCGGAGCACGTATGTGTTTGTCGTTTAACTGATTAGGGAGTTAAAGTTCTAATTTATTTGTCTGGTCCCACATCGCGTATGGAACGTCGTTGGTGCAAATAGGGTGTATGGTCGTTACAACAAGTACGTGCTCGTAGTCACGATATATACACTAGATGTGCTAACACATAAACGACGTTGTGCACGTAAACATATGCCACGATTTAACAGCATTGCCACCCTGAATACACGTGGACACGGTTACCAAACATATGATCGATTGCGCACAGAGACGAATCGTTGATTTTGAAGTGCAGACCTACATTTTTCGCACACACACACATACACACACACACACACACACACACACACACACACACACACACACACACACACACACACACACACACACACACACACACACACACACACACGCACACATACACCCACACACACACACACACACACACACACACACACACACACACACACACACACACTCACACACACACACGCACGCACGCACACACGCACGCACGCACGCACGCACACACGCACACACGCATGCACGCACGCACACACGCACGCACACACATATATAAATATATATATACATACATACATACATACATACACATAATATACATATATGTATATTATATATACATATACATATATGTAAATTATATATATATATATATATATATAATATTTAATTAATACATATATATATATATATATATATATATATATATATATATATATATATATATATATATATATATATATATATATATATATATATATACATATATATATATATATATAATATATATGCCAGCTTTATGTATAATACATTTTTTTACGCGCAACAAACACACGTACCCCACTCTCAAGCACTTCATGTTGGACCTCGGCAAGATATTTGTGTTGCTAAACGGTGATTGCGGATTAACAATCAATATTCAGGTTAGTTAATATAATCGTAACATATACATTTAACAAATTGGCCTCCCGGGCTCAATGACACCCTAGCTTGTAGTGTTTGTCCTGTACACAAAGTTGAGGATGGAAGCATGAACCAAGTGAACAAAAGGTCCATTTAAAAAATACGTTTCTGTTGGGATAGGTGATGATAGATGAAGATGATGATGATGTAATGACAGTTATGTAATTAAGATGAATGATCTTTGCTAAACGTGTTGAAAATGTTATGCTTTGTGGATTGGTACGTGTATGAGCTTAAGAGAACGTCCCGAAAAATTGCTGTTTGAGTATCATATATGTTTATGATGAAAACAAGCTAATTTGAAGATTATATTGACAATGTAGTATATTTCTAAGTTAGTATATTACACACACATTGGAACATGATAGCCCCCGATGTTAATCTTGTTTTGTTGCACTAACGTAGGTTGTGGTGAATTACAATTTAATTTCACAATAGAAACCTGATCATTTCATTGTTCGCTATTGTTGAAATTAATTTAGTACTATTTCGAATTGTAGGAGTCAGCAAACAAAGATTGAATTTATATAAGAACACGACCGGGATCATATATATTAAATGAGCTGCCAAAAGTGAATATTTATTATATTAAATATTTCGGATAGTTTCAACTAGTTAAACTAGTTGCCTTATAATACTTCATCATTAATACGCATTGTAATGGGAACAACGTGGGTGGCAGACAGTTTCACAACGGAAACATTATAGCAGGTATGGTGGCGTGATGTGCCAATAAAACGAATGTCGGTAAACGATATTTTCTATCTACGTCATACTCCAGTCAAGCTCACTGGTTGATGCAACGATGTATTTCTACTCGTCCATGTCCCTCGTCCCTATCCATCGTCCCTGTCCCATTATTGTAGCCACCATCTATTTGCATATCCACTGTTCTATTCATCGTCCAAAACACATCCGCAGGTCAACACTGACCAGTTCGTTGTCACGAAGTTGCTTTCCATGACATTCAGTCTGAGCGCACACTTCAATAGTTTGGTCAGATTTAGCATTCTTCGCCCCGCCGTCCCCTTTGTGGCATTGCTAGTTTTGTGAGTGGTTATTCTCTAACAGCTAATTGGTTTATTCATACTGTAATTGTAATGCTTGACTTATTAATATATAAATCGCATATGTGTTTTCAGGTGTTCACCATGAGTAGGTCTTTGCTTTGCCACAAAACTTGTTTGTGGGCAAGTTGTCTTATTGTCTCTTCTGACAGGTGCTGTGTCTTCCTTCACCTTTTTTTCTAGTTATTTCAGGGGAACGAATCCCTGAATTGTGCCACCAATATCATATTTTAAAACGCTCCAACAATATATTGCTTTTTTCCAATTTATATTTACTATTTGCTCGCCCATGTTGGAGGTACTCCTCCATTGCTTATATAATCCCTGTTTTTAGTTTTATATTAAAATGCATGTGGTTATGATCACTGGAATTGAAATGTTCGTATACTCTATCATTGTCAACTAATTAATTTTAAGAAGTCAAAGTTAAGTCCAACATTTCCCCATCTCTGGTTGGTCCCAAAACTGTTTTAGTAAGGAAATAATCATGTGCTTGAAGAAGAAACATATGATCTCATAATCTATCTAATGTATGTTTACGGCTTCATGTTTATCACCTCATTACATTATTTTTATATAATGGAAGATATTACCAGAGGGTCGCAGGGACGTAGTAGATAGAACATTCAGCTTTCAATTAAGAGAACC
Source organism: Lamellibrachia columna (assembly GCA_963662155.1). Taxonomy (NCBI): domain Eukaryota; kingdom Metazoa; phylum Annelida; class Polychaeta; order Sabellida; family Siboglinidae; genus Lamellibrachia; species Lamellibrachia columna. The sequence goes on along the minus strand of OY759261.1, from coordinate 32,669,406 downwards.
CTTGTTCGAATATCCTTCCTGCCTTTTCGAGCTTAATGAATATACTTCACGGAAGTGGACTTGGCATTGAAAGTATCAGGTATGTCAGGGGATGTCAGACGGTATGGGAAGTTACCACCAGTAGCAGTGACGGTAGCATTTTCAAATGTATTAGTATGTGTTGCTATAACTTGGTGTTTCCGATATGTTTCATGAGAACATCAGTCCTGCCATTAAAGTTGCTGGCTTCAGATCATGCGACTAGAAGACGCGTGGTCGCAGTCACGAACTCCAGCAGTTGTTCCGGGTCGGCAACATCGCGTCTGACATCAGTGACATTGTAACGATGTCCCATAACGTGATACGTGTCAATGGTGTTTAACTGAGACAAGTGTCCCCACCACATCTTGGCTGTTTCCGAACTACAACATGTTTCGTCGTCATAGAAGTGTTTATCTATTTCAAGGAGACAATTTTAATGCGGTCTTGTGGCAAATACAATATGTTGCCGGTGTGATGAAACATCGTGCACACATTTGAAAACAAATGTGTATCTATGTCTGCAATGTAATATCAGTCACACGCAAAACAAGGTAGACGTATTCGAATAAGAAAGACATCTTGTTATGCCAACACAAACATTTATTTTATCACCGTAGTATTTGTCTGACTTGTTCATACAACAAACATGTAATTATGTGTTTCCTACTTAAACAAATTACAGGAATGCAGTAACATACACGTGAACATTACCGTGAATATTCCAGGACGAAAAACAGTCGAAAGCCTTAAAAGTAAAATGTGTAATGAACACATCCTACCAACTATATCCAGGAATTACAAAATATACAACCTAGAACAACACAAAAAACCACAGGGGAACTATTAAATATGAAAAAAAAATTATTAAACTCCACAAAACACCATTACAAGATGAAAACAAGAAGATAATAAAACGTGTCCACCACAAAGCTAGAATGAAAAATAATTGCATGACAACCCGTAAAAGGAAAAGTAAGATACAAACATAAGAGAATGTGGTACGTCGACATTACATTAATAAATATACAGGAACACGTTGCTGTAGACAAAAACAAAATAAAACATAATGGTCTAATTGTTCTCATTGTCAAATCGATTGTCGTGTACAAGAGTAAACTTAAACGGCTTGACACCGAATGCGAACGTGATGGACACGTACCGGTACTCTCCTATTTGCCCTTGACCCCCGCATGGTGGCGCTGTTGTGTAGTGTCGCGTGTCAAGTAATCCGAGTCAACAACGTAGGTGGAGGTGTGAATCAGGCATACTGAACTGCTATAAAGCCGGCGCCGTGAACAGCTACAACCAGTCCACTGAAGACACTCAGTGAACAGCACCACCACCGAAGTGCTCGAGGTAAGTCTGCCATTGCGATTTCACTTGATTATTCCTACTATAAAAATATTCATCCTCCAGAGGGTTACCTTGGTAGTTTGTAAGTGACTGTGATTAGTGTGTTGGTTTGATTGTTTGCATTGCTTTTATATATATATATTGTTGTTACCCTCAATTTGCATTTACTGTCTATTATAATACATTATTTATATTGATTGATATCTTTACATATTGGAAAGTTTTGCCACACTGTTGTTGACTTTGCGGTATTGAAGAAAGTGTGCGCATGTCAGATATATGAGGAAGTGTTTAGCGGATCTAGGCGGTCGTTTTACGTGGTTAGGTCAGGGTTTGTACGTTCGTGTACATCATACGTTGGGCGTGTGTCCTATTATCATGTTGATATACAACCATTTCGATGTTACGTGCTACACAAACAGGGTCAGTTTAACATAGCGTTGCAACTAATTGTGCGTAATTACAAATGACAATTATAATGTAATAGTGGGGTGAATTGGGAAGGAAAATGGTGCTATGGAGTATGGATCCATCCAGGTGTCGTAGACGAAGCCCTAAATGTTTGGCGCCCGAGACGCAAAGCAAGATTAGCGCAACACACATTCAATGACTAGGTCGATACTTAGTCGACGATAAGTATATAATGATTTACTATTATTACTGCATATTTTATTTTGCTTAATGTTGTACTTACCATGTTCCACATTTACGAGTTTATATATTTAAATATTACATAAGGATTGGGGTGCAGTATATGGGAAGGCAGTATTAGTTGAGCTACTGGATTAGTTGAGCGACCTTCGTTTCCCAGGAAACTATAACAGCGAAAGTTGCATGGTACCACCCAGTGATTTTACATGTCATTATAGCACGATTGACGTATAATAGGTTATATTTTATTTGAACGTGGATAATGTTTCCACTGTCTCCCTGTGATCATCAGTGGTTGAGAAAGAGGATGTGATGTACCCTTGACCCATCCACGTCCGAAGCACATTTGCTGTGGTTTCTGGGCATTGAGCTCAACAAACTGTTGTAAAACCGGGATAACAACATTTCAACATACTGGTAGTACCGTGAAAGTGAAAATTCATATGAAAGACATGTAGTAAGTGCCATGTCATCAGAATTCTTTACAATCTTTAGAACAGCATAGTTACAAAGGATTTAATTTGTGTACACTAAAAACAGAAGAGGGGACAAAACACAACCTTGGGGAGAACTTGTGTTTAGGACAAGTTCCTTAGTCATAGCTGAACCATCAGGCAAGACTGTACACTCGGAGAGTTTGCCTTCCCCTGTCCGAACTGACAGAGGATCAACTCTCAAACAGATACTCTGTGGTCGGTCAGTCGCACAGAAACGCTCAAATTAACAATTAGTTAAACTGGTTGCGATTGACCTAAAAGTTTATATGAATTAAGTGTGTCGACTTATTAATGAAGCGTGTGCACTTGTCAAAGACGCGTTGTGCCCATTGGATAGATGTGCTGGCTGAGTTGTTATCAAGTTTCTTTGTAAAAGGCCTACGTAAGTTATACAAATACACATTTTTGCAACTTAACCCATGCCAAGTGTTAGTTCACAAAGCTTACCAACTCTATTTGAATCAGCTACATTAACTATGCGTGCTAAATATAGCACATTGGTATAAAATGATTGACTAATAATCATTGTTTATGTGAGTAAAAACAATTTTGACTTATAAATATGAAAGCCCCCCCTCCTCAACAAAAAGAATGAAAAATGGCTCACCTAACAATACCTTCCCCTAATATATGATAACTTTTCTTCGTAGCAACAATGGCGTGGGTATACCGTGGAGTTTGCCTTCTACTGCTGGCGGTGACTGCCGCTAGTAAGTGTCATTAAGTTTTACAACACTATTGTTATGTATGCTGAACATGTCAGTGTGCACAGATGGTAACCTTACAAAACTATTTTACTGTTAAGTGAATTTATTATACTAATAGAGAAGACCATAAGATCGTTCGAGTTGTACACACACACACACACACAAACACACATACACACACACACACACACACACACACACACACACACACACACACACACACACACACACACACACACACACACACACACACACACACACACACACACACACACACACACACACACACACACACACTCACACACACACACACACACACACACACACACACACACACACACACACACACACATATATATATAATACTAATATTCACCACTATGAATCGATATATGTGACGTAGCCTGTAAACTCTGTAAGGCGAATATTTTATGTTGTCTTCACACCTTTATAATATTAGCTGATAACGCAGTTCTTAATCATTTCGTTAACTTTGTGAGATCACATTTATATCGCAATTGAATAATTTTCGGTCAGTGTAGACTTTGATTGTTTGTATTCGCATTGTTCTCGTCTTGTTGCAGACGCGATCCCCTTTTGTCCCGGAAATAATGACGAGATTCCGTTTATTCCGCCTCAGGGCATAACTGTGGGCGAATCATGGGTATCTTACCCTCAGCCCGAAATCCAGTGTTGCGATATAAGGGCAAATAACCAGTTTAACGAGCAAGGTATGTTTTCCTTTATTTCGTATTTGTCAGGTCTCCCCTCACAAAGTCATTCTTCAACATGCAAACAACGTGGTGCTGCTTCACATCACACGATACTGTTTTATAATCAATAATAATGTATATCTATATTTACATCCTGCGATAAGATATATCAACCAAACTCATGTGCCATGCAACATTGATATGTTTTGTTTTTATGTTATTTTTATTATGGTGCAAATATCATATACCTCTAAACATGTCATGAGGACGAATAATGTAGAGTTTTGCATTATACATGCAACGCCATATATGATACTATAACATTTAGTTATTTTGACCATGAACACGTGCGTGTATTGATTACAAAAAAAACAGTTCCTGTTTTGACAAAACATACATTGATTATTCGATCTTGTTTTACAACATGTTGCCTCTGTGTTTGCCATTTCAATATTAAGATAATCTGATATGCAATAGTTTTAATGTAACAAATATTGCAGCATTCATTGCAGTACAATATCGTTCTTTGCCATTTTTTATTTATATTTCGTACAGAGATGTGTTCTTTGTGCTACGACCTGACAAAGAGCACGCCCGGCTTCGCCGCTAACCCGAACAACTGTCAGAAGTTCTACATGTGCGAGCCTGCCGGAGGCCCAGACAAGTGGAAAGCCTTCCCTATGACGTGTCCCGAATGCACCTTCTGGGATCAGGAAAAGCTGTCTTGCGTCGAGGTTTACCGAGATCCTCCTGGCGAATATAGGTGCGGAAATTTTACAGAAGTGACTGGTGTCACCATACCTACACATGGTAAGTTTACATTAGCGACTGATAACACGCCCGTCGCATTATTCAGTTAGTACTGTTTTACGTTTGATAATGCACATGAACTAATACCACATTTGGACAAAACCAAAATTGCTTTCAAACAAGTAGGTGTCATTTGTTTACATCAATGTAAATTTTAGTTATCAAGGCCCAGCCAAAGGTTTCATTAAAATAACATATATTTTATATGAAATACAATGATAACATTGATATAGATGAACATGTATTATTTTTTAATGATATGAATGTGTACATGTTACTTCCACTTTTTGTTGTTTGCATCTTGATTTTCTTAGATTCTGACCAGGAGGAGGTCACATTAAGTGGTCTTCAAATATTTTCCCTAGGACATTTTAATTTTTTTATAATACAAACTGTTTAGACAACAACATGAAAGTTCGGCCCACTTGTTTCCGTAAAGCTACATGTATTCTGCTGACAAATATGCGATTCGTAAGCGTGTTTATATGTACGTTTTTAACATGCAGGCCATGATCGCAAACTGTTCTGCATCAACTTCGAGAACGAATACCAGTTGGCGGACAATGGCGTCTACGTGTTCAACGATGGAGTGCAGCTGGTGAACGACAACAGCGTGTGTCCCATACCCGACAGTCAATGTGGAAACTTCCTTGGTAGCAACAGTCGCCTCGAGGTTCCTTTCTTCTCCAACAACTACGACAGTTTCAAATCGCTGCAGATCACCTTCTACTACAGGAAGACGGGCACAGGCACCAACATGCAAGGCATCATCAGCAACGACTGCTACCCCGCCGCCACAGTGCCGTACGCAGCAGGCAACTCGCTCTATTGTGCGGCCCAGGGCTCTATGTTCTACGGCGGCATGAAAGTGCCAACGGCTGATATATCAGCAAATGCTGTAAGTAGATCAGTATATGTAGCCGTGACCTACCATTCATACTATTTGATGTATTCTATGCATCCAAAACATTTCACAATGTGGTATCGTAAGTTAGCGTTTTGGCATGGTTTAATAATAATATAAAGTTAGTTATAAAAAGCATGGACACTTTCTATCAAATATTTTCTCCTATACAATATCAAGTTACTTTCCCATCCTCAATTCGATGTTTCACTTGTCTCATTCCAAACACATTCCGCCAAACAATTGACGTGTCTAGCATCGACTAGGACATCCTTGCTAATGTATGCACATTTGTTAGTTAGTCTATGTGAAATCATGGGACAAACTACCAGAGTATTTGTTACCATATCAGGTGAAGCTTCGTCGAAAAATTGCAACCGTGGTCTGGCTCTTCATATTTATAAATTACACGATGTAACTATCAAAGTCCATTAATTATTCGAATAACTTGAACAAAATACGCACACATTTAACCGAGTTAATAACATTACATATTAAATAATATATTAATATATTCACACACACACACACGCACGCACGCACGCACGCACGCACATGTTTGATTGTTAAATTAGCCGATTTGCAATATGTTACATTAATTTTGAATATTGTTTTAATTTCGATTGTAATTAACTAACATACTTATTTTAATTTACCACACTTTTGCTTCAGCTAGTTATCTCAATGAACCGATGAATACGACATAGAGTAGTTATTTTCGGGCCGTTTCGTGTATGCATTCTGCGATAATGTATGACGTTAAACACTCTATTTGCCGAATAATAATTCAGTGTAATCATAAACAAATTATATAACTCATCGAAAGTAAGCAGCACTGATCTAACAACAATATATGTTAGTGGGGCTGTCATGTAGACCTCTTTGTAATAGGTGATGTTAACAATGTGTAGTGTTAAATGTGGGTCATTCATTTTGGTTTGTTATTGTTCATTTCCATAATGTGGGCATTTTTATAATGTCCTGTCTTAGCAAATGAGACAATATCTGAAAACCTTTATTGGCCCACATTTGTTTGTTTGTAATTGTTTCAGTTTAAAAAAGGTATCTGATAGTTAATAAATGTCTGAAAAAAATGCTGGCAATTTTCAATATATCTGTTGTGTTGTTGCATTGCATAAATATATACATGTACTTAGATTGCATACACATCTTTTTATAAGAAGCAACACCACTACTAATAAGTCGATGTATTTTTGTCGTGTTTCAGGGATCTGCCAACGTTGTGTACGTTGATATGAGATGGGACGGAAACGACCTTTCTGTTGCGCTGTTCGCAAATAATGCTGCAGGCGCACCGTTGAACACCCCAGTGCTTCTTCCGTTCCCAGGTGAGTGGTCTTACACATCAATTCGCGTTCCACGACTTAACACCGACATTAGTTGTTGTAATGACTCCTTACTATGTAGATGTCACATGACTACACTGATGTTCCCCAAAACATATTGTATCACATAGTATATAGACGCTGTGTAAGGCAATAACACAACAACGGTTATGTCATTCGGTGTGGACAAAGTGTAATATATTGGTTTCTCTCAGTACCAAAACGGCGGCGAGCATTTAAAGCGAACATTAAACGAAGTGGCAGCCTGGATACGCATTGCCACAAACACTACCAAGTCAAGCTATTACCAATACTGAAGTCATGGTACTGTAATTGTATTTGATCCCGAAATCGGATAGTCAGGTAGTTGGCATCCACGTATGCTTCATTATTTGCTGAGTATGTCATGAATAGTCAATCGGATTGACGACATTACGACAACTTTACCGCTGTACAACGTAGAATGGTTGCGAAGGAAGCACCATACACAGTTGTTTTGAATTGTTCGCAGGTCCAATCCGCAACAGCCACTGCCCCCTGGTGATTGGCTCGTTCATCAAAGAGGCCATGAACAGCTTCTTCGAGGGCTACATGGACGACGTGAGTACCACGCAAATATATTTGTAACATGCGCTCTGGTTAAATCTGCTAAAGAAGGTAATATATATATATTAAGTGATGATAACATTATTCAATATAATTACATTGTTGCATAAAATGATGTTTACGTTGGGTACAACTCTTGTATTTTTAATTACACCATTAAAATAATAAACGACATTAACAGTAATATAATAATATATATCATTGTTAACCTAATTAATTTTACGACTCCTGCTACAATTTGCTTATTGCGGATGGACGATTTGATGCGTTGCTCGCTTAGTGGTAATACGTTGCCGATTATAAGTTACTATTTGTCTTCATTTCAGATCTGTTTCTACAAATGGCCATTGTAATTGGACAGATCTCGCCGTGAGGGGTGAACGTCTAACGATAGTTCGAAATATTGTTAGAACATGTTTTCCACCACTTACTGTTGCCCTACAATAAAAATAAAAATGAATGGTTTTGTTTTTCCTTGATGATGATACATTTGTTTGAGCATACGTATGTGCATGCGTATATGTGCATGTGAATATATATTGTGTGTGCACGTATATATGTATGTATATATATATATATATATATATATATATATATATATATATATATATATATATATATATATATATATATATATATATATATATATATATATATATATAACACCATTGTGCTATCTCACTCAAATTATTCTGCTTATGTCTTAGTAGTCATTCATATCAGCATGAGTGAGCCTAAGACGGGCGTCCCCATATTTGAATCAAGTACACCTAGTTTATTTGAATACAACAGTCAAACATATAATTCGTACATGATAGAGTTGGACGCAATATACAAAGCATTAGCCGCACTTGCCCTGCGTTACTTAATGCGAGAAGTATCATAATAAACTTCCATATACACTTGTATATTGGATTAGTCGAATTATTCAACAATTGCCGATGCTCGTATAACATACGTCCACGTTTGCCCGCTGTTCTAAGCAAAACACAACGGTTGTTTTTAATGCAATTTACGTTATTTGGCTTACATTCTGAAAGGGTATTATCAAGAACAAAGGTGAAGCGAGACTTGATGTGTTGTGGATTTAGTATGTAATATCTAGTATGCCACACTAGATATAGCCCGGACAAATAAAATGTTCCGTTTTTCCAACTAGTTGGCTAAAAATGCTGGCTAGGAACTTTGCCGTCTTATATGTCATGCTACCTATACTTGATACTATAGGTCTTAATGGTACATTGTTATTGTGGACCTTAGGCAATCCGTAGAATTTAGGGACTGCTTCTGATGTAGGCTAGATCCTGTAGTATAGGGTATCTGAGACCGTCTTGGAGTCCTACTCCAGCTTGTGTCACATGACATTGGTCATGTGACACATCCGTAACTTCAGTCTGCTGAAGAAGACTGCGAGATGCAGTTCAAATATACAGAATCAACACTAAGTTTCTTGAGAGGTAATTATGCTTAATACACATATATATATATATATATATATTATTCATATATATTTTCAGAAGGCAATTGTGCCACATAATATACTAAAAGTAAATTAAAACGTTTTAACATTACGAACGAAATAATTAACTGGATAGAGGCATTCATCACAAACAGTCGATAAAATGTAGCAGTAAGTGGAGAAGAATCAAACTGGCATAAAGTAACGTCAAGGATACCGCAGGGATCCTTATTGTTTGTTTTTTTACATAAACGACCTGCCATATTTAATTAAATCTAATACGTTTATATTTGCTGATGAGATTAAGATATTTAGAGCCATAACAAATAAAAATTACCAGGATATACTGCTACAAGATCTAAATATCCTGAAACAATGGAGCGACAAATGGTTATTAAAATTCCAACCAGACAAATGTAAATACATCGAAATAAAAAAATGTAATATAGGTGAATATGAATATTTCATGACAAACAATAATGTTAAACATTCACTAGCCACCACAGATAAGAAAACTGACTTAGGTGTGATTATCGATTCAAAATTGTCATTTGCTGTTCACATAAACCAAGTGGTAAATAAAGCAACCAAAATGACAAAAATAATCCGAAGAACCTTCCAGTTACTAGACACACACACCTGCCTGCTCCCATATAAGACAACGGTTAGATCTCACCTAGATTATGCAATAGCAGTATGGTATCCATATAAGATGAAACATAAAATAGCAATAGAAAACTTCCAGAGAAGAGTCACAAAAGAACTATCTGGTTTGAGGGACTTATCATATATAGAAATACAAAAATTACAGAAGCTACCCACATTAGCATACCGAAGGTAAAGAGGAGACATGATAGAAGTCTATAAAATAGTGCATGAAATGTATGATAATGAATATGCACCAAACCTCCTGAAATTGGAGGATGTGTCACTAAGATTAGGAAATAGAGGACACTCTCTTAAATTATTTATCCAAAGAGCGAAAATTAATCTAAAACAAAATCGTACCCTCTTTGATTGGCTGAACCATGGAATAGTCTCCCAAACTCTGTAATACAAGATAGATCAATAAACTCATTTAAAAACCATATAGACAAATACCTGTCTACCCAGGCAATAATATACGACTATGAATTTCCTTTAACAGTAAATACTGGAACCGGAATTTACCTGGTAATGTAATCTTCACAACTGACGCGGTTATACAACTGGACATCTGATGAATTAAGACAAGAACACAAACGAACAATTGGACACATCGCCATGGGCGTCGCATCGCCGGTGACAGGACACTGTCACTGAGTCTGAGTGGCAGAGTCAGTGACAGTGTTATTGTTATAACAACTATTTGTTTTATCACCTACCTCATTATGTTGTGTTATTACAGTGTGTACTAAAATGTCATATTTTTATGCAAACAGTCATTATCAACTAGGAAAATTGTCCATTACGAAGTCTATTTCACACGCATCACACAGGTAACGAAAATGTGTCATACAATTTATATATATATAAAAAAAACAATCTATTCAACAACATTTAGAACAATGATGAAAAGTGTCTGAATGTCGCACACACGACACGTAACGCTGCCTATTATATTTTGAAAAGTAATTTACCGATGTTGAAACTATTGTGTGTGTGTGTGTGTGTGTGTGTGTGTGTGTGTGTGTGTGTGTGTGTGTGTGTGTGTGTGTGTGTGTGTGTGTGTGTGTGACAGAGACACAGAGAAGATGCAGAGAGACAGAGACAAACAGAAAGACATAGAGAGAGACCGTCAGTGCAACGAACACGAAGTAGCCATGTTTGGGGACTAGTTAACTGGTAAAGTCGGGAGTATATAAGATTCCTGTTCGTATATTTAAACGTGCCTTTTTGACCACCGGACATATATATATATATATATATATATATATTTATATATATATATATATATATATATATATATATATATATATATATATATTGAACAATAGTTTAATGAAATATTACCGAGTACTATACAGTTTCCTACTGAATGGGCGATACAGTTAATTCGACCATTCAATATGATGTGGCCAAACCCGCCAGTACTTACCCAGATTGCGGTTTTACGACATACAACCTGAAGCTTCGGTGAAATCAGTGTTTAATTTTAAGCATTCGGATTAATGACTTATGGGCATAGACACGTCAATGTTCGGGACTCCGACGTCCGACTTCATTTGATGTCAATAAACCCAATTTACACATATCATCATGGCATCGCATTTCACAGTAACCACTCTCTGGAAATGTCGACAACGATAAAACGAACATATCAGAGTCATTTCGTGTCAGACGACACGACGCCTATATCGTGTAATAACACGCCACTGTCGTTAACCAATCATTAAAGGGAGAAAAGTCGTATCACGTTTGTTATTCAAGACAACTCGTGAAATGTGTATCGTTATATTACTTAAGTCACTAATATATTTGTTCACTATAATCATTGTTACCACTAATTCTTCCATTCATTTCGTGGCTTTTTAGGTAATCGCGATAATTGTTCGTTGATGGTAAACTAATTGTGTAATGTGTGAACAGTTTAAGTGTCATGCGCAGTCTGATTAATTAAAGACTACGTAAGTTTGTCATGTTCTTCGAAATAACTTATTTTGATCGTTTGATTGGGTAATTAGGAAAGTCAATGTCCTCGAGATGACATTTATTTATTTGTGCTGGTAGTAAGCGTGTTTTAGTAAAGTACCAAAGGTTACAGCAAGATGATATCATATCCTTAACTTAAGATGTTTCTGATCGCATGATTCTTGGATCCTAATTGATTAGATATTCGTCATTCTGTATAGATAGCTTGAGAGTTCCGGTTCCAATTTCTAAAGATGCTTCAAAGTTGTGTACGATTGCCTGATTTTACCAGAATTTGTGTAGGCGGTTTGTAAATGAATTTATGGATTTGCCAGTACAATCGTTTCGGGGAGGGAGTTCCAAGGCTCCATCACTCTGAGTGGGAAAGCATTTTCTATATTTTTTTTATTTTTTTTTGCTCTTTGAGTGAAACAAATTAGTATGTGGCCTATGTTCCCTGTCCTGAAAGATTTTTCATCCCATTTTAAAACTTTAGGTGAGGATTCGTTGTCATATATAATGTGGATAATTATAAAAACGTCAATCATATCACCTCGTAAGCATCTATAAGCTATTGAGGGTAGTTTCAGTTTGTTTGTTCTTTCTGCGTAGGTTAGGCTACTCATCCCTGGTAATTCTTTGGTAGCTATTATTTGGACATTTTCTATTGCAACAATGTTTTTTATGTTAGGGTACAATACTGATATATCTAGTGGCATACTCATATATTAATATATATCATACATCATACATCAATAGGACCTTTATTTGCGGATTGAAAAGGCAAATCATCGATGGGATCGCGAAGCAGTGCCTTTGCCACTTTCCGTATTTTGGTTCGGTCAGCCAAGATTAATTGAATAGTTTGCCCAACGATTTATTACAACTAAATGACAAGCTAAAACGAGTCTACATGTCGTAGGTAATACAAGTTAGGTTAAATTCGTCGCGAAATTAATTTTAAATGAGACACTCGAAAAATGGAAATGAGGAGACATGTGAACCTCCGTCATATCTGGATCACTTCGATAGTAGTTTAACACGTGTTATTGTTCTATTGTCTGGAATATCCGGAATTGAATAGGTATGTCTAGAAGAATAACACATGTTAATATATAATCCGTATGACTATTTATGAAAAACATAATACTCCAACTGCATTTTTCAATGGAAATGTGTATCCGTTTATTTATTTTGATAATATACATACCGATTTATTTACACACCATGATAACGACATAAATAACGCTAATGTGGTATATCTTTATTTTTAGTAGTTTAAGTGTGAAACAATGCAATTATACAAATAAAGCAACATTTTAAATATAGAAACGTGGGAAGACAATAGTTAATTATATTAATCAACAATAAATTTAACATTCTAACAAACGAAGTCATCAAATTAAACACATTTTATGAGAAAATGCATACGATATTATAACAAATTCGTTTCTTGAATATGTTGTGTGTGGGGACATCATCGGGTTACTGAGTCTGTCTAAGTAGTGATACCGAGAACACAATATGAACACATACTTATTTATTGCCCTTTTCACTGCTTACCTGATACAGCAACGCCGAGCACATCTCGTAAAACGCGCCATTGGAGACTACAGAAAGTTACCAAATCGTCGACAACCCACTCGATGAGCTAGTTACACGACATCGTGACGCAAAATCACACCAATATAATGACTGTCGGTCTGTCTAACACTCAGATCCTATTAAACGTGTTCAATTGCAAACTGTTTCAATTGCGTCTAATGATGTTTACATTACCACTTCCGCCCCATTGCCACACGAACATTACCACTTCCGCCCCATTGCCACACGAACATTCAGATCGCGTATAATAAGATTGAGCTGTTTAGATCAGAACACGTATATCTGTGTCATATATAATTCCAACACAAATTACATAATTGCAAAGTTAAGAATAATCAAACATTCTAACTTGAGATGCATAATACGGAATTTATGGTCATACTCACATACATATGTCCAAACACAGCTGTAGATGAGGAACGGATGTCAAACGATAAGTTGTATGCGCCTTTGTAGAGGCGATGTTCTGCGATGGCCTCAACACCAACATTCCGTGGATTCTCGATGATGGTCTGACTGTCTTGAATACAGTCGCACAGGTGTATTCGCACAATGCGGTAACATTTCAAATTGAATTAAGATGTATACAACACTTTCTCTTCTACATAATGTTTTATAAAACATTCTATGTATGGTTGTAACTATATGAATGTTTCGCTCTGAAACAGAGCGTAAATGAATAAAAAAAATATATAGGCAATGTGAACATAATTAATTCTGATATGTGACATAACAAACAATATATGTTGCGGATGGGACACGAATAATATAATTGTTGCACTCTCCATAGCCTAAATGATTTCTTAACGACTTAATATAATATAATATAATATAATATAAGATAATATAATATCATATGATATAAAATTAATATAACATATTATAACATAATACAATATAATATAACACCATAATATATATATATATATATATATATATATATATATATATTTCCTTTTAGCTTTGTTTCCTTCTAGCATACTTTTATATGTGCAACAACCTGACCAAGAGCACCCCTGGCTTCACGCTTGACGCCCACGACTATAGTAGTTTCTACATGTGTGAACCAAACCGCGAGGGCGGCTGGAACACGTTCCACATGACTTACCCCAACTGCACATTCTGAGACCAGGAAATACTAACCTGTGTCCACATCTGGGATCATTCACCCGAATGCGTGCAAACAGCGGTGACTGCTAATGTGACCGCCGTCACACCTGGTATATGGTTTTCTCTTTTGATGAACATATCTCCGCAAACATACAATTAAAAAAGATGTGGATATACATAAATTATTATATATAGTATAATTATAATGTGAATAATAATAACAATAATAATAATATTATTAATATAAATTATTATTATATTATTGCTATTTATTTATGATTGCTTTTACTATAACTTTTTCTACTATTGTTATTTATATAATTATCATTATAATTTTTATTATTATGGATAGAATACTTATTTTATTGTGAATTCAACTCGTGTTTCTACATAATTTAATTATTATTATACAGCAATAACGAAACGTCATGTACAAATACACATGTGAAGTACGAATCCACACATCAAGTGCACTGTATGGTCATATTGATAATTAATATTAACTTAGTTGTGTTACTACATCACACCGGAAAGACCCAATTACTTTAATATAACTATAATATCCGATGTATGTTGACCAGGGCATCATCAGCAACGATTGCTTCCCAGAGGCCACCGTTCCCTACGCTCCTGGTAACTCATTGAAACCTGTAGGTTTTTCAAAGTACAGTTCGTGTCAAAGCTTATCAGGTGAATACTATGGTTCCTGTAAATCAGGACAGGATTAAAATGTAGGTCTCATGGTTCCACGTTTCAGTGAAATGCACAATGATTTATGCAGCCCCATAAAAATGTTACTTGCATACATGTCAGCTCAAGATAAGGTTGGGCGGATTTATACTTGAGTTTGATTCAACTTCGACGACCGTCCACAGAAACGGTTTCCTTAAACCGTTGGCGCATTTGTTTCACAACGAACTTTAATATGTATGCATTATGTGGGAAAGTTATAAGGAAATAAAAAACATTGAATACATTCATTAAGAATATATTGCTTCAATTTCTTGAGCAAAGACAATTTACACACACTGACATTTGTTTCATACGGAACTTTAATATTCATATTATTATGTGTGAAGTTATCAGGAAATAAAAAAAAACTTTAACAAGTACATTAACTGTAAAAAATTCGTGAGAAACGAACATACACACATATTCACGTTAAAGTTAACAACAGCGCCCTCTGAGACACTTTTGAGGCAGATGACATGTAGTGGCCTAAGAGAAACATAATCAAGGTGCGCATATAATTAGATTAATTAGGCTCTCGTCCGGTGATTTGGCTAACTTTAATTGATACGATGAAATCCGATACAAATTTAAACTTTGACTATTTCGACACAACTGCGATACTGAAAATTTACATCATGCAAATAATTAAAACATACTTTTAGAGCCAGATCCTCTTCTCGGCTAGTTCAGGAAGGCGAGCGAGAGTCGAATAAGCGAGACTATTAGGTTCTGCTGATATCGGTAGGATTTATTTGTGTTCTCTAATAGAATATTATTTTTTTCCGTAGAGGTACATTCTCAATCAAATCAAAACTAGGAGGCTCCATAACAATTCGTTAGGAAATCGAAGCGATCGTATTTGATATACTTTGGCAATGCATATCAATCATGAATACAAACTTAATATGTTTATGAAATTGAAAAATCTGCTGGCATTTATATATATATATATATATATATATATATATATATATATATATATATATATATATATATATATATATATATATATATATATATATATATATATATATATATATATATATATATATATATATATATATATATATATATATAAATATATGTATATATATATAACCTCTAATCAATCAACTAGGTGACTGCAAAACTGATGCATTTTGAAAACATCGGAAAACAGTGTATTTATAAAGAGTCAATATGTGGTTTTTTTCTAATATTGAATTGTTATTAAAATGTATGTACATATAAGTTAAAAAGAACTTGAGGGCACAAATAATTCTTTTAGTAAATAGCTATTTGTTATGATATAAAAGAGATATCAGCACAAACATAACAGGCCGTATATCGTTTTAGCGTTGACTTTCTTAGTTGCTTGTTAAATACATTTATTTGCCGATTTTGAGTCTAGATTCTAGGCACATAAAAAAGTAATGAGTATAGGTGGGTTATGAGGTAGGCATCGGTTTATGAGCGTCGGTTTTATGAGCGTTGTATCACCTGTGGTGCTGTGTTTCCCCATCGATCCCGTAACTGAAACCAGGTGTCGTTAATCTGAAGACATTCGCGATATGCAATTTCACGTTATATGTGGTTTTAACTATTGCCTTCGACGTCACACTGGAAGTGTCATCGCTGAATAAACGTGTAAATGTTGTATCGAGTTATCGCATTAAAGTTTATGTGGAAACAAAAAACGTTTGGAAATTGGATAACGCCAATCAACGTGTTTAGCTCATTGCACAGAGCATATTGAGTGCATATTATTGAATGGTGTCATCTACATCTTCGTGGGCAAAGGGAAGGACCATTCGGTGTATAATCCCGTGGACAGCCAGTGGACAGCATCAGTCACTGAGAATAATAAATAAATAAATGAATAAAACGTTTTTCTTGTAGAGATAACAAACACATAATTGGAGTGACGTGGTTACGTCTATGGATTCTTTCCACGGGACAACCTCCACTAAAAATAATGTTTTTTTCTACTCTGCTTTTGAAATCGGAGGCTGTTTAACTGTTGGATATTTCGGGTCTTAATGAATTCTAGTTTGTACCTGTGCGTGGTCAAAGCTGTACTTGAACACGTTGGATTGAACTGCTTGGGGAATAAAGTAGAAACTGGTCTGAAGTGTTAACAATCGCTCGATCTGGTGTGGCGAGTTAGTCTGGCAGGATGGCGGCGATTTTACGGTGTAAGGTTTGTGGAAGACCATCCGTTTTGCAACTTTCCTTCTATTTTGGAGGGTTGGCCATTTAAGTGTGGACATCATGCTAGTATTACTGGATTCTCTAGAATAATGTTGTAGTAATCTTGCGTTGTATTTTTTCCATTTGATTAATTTGACATTTACGGTAAGGAATGTCCGACCTTAGGCTTAACAAGGGTGGTGAAAGCTTACTCCTTTGCTTATTGTGAACACATATATAGGTGTCTTTTAATTAGCTTGGCAGCTTTGTTTGCCTTAGAGGTGACGTTATCGATATGGGTTTTCCATTTAAATAATTCGACTCCAAGATATGTATAATAACTTGCAGACTTGAGAGAGACTCCTTCCATGAAATAATCCATATTTAGTTGGTTTTGGGTTTTATACATATGGAGTGTGTAGCATATTTCTAGATTAAAAATCATTTGCCATTTCCGGGTCAAGAGTGACATCTAACAGAGATCATTTTGAAGAGCAACTGTGTCAGCGACACTGTCAACTGTGTCAGCAACACTGTCAACTGTGTCAGCGATACTGTCAACTGTGTCAGCGACACTGTCAACTGTGTCAGCGACACTGTAAACTGTGTCAGCGACAATGTCAACTGTGTCAGCGATACTGTCAACTGTGTCAGCGACACTGTCAACTGTGTCAACAAAACTTCCAATTATCCTGAACAGCAGACAGTCATCAGTAAATAGCTTAATGTGGGAAGTAATATTTCCCCCAATATCATTTATGTATAATAGAACATAAGCGGTGCATATATATATATATATATATATATATATATATATATATATATATATATATATATATATATATATATATATATATATATATAATGGTAAATGGTATGTTTAAGATAACAAATTGACAAAATGTTGTATCACGTATTTGCTAACATAGTGACACATATCGTTGATTAGTTCCCGTATTAAACAGTAATAACCTGTGAAATTTGTTTAAACAACGTCAAACTTCACATGCTTATCTGCTACTA
The DNA here is from genome assembly GCA_963662155.1 of Lamellibrachia columna. Taxonomy (NCBI): domain Eukaryota; kingdom Metazoa; phylum Annelida; class Polychaeta; order Sabellida; family Siboglinidae; genus Lamellibrachia; species Lamellibrachia columna. The sequence goes on along the minus strand of OY759261.1, from coordinate 32,651,090 downwards.
GAAGAAAGTCAAAGCAGATATGTTGTCTATTGATCAGAATCTACACAAATAACATCCGAAAACCTGGCGAGTGGGGGTTTCTGAAAATTTGGTGATTTGATCTGATGTCACACTTCAACCTCCATAGGCCACCTTTAAATATTATCCGATCAAACTCATATTTTAGTGAAATTATTTTTCCATGACATATTCCGATTACATGGCGTGAGACCATCCGATTTTCAAAGTTCGATTTTTTAGGACCACCTTATATGTGATCAAAACCACAGTGGCCTTTGATGAGGTGACTTTTTAGATATTCTAAGCCATACCCGTATTGAGTCGACTTCATGAAAGAAGCTTTTGTCAAAATCTCAAGAGGAACGTACTAGTATGTGTGACTGTATAATGCATCGCAGAACAATGAGTACCCTCAACACATCTGAACGTTCCCCTCTATCAGTATGGGTAATTATTGTAGCTCGTTCATACAAAAAACACATCAAAACATCGTACTGTGCAGATTATCACTGGCAAAGACTCTTGCTAATTCAACATTTTCGTAACGCGTAATAAAACAAATATGATGAATGCAAACTATTTGCTAGATTAGCAAATCACAAGTATCATCTTCAGGTAACATTTGTGTCAGTAGACTAATCTCCCACCTCAAAATCCCACATTGTACACCCACTGTTGCTTAGGGTATACCTCCCACTAACTGTAATACGTCCCTAACTTGCATTATTTCAGAGTGGCATAACTCTTGCAACTACCAAACGTCCTGTTTAATTCCGAGTAATTCTGCATTTCAGAATACTACATTTTATCTTATTCCATTTATTTAGCAGTCAATCAATCGAAATATATAATTTACTTCCAACCAACATGTAAATACAACATAGTGAAATATGTTCTGTGTAAAACAATGTATAGCATGTGAAAGTTTATTGTAAGCATAATCCATTGGGAATGATTTTGATAATATATTATTGGAATGTTACCAAACTGTTTTTGAAAGCGTTATGCATAATTACATCTTACTTGATAAGCTTGGCCGTGGTGTTGTCATACTTTATCGCGGTGTAGATTGTATCAAATGCGTTTTGTACAATAAAGGAGACTTATGCGACAATGTCAATAGAGGGCCAACTCTCGAACGGGCGCATTAAATGATCAACCATCCAACAGATCCAATGAAACAGGCAATTCCCTTATACATTTTGGTTTCAATTATTTATGCATGAAAAGAAAAAAAATTGGTCAACCACACAATATTGGTATACACACGAAATGTCATTGTGTTTAGTAACTATGTTGATGACAACATTGCAATGCTACCCAAATACACGCAGTGGACGTGACATATTCAGTTTACAACTTGTAATAATTTTATGTAGATATTTTCCTAATTATTTCTAAACTAGTGTCGCGCAAGCGGGAGATGACGTCATTGTGCTCGACTTAATTCGCAATTATCTTCACCTTTAGATTAAGGAAGACGGAAAACGTCGTTGATATCACCGCGTACAGTACGCAGACAGTAAGGTAACATTATCTCCTCTTAACTACCGTACTATAAAGTGTGATATTTCGTCTGCACATTCTACCGAGTTGCTTGTTAACATTGGCGTAATCTACGTCTTCAAAGGACGTTTTTCTGCCATAACATTGGTGTAATAGGAGTACACGAAGGAAATCTAGCTGCCATAACTTAGTCGCAACGTCTCTCGTCGTAAATACCTTATCATTACGTGTATTATTTCGTCTGCATGTACTACTTAACTAGCTGCTACCATAACAGTGACGTTAAGTTGACGTAACATACATCTGCGAGAGTAGTTTTTGTCCCATTACATTGGTGTAATTGATGTCTACGAAGGAAGTCTTGCTGCTATAACGTTGTCGCAATGTCATCCTATAAATGCAATCTACACGATGCACATCATATAATATCGTACCCGGTTACAACATGCGTTGTGGACGCGTTCAACCAACCAACGTCACCTGCATTACGTTTATGCAACACTGTCGAGATGTACCAGAAGATGACGTACCCAACCATCAGCGCTACCTGGTGGTGGGCCGCCGCCATCATGCCAGAGCAACGGATATCAGAGAAACATTTAACCCACGTGACGCAAGTAATAGCCCCAACAACACTTCTATAGCGTACTGGTTGCTTGATAAGAGATCGTGCCGTTTAGTAAGTGAGACTGCGGCTATTTGTATACAAGGGCAAGTTGTGTGTGTGTGTGTGTGTGTGTGTGTGTGTGTGTGTGTGTGTGTGTGTGTGTGTGTGTGTGTGTGTGTGTGTGTGTGTGTGTGTGTGTGTGTGTGTGTGTGTGTGTGTGTGTGTGTGTGTGTGTGACAAATTTACAGGTTTATAATAAATCGTTGGTGCACTGATCATGCAAAATGCAGGTTAGATGCAATGATTTAATTAAAAGTTGTATTGTGTAGTTTGTTATCGTGGCTCAAACCTTCACACGTAAAGTTTGAGTGGTTACAACGCGGACAATAACAATGAAGCGGTGTGTATAGCGACGTAGACGTATAGGCTACTGATCCCTGCTTTTCCTAGACGTCCACATAACCTATATATACCACACCAGTTATTCAAGGATATATGTTTATCTTAACCCTAATGCAAACCATAACCCTAATTTAAGTTGTTAATTGAAATAGCTCAACTAAGTTAACTTAATTTAATTAATTAATGTTACCAGTAAGGGCGGTTAATTTGAGTATTAATTGATATTTCAATTAAATGTCACCCAATGGCACTGACACCCTGTGGCATTTCCAGCAGGCCTGTAGTCACTAGCCTGAGACATGTGTGAATTAGTACAAGTGTGAATGAATCATTACTGGGGGAAATTGTAGACACTAAACAGTAGTCACTAGATAACACAATTGGGAAATATCTACCTATTGGGGTGGGCACTGGGTAGTGGGCAGTTGCCAGTGGGCAGGTCATTCAGGCAGGCAAGGTTTGGAGGGAAGACAATAGAATATCCACTGGTAGGGTCAAAGTGTGATAACTTGATGGTTAATCATGGCTTGACTGCCTTTGCAAATATGTCTATAGTAAACGTTTGGGGCTGACTACTTCCAGCCAAGTGATATGGGGCCATTAGATAGTTGCAAAAGCTACATTCATGCCAAAAACATGGATCTGTAACATCCGTAGTGCGGATGGAAATGTCAGTGGTGATGACGCTAAACTGTCTGACAGTCGAGGTCAATAACCTATGTTAGTAATTGGTATGTGCGATGTTGCACATATACACATGTATAGGGCATACAAGTAATGTCTTGAACAGTTACACAATCAGCTTTTTATAGGGTATCTTATCAAATATGAAACAAATTACGTTTTGTTTGACAATAATCTACATCAGTTTTGACTAAAACTGTATCAAGTAAACATTATGGATATGACTTCGACGTTTAGGGCGCTCATGTTAGAAACTGTTCTATTGCAAATGTCCAATTGTTCAATGCACACACGACGTGTTTAACATTCATTCCATCGACGAAAGATATGTTAGTGATATTATATATTATATAATTTGTTTATTGAACTAAATTTTAATAACAGTTTGTTATTAAAACAAGTTAGTTAAGCAATTATTATTATCATATTTACAACAAGTTATATTTTTAAACTTGACGTATTTATTGTCTGTAATCAGTGTCAGAACTTTGGGTTTGGCTAAAAAAAAATTTGGCAAGTTAACTTAAATGCAATCAAATCATCTTTCAGTGTGGATCTATCTCCTCCAGAACAAATGTTATGCATATTGTATATGTTCTGAACTGACACTGCACATTTGACTCATGCCGAAGAGGTTATCATATTTTGTTGTTTGATGGTGAACTGATGGTCACTTGCAGTATCTTCCTTATGCAGGTGTTGTGGAAACTGGCATGTATGTTAGTGTCCCTCTCTTGCTTGCGCTACGAGTCGTAGACGAAAAGACAGACGGCATTGCTCGAGTGTATTATAAGGTTAGCATTTCGGGAATGCAATGTTGACCTCTTTCGGGGTTATAGCTTTGCAAAATCAGACCTGTCTTTAGCCAAACTTCTTCTGCGCCTTTGTGAAGGTTGGTGAAGCTGCCATATATGATGACTTGTTATCACTATTAATATTATGGCTGTTGATCACGACTAGCTGCTGTACTAATATGCCTTCTACGCACTGATGCTGAGGCCAATAAATCTGATTATTTGTTTTTATAGATGGAATTGCCCCTCGATTCCGCTTCTCGCTGACACATGGTTGGGTCGGGAGGTCGTTAGCGTTAGAAACCCAAGCTCTCAATCGAAAGAACACGGGTTCTTTTGTAATTTCGTTCATCTCACGTTGCCCATGTTCACTCAACTGTATAAATTAGTATCCAGCTACAGGCATTGACGGATATCTATAGAAAAGGTCTTCGCGCAGTAATTACATTGTGTGGCTGGATGCTTTCAAGAGAAGTCGCAATTGCATTGGAATGAACAGGTCTGCCAGGGGGTGAAGGGTAAAGTGCTTTTAGAAAAGCGAGGCCACAAACATAAATTATTATTTCTAGAGAAGAAAAAAATATTTATGTGATGCCTGTTTGCTGTTCTGTTAGCTACAGAAGAAATTCCTGTAAAAACATGGATGCGTTCCACCGGCTTTTACACAGTGCCTCTTTCTGTAGGGTGGATATCTGCTTTGTCTACTTGATCCGGCATGTTAAGCATATCGTTATAGTTCTCCGTCATTCTACGTTCTTGCCCCTGTTCATTGCTGAAATAATTAATTAATTTCATCGCACGTGGTTTTCATTTTCTTTGTGGGTTGTGGGCAGCATATATTGTTGCAGTGAGAGAAAGAGAGAGAGAGGGGGGGGGGAGAGAAAGAGAGAGAGAGAGTGTGTGAGAGAGAGACACACACACAGCCAGACAGACAGACAAACATACATACATATAGATATACAGACATAGAGACAGAGACACTGGCAGGCAGGCAAACATACATAGAGAGAGAGAGAGAGAGAGAGAGAGAGAGATAAAGAGAGAAAGAGAGAGAGAATGAGACAGGCAGACATACATGCATACATATATACATACATACATAAATACATACATACATACATACATACATACATACATACATACATACATACATACATACATACATACATACATACATACATACATACATATATACATACATACATACATACATACATACATACATACATACATACATACATACATACATACATACATACATGTATACATGCATACGTACATACATGCATACGTACGTACATACATACATACATACAGAGAGAGAGGCAGAGAGACAGACAAACAGACAAACTTCCATATAGAGACAAAGATAGATACATATATAGTCTCCAACCATATGGGCGTTCAAGTTAATTCGTCCAATCGATACGATGTGGCCAAACACGCCACTACTTAATCAATGATTATCGCTTGATTGCTACATAAAACCTGAAGTTTCGTGGACAATAGAGTATTCTTGTTAATGACGTATGTATATAGGCACGTGATAGTACGTGCCATCAACATATGACGTCATTAATGTAATTGACCAAGGTATCATCAGCAACGACTGCTTCCCAGAGGCCACCGTTCCCTTCGCCCCTGTTAATTATACCTACTGTTCAGCTAAAGACAACGACTTCAAGGCCGGACTCAAGACATTGAATCGACGATGCTAATGGATCAGCGGTGAGCAACACCTATATTTATAAATCAAAGTGTACATATGTTTGTATATATATATATATATATATATATATATATATATATATATATATATATATATATATATATATATATATATATATATATATATATATATATATATATATATATATATGTATATATGTGTGTGTGTGTGTGTGTGTGTGTGTGTGTGTGTGTGTGTAAGCATATGTGTCGGTATGTCCTCTCTGCACGTCCTTTTCTATTGGACGATCATTGAAACGGACACGGGGCCTCGTATGTGGAGACACTGTAATCAATAAAGTATAATAATACAATAAATGAATTTATATTAATTGCGCTTCATTCTACTAACTAGCACTTGCGTCACATTAGTATAATCAGAGTGTGGGCTATTATAACATTAACGTATGACAAGAGTAACTAAAGTCCTACAGTTGGATGACGCGTCGTTGAAATTTTGAAGTTGTTTTATAATATGATGTTTTACGCATACAACATATGCACATATACGATTACATTTTAATGCTTGCATGGTGTGAACCAATTCATAATTTGCAGAAGTGTCCAATGCCAAAATTTTCTTATATCACCCACGGCCAATTGCATATTAAGTCACCACGGGTCTCCTGTGGCAAGCTCTGTGCGGGATACTCAATGATTTTAAATGACAAGAACCTCTACATCCTAGCACCATATGAAAAAAAACTAAGAGCATTGCTTAGCCAGCATTACAGCAGTAATACATCCAGGTATCGCCGGGAATATTGCTTACCACATAGTTATTCATTACAATAATACACCCAGCCATACCCGGGTAACCTCGCCAGTAAACTATATACTTAATTGCATTGATTTCAACAGTCTCCGCCAATGTGAAATCAATTATACCAAAACCGCAAAAAGTAGCTGATTTTCCTGATATGTTGTGAATATCCCGCTTTTTTTAATACAGCTCAAAGACAGCAAGCAAATAATAGCGAGTTGCCTTAAATAATAACTTGTTCGATTATAGGCCTCCTCCTACGATGCGTGGGTGGATGTGGAGATGTTCTGGAATAGAATTGAAATGCAAGTGAAAGCCGGGACAAATATTGATACCGTTACATTTCCTCAGGAAAAGGCGTCTTTGGCACTTTTAACCGACAAAATATCTATACCATTGCCCTGTATGTAATAAGGAGCTGTTTAAAATATATCCTGCTATCTCCTCGATGCATGCATATGGAAACATTACGTCGCTATTTAAGAAGGGATCGAGGAACAAGCCAGAAAATTACAGACCTTAAAACATTAAATTAGATATCACATGGTGGAATTCGTTGTAAAACATAAATTAATAAATACATCTCAACATGGGTATATATATATATATATATATATATATATATATATATATATATATATATATATATATATATATATATATATATACATATATATACATATATATACATATATATACATATATATACATATATATACATATATATATATATATATATATATATATATATATATATATATATATATATATATATAAATGATTTGTAAGACGACATATCTAGCAAAGTACTTAAATTTGCAGATGACACAAAAGTATTCAGAAAGGTCACTAATGATGCAGATAAACAAAGTTTACAGGATGATGTAGATAAATTAGTTAAATGGTCAGAAAAATTGCAAATGTTATTACATTTTGGGAAGTGTAAATGTATACACATAGGAGATGGAAACATGGATGAATATAAATTTTGGGATGTTGTACTAGGTAGAGCCACACAAGAAAAGGACTTAGGAGTAACATTTAGTGTAGACATGAAAGTTTCAGAGCAATGTGGGATTGCTGCTTCGAAAGGAAATCAAATTCTAGGGCTAATTAGGGGAACTATCATGTATAAGGAGAAACAGCTAATCTTGCCCCTGTACAAAACAATAGTTAGACCACATTTGGAACATTGCATTCAAGCATGGAGGCCATATCGTAAAATGTCATACCCAAGCTAGAAAGAAAACAACGAAGAGCAACTAAGATGATTGCAGAATTGAGATACCTTAGTTACGAAAGTCGTTTATTACAGTGTGGTTTAACAACATTAGAGACCAGGAGACTAAGAGGAGACAAAGTAGAAGTGTTTAAAATAGTTAATTGTTATGAATATGTTGACAGGAATATGTTCTTCAAACTTAAAGAAGGCAGAAGAACCATAGGACACAAAGCAGCATTAGTTAAGGAGCAGTGTAGGTTTGGACATGAGAAAGTACTCTTTCTCACAGAGGGTTATAAATGATTGAACAAAAACTGCCAACTGATTGTGTTAATTTTAGTATGATGAATATGTTTAAAAATAGAATTGACATATATTTGATAAGGGCGGGCTACACGTAAATGAGAAAATTATTGGACTCTCGATAAGCCAATGGCTTCCTTGTCCACTTGCCATCTGGAAGTTGTTGTTTGGGATGGCAATCTGGTTAAATATTGTTAAGTATGCTATTAAAATACTGCATTGATATTATATAGCGATGTCTACACTATTGTATATATTATTTGGTACTTATATTTTTCGTAGGTCTCATTCGCGAGAACCACTGCCCTTTGATGATATGTGCCTTTATTTTGAAACAAAAGACCAGCTACATGAACAATGAACGTAACATACATATTGAATACTTAACACCGTCCGATGTGAATCAGACCGTTTTTATAAGTTGTCGCTTAAGAATATGAGCATATCGCATTTTGAAGAAAAGAAATTCGACAATAACAATTATCACACAATTTTTAATGTGAAGTTCTAAACTAATAAATTACGCAATATTCGAATAGGAATGTATAACACATATTATACTGATCAGCAAAACAAGATATGAAATCCACACATGTTAAATGAGATGAGCCCACATTACACAAATGAGATAGTGCTGCCATCAGGTGGCCATATTAGTAAAGCAGATTATGTGAAAACAACGCAAAGATAACTATCAATTCCATAGGTCATATATAGGTCATATATGCGTAACATTTCCATAGATAAGGGTCCAATCCCAAATATATTCTCCTTCGCCAGATAAATCTTACATAATGTTGCACAAAGAATGCAACAAAAGAGAGGTAAACGGGTGAGTGGAGAGGGATTGCCAGGTGGTAAGACGGTAAAGGTTGATGATAGGAGAGAAAGGGGGCATACTAGTAGTGCGCAACAGGAAAGGAGCTTTGCCGATGTAGTATCACAGGGGAAAGCGAGGAAAGCCCGGGTATTTATGGGGGATTCCATCATTAGGAAAGTGGATAAAATTGTAAATAGAGGAGATGACATAACAGTATGCCTACCAGGGGCAAAAGTAGAGGATATAGCAGAGAAGGCAGGACAGGTCATGGGTGGTGGCACGGGAGGTGCTGTTCTCGTGCATGTGGGAACGAACAATGCAGATAAGGAGGGAACGTCAGCCATCATTGGTAAGTACAGGAGGTTGATCAAGACACTTAAAGAGGCAAGAGTTGGGCAGATCGTATTGTCGGGGATATTACCAACAATGGGAGGCAGGGGTGAGGAATATAGGAACTGTAGAAGGATGGCGATCAACACACAGGTACAGAAGGTATGTATGGAGGAGGGAGTAGGCTTCGTAGACATGTGGTTAAACTTTGTGGGAAGAGGTGACTTTTTCATGAGAGATGGACTTCATCTGACAGGGAAGGGCGCTGCAGTTCTTGCGTGTGAGTTTGTCAGAGTTGTCGACGAGGGCACAGGTACCATAGATTATTTAAACTAGATGCGCAGGGGGAACTGACAGAGAAAACTCAAAGGAGTACTACTACAAATACACATCCAAAGAAATGTTCACCAATAATTTCAGACAATGAACTTAAATGTGTATGCTTAAATGCCAGGAGCATAGTAAATAAAAAAAGTGAGTTAGACATTATGGTAGCAGATATTGATCCTCATGTAATAGGCATCACAGAATCATGGGCAAATGAAGATATAATAGATGCTGAGTTAGCACTGACAGGCTATGTAATGTTTAGGAAGGATAGACGAGAAAGAAGGGGAGGTGGAGTAATTTTGTATATTAAAGAATCTATCCAAGCATATGAAATTACACTGAAAAGTGAAGCAGATAGTGTGGAAGCAATTTGGTGTAACATAGTTACCAGGAACTCAACATTAACAATAGGAGTAGTTTATCGTAGTCCTAACATAGGACAAGAGGAAGATGTAAAATTACAAAAGGCGATAAGGGAGGTGAGCAAGGGAGAATGTGTTATAATGGGTGATTTTAACCATGGCCATATACAATGGGAATCATTAGAGAGTGCTGGAGGTGACGACCATCAGTTTCTACTTCTAACACAGGATTGTTTCCTTACTCAACATGTCTTGGAACCAACCAGAGGTGGGAATGTGTTAGATTTAATTTTGTCTTCTCAAAATGAATTAGTTGACAATGTTAAAGTACACGAACCTTTGGGTTCAAGTGACCATAACCAAATCCATTTTAATATAAAAGTAAAAACAGGGAATACATATAAAAAACAATGGAGGAGGAACTTCAACAAAGGCAGATATAAAGTGATGAGAACATATCTAGCAAATATAGATTGGAATAATTTGCTGAAGAACAAGACAGCAACAGAATGCTGGACTTGTTTAAAATATGAGATTGAGGGCATTATTGAGAAATTTATTCCATTAAGAAAACAAGGGAAAAGATCCAGGAAAAAACACCTGTCAAAAGAAGCTATTAGAAAAATTGCTCACAAACAGATGCTGTGGAAGGTCTATAAACACACTGGAAATGTAGAAGACTACACCAACTACAAAGAGGCACTTAACCTAGCTACTACTGAAATTAGAAAATCTAAAAGAACCTTTGAAAAAAAATTGGCAGGTAATATTAAAAATGACAGCAAGAGTTTCTATGCTTATGTAAGGAGTAAACAGAAAGTTCGAGATAAGGTCGGACCACTGGAAAGCAACAGTGAAAACATAATTTCAGATGGGTTCCAAATGGCAGAGGTCCTGAATGAGTATTTCAGCTCAGTTTTTACCACAGAAGATATCAGCTCACTTCCAGTTCCATTGACTAAATTTGAGGGCAATACATCAGAATATTTAGGGCAGTTATTTGTAACTCCTGAAATGATAGCAAAGAAAATTAAGAAGATGAAAGATAATAAATCACCTGGAGTTGATGGGATACCACCAAAACTGCTAAAGGAAATTGTTGATCAAATTAGTACACCACTTGCAAACTTATTTAACTTGTCACTAGAAGAAGGAATAGTTCCTTCAGAATGGAAAGAAGCAAACATTACGCCGTTGTTTAAGAAGGGATCGAGGAAGAAGCCAGAAAATTACAGACCAGTGAGTTTAACATCAGTTGTATGTAAATTACTTGAAACATTAATTAGAGACCACATGGTGGAATTCCTCATAAAACATAAATTAATAAATACATCTCAACATGGATTCCTAAAAGCAAGGTCATGTCTAACCAATCTCTTATGTTTTTTAGAAGAAATTACAAAGTGGGTAGATGACGGGTCACCAGTGGATGTTGTCTACTTAGATTTTCAGAAAGCTTTCGATAAAGTGCCACATCAAAGATTGTTACTTAAACTAAAAGCCCATGGTATAGGCAATGATGTAATCAACTGGATAGAAAAGTGGCTTACACACAGAAGACAGAGAGTAATAGTAGATGGTAAGATTTCAAACTGGAAATCTGTTTTGAGTGGGGTACCACAGGGATCAGTGTTAGGCCCTATACTGTTTTTAATATATATAAATGATTTGGAGGATGACATATCTAGCAAAGTACTCAAATTTGCAGATGACACAAAAGTATTCAGAAGGGTTACTAATGATACAGATAAACAAAGTTTACAGGATGATCTAGACAAATTAGCTAAATGGTCAGAAAAATGGCAAATGTTATTCAATTTTGGGAAGTGTAAATGTATACACATAGGACATGGAAATATGGACGAGGAATATAAAATGGGGGATGCTGTACTAGGTAGAACCACACAAGAAAAGGATTTAGGAGTAACATTTAATGCTGACATGAAAGTTTCAGAGCAATGTGGGATTGCTGCGTCGAAAGGAAATCAAATTCTAGGCCTAATTAGGAGAACTATCACGTATAAGGAGAAACATCTAATTGTACCCCTGTTCAAAGCAATAGTTAGACCACATTTGGAATATTGTATTCAAGCATGGAGGCCATATCGTAAAAAAGACATAGATAAGCTAGAAAGAATACAACGAAGAGCAACTAAGATGATTCCAGAATTAAGAGACCTTAGTTACGAAAGTCGCTTATTACAATGTGGTTTGACAACACTAGAGACCAGGAGACTAAGAGGAGACCAAATAGAAGTGTTTAAAATAGTGAACGGTTATGAGGATGTTGATAGGAATATGTTCTTCAAACTTAAAGAAGGCAGTAGAACCAGAGGACACAAAGCAGCATTAGTTAAGGAGCAGTGTAGGTTGGACATGAGAAAGTACTCATTCTCACAGAGGGTGATAAATGAATGGAACAAACTGCCAAACGATTGTGTTAATGCTAGTAGTGTGAATATGTTTAAAAATAGAATTGACAGATATCTGATAAGGGCGGGCTACACATAGATGAGAAAATTGTTGGACTCTCGATAAGCCAATGGCTTCCTTGTCCACTTGCCATCTGGAACTTGTTGTTCGAGATGGCAATCTTGTTAAATCTTGTTAAATCTTGTTAAACATATAGAATGCTTGGCGGTTTCTCTATACAATAATGCATTTTAAGCATTGGAATGTTGTTGCTATGTATCCATGAAGTCCGATATCGGTCGTCGATTTTTTTTCTGTTGGACAATGGACAGACATTGAGTAAAACGAAAACAAAAATGGCTCTAACTCAAAATGTAAAATGTGTGACTCGGATTAGGTAATAACAATATCCATAAGTAATCATTTATGTTCCCACCTGAAACAAGGACTGTTGTTGCCGTGGACAGACCAAGATGGCGGGCCATGTTCAACATTGGCCATGATATTGATACCCACACTTCCCAACGTTGGCGCCACTCAGCACATCACCAATGCCACAACTTGATTACAAAAAAAAGACACAAGAACACAAGAAGTAGGGCCATTTTCAACATTGACTGTGATATTGACACCAACACTTCCCAACAAAGGCGCTACTCAGCACATCACCAATGCCAAAGCTTGATTATAAAATAGACATTTGCGTTGTAGTATAAAGGAATAGTTGGCTGTCAACGTCATTGTTATTTACAACGTGTTGCGCCGTTGCGACTGTGTACAAGAGTAAGGTAAAATAGTTGTGCACTATAAGCGAAAATGACTGTGTTTCTAGACGCATTTTCTAAACAAATAATATCCAAAGATACAAGCAAATGAAGAGCTATCTTGGCAATATTCAGGATTTTATCACATGAAATGAAGATGTGCAGAATGTGCACATCAAATGCAAGTTGTGTCAGTTGTGAAATGGTGAGTGGCGCCACCGGTGGGGAGTTTGACTGAAACAGACAAATAACTTACATATTCATCTGTTGAGACACAATTCAACCACGCACACACACACACACACACACACACACACGCACGCACACACGCACGCACGCACGCGCAGCAGCAGCCATATAAGTTGTTATAGATTGAGTTGTTATTCTGATGTTGATATACATTTATAATGTATTGCTTTCAGATCTGCTTCTACAAATGGTAGGACGTCGGACCAACCGAACCTGAGAAGACTACACCTTCTGACTGTTATTCTCTGGATAGTCCATTTTGTTTCTACGAGGAGCATTAATATTCTCCTTCGCTTTCGTTATAAACTGTCATCCTATGGTGATCTGTGTTGTTTACTGTCTCTTTCTCATTATTGCAATACAATATTCACTCTGGAATGTTGTGTTATTGAGTGATTGATTGACACTTGTAGCAAGCGCGGACTGTGCGAATTAAAGCGCGGTTGCCGATGTATGTATAAAATAAGTTGCGTGATAACACGCATTATACAACGGACAGGAATCTAACGTCCTGTTTTAGGATTGCCAAGATAACAAACCAAATAATTCTACATGAGTTGTATAAATGAATACTTGGCAAAGGTGCATACAGTAATTGAAGTAAATGGATTGTAGCTGAAAACTTCTTGGATAAGTGGTGGGGTGAACAGACCAGCCCGGGACAAAGGGGAAAAGAGACTGCGCACAATAAAAATTTTACATTGATAGGTTTCCATGAAAACCATATCATTATGTATACGATCATTCATTCCCCCAATCATTCTTTGGTGTTAGTTATCGTCGTTTTATTAATATAATAGAACAAACACCCACGCATACACAAACAAACAAACACACACAGACGCACCCACCCACCCACTCGCACGTTCGCACGCACGCACGCACGCACGCCGCACGCACTCACTCACCCACGCACGCACGCACGCACGCTCGCACGCACGCACGCACGCACGCATGCAAGCACGGGGTGAACATTTTACAGGTAGATAGTAAATTGTCTGTGTACTGATCATACAACATGCAGGTTAGATGCGATGATATCTTTATTGATGTAGTTGTCAATTCCTATTGATCATTGCACAAACCATTACACATACAGTCTGATGGCTTACAATACGGAAAATGGAATTGAGCCGGTGTGTTATGATGTAGACGTTAATGTCATTTCGACTTGCTTCTAGCCGTCCACACAACATCAATATACCACTTTAACAACCATTCACATTACTAGCTAACTACTCGTCATCCGGAAGGGATAACTTGGTAGTTCGTAGATAACTGTCATAATTGAAGTTTAGTTTGGTTTTATATGGAAGGAAGCGTTTTGATGGTATATATATATATATATATATATATATATATATATATATATATATATATATATATATATATATATATATATATATATATATATATATATATGAGGAGTAGAGTAGTTTCGACGCTGGAGGTTATCGGATTTATGGTTTGGTCAGAAAGCCTACGGTCACCTACGTTTTTCTTGTATGTATGTCCACTGATCATGCTGCCAAGCAAACAAGTCCGTAGTTCGATATAATATGCCAGAGGGCACTACTTGCAAACAGCCTCACGCTTCTTAACAGTGGCGTCACTCATCATACCACCACTGCATGAATTTTAATCGTTATGTACGATTGGACTGCCAGGCAACGCCAATATGGTTTCCAATAATTTACTCTGTTGCAACACAGCGTATCGTACCATAGTTTCAAATAAAGCTAACATTATTGGAGCAAAGAGAAGTCGTGCAGAAACAAAATAGATGTCAATTGTACAAGTTAACACATATGTTCACTGTATGCATCCAAAGCTAGGCCGACTGATAAATGGCTGTGTATTTTGGTTACAAAATGCCGCAAAAGGAATAGAGAGCTGTCGAAAATGTTTACACATGCCCGACAGATAATGTTGTGTTCACAGTTCAAATTATATGGATTATTAACCCCGGTGTAATGTCATAAGTGTATTGTGAAGATAATTTATTCTAAGTATGTTATGATACTGTCCAATTACAAATGGCAGAGGTATGCACAAACCCCCCGACAGTGGCGCCACTGAGCTTATCACCACTGACACAACTTTATTATAAAGTTAAATTCGACAGTGCGGGTTGGTTGGCAATCGTATTGCCTGGTTGGCAATGCGATTGCTATGTTCGACTTGCTACATGATTTTCGCCATTGCAACTGTGACCTGACTTAGTTTCAAACAAAATGAACGCTATTTTGTTCCTGTAAAAATTGTCCATGCAAACACTATCCACAATTATATGCATTTGAAACTAAGATATTACTTTGCAACAATTAGGAGTTTACCAAAGATAATTAATATGCTCAGAATCTACACATAAAATGTAAGTTGTTGCTGTGGTGAAATCGTGAGTGACTTACACTACATTCACTATGTGGCGCCACTGGTAAGGAGTTTGATGTAAGCAGAACGTTGTGTCGTTCGGTGCCGCCATCTAGCGAATGTACTCGCATAGTTTAATTTAGCCGTAGAATCGGTAATTTTTGGGCGATGTGTAACACATTTCGTATGGTTTAATCAACCATGGCATGGCAGAGTGAATTTCCAACAGCGGATCCGTCGACTCATTTTTTAACGTATAACTACAGGACACTTTTTTAAAAGAAAGTATAAAAACTAATAAATAGCGTATTCAATAATGGAAGCCATTATATCAGTACTTACTTATTCGTTTCTTAGTTCGAAATTTATGGAGTACATGTGACCGACACATTCACCTGACGTCAGTGCTTGTAAGTTACGGAACTAGCGAACTTACAGTCGAAATTTTATTTTGTTTCTGAACTTTATCTAGTATGTTAGAGTTTTCTTTACTTTTTCTCGTGCAGTGGCGTTTTTAGAATCTCGCAAATGGGGAATCTAAGGATGGCATGATTGGTCGTTCTACCATAATATGGTAGAACGACCAATCATGTGGCGTAACAGGTTATATATGAATGCAATCAAATAACTAAGCCAACGGGGGGGGGGGGCACGGACCAAATGCCCCCCCCCCGTAAATACACAACGACGGCTACTACTCCAGTTCAATTAATCGGATTTCCGTTATCGGACAACGCACCGATCGATTTAGCAAGGCATCAGCTATCAAGAAACTCTATCGTATATTATATGTCTAATTATTGTAACTACATTCTGTCGATGTACGTGTTGGTTTTATTAATTAATACTTCCTGCTTGTATTTCACTTTTGTTGTTAATTACTTAATCCAACCTCAACTGATTTAGCCTATCGTGAATTAGGTTCGCTGATGTCCTAATATGTAGCGTGTGAATAGGTTAAGTAATATCCGCAGTCGGTTTAATATAAAATGCGTAGCATTATTCAAATATCGAACAAATTGGCTTTAGTCGTCAGATATGGTAAGACTAAACGTACTGGATATAAAAAATGTGAAGTACTTTTCGGGTCAATGCAGATCATGGACGTGACTTCCCCCCTCTCGCCGATCACATGACAACGTTAGGACATTTCACCAAGGTTGACATTTCGTGAGTTTTCAACGTTTCCAATTTACTTTAATTAATGCGTTAAGTAATGTAGTAGTGTGTTGATTATTTGAAAAAAATTAGATACCTGTTAAATAAAAAAATTCTTAACGGGGGTAAAAAAGAAAAAAAACGTGACGCCACGTCCCACGCACTTCATTGCCCGCGAGCTTTTCACAATAACTAGAATCATATACTGCCGAAGTTGTAATGCTGATGTCAGTTGTGTAAAGGTGAATTTTTGGAATTGGATACAGTTTCTTCAGTATACTTAATACATGTAAGTATGTACTACTCACAGCCGATAACTCAACAGCCGTCAGGAGGGTTCTGAGGCTCCTGCTTTAAAATGGTTACTGTCCCCGAACAGTAGAGTTAATTTCCAGGGACGTAGTCTGGACCAGGGACGCAGTCATTGTCAATCATCTAGTAGTACAGCATGAACCTCGTCGAAGGCCACTTTGCGTTGTTGTTAGAGAAGAACTGCCCTTGCAGAACGCCGCCGTTGAAGACGGTCGGTACGCAACAGCTGTGAAAGAAATCACGTCGTTGTCCTCGAAGTCGCTGCAAAAGATCAGACGATTTCGTCTGGTGAAAGGAAAGGATGCCGTCTGTTAGACGGGATCGAACGTTTATCCAAACAACGGTGCTGCTGCTGGCCCAACGACCACCGTTGTTACTGCTACAACTATTGCTACTGCTACAGCTGCTGCTGTTGTTGCTGTTGCCACTACTGCTACCTAGTGCATCATAGGTAAAACCTCCACCGACAGTATATTGTGTTTACGTGTCTGCCTTTGCGTACATTCTGATGCAGGTAAGTATATCCTGGTCTGAGAACATTTAGTTGGGAAATATCATGTTGTAGGCGTTCCAGCCTCTCTGACCGTCCGTCTCACACATGTAGAACTGGTAGTGATTGGAGTGAGCCACAAAGACGGGTTTGCTCTTTTGTCTTCTCTTAATGTAGTTGACATTTCGCTATATCGCAGAAGAGGATACGTCACAAATGATCAGTGTTAATAGAGAGCTTTTGCAAGCGCGCCGATCTTGGCTCCCTTCCCTATCCCGGACTCGCCATGCGTGCTACGTCATCGCTTCTTGTGTTTATCCGGTCGGAGCCGTGACGATGAAATAGGGAAAACACTGATCTCGCAGGTTAGTGGTCTCCATATCTCCTTACGTTGAAATTCTGGTTGAATAAAAATAATAAATCTAAAGCAATTATACGTTAGTATGTTGTTGACTGATTAGCTGCCCTATTTTAGTTGCCAACGGGTTCAGAGCATCGGAGTTTTAAGTGCGCTTTTTATGGTAAAAAAAATTACAAGAAACCATCGACGGCACCGTAGACTTAGATTTAGACATCGCATTGTAGATCAGTCCTATAGTATAAACAAGACAAACAAAATCCAGCTGAAGTGAACTGAAATGACGTACAATGCAGAAACAAACAGTTATGGTTAACATTCCATAATGTTTTTTTTTAAATTAAATATATACTCGAGTTTTCTAACTTCGTCTTCGACTCATGCACCTTTGCTTTGTTCGCATATGCAAGGTTAGCGCAACTATCCGACTATTATTTTCATAAATAAATTAAAATTTTGTTGGGATGCGAAGCTCACAACTGCAACTGTCAGTTCATAATGAACACTGACCTCCAATGACCAACCGCTAGTTGCAGAACGATAAACAACCGCATTGCCACGGAATTGTGCGAAGCACAAATTTGGGACATGCAACCATTAAAAAAAGTGTTTTTATTTTACATACTTTCGGATGTATCATTCTTGTTCTGCGTAAAATACAAATAACCCGAAAACTACTTATGCAAGAACTGATATTTTGGCATGGTTATTCTCCATCATTTTTAGATGCTAGTTTAACAAAAATTAGAAAACAAATAAATCTTATTTGGATCAGTAACATAACTACATATGTGAGAACTTTCAAGTTTCTATATTGTTGGTAAATAGTTAAAAGTGGCCTATGCATGGCAGCCAAAATGCTATGGCCATAGTGATAAAATTCCAATTTATTTGGATATGAAAAACAAGTACAATGGTAGTGTAATACACCGTATTTGGATTCCCTATTCAAATGGCTTAATGTTGAAAACACAATTTTTGATGGACGCTTCACGATACAACATAATATCAACTAGGTGATGTTGTACCAATTCCATATGTGTAAGAACTCTGTGTAAATATTGATGTCAAATGCAAACATAAACCTTCTGAATACATAGTTCTAGATTATATTGATCAGGTGCGTCTTACTTGAGAAGGTATGTATCTGAAATCTGCTGAAAATGTAGATATATTTGTACACATTGTCTATGCAAAATTGTTTGTTATACAAAACGAATTTTTCAAAAAGTGGAAATGGTCATAACTAAGAAATTAATCTAGCTACATCCCTATGGTTTGACATGTGTGATTACACAGACCAGTACATTAATTGGTAAACTTTTGGTAGAATCCAAACATGCGAGTGCCACAAGAATTTCTTATTTTGATTGATTTGAGACAGATTGCCCCATTGCCAATTCTTTCTTGTTATGTATGTTTTCTGGACCTATGATGATGTGCAACTATAATGAATGTGTGTAAATTTTGTAATTTAAAATCCGGGAGTTGGTCAAATCTTAATTGGAATTGAATTGATCCAAACATTGTGTGAATTATAAGAATTTATTTGATAAAAATCAAAACATATTGATTTGGAATTTAATTTGAATTAGAAAGTCTGCAAATTTAGCTGAATTTATTTAATGGTTAAGTTAATATAAAGCGTAAATGTTTTGATATAAATTTACATACATTTACACATATCAACAAATAAATATAATTTATATATTCTTCATATTTATTTCACTCAAAAAAATCCAAGGTGTTATGATCTTATTTGGAAATCAATACAGAAATAGCACCTGCTCTAAGTGAGCATGTAACTTGCGGGACAACACAATAAAACTTAAGGTAGATGTATTTGGCGCCATCCGCGTAGATCGGGTCACGTTTGCGCGTATTGCAAAAATCCTACTCTGTACCCCATCTCCTACTCACCGTACCGATCGCGCGCGAGATCGGGATCGGGAAGGGAGCCGAGATCGGTGCGCTCGCAAAAACTCTCTAATATTACCTACCAACGATTTATTATCTATTATTTTCTCATCAAAACCCGATGACGGATTCAGCTATATACACCAATGTATTTTATTTTATTTCATTAACTTTGTTTTTTAAACGGGTTTGATTAGGCTAGGAAATTTGGCAACACGGTAATTTGACGTGGACTTTTATTAGTTTCGTCTATAAATGATATGTTGACCAAATAATTTAATACAGTGCAAGTGGAATTGCAAGTTTCCAAAATCAAATGTGTTATCATTGCACAAACAAGTACACATATATTTTGATATGTTAGCATTCGGACAGCTGCAATTGAAACGGTGTGTGTAACGTTCTAAACTTATTTGGTACTATTCTTCGATTCTAGCTTTCATATCCTAATTAACTTACATAAATAATAGTGCCATCCAGAGAAGCCGGTTCAGAACGGCATGTGGACAACCATGCCATTGGCGTGTCAACAGTCAAACAAGTGTTCATCTGTACATGAATAATTTTTGCCACACATCAGCATGTTTTCAACATATTGACACAATTGTCATTTATAATACGATACAAGACAAACATTTATATTTCGCTTAAGTTGTCAATTATAATACGATACATATATTTCGCTTAAGCCCTCGGGAATCTAAGACTTGGTAGCGTTCCAAAGCAAGAGGTTTACACAGTTTCTAGTCAGTGTAACAATTCCAGTCGTAAGCAGTTGGATCGCTACGCTGACGAACTATGTAAAATAAGCGATTTTAAACACGTTAATATGAACTTTTCAAGAAAATGATTGCCACTAACAAGACCAGTTGCAACAGTTTTGGCCACAGTAAAACACACATACAGGGGAATACGGCGAAGGTCGATAATATTATATTCCGCTTATGTATTATCTTCGGTGAAGAGGAATAGTTATAATATCAAATATACACTGACATTTTACTAATGCTGTATAATGCATTCTAGTTGCAGTGCAGCTTGAAGTACAAACTTATGTCAACAGTTAATTTTTTAATTGACAAAGGAATAAAACATAATATAACACAATATTTCCTATTTGTGGACATATTAACTGGAATATGTTTAAAAACATTTTTTTTTTATAAAACTATGTTACACGAACATGGGTAGTCGTTCGACCCTCTGAGATTTGCAGTGGCCTTGTGGATGGGGAAGTTTGTTTTAATCCTTGCTAAAAAGATGAACTAATATCATTGCATCTAATTACCATCCACACTTAGAAGGTTGCTAATCAAACGTAAATTGCTCATGTATTCATGTCTATGCGTCGGTAGGGAAGTAACATGATCGGCAATTTCTGATCAACCATTATTCATTTAACGTATTGGGTGAGACAACTGTTTGTTACGTACCTAATTATCATGTCGCTGCATTGTTACAGCAATCCATGGAATATTCCGAAAGATCCATCAATGTTCTAAATGCATTTTCATTTGTTTATCGCAATTACGTTCCGCTAGGTGGCATACATTTTTTGACATTATTTTTCCTGAGAGTGGTACTAAAACTTAGATGTATCAAGGGCTTGCTAAAACATATCCTAGTATGTATGTATGTCGTTAGAATTGTTGGATATAGGACACCATATCCGGGCGTCCTTCATTAATCAATTTAATTGCATTAGTTATGATTATATAACAGTAAATAGCATTTTTGTTAAATCATAAAATGGTTGTATAGTATGACAATTGCGGATTATTTTGACCCTCGCAATACAGCACATTGTCATGCATTGATGCAACTGGAAACTATTCGCAATGAGTCAACGTAGCCAGCGTTAACGGTGTCCGCTCTAAACACGTTTTATTAGTCATGCTATGTTTGGTCCACATGTTATGTGTGTAGTAAATGCGTGAATGCATGTTTGCAATAAAATACTTTCTCGGAAATATGGATATGGTGCTGGAATGTACAGATTTCCGAAATTGCCTAGAATGATAAAAGTGAATTACTAACGGTTCTGTGCATTTAATATTCTTTAGGTGGAATCACTTTTCGACATAACACTCTTTGGTGACTGGCCGTCAGCACACATGGCACACATTTATGTGCTATACGCCTACAATTAATATTATGAAGTGGCAGCCATTGCAATGACAACACACTGCGCTTAACAAAGCGATCACCAGTATGAATAATTTGCACACGAAATAGTTAGCAGTTGATTGCACTATGCTCACTTTCCTTTGATGTTCTTTCCTTTTTTGATGTGTCATCTCATTGTATGCATATTGTGATTGTCCGTTCGCCTACTCTTCAGGAAATATATATAAAACAATACGCCTGATCCTGATAATAAATTAAATAAAAATAAATTCTGATTCGGATGTTCAGGGGATTCAGGTTAACTTTTCTTAACCTTAACTATTTCGTGAGAAAATTATTCATACTGGTGATCGCTTTGTTAAGCGAAGTGTGTTATCATTGCAATGGTTGCCGCTTCATTATGTTAATTGTAGGCGTATAGCACATACACGTATGTTATGTGGGATAACGGGCAGTCACCAAACAGCGTTATCATTGCAATGGCTGGCGCTTCATTATGTTAATTGTAGGGGTATAGCACATACATATGTGTCACGTGTGCTGACGGGCAGTCATATATATATATATATATATATATATATATAAATATATATATATATATATATATATATATATATATATATACATATATACATATATATATAAATACATATATACATATATATATATATATATATATATATATATATATATATATATATATATATATATATATATATATATATATATATATATATATATGTTCTTTCCTTTTTTGATGTGTCATCTCATTGTATGCATATTGTGATTGTCCGTATAAATATATATATATATATATATATATATATATACATATATATATATATACATATATATATATATATATATATATAATATATATATATATATATATATATATATATATATATATGTATATATATATATGTATATATATATATGTATATATATATATATATATATATATATATATATATATATGTTACTTGAAACATCGTTTCTTGTAATTCTAATCTTCAACTTTCATGCATTGTCTTCGTTGATGCTACACTTGTTGTTCTGCAATGTATGTTTGTATGTTTTTACTTGTTTGTTCACAAACAAACACACACACACACACGCACGCACGCACGCACACACGCATTTATATTAGCGACTTAATAAAAATTGCAATAATTCACATATGACACTAATTTGCAGAGAGGAATTTATTGTAGCAGTGAAAGTAACAGTAACAGTGCAGCTGTGCAAAACAACATTGGGTGTTAAAACAAACGCTGTTTCACATAACTGAATACTGAGATAACCAGTAATGGTAGAAGAACAACAGAGTATCTATCAACTAACTACTCGTCAGGGCGATTATTGTCATCCACGGTCCGGATATATCGCCTTCCTACCATTTGTAGAAGCAGATCTGAAACAAATAAAAATATCATGGATTTATTCCTTATGTTGCGGCTGATGCTTCTGCCGATGCTACTGCTACCACGGTCACTGATACTACAACTGTCTTTACAACCATTACTGCCACTGTCGTTACCGTAACCATTAACCACCACCAACACCACCAATCATCATCACCTCCTTCCCCCTCCCTCCCTCCTTCCCTCCCTCCTTCCCTCCTTCCCACCCTCCCTCCCTCCCTCCCCCAACATCACTTACTCTCCATATATTTCCCTCTCCTTTTCTCTATCTCCTCTCATATATAAATATATATATATATATATATATATATATATTTTATATAAGTTACGTGAAGAAGAAGAAGTCGAACTTACGTTGTCCATGTAGCCCTGGAAGTAGCTGGGAATTCGTTCCTTGATGAAGGCGCCAATCATCAAGGGGCAGTGACTCTCGCGGATGAGACCTATATACACATATACCACACTTCGCTATTGTCTATTGAAACAATATAGGTGAATGGTACACATGTGTTATTCATTTTAAACAACCATAGGTGTCTAATATAAATATACATAACACAAGTGGGACTAATTTCAAATAATTCATGTTTGTAGGATCCATCAAATGTGATACGAATACCTCCGTTAAATATATTACTCGCGCCTTGCAACAAGAAAAGAAGATTATATATGATTGACCAAAACTATGTGAGCGATAAAGTTAAGAGGTTGCTTACCATCGAATGGTGATGGTCCGGCATTGCCAGCAGGGGTACTCAAAACGAGGTTTCCATTGACCCAGTTCATTTCCACGGCCCCCCAAGAGTTCATCCCTTGTGATGTCTAAAATCGAAAAGAGATTTTCTATATTTATTCTATTGTTCATAAGTTAGTATAGATTTTCAGCTATGGGTTTTTCGCTCTACGCTTTGCTATTTCGGTATCGTATAAGGGATTTGCCGGTCATGTTTTCTCCATAAGTAAATACTATTATAATGGTCTCTATTAGGGAATACGCTACTTATAAGTTTGTAAACGTTTTCTCAAAGAAGTCGAGGTTGAGCTTTACGTGCAATTTAATCTAGTCATAACTTAGCAGGACAGTTAAAACACAATTATTGTCACTGTAGTCTATACGTTTAAGAACGAGCCGACACCACTGCTGGTGTTAATACCAATTAATGCACTAATGGGATAAGTTTTCAACCTCATTACCACCTGTTTTTGGATCCAACCTCCCATCTACCACAAACGTGTGAGAGTCCACCTCACACCAATCAGGTCTGCCGCACCTATGTTTAAGCCTTCTCCCCACCTATAGGAACAACCTCCCAGTCTTCCTCACACTAGCGCTTAATGGGCAAGTAAAGAGTTTTAAAAGACTTAACAAGATTGCCATCCCAGACAACAAGTTCCAGATGAATATTTTTGTGTAATCTGCAAATTAAAGTACTTTGCTAGATATGTCGTCTTCCAAATCATTTATATATATATATATATATATATATATATATATATATATATATATATATACGTATATATATATATATATATATATATATATATATATATATACGTATATATATATATATACGTATATATATATACGTATATATATATATATATATATATATATATACGTATATATATATATATATATATATATATATATATACGTATATATATATATATATATGTATATGTATATACGTATATATATATATATATATATATATATATATATACATATACATATACATATACATATATATATATATATATATATATATATATATTAAAAACAATATAGGGCCTAATACTGATCCATGTGGTGCCCCACTCAAAACAGATTTCCAATTTGAAATCTCACCATCTACTATTACTCTCTGTTTTCTGTGTGTAATCCACTTTTCTATCCAGTTGATTACATCCTTACCTATGCCATGGGCTTTTAGTTTAAGTCCACTGCTTTAAACTTATAGCTGAAACTACAATACGACTGCGTATTATATAAGTTAACCCTATACATTATAATATTGATATTAGTTGGGAACGGCACATATAGAGCTGAAACGGTATGTGCATGCATTCAAACTGATATTACACTTGTTATATTTATAGCATTACACAGTCCACGTCCACGTCCACGAACAACTGCTACCATCATGAATGTGTATATGTTTATGTTAGTGTGTGTGTGTGTGTGTGTGTGTGTGTGTGTGTGTGTGTTTGTGTGTGTGTGTGTGTGTGTGTGTGTGTGTGTGTTTGTTTGTTTGTTTGTAGTATTGTTGTTACTGCAAATTGAATTAGTAAGACAAATAAATAGTGGTTAAATTGTTTATTAAAGCAGATAGTAAATATATTGTTCAAGATGAACGTGTATGTGATATTGGTGGAACTAACGAATGTACAGTGTTGATGACAGTGCATGTTCGTGTTCATAAAAGTCGTGTACAGTGAATAAGGCGAATATTACTTGGTATCGATCACGACAATTGAAAATTCCACTTTGACATACTCACAGCCGACAAATCAACAGCCCCGATGACGCCCGTTCCCTTGAGTCCACCGTTGAAAGTGTTGATGTTGGCTGAACAGTAGAGAGAGTTGCCAGCAGCGTAGTCGGCTTGGTTGAAACAGTCGTTGCTGATGATGCCCTGATCTATCGGTGTCGACGCAGTCATCATGTAGTCCAGTGTGATCCTCAGGGAAGGCCATTGTGCGTAGTTGTTGGAGAAAAACGCTACTTCGAGAACGCTTTCGTTGAAGAAGCCGCACCTCTGGCCTTGTGGACAGGTGACCCCCATCAAGCTATCGACGATGGTCACGCCGTCGTTGAGAATCCATGGACGGTACACACCCGCGATGTTTGAAACCAAGTCGTCGTCTTCGAAGTCGATGCAGAACATCAGGGCTTCTTCATCTGATTAAAGGAGACCCACTTTTAACTCGGATCGAACGATGATCCAAAGAACATCTGGTCAGATCATGTTTCGTAGAAGTGTTTATTTCTGCCACGTCGAATCGTAATAATATTTTTGAAGTTCATGTGTATGTATACGTTATTCTGTTTTCAATATTTGATATCCTTACGTATCGTTTTGAGTAGAAATACTCCAACATGTTATGCTCTGTTACTTGATGTTAGTCGTAGCAGCTAATCGGTGTTAATCAATAAAATATGCTTTTGTATGAGGAAGTTGAATTTGATGTCGATTTTACACCGTTTGCATGATGGCTTTATTGACAGTATTTGTGATTTAAATATACTATATTTCCTTGGCATGTGTTTCTATTTGTAACTCTATAGATACCAAAAACGTTACTTACCATGTGTAGTGAGTGTGACACCTCTGTAAAAGTGCCGCACACCCCAGTGTTGTTGACATCATAGTAAACTTGGACACATGTCAGTTTGTCCTGATCCCAGAACGTACAAGCGGGACATGTCATGTTGAAGGTGTTCCAACCTCCCTGGCCGTCCGGCTCACACATAACGAATCTCTGACAGTTGTTAGGGTCTGCCGCGAAGCCGGGTGTGCTCTTTGTCCTCTCGTAGCAGATATGACATTTAGCTGCATCGAAGAAATGTTTACGTCACATAATTAGGGACAATAAACGAGATAGATGGAGGAACAATGACCTAAGGGAAGATATTGGGATGCAGGTGAGCCTAAATGAAAGTGAGAGTTACGTCAGAGAATAAGGGATATTAACGTTACGGTCACATTCAGGCGCATCAACAATGATTTTACATCATTCGCAAGTATTTTATTAAACTATACTATCGTTTTCAGATTGTAGTTACGATTGTTTAAATCTGCCGCTTACGGAAGATTGCAGTGACTTTGACATTCAAGTTTTTCTACAGTAGCAGTTACTTCCTGGCATCGAATCAAAAGGATTACTTTCGCGCTTCTAATCGTCATCGAACCCACGAAAATAACGTAGCTGCCTTGTTAAGGTGACTTTTTGAAAAAGAATATGGAAAAACATTGCACGTATGGGGAACACATCGTGGGAAAGAAGGAAGCACGAGCGAGGGAGATGACTACTTGTCATCATGAACGTAATGAGGAGACAGTGAGATGTATATGATGTGTCTCCCCAACCTGCCAGGGAAGAAGGGAGGACGACATACCTTGGGCGTCAAACGAGCCACTTGCTCCTTCAACACAACATTGTCTCTCAGGGGAAGGGTAGGTGTCCCATGGTTCACCGACATCTATTCCAGCAGGGTCCGGAATCCACGGGAATAAGAGTTGCGGCTCACAATGCATTGCATCTGCAACAAATAACAACGTTAAATAAATAGTAGCAATACACGACGTATGTATTTTGTTCCATGAATGCGTGACGTAGTAAATAATAAGATCACATTTAGTTCAGGAAGAAGTGTTTCAGCATGTTATTATAAGTTATTATATATTCTAAAGTTAATTTTGTAACTCCAATTCTATTTGGGAACGTGCAACGATGATGATTCATGTTTCATATTGTGCACGTTTCATTTCGTGGTAGCTAATATAAAATGTGCACTTGTCATTTCGTAGTAGGTAATATAATATATGTTATGTGTACATATATTCGCTGCTATAAAACGACGCATCTATATATTCTCGGTAGATTCATTTGGTGAGGAATGGTCACAACACTGCATACTCGTTTAATGTAGTGAGTGCATTTAAAAATATAAATAATACTCTTAATGTTCTCCTTTTGTGCATAGACAATTTCAATGCACGAATAATTGCAATTGAAACATTCTGAATACTTACTAGCGGCGGTCAGGGCCAGCAGCAGGCAGACTCCACGGAATGTCCACGCCATTGTTGCTATGGGAAATGCATTGATCCCAATTATGTATGCGATTCAAAATATTTTTGTAAGTTATTACATCACCACCACAAATTTGCTGCAAATTAATTAAGGAAATCGTTAAAAATCGGAAGTGTTACAAATGTTAAACTCTGTTTACACGAGCGATTGTTGTCCAATTTGTCGGCCGACACGCTGAAGCAGTGTTGCGCGATATCGCTTTGCAAGAATTGGTGAAAACTGCCTAACGTAACTGATTAGCCAATTTTTTTAATGATTATGTCGGGGTGAGTTGGGATTGGTTCTAATCTTGCTACCAGTTTTCTCTGATGTTGAGTTAGTGGGTAATTGTTGCGAACTTTCATCAAAGCTAATAAAGGTTGAATGGCGAGAGTCAAAATCTAGGTTGCTGTGTCTATTTGTTCCTGTAAGCATAAACGCAATGCTAAGACGTGACACAGCACACGGGGAAACAATTCCTCGTGTAAACCGGCATTTTAGTATGAGGTTATCGTTTGTCAGATTGATGACAGGTACACCAACAGCAACAACGTGCTTGTTAAGCATTATCTGAACGCTGAGACGCGCAAACAATGTTAATGAACGATTATGTTCTAATGAATATGCTATGGAAATTGTTGCCCGTAAATAAGTAATTTTTAGCATTTGAAAACTACTTTTGTATAAATATATGTTGTCAATACATATAGGAGTACGCATCAAAATATACTGAATATGTCATATATCGGCCTGTTTTTTGTTTGACCTCTATATCCAGACTCGACTGGCAGGCCTTTAAAACGGAAATATACATTTACTTCAAATGATAGACTCAAATGAAAGCACACTGGTAGACTTACCTCGATCACTTCTACGGGTCAAGCAGGTATGGGTAGGTCTTCAATGGTCTGGTTGTAGCTGTCCACGGCGCCGGTTTTATTGCGCCACCACGCGGGAGTAAAGGGCAAATCAGGGTGGTAAATGACAATCAACTTTAAAAGTGATGACTGCGACAATCAATGAGTGTGTGTGTGTGTGTGTGTGCGCGCGCACACGCGCGTTTGTAAATATATATATATATATATATATATATATATATATATATATATATATATATATATATATATATATATATATATATATATATATATATATTACATTACATTTACTTTGTTTATATATCTTATTTTATTTATATGTTAAATGTTATATATTAAATATTAAACACCCATTTTCTCTGTCATCATTGTAACAGTTGATTGTCGTTTAACATGTCAACTGCGGTCAAAGGAATATATATATATATATAAATATATATATATATATATAAATATATATATATATATATATATATATATATATATATATATATATATATATATATATATATATATATATATTACATTACATTTACTTTAACATTTCAACTGCGGTCAAAGGAATATATATATATATATATATATATATATATATATATATGTGTGTGTGTATATATATATATAACCTCTAATCAATCAACTAGGTGACTGCAAAACTAACTGATGCATATTGAAAACATTGGAAAACTGTGTATTTATAAAGAGTCAGTACGTGTTTTTTTTCTTCTAATATTGAATTGTTATTAAAATGTATGTACATATAAGTTAGAAGAACTTGAGGGCACAAAGAATGCTTTTAGTAAATAGCTATTTGTTATGATAGAAAAGAGATATCAGCACAAACATAACAGGCCGTATATCGTTTTAGCGTTGACTTTCTTTGTTGCTTGTTAAATACATTTCTTTGCCGATTTTGACTCTAGACTCTAGACACATAAAAAATAATGAGTATAGGTGGGTTAAAAGGTAGGCATCGGTTTTATGAGCGTCGGTTTTATGAGCGTTGAATCACCTGTGGTGCTGTGTTTCCTCATCGATCTCGTAACTGAAACCAAGTGTCGTTAATCTGAAGACATTCGCGATATGCAATTTCACGTTATATGTGGTTTTAACTATTGCCTTCGACGTCACACTGGAAGTGTCATCAGTGAATCAACGTGTATATGTTGTATCGAGTTATCGCATTAAAGTTTATGTGGAAACAAAAAACGTTTGGAAATTGGATAACGCCAATCAACGTGTTTTGCTCATTGCACAGAGCATAGTGAGTGCATATTGTTGAATTATATCATCTACATCTTCATGGGCAAAGGGAAAGACCATTCGGTGTATAACCCCGTGGACACCCAGTGGACAGCACCAGTCACTGATAATAATAAATAAATAAATAAATACAACGTTTTTCTTGTAGAAATAACAAACACATAATTGGAGTGAAGTGGTTACGTCTATGGATTTTTTCCACGGAACAACCTACACTAAAAATAACGTTTTTTCTACTCTGCTTTTGAAATCGGAGGCTGTTTAACTGTTGGGTATTTCGGGTTTTAATGAATTCTAGTTTGTAACTGTGCGTGGTCAAAACTGAACTTGAACACGTTGGATTGAAATGCTTGGGGAATAAAGTGGAAACTGGTCTGAAGTGGTACGAATCGCTCGATCTGGTGCGGCGAGTTAGTCTGGCAGGATGGCGGCGATTTTACGGTGTAAGGTTTGTGGAAGACCATCAGTTTTTCAACTTTCCTTCTATTTTGGAGGGTTGGCCTGTTAAGTGTGGACATCATGCTAGTATTACTGGATTCTCTAGAATAATCTTTTAGTAATCTTGCGTTGTATTTTTCTCCATTTGATTAATTTGACATTTACGGTAAGGAATATCCGAACTTAGGCTTAACAAATGTGGTGAAAGCTTTCTCCTTTGCTTATTGTGAACACATATATAGGTGTCTTTTGATTAGCTTGACAGCTTTGTTTGCCTTCGAGGTGATGTTATCGATTCGGGTTTTCCATTTAAATAATTCGACTCCAAAATATGTATAATAACTTACATATTTGAGAGAGACTCCTTCCATGAAATAATCCATATTTAGTTGGTTTTGGGTTTATATATATGGAGTGTGTAGCATATTTCTGGATTAAAAATCATTTGCCATTTCTGGGTCCATAGTGACATCTAACAGAGATCATTTTGAAGAGCATCTGTGTCAGCGACACTGTCAACTGTGTCAGCGACACTGTCAACTGTGTTAGCGACACTGTCAACTGTTTAAGCAACACTTTCAATTATCCTGAACAGCAGACAGTCATCAGTAAATAGCTTAATGTGGGAAGTGATAGTTTCCCCAATATCATTTATGTATAATAGAACATAAGCGGTGCATATATATATATATATATATATATATATATATATATATATATATATATATATATAATGGTATGTGTAAGATAACAAATGGACAAAAAGTGTTATCGCGTATTTGCTAACAAAGTGAGAGAGAGAGAGGGGAGACAGGCAGACATACATGCATACATACATACATAAATACATACATACTTACATACATACATACATACATACATACATACATACATACATACATACATACATACATACATACATACATATACAGACAGACAGACAGACAGGCAGAGAGACAGACAAACATACAAACATCCATATAGAGACAAAGATAGATACATAATATAGTTTCCAACCATATGGGCACTAAAGTTAAATCGTCCAAGCAATACGATGTGGCCAAACACGCCAGTACTTAATCAATGATTATCGCTTGATTGCTACATAAAACCTGGAGTTTCGTGGACATTAGAGTTTTATTTGAAGTATTCTTGTTAATGGCGTATGGATATAGGCACGTGATAGCACGTGCCATCAACATACGACGTCATTAATGTAATTGACCAAGGTATCATCAGCAACGACTGCTTCCCAGAGGCCACCGTTCCCTTCGCCCCTGGTAACTCTATTTACTGTTCAGCTAACGACAACGACTTCAAGGCCGGACTCAAGACATCGAACCCCCTAATCGACGATGTTAATGGATCAGCGGTGAGTAACACTTATATTTATAAATCAAAGTGTACATATATATATATATATATATATATATATATATATATATATATATATATATATATATATATATATATATATATATATATATATATATATATATATATATTTATATATGTTTGTTGTATGCATATGTGTCGGTATTTCCTATCTGCACGTCCTTATCTATTGGACGGTCATTAAAACGGACACGGGGCCTCGTATGTGGAGACGCTGTAATCAATAAAGTATAACAATACGATCAATGAATTTATATTAATTGCGCTTGATTCTACTAACTAGCACTTGTATCACATTAGTATAGTCAGAGTGTGGACTATTATAACATTAACATATGACAATAGTAATTAAAGTCCTACAGTTGGATGACGCGTCGTTGACATTTTTAAGTTATTTTATAATATGATGTTTTACGGATAATTCATACAACATATGCACATATACGATTAAATTTTAATGCTTGCGCGGTGTGAAACAATTCATAATTTGCAGAAGTGTCCAATGCCTAAATTTTCTTATATCACCCACGGCCAATTGCATATTAAATCACCACGGGTCTCCTGTGGCAAGCTCTGTGCGGGATACTCAATGGTTTTAAATGGCAAGAACCTCTACATCCTGGCACCAGATGGAAAAACTAAGAGCATTGCATAGCCAGCATTATAGCAGTAATAAATCCGGGCATCGCCGGGAATATTGCTAACCACATGTTATGCATTACAATAATACACCCAGCATACTCGGGTAACCCCGCCAGTAAACTATATACTTATTTTGCGTTGATTTCAACAGTCGCCGGCAATGTAAAATCATTTATACCAAAACCGCTAAACGTAGCTGATTTTCTTTAAATGTGAATATCCCGCTTTTTAATACAGCTCAAAGACAGCAAGAAAATAATAGCGATTTGCCTTAAATAATGACTTGTTCGATTATAGGCCTCCTCCTACGATGCGTGGGTGGATGTGGAGATGTTCTGGAATAGAATTGAAATGCAAGTGAAAGCCGGTACAAATATTGATACCGTTGTCTTTCCTGGTAAGTACATTTTTTTCCTCAGGAAAAGGCGTATTTGGCACTTTTAACCGACAAAACATCTATACCATTGCCCTGGATGTAATAAGGAGCTGTTTAAAATATATCCTGCTATCTCCTCGATGCATGCATATGCAACTATTACGCCGCTATTTAAGAAGGGATCGAGGAACAAGCCAAAAAATTACAGACCAGTGAGTTTAACATCAGTTGTATGTAAGTTACTTAAAACATTAATTAGATACCACATGGTGGAATGTATTGTTAAACATAAATTAATAAATACATCTCAACATGGGTTCCTAAAAGCAAGGTCATGTCTAACAAATCTCTTATATTTTTTTGAAGAAATTACAAAGTGGGTACATGACGGGTCACCTGTGGATGTTGTCTACTTAGATTTTCAGAAAGATTTCGATAAAGTGCCACATCAAATATTGTTACTTAAACTAAAAGCCCATGGTATAGGTAATGATGTAATCAACTGGATAGAAAAGTGGCTTACACACAGAAGACAGAGAGTAATAATAGATGGTGAGATTTCAAACTAGAAATCTGTTTTGAGTGGGATACCACAGGGATCAGTATTAGGACCTATACTGTTTTTAATATATATATATATATATATATATATATATATATATATATATATATATATATATATATATATATATATATATATATATATATATATATATATATATATATATATATATATATATATATATATATATATATATATATATATATATATATATATATATATATATATATATATATATATATATATATATATTTAAATATATATATATATAATATATAAATGATTTGGAAGACGACATATCTAGCAAAGTACTTAAATTTGCAGATGACATAAAAGTATTCAGAAAGGTAACTAATGATACAGATAAACACAGTTTACAGGATGATGTAGATAAATTAGTTAAATGGTCAGAAAAATTGCAAATGTTATTAAATTTTGGGAAGTGTAAATGTATACACATAGGACATGGAAACATGGACGAAGAATATAAAATGGGGGATGCTGTACTAGGTAGAACCACACAAGTAAAGGACTTAGGAGTAACATTTAGTGCAGACATGAAAGTTTCAGAGCAATGTGGGATTGCTGCTTCGACAGGCAATCAAATTCTAGGGCTAATTAGGAAAACTATCATGTATAAGGAGAAACAGCTAATTTTGCCCCTGTACAAAGCAATATTTAGACCATATTTGGAATATTGCATTCAAGCATGGAGGCTATATCTTAAAATGCAATAGACAAGCTAGAAAGAATACAACGAAGAGCAACTAAAATGATTGCAGAATTGAGAGACCTTAGTTACGAAAGTCGTTTATTACAATGTGGTTTAACAACATTAGAGACCAGGAGACTACGAGGAGACCAAATAGAAATGTTTAAAATAGCGAATTGTTATGAAGATGTTGACAGGAATATGTTCTTCAAACGTAAAGAAGACAGTAGAACCAGAGGACACAAAGCAGCATTAGTTAAGGAGCAGTGTAGGTTGGACAAGAGAAAGTACTCTTTCTCACAGAGGGTTATAAATGATTGAACAAACTGCCAAACGATTGTGTTAATGTTAGTAGGGTGAATATTTAAAAAAATAGAATTGACAAAAAATTGATAAGGGCGGGCTACACGTAAATGAGAATTTTTTTGGATTCTCGATAAGCCAATGGCTTCCTTATCCACTTGCCATCTGGAATTTGTTGTTTGGGATGGCAATCTGGTTAAATATTGTTAAATATGCTATTCAAATAGTGCATTGGTGTTATATAGCGATGTCTACTCTTTTGTACATATTAATTGGTACATATATTTTTCGTATGCCCCATTCGCAAGAACCACTGCCCTTTGATGATATGTGCCTTTATTTTGAAACAAAAGCTACTTCCATGACTTCATGGACAATGTACGTAACATACATATTGAATACTTAACACCATCCGATGTGAATCAGACCGTTTTTATAAGTTGTCGCTTAAGAATATAAGCATATCGCATTTTGAAGAAAGGAAATTCGACAATAACTATTCTCACACAATTTTTCATATGAAGTTATAAGCTAATAAATTACGCAATATTCGAATACGAACGTATAACACATATTATACTTATCAGCAAAACTAGATATGAAATCCACACATGTTATACGAGCTGAGTCCACACTACACAAATGAGATAGTGCTGCCATCAGGTGGCCATATTAGTAAAGCAGATTATGTGAAAAAATATGGCAGAACAACGCAAAGATAACTATCAATTCCATAGGTCATATATAGGTCATATATGCGTCACATTTCCATAGATAAGGGTCCAATCCCACATATATTCTCCTGCGCCAGATAAATCTTATATAATGTTGCACATATAGAATGCCCCGTGTAGTAGCTTGGCGGTTTCTCTACACAATAATGCACTTTACGCATAGGAATGTTGTTGCTATTTATCCATGAAGTCCGATATCGGTCGTCGATTTTTTGTTCTTCTGTTGGACAATGGACAGACATTGAGTAAAACGAAAACAAAAATGGCTCTAACTCAAAATGGAAAATGTGTGACTCTGATTAGGTAATAACAATGTCCATAATTAATAATTTATTATCCCACCTGAAACAAGGAATGTTGCTGTCCTGGACAGAACACAAGAAGTAGGGCCATTTTCAACATTAACTGTGATATTGACACCAACACTTCCCAACAAAGGCGCCACTCAGCACATCACCAATGCCAAAGCTTGATTATATAATAGAAAGTTGAGTTGTAGTATAAAGGAATAGTTGGCTGTCAACGTCATTGTTAGTTACGACGTGTTGCACCGTTGCGACTGTGTACAAGAGTAACGTCAAATAGTTGCGCACTATAAGCGAAAATGATTGTGTTTCTAGACGCAATTTCTAAACAAATACTATCCACAGATACAAGCAAATGAAGCTGAGTTATCTTGACAATATATAGGATTTTATCAGATGAAATGAAGATGTGCAGAATGTGCACATCAAATGTAAGTTGTGTCAGTTGTGAAATGGTGAGTGGCGACACTGGTGGGGAGTTTGACTGAAACAGACAAATAACTCACACATTCATCTGTTGAGACACAATTCAACCGCGCACACACACACGCACATACACACGCACGCACAGCAGCAGCAATATAAGTTGTTATAGATTGAGTTGTTATTATGATGTTGTTATAAATTAATAGTGTATTGCTTTCAGATCTGCTTCTACAAATGGTAGGACGTCGGACCAACCGAACCTGAGAAGACTACACCGTCTGACTGTTATTCTCTGGATAGTCCATTTTGTTTCTATGAGGAGCATTGATATTCTCCTTCGCTTTTGTTATAAAATATCATCCGATGGTGATCTGTGTTGTTTACTGTCACTTTCTCATTATTGCAATAACATATCCACTCTGGAATGTTGTGTTATTGAGTGATTGATTGACACTTGTAGCAAGCGCGGACTGTGCGAATTAAAGCGCGGTTGTCGATGTATGGATAAAGGAATTTGCGTGATAACCCGCATTATTCAACGGACAGGAATCTAAAGTCCGCTTTTAGGATTGCCAAGATAACAAACCAAATAATTCTACATGAGTTGTATAAAGGAATACTTGGCAAAGGTGCATACAGTAATTGAAGTAAATGGATTGTAGCTGAAAACAAACAAACACACACACACACACAGACGCACCCACCCGACCACTCGCACGTTCGCACGCACGCCGCACGCACTCACGCACTCACGCACGCACGCACGCACGCACGCATGCAAGCACAGGGTGAACGTTTACAAATACATTGTAAATTGTCTGTGTACTGATCATAAAACATGCAGGTTAGATGCGATGATATCGTTATTGATGTAGTTGTCAATTCCATGTTATCATTGCACAAACCATTGCACATACAATCTGGTGGCTTACAATGCGGAAAATGGAATTGAGCCGGTGTGTTATGATGTAGACGTTGATGTCATTTCGGCTTGCTTCTAGCCGTCCACACAACGTCAACATACCACTTCACAACCATTCACATTACTAGCTAACTACTCGTCATCAGGAAGGGATAATTTGGTAGTTCGTAGATGACTGTCATAATTGAAATTTAGTTTGGTTGTATATGCAAAGAAGCGTTTTAATAGTATATATATATATATATATATATATATATATATATATATATATATATATATATATATGTATATATATATATGAGGAGTAGTTTCGACGCTGTAGGTGATCAGATTTATGGTTTGGTCAGAAAGCCTACGGTCACCTACTCTTTTCTTGGGTGTATGTCCACTGATCATGCTGCTAAGCAAACAAGTCCGTAGTTGATATAATATGCCAGAGGCCATTACTTACAAACAGCCTCACGCTTCTTAACAGTGGCGCCACTCATCATATCACCACTGCATAAATTTTAATCGTTATGTACGATTGGACTGCTAGGCAACGCCAATATGGTTGACAATAATTTAATTTGTTGCAACACAGCGTATCATACCATAGTTTCAAATAAAGCTAACATTATTGGAGCAAAGAGGAGCCGTTCAGAAACAAAGTAGATGTCAATTGTTCAAGTTAACACATATATTCACTGTTTGCATCCAATGTTTTGTCCACAGTTCAAATTATATGGATTATTAAACCCCGGGGTAATGCAATTAAGTGTATTGTGAAGATAATTTATTCTAAGTATGTTATGTTACTCTCCAATTACGAATGGCAGAGGTATGCACAACCCCCCCCCCCGACAATGGCGCCACTGAGCTTATTACCACTGAAACAACTTTATTATAAAGTTAAATTCGACAGTGCGGGTTGGTTGGCAATCGCATTGGCTGGTTGGCAATGCGATTGCTATGTTCGACTTGCTACATGATTTTCGCCATTGCAACTGTGACATGACATAGTTTCAAACAAAAACGATCGCTGTTTGGTTCCTGTAAAAATTTTCCATGCAAACACTATCCACAATTATATGCACTTGAAACTGAGATATTTCTTTTCAACATTTAGGAATTTACCATAGTTAATAAAGATGCGCAGAATCTACACCTCAAATGTAAGTTGTGGCAACGGTGAAATCATGAGTGACTTGCATTACATTCACTATGTGGCGCCACTGGTAAGTAGTTTGAGGTAAGCAGAACGTTGTGTCGTGCGGTGCCGCCATCTAGCGAAGTGTTAACGAATGTACTCGCATAGTTTAATTTAACCGTAGAATCGGTAATTTTTAGGCGATGTGTAACACATTTCGTATGGTTTAATCAACCATGCCATGGCAGAGAGAATTTCCACCAGCGGATCCGTCGACTCGTTCTTCAACGTACAACTACAGTACACTTTTTTAAAAGAAAATATAAAAACTAATAAATAGCGTATTCAATAATGGAAGCCATTCTATCAGTATTTACTAATTTGTGGAGTACATGTGACCGACACATTCACCTGACGTCAATACTTGTAAGTTACGGAACTAGCGAACTTACAGACGAAACTTTTTTTTCTGAACTTTACTTTTGTCTCGTGCAGTGGCGTTTTTAGAATCTCGCTAATGGGGATTCTAAGGATGGCATGATTGGTCGTTCTACCATGTAGTGGCGTAACAAGTTATATATGAATACAATCAAATAAATAAGCCAACGAGGGGCCACGGACCAAATGCCCCCCCCCCAAATACACAACGACGGCTACGACTCCAGTTCAATTAATCGGATTTCCGTTATCGGACAACGCACCGATCGATTTAGCAAGGCATCAGCTATCAAGAAACTCGATCGTATATTATATGTCTAATTATTGTAACTACATTTTATCGATGGACGTGTTGGTTTTATTAAATAACATTTCCTGCTTGTATTTCACTTTTGTTGTTAATTACTTAATCCAACCTCAACTG
The DNA here is from genome assembly GCA_963662155.1 of Lamellibrachia columna. Taxonomy (NCBI): domain Eukaryota; kingdom Metazoa; phylum Annelida; class Polychaeta; order Sabellida; family Siboglinidae; genus Lamellibrachia; species Lamellibrachia columna. Next base: position 32,611,911 of record OY759261.1, on the reverse strand, counting down.
ATTTAGCCTATCATGAATTATGTTCGCTGATGTCCTAATGTGTAGGGTGTGAATAGTTTAAGTAAAATCCGCAGTCGGTTTAATATAAAATGCGTACCTTTATTCAAATATCGAACAAATTGACTTTAGTCGTCAGATATGGTAAGACTAAAAGTACTGGATATTAAAAATGTTAAGTACTTTGCGGGTCAGTGCAGATCATGGACATGACTTCCACCCTCTCGCCGATCACATGAAAATGTTAGGACATTTCACCAAGGTTGAAATTTCGTGAGTTTTCAACGTTTCCAATTTACTTTAATTAATGCATTAAGTAATGTAGTAGTGTGTCTGATTATTTGAACAACAATTACATACTTGATAAATAAAAAATTCTTAACGGGGGTAAAAAAGAAAAAAAACATGACGCCTCGTCCCACGCACTTCATTGCCCGCGAGCTTTTCACAATAACTAGAATCAGATACTGCCGAATTTGTAATGCTGATATCAGTTGTGTAAAGGTGATTTTTTGGAATTGGATACAGTTTCTACAGTATACTTAATGCATGCAACTATGTACTACTCACAGCCGATAACTCAACAGCCTTCAGGAAGGTCTTGAGGCTCCTGCTTTAAAATGATTGCTGTCCCCGAACAGTAGAGTAAATTTCCAGGGGCGTAGTCTGGACCAGGGACGCAGTCATTATCAATCATCTAGTAATACAGCATGATCCTCAACGAAGGCCATTTTGCGTTGTTGTTAGAGAAGAACTGCACTTGCAGAACGCCGCCGTTGAAGACGGTCGGTACGCACGAGCTGTGAAAGAAATCAAGTCGTCGTCCTCGAAGTCGCTGCAAAAGATCAGACGATTTCGTCTGGTGAAAGGAAAGGATGCCGTCTGTTAGTCTGGTGAAAGGAAAGGATGCCGTCTGCTGCTGGCCCAACGACCACCATTGCTACTGCTACAACTATTGCTACTGCTACAGCTGCTGCATTTGCTGCTGTTGCCACTACTGCTACCTAGTGCATCATAGGTAAAACCTCCACCGACAGTATATTGTGCATACGTTTCTGCATTAGCGTACATTCTGATGCAGGTAAGTATATCCTGGTCTCAGAACATGTAGTTGGGAAATATCATGTTGTAGGCGTTCCAGCCTATCTGACCGTCCGTCTCACATATGTAGAACTGGTAGTGGTTGGGGTGAGCCGCAAAGACGGGTTTGCTCTTTTGTCTTCTCTTAATGTAGTTGACATTTCGCTATATCGCAGGAGAGGATACGTCACAAATGACCAGGTTTAATAGTAGCTTTTGCAAGCGCACCGATTTTGGCTCCCTTCCCTATCCCGGACTCGCCATGCGTGCTACGTCATCGCTACTTGTGTTTATTCGGTCGTGCATGGATACTGCGCTATGAAAAAAAAGATTTAATAATCGTTGAAAGGAGTTCCGAAATTGCTTAGAATGATAAAAGTGAATTACTAACGGTTATGTGCATTTAATATTCTCTAGGCGGAACCACTTTTCGGCATAACACTGTTTGATGACTGCCCGTCAGCAGACATGACACACATGTATGTGCTATAAACCTACAATTAACATAATGAAGCGGCAGCCATTGCAATGATAACACACTGCGCTTAACAAAGCGATCACCAATATGAATAATTTGCTCACTAAATAGTTTATTGCACTATGCTCACTTTCCTCTGATGTTCTTTCCTTTTTTGATGTGCCATCTCATTTTATGCCTATTCTGATTGTCCGTTCGCCTTCTCTTCAGGAAATATATATAATACAATACGCCTGATCCTGATAATAAATCAGGGGATTGTTCAGGGGATTCAAGTTTTCAACTTTTCTTAAACTATAGTATAACGTTTCTCTTGACGGTCAGTTATATGTATATATATACACATATATACACATATACATATACAAATTTATATATATATATATATATATATATATATATATATATATATATATATATATATATATATATATATATATATATATATATATATATATATAACTCTGACCGTCAAGACAAACGTTACGCTATATGTTAAGAAAAGTTAACCTGAATCCCCTGAACATCCGAATCAGAAGAATTTGTGATTTCATGATGTGGGAATATGCATATTATTTATTATCAGGATCAGGCTATTGTGTTACATATATTTCCTGAAGGGTAGGCGAAGGGACAATCATAATATACATAAAATGAGATGACACATCAAAAAAGGAAAGAACATCACAGGAAAGTGAGCATAGTGCAATCAACTGCTAAATATTTCGTGAGCAAATTATTCATTCTGGTGATCGCTTTCTTAAGCGAAATGTGTTATCATTGCAATGGCTGCCGCTTCATTGTGTTAATTTTAGGTGTATAGCACATACATGTGTGTAATGTGTGCTGACGGACAGTCATATATATATATATATATATATATACGTTACTAGAAACATCAAATGTATAATAACACCATATCTTGTAATTCAAATATTCAACTTTTATGCATTGTCTTCGTTGATGCTACATGCTGGGATTCACTTGTTTTTCTGCAATGCATGTTTATATGTTTTTGTTTGTTTGTTCACACAAAAACACACACACCCACCCACCCACCCACACACACACACACACACGCACACACACACACACACACACACACACACACACACACACACACACACACACACACACACACACACACACACACACACACACACACACATTGATATTAGCGACTTAATCAAAATTGCAATGATTGACATCTGACACTAATTTGCAGAGAGGAATTTATTGTTTCAGTGAAAGTAACAGTTACAGTGCAGCTGTACAAAACAACATTGAATGTTAAAACAAACGCTGTTTCACAGAACTGAATACTGAGATAACCACTAATGGTAGAAGAACAACAGAGTATCTATCTACTAAATAGTCGTCAGGGCGATTATTGTCATCCACGGTCAGGATCTATCGCCTTCCTACCATTTGTAGAAGCAGTTCTGAAACAAATACCAATATCATGGATTTATTCCTGATGTTGTGGCTGCTGCTACTGTCGATGCTACCGCTACCACTGTCACTAATATTACAACTGTCTTTACAACCATCACTTCCACTGTCGTTACCACAACAACTAACCACCACCAACACCACCAATCATCATCACCTCCTTCCCCCCCTCCCTCCTTCCCTCTCTCCTTCCCTCCTTCCCACCCTTCCTCCCTCAACATCACTCACTATCTATATATTTCCCTCTCCCTCTCCCTCTCTCTCTCTCTCTCTCTATATATATATATATATATATATATATATATATATATATACATACATACACACATATTATATATAAGTTACGTGGAGAAGAATATGTCGAACTTACGTTGTCCATGTAGACCTTGAAGTAGCTGGGAATTCGTTCCTTGATGAAGGCGCCAATCATCAAAGGGGCAGTGACTCTCGCGGATGAGACCTATATACACATATACCAGCTGTTTAGGAACACTATAATAGTTGCGTGACACATGACAACGCATACGTAAAGGAACTTTACGGTGCCGATAAACGTGCATATTGATATCATTTCGCTGGACAATTACTTGTGTAATGAATGAATGTATATAAATACCGTTAATACAGATGCATTAGTACTTTCTATTTTAATTCCACAAGGGAAGTGACAGTGTCTTATATTGTGTGAAAAAACAGGTTGTCAATATTATTTATAATAATATATAAATTCGGCAGCAACACATAAATGTTGTTTGTCCATAGAAACAAATACAGTGGAACTAGCACTTCGGTAATATGGACGTCTAATTCCAGTGTGTTCCTGATAGGTGAATGGTGCACATGTGTTATTCACATTAAACAACCATAAGTGCTTAATTTAAATTTACATAACGCATGGTGTCGTAAAAGTACACACACACACACACACACACACACACACACACACACACACACACACACACACACACACACACACACACACACACACACACACACACACACACACACACACACACACACACACACACACACACACACACACACACACACACATATATATATATATATATTGTAATATGAACTTAATAATCAAACTATCACGAGTATTATGCTAGTTAATTATGCAATACTTGTATATATATATATATATATATATATATATATATATATATATATATATATATATATATATATATATATACATATTCCGCAAGTGGGACTAATTTCAAATAGTTCTTGTTTGTAGGATCCATAAAATGTGATACGAATACCTCCGTTAAATATATTACTCGCGCCTTGCAACAAGAAAATAAGATTATATATGATTGAACAAAACTATGTGAGCGATAAAGTTAAGAGGTTGCTTACCATCGAATGGTGATGGTCCGGCGCAGCGGTACTCAAAACGAGGTTTCCATTGACCCAGTTCATTTCCACAGCCCCCATGAGTTCAGTCCTTGGGATGGCTAAAATCGTAAAGAGATTTTCTATATTTATTCTATTGTTCATAAGGTAGTAGTATATATATTTCAGCTATAAGTTTTTCGCTCGACGTGTTGCTATTTCGGTATCTTATTGAGGATTTGCTGGTCATGTTAATTTTCGCGCCGAAATGCGCATACGTAAATACGATTATAATGGTCTCTATTAGGGAATACGCTACTTATCAGTTTGTAAACGTTTTCTCAAAGAAGTCAAGTTTGAGTTTTACGTGCAATATAATCTAGAACAGTCATAACTTAGCAGGACAGTGAACACACAAATATTGTCACTGAAGTCGTTTAAGAAAGAGCCGACACCACTGCTGGTGTTAATACCAATTAATACACTAATCGTATAAGTGTTCAACCTCTTTGGATCCAACCTCCCATCTACCAGCAACGTGTGAGACTCCACCTCACACCAATCCGGCATGCCGCACCTATGTTCTCCCCACCTATATTTAGGAACAACCTCCTACTGTCAGCCACTCTTCGTCACACTAGCGCTTAATTGGCAAGTCCACTGCTTTAAACTTATAGCTGAAACTACATTACGACTGCGTATTATATAAGTTAAGCCTATTCATTATAATATTGAGATTAGTTGGGAACGACACATCTATATCTGAAACGGTATGTAGCATGCATTTAAACTGATAATACACTTGTTATATTCATGACATTACACACGTCCACGTTTAAGTAAATACACCAAGACGTAAAGAAAACAAAGAACAACTGCTGCAATCAAGAATGAGTGTGTGTGTGTGTGTGTGTGTGTGTTCACTAAAAGTGAAACATTCCATTTTGACATACTCACAGCCGATAAATCAACATCACCGATGACGCCCGTTCCCCTGAGTCCACCGTTGAAAGTGTCGCTGTCGGCCGAACAGTAGAGAGAGTTGCCAGCGGCGTAGTCGGCTCCGTTGAAACAGTCGTTGCTGATGATGCCCTGATCTATCGATGTCGATGCAATCATCATGTAGTCCAGTGTGATCCTCAGTGAAGGCCATTGTGCGTAGTTGTTGGAGAAAAACGCTACTTCTAGAACGCTTTCGTTGAAGAAGCCGCACCTCTGGCCTTGTGGACAGGTGACTCCCATCGAGTTATCGACGGTGGTCACGCCGTCGTTGAGTATCCATGGGCGGTACACACCCACGGAGTCCGAAACCAAGTCGGCGTCTTCGAAGTCGATGCAGAACATCAGGGCTTCTTCATCTGATGAAGGAAAAGGAAATCCACTGTTAGCCGGAAACGAGCGAAAATCGTAGCACGTCTTAGCAATCAGAATGATATTTTTTTTTACAGATCCTGTGTATCTATATGATATTCCTTTTTCGAATATTTTATATAATTGAGTAACATGTGTTTATTTTGTGCGAAGAAATACTTCAACAAGCTGTATTATGCTAAAACGTGCACACGCACACGCACACGCACACATACACACACACACACACACACACACACACACACACACACACACACACACACACACACACACACACACACACACACACACACACACACACACACACACACACACACACACACACACACACACACACACACACACACACACACACACACACACACACACACACACTATATCTCTCTCACACACATACGCACACCGCCGCCGCAGTTGTTGCTACTGTTATCGTTACTGCTACTGCTGCTACTATTCCCACTACTTATAACGGTACTCAGTATTATTGCTACGCATTTTTCAAAATAAAAACGTACCGAATGTATTTCTGCTGATGGGGTATGTCACGTGAGTCTGCATTCCACAATAATAAGGATCATTGAACACTTGGACACACGTCAGCAAATCCTGGTTCCAGAACTCGCAAATTGGACATGTCATGTTGAAGACATTCCAGCCGTCCTCACCGTCCGGCTCACACATGTAGAAGTTCTGGCAGTTGTTAGGGTCTGCCGCGAAGCCGGGTGTGCTCTTTGTCCTCTCGTAGCAGATATGACATTTAGCTGCATTGCAGAAATGTTTACGTCACATAATTAATTAATTAATTAACGAGATGGATGAAGAATTCCCTAAGGGAAGATATTGGGATGCAGGTGAGCCTAAATGAAACTGAGAGTTACGTCAGAGAATAAGGGACATTATCGTTACGATCAAATTCAGGCGCATCAACAATGTCTTATATCATGCTCACGTACTTTACTAAACTGTACTATCGTTCACAGATTGTAGTTATGATTGTTTAAATATACCATTTTCGGAAGCTTCCAGTGGCATTTGAACTAAAATGTGGTTACAATAGCAGATACTTCCCCGCTTCGAATTATATATATATGGAAACAATTGTACGTGTGGGGAACATATCGTGGGAAAGACCGAAGCAAGAGCGAGATGACGACTAGTCATCATAAATATAATCAGGGGACAATGATATGTATTTGATGTGTCATCCCAACTGGCCAGGGAAGAATCGAAGGACGGTATACCTTGGGCGTCAAACGTGCCACTTGCTCCTTCGACACAACATTCTCTCTCAGGAGAAGGGTAGGTGTTCCATGGGTCGCCGACATCTATTCCAGCAGGGTCCGGAATCCACGGGAATAAGGGTTGCGGCTTACAATGCATCGCATCTGCAACAAATCGCAACGCCAATTAAATAAATAGTAGCAATGCACGACGTATGTGTTCTGTTCTATTAATGTGTGATGTAGTAAATAATAAGATTACATTAGGTTCAGGAAGAAGTGATTCAGCATTTTATTATAACTTATTATATATACTTAACTGGATTTTGTAACTCCATGTTTCATATTGTGCATGTTTCATTTCGTGGTAGTTATATAATATGTGCAGTTGTCATTTCGTGGTAACTAATATAATAAATATCATGTGTTCATATATTCGCTGCAATAAAACAAAGCATCTGTATAATTATCGGCATATTAATTTGGTGAGAAATAGTCACAACATTGCATTTTCTTTTAATGTAGTGAGTGCATTTAAGAAATATAAATAATATTCTTAATGTTCTCCTTTTGTGCATAGACAACTTCGATGCACTTGTAATTGCAGTTGAAAATTATCTATACTTACTAGCGGCGGTCAGCGCCAGCAGCAGGCAGACTCCACGGAATGTCCACGCCATTGTTGCTATGGGA
>OY759261.1:32574276-32601776 GCA_963662155.1 Lamellibrachia columna | reverse complement strand
TTATTGTGAACACACACACACATACACACACATACACACACACACATATATATATATATATATATATATATATATATATATATATATATATATATATATATATATATATATATATATATATATATATATATATATATATATATATATAGGTGTCTTTTGATTAGCTTGACAGCTTTGTTTGCCTGAGAGGTGATGTTATCGATGTGAGTTTTCCATTTAAATAATTCGACTCCAAGATATGTATAATAACTTACAGACTTGAGAGAGATTCCTTCCATGAAATAATCCATATTTAGTTGGTTTTGGGTTTCATACATTTGGAGTGTGTAGCATATTTCTGGATTAAAAATCATTTGCCATTTCCGGGTCCAGAGTGACATATAACAGAGATTATTTTGAAGAGCAACTGTGTCAGTGACACTGTCAACTGTGTCAGCTACACTGTCAACTGTGGCAGCGATACTGTCAACTGTGTCAGCAACACTGTCAACTGTGTCAACAACACTTTCAATTATCCTGAACAGCAGACAGTCATCAGTAAATAGCTTAATGTGGGAAGTCATATTTTCCCCAATATAATTTATGTATAATATAGTATAAGCGGTCCATATATATATATATATATATATATATATATATATATATATATATATATATATATATATATATAATGGTATGTTTAAGATAACAAATGGACACAAATGTTATAACGTATTTGCTAACATAGTGACACATATCGTTGATTAGTTCCCGTATTAAAGAGTAATAACCTGTGAAATTTTTTAAACACCGTCAAACATCACATGCTCATCTGCTACTAGAAGAAAGTCAAAGCAGATATGTTGCCTATTGATCCGAATCTACACAAATAACATCCGGAAACCTTGCGCGTGGGGGTTTCTGAAAATTTGGTGATTTGATCTGATGTCACACTTCAACCTCCATAGGCCACCTTTAAATATTATCCTATCAAACACACATTTTAGTGAAATAATTTTTCCATGACATATTCCGATTACATGGCGTGAGACCATCCGATTTTCAAAGTTCGATTTCTTAGGACCACCTTATATGTGATCAAAACCACAGTAGCCTTTGATTAGGTGATTTTTTAGATATGCTAAGCCATATCCGTATTGAGTCGACTTCATGAAAGAAGCTTTTGTCAAAATCTCAAGAGGAACTTACTAGTATGTGTGACTGTATAATGAATCGCAGAACAATGAATACCCTCAACATATCTGAACGTTCCCCTCTATCAGTATGGGTAATTATTGTAGCTCGTTCATACAAAAAACACATCAAAACATCGTACTGTGCAGATTATCACTGGCAAAGACTCTTGCTAATTCAACATTTTCGTAACGCGTAATAAAATAAAATATTATGAATGCAAACTATTTGCTAGATTAGCAAATCACAAGTATCATCTTTAGATAACACTTGTGTCAGTAGACTAATCTCCCACCTCAAAATCCCACATTGTACTCTCACTTTTGCTTAGGGTCTACCTCCCACTAACTGTTATACGTCCCTAATTGCATTACAACTATTTCAGAGTGGCATAATTCTTGCAACTACCAAACGTCCTGTTTAATTCCGATTAATTCTGCATTTCAGAATACTACACTTTATCTTATTCCATTTATTTAGCAGTCAATCAACCGAAATATATAATTTACTTCCAACAAACATATAAATACAACATAGCGAAATATGTTCTGTGTAAAACAATGTATACCGTGCGACAGTTTATTGTAAGCATAATCCATTGGGAATGATTTTGATAATATATTATTGGAATGTTACCAAACTGTTTTTGAAAGCGTTATGCATAATTACATCTTACTTGATAAGTTTGGCCGTTGTGTTGTCATACTTTATCGGGGTGTAGATTGTATCAAATGCGTTTTGTACAATAAAGGAGACGTATGCGACAATGTCAATAGAAGGTCAACTCTCGCACGGGCGAATTAAATGATCAACCATCCAACAGCTCCAATGAAACAGGCAATTCGCTTATACATTTCGGTTTCAATTAGTTATGCATGAACATATAAAAAATTGGTTAACCACACAATATTGGTATACACACGAAATGTCATTTTGTTTAGTAACTATGTTGATGACAACATTGCAATGCTACCCAAATACACACAGTGGACATGACATATTCAGTTTACAACTTGTAATAATTTTATGTAGATATTTTCCTAATTATTTCTCAACTAGTGTCGCACAAGCGGGAGATGACGTCGTTGTATTCGATTTAATTCGCCACTATCTTCACCTTTAGATTAAGGAAGACGGAAAACGTCGTTGATATCACCGCGTACAGTACGCAGACAGTAAGGTAACATTCTCTCCTCTTAACTGCCGTACTATAAAGTGTGATATTTCGTCTGCACATTCTAGCGAGTTGCTTGCATAACATTGGCGTAATCTACGTCTTCAAAGGAAGTTTTTCTGCCATAACATTGGTGTAATAGGAGTACACGAAGGAAATCTAGCTACCATGACTTAGTCGCAACGTCTCTCGTCGTAAATACCGTATCATTACGTGTAGTATTTCGTCTGCATGTACTACTTAACTAGCTGCTACCATAACAGTGACGTAAAGTTGACGTATCATAAGTCTGCGAAAGTAGTTTTTGCCCCATTACATTGGTGTAATTGATGTCTACAAAGAAAGTCTTGCTGTTATAACGTTGTCGCAATGTCATCATATAAATGCAATCTACCCGATGCACATCATATAATATCGTAGCAGTGGCTAGTACGTAGTTGATGATGATGATGATGATGATGCACTACATAAGTCGTTCTGCGTATCCACAGAAGTGACTCTATATATATATATATATATATATATATATATATATATATATATATATATATATATATATATATATATATATATATATATATATATATATATATATATATGCCATACAACACGAAATATACTAAATAACGTAAATTTCTTCAGGTTACAATACACTACTGTGGTTATATCAATGTTCTACACAATATGACTACTCGTTGCAACGATGATCGTTAATAATAATAGTCGTTTGATGACGTCATATACGCAGTTATTGTCGCCACTAATTCGCGACACGCGCGAACACGAACGTCTGCCGACACCACAGGCGCCTCGTCATCATACACTTCATCCCATATAAAATAAATAGTACTAATGTTCATATACAGTGGTTATAATAATAATACTACTGTTCATCTACAGTGGTTATAATAATAATGATAATAATTTTCATCTACAATGGTTATATTAAATACCACTGTATTACTACTACTACTACTACTACTACTACTACTACTACTACTACTACTACTACTACTACTACTACTACTACTAATGTTCAACTACGGTCGGCAGCTGTAGGCGCGCACGTACTCTTTCACCTGCTCCTGCCATTCCGACGACATTATCGTCGCCGTAATGTCTTGGCAGGTGTTGGTCGTCGCCTCATCCAGTGTTCTGCCTGATCGCCGCCAGTTGTATGCAATCAGATTCGACACAGCCTCTTCTATCATAATATCACACACCTCTGGATCCGTCTCCGAATTGTCCCTCTGGCTTGTCGATGGTTCCGGGTTTGCTGGACGGTCGGGTATGCGGACTACGCCGTCAGCAGACAGTACGATGCTCGCATCAGGCAGCACGTATATCGTCGGTGGCGACCTCTCCTCTCGCTCGGTCGTCTGGGTTAGTGGAGGTGACGCGGGGCTCAATTGGAACTCATCATCACCATCATCATCATCCCTCTCCCATGGTAGTGGCACCGCCGATGGAGGCGATTCGTAGCCTGGGGATGATGATGGTGATGCGTCCTCTGATGGTGGTGGTGATGAGGAACTGTCTCTCCAATTCTTCATCACCACCTGTCTGGTGTCGTCACCCTCCATCGCGTGTCGTTTGGGTGTCGACACCGCCGTTGTCTCATACGCCCTCCGTATGTTACGCAGCCCTCGCTGATCTATTGAACAGAAAGACTAGTTCATACGATCGTCAGTATCGCCATGCGTATTGTTTGCGTATCGGCTGGCTACATTATTTCTAACCATATCCTTCACATCGAACCGCCACTGCATATCCCCCTACCGTGTGGTTAAATCTATAGTTAGCCAACGCAGGATGTGCAGGACCAACCCGGACGATGGCACGTAACACTCATCGTCGTCCGATAAATCCAATATGCGAACCACCTCATTAGACACATACCGGACACAGGCACCCTCTAGCGCTGTATAGAAGGTCTGGTCGTTCGTCATGGCTTCGGACCGATCACGTATTCTATCTATACCACTCACCGTCGCCTCCATGTCGTCGCTACTTATAGATATAACATCGGACTGTGACGTACTGTCCTCCTCCTCATCCTCGTCATCTGTTGTTCTTATAATCAGTGATGGTGGTGAACAACTATCCACCAAGGAGGAAAATAGTATTTCAGGACTCTTACTGCGTAACCATTGCATTACCTTCTCTTTCCCACTGGTCGTTACCCCCTCACTACTCGGACCAGTCGTGACGTCACCACTGCTTGTAGCAACGTCATCCTGTCAACATAATTACACGGCTACTACTTCCAGTTCTGACACGGTGTAATTGACATACTCTCTCGTTACGCGTTTCCTAATGCTGACCAGGACACGGGCCCCTCACAGCATCTCCAGTGCCGCATACCGCTCGGCGTCTGACGCCATAGCCACGTATGTTTACTATTACTACACTACCGTGTTTCTAGTTCGAAATAATTTTGATATATAATCAAGATGATAACGTGTTGCTTTAGTCAATCGTTTTTTTAAACATTTGCATTACTATTGTTGTTTTAGTCAATATTGCAATAAATGGCACATGACATATGTGTAATATTGTCTTTTCGTTTGTACGTTTCCTTCTTTGGAATAGGCCTACCTACATGTGTAAAAAAACAAAATCCGCTGTGTTTTGTCGAAACTCTAGACTTTAAAGTAGTTGCATTTCGGCTACTGTAAATTTGACATTCAAAGTTATAATTATGTAACAAATACAAGAAAATACATATGACTACTTTATTACGATTTTTATACTTTCAGCAAATCCTTATTAAAACGAGAAACGGCCTCAGGCCGTATTCCTCCCCAAAATACGTATTGTAAACGGAAAATTCTTACGATGTCGCATGTCTGATTTTTGTATTAATAACTTTAGGCCCTAACTCGATTAAATCCAGATTATGGATGTCACAAATTACACCATTTCAAGGGTTTTGTCTAAAAACGTCAATTGGCTGGGAAGGGGATGTTCTTTTAGTAGAATGTAACCCGATTCAAATTCAGATTATGAATTGGTGCGCTTTACACATACACAAACACACACACACACACACACACACACACACACACACACACACACACACACACACACACACACACACACACACACACACACACACACACACACACACACACACACACACACACACACACACACACACACACACACACACACACACACACACACACACACACACACACACACACACACACACACACACACACATATATTCCCCAACTTCTACTAGCGCAGTGATATTGTTGAATATATTGTTCTGTTTTTGTTAGAAATGGTTGAATACTTACTGTGTGTCGTATAGGTCAAGATAGGGATCACGTGGGTCTGATTGCACACAGGACCATAGTACACTTGGACGCAGGTAAGCAGTTCCTGATCCCAGAACGTGCACACGGGACATGTGATGTTGAAGGTGATCCAGGCACCCTAGCCGTTCGGCTCACACATAATGAATTCACTGCAAGTGTTGGGGTCAGCCGCGAAACCGGGCGTGTTCTTTGTCTTCTCATAGCAGATATGAGAAAACGGGCATTAAACGGACATAAAACGCCGCTGAATAATAGTTATGAGTAACACTATAATACTGTCTATATATATATATATATATATATATATATATATATATATATATATATGTGTGTGTGTGTGGGGGTGGCACTTTTCTCTATGGAGTAGTGCCTGTGGCAGGTAGCCCTTCACCTTTGATGTATTATGCTGATTACCAGTTTGATTGGTTGTGTGCATACACTGTTGTTTTATTGGGTACATCAATAACTGGTTATAATCGACTTGTATGTACAATTATTATGTTTACTGGTGTACTTGTGATGAATACAACCTGGCATTAAAAATATGCCCTTTAGCAACCTTTACTTATGTATCCGCCTCCCTTATTCCTACATCAAACGAGCTGCGGCCACACTTGAAACTAGACCAGCGTCTCTCTACGCATTCGACACCACAGGAAACACACACACACATATATATATATATATATATATATATATATATATATACACATATATACATATACATATATATATACATATATATATATATATATATATATATATATATATATATATATATATATATATATATATATATATATATATATATATATATATATATATATATATATATATATATATATAAGTCTAAAGGCAGCATACGTCGACCAGTGGCTGCAAGTGCATACCGGACCGCTTTAAGAGGACCGGGCATATATTTTATTTAGTAGATTTTCCAACGATGTGAAGTTGGAACATTATTTGTAAAACTAATTTAGAACATATACTAAAGGTTCATTGGAATATTTCAAAGAATGACATATATACAAAAAATGCGGTCTGCCTAAAAACTTTATGCACAGATGCCGACTTATAGTGAACAGTATATTATATTGTTGTTATTAATTATTTAATATGCAATTTGTGATTGACGGAAATACGCGGGACGGTCACTCAGTCTCGGACACTTCCTAGCCTGGCCGTGGCTGTGTGGATTGATTCTTCGAAACAAATTCGGTTGGCTGCGATCACATCGGATGGTATATGAACATTAATCCTACCCTAAATTATTAATGAATAGTTTTCACAATTCGTAAAATGTTGCCTTGTAATACAAGTCTGCTGAGCGATAGTTACATGACATGTTTACGTACCTATACTAGTATACTATAGCAATAATCCGTAGTATACCTGAAAACTTGAGTTTCGAAGTCCAGGAGATTTCAGGCCCATCAAAAGCATCCGCCTTGAAGCTCACGAAAAACCTCTAGCTGCACCCCATTGGGACCTCCAAATGAACCCTCTTGACGGGCCTTGAGGGTCACCAAAAACTTCCAACTGCACCCTCTTGGAACATCCAACTGTTCCTCTCATTGAGGCTGACCAGAAACTTTAAACTGCACACAAAAACCTACAATCCGGGATTTTCTTCGTTTCTGGGAGTTTAACAACACATCTGGGAGGGTTTGTCAAGTATACCAGTGATACTTTTTTATTTCGGTTACATTAAATTTTGTATAATTCATAAAGTTAAGTAGTGGTAATAAATATCAAAACTGGCTAGTAAGCGTGTTAGCTTGTGCAAAATTATGTGTATAAACACCATGCCTAGCCTATGAAACCATGTTACTGAATTTGTAAACCACCATGGTATTGTCATTCGCATTTTACTGTTATGTTTTAACAAATGAATACCCACAATTATTTTAATGGTGCTACTGTTGTTTTAATAAATCATCCTGGTAAAAATGCTAGTTTGTTCTTTCATTGAAAATATTTTTATTCCAAATACATGGTATGCATGAATACTACAGGTCTACACAATCCAATTTCAGTTGTCTTGAGGTGGTCAGGAGGGGATGTGGCTGGGGTAACAACATCCCATCTCCCTCGTATTTTGAGGGCCAACCTCTCACCAATTATTAGGACACAAACAGCATTTAAAAACAAACAGAGCACCATTTAATCCATGTTTTAGTACCACCAATTACAGTAGTAGGGAATTTATGAAGTAATATATTGAAGAGCCGTATTATTTTTAATCACTTCAATCAGTCATCAATTAATCAGTTTTATTTCATACAAAACAGTACAGGAATATACATCATGTCAACATAACAATAAAACATGTAATAATACTACAGTGTACTAGATTACAAGAGTGTATAAACTGCAAGTACCCATTTCATGCAAAGTACAGAGGAGTTGTACTCATACCTATTTCCAGTACGTTGAACAAAGTTGTTTGTGGATGCAGATATCCTGCATAAAAAAAACAGCTTGCACTAATACTTTTTATAATCTGAATATTACAACAATCAATGCTTAGATAGCAAGCATAAGACTAGCACTACATTTCATCTAGGTAGGTTGTGCAAAATGCTAAATGCAATGTAATAAGAAATGATAAAAAGCTGCACAACTGGCTTTTCTATAATTAGCAAATCAAAACAAAAATACACTGTATGGAATTTACTGCAATATATTTAAGTTGCAAATAGCTTGTTGTTCACCTTCGTTGTACATAAGTAGAATTGCCTGAGTAGAAACAATATTACATCTCCACTAAAGACTTCTTTGTATTTGATATAATTTTCATCACAAATCATGTCCAAGATTTTCATAATTGCATTCAATACTACATCACCAAGCTTAATATCAATCATAGAACATTATCCGAGACCTTACTCTATTAAAGAGTATATCATTGTCAGTGTCACATCCTTGAGTATAAGAAACATATAACAATCTTTGCATCCCCTTAGTTTATGGAACAAGCATTGCAATGTCATCAGCATGAGATGACTAACAAAATCCACTCAGGGCAGCTCAGCATCTGCTTATCTTTCGAAATTACACATATCATAACAAGATGATATTCTATGCAAATTTATAATCGAATGTTTATGTTGAACTTAACATAAATAGATTTAATTGATATTTGTTAAAATTCTGTGAAATTGTCACTTGATTGTCACTTGTCGGTAGGTATGTTTCCAGTTCTCTGCTGCCTTGCCCATATAAGATCATGTACATGAAAGCTTGCTCTCTCACAGCAAGTGTACCCACAATCGTATTCAATGCGTTGAAGCTGGGATCTCTACATGAAACATACACACTGTGAGAACGGTCTTCAAACAAGAGTTGAAGACAATGTGTTTCCTCATCCCAAAGTTCATCTGCTGCAGCGACACTGTAATATAAAATGAAAAATATATCATCTACTTAAAAAATTTATTACTGTGTTCACATTTGTTTTATTTTACAAATGAAAACATTCAAATATAAAATATGCATAGATAATTTGCTATTTGAACCCAGTGACTGGCTAAGAACTAAGGTTTTAAAGATGAGTCAAGCTAATTAATACAATGTTGTATTCATATGACACTTGAGAAAACCACATTACTGCCACCTTACAATAACATTCTAGAAAATACCTCAAAAGCAGAGGTAATTCCACAAAATGGGCATAACTGCACATTGTTGAGATAATATCATAATTAGGTGATGCAACTAAAATGTACAAACACTACTTTAACAAATTTAACTAGAGGACAACAAATTGTCAGTGCAAGTGTTGTTTTGAATTTGAGGCTGTGTGTAGTGTGTGTATATCAGACAAGGAACAATTAACTAAAAATATTTTTAGTTACATTAACATAAATTAAGATATTTCCCAATAAAAATATATTAACCTCACACCAATTCATGAACTTTAAACTTCAATTTAATTAAAGTTACAGTTACATTTATGTTGGTAAAATTGCTGATTAGATGCAAGTGGACTGTTATTTTTTTATTTTATAAGTCTATGTACTTGAGTTGATGGAAGGCATCAATTGTCGTTGTTTACACGTTTAATAACATCAATTGCTATAAAAGTAACTAACACTATTCATGCTAATTTTGCCCAAGTCCCAATTTTGCCCAATTCTGGCTAATTAGGGGTTTCTCAGTTTGTCTTCTGACCAATTAAGACCTACATTCTCTTTGCCTACTCATGGATTTATCCACTTGGCCTACTCGTTACTGGCACGTCAAAGGAATTGTTTCTTTTTTTGAGCACAATGTTCACTATTTTTACCAGATATTCCCCAAATACCCAATTGAACAAATCTCAAATTTTAGCTTCCTACTTCCTAGTAGTTTCTGAGATTAATAATGTTGTGACCTTCTAGTACAGCAGTTCTTAACCCCAAAATTGAGGGAAAGGTGACCGGTTGATGGGTGAGAGAGAGAATGATAACAGTCTGCCAGGTGACAAGGCTGCAGGACAGAATGTGATGGAAGGGATCCAATGGAAGAGCTACCAGTTCCAGATGCTAAATTTCAGGAGGGTAAATCTGACTATTTAGGGCCGTTAATCGAAACTCCAGAAATGGTAGTTAAAAAAATAAAGGAAATGAAGGATAATAAATCACCGGGAGTGGATGGAATTCCTCCAAAACTACTAATGGAAACAGTAGGTCAAATCAGTATACCACTTGCAAGAGTGTTTAACTTGTCATTAAAAGAGGGAGTTGTTCCATTTGAATGGAAAGAAGCAAACATCATACGATTATTTAAAAAAGATTTAAGAAATAAGTCAGATAATTACAAGCCAGTGAGTTTAAAGTCAGTAATTTGTAAATTATTAGAAAGGTTAATTAAATACCATATGGTGGAATTCCTTGTTAGGCATAAATTATTAAATTCATCTCAACATGGATTCCTAAAAGCGAGATCATGTTTAACAAATGTTTTTTTTTAAAGAAATCACCAAGTGGATATATGAGGGATAGCCATTAGATATTATCTACTTAGAATTCCAGAAAGCTTTTGATAAAGTACCAGGGATGGCATAATTGACTGGATAGAACAATGGCTGACTGACAGAAGACAGCATGTTGTAGTAGATGGAGAAGTTTCTGGAAATAAGTTTTAAGTGGGGTACCACAAGGATCAGGATTAGGACCTTTATTATTCTTTATTATATCAATGACTTAGATGACAATATAACAAGTAATGTACTGAAATTTGGGGATGACACAAAAGTGTTTAGAAAGGTTAACACTGATGGTGTTAAACAACATTTACAAAACGATCCAGACAGAATAGTGAAATGGTTTGAGAAATGGCAGATGTTCAGTTTTTGGAAATGCAAATGGCTACATACAGGACATGGGAACTTGGGTGTTAAGTATAAAATGGGAGATACTGTTATGGGTACTACTACTAGAAAAGAAAAGGACTTATTAGTTACAATAATTGCTGATATGAAAGTTTCAGAGCAGTGTGGTATTGCAGCTTCAAAGGGTAATACAATTCTTGGGTTGATTAGGAGAAACATAACATACAAAAAAAGGTAATTTTACCTATGTATAAAGCAGTAGTTAGACTTCATTTAGAATACTGTATACAAACATGGAGACCATATCGTAAGAAGGATATAGATACACTTGCACACATACAGAGGAGAGCAACTAAAATTACTCCAGGACTGAGAGACCTTAGCTATGAAGAACGCCTGAAAGAATGTGGTTTAACAACTCTAGAGACAAGGAGGTTAAGAGGAGATCATATTGAAGTTTTTAAGATATTTAATGGGTATGAAATATTGATAGAAATATGTTTTTTTC
Source organism: Lamellibrachia columna (assembly GCA_963662155.1). NCBI lineage: Eukaryota > Metazoa > Annelida > Polychaeta > Sabellida > Siboglinidae > Lamellibrachia > Lamellibrachia columna. The sequence continues at coordinate 32,590,281 of OY759261.1, read as the reverse complement.
ACTCAAGAAAGATAGCAGAACTAGAGGACATGAGGTAAAATTAGTAAAGGATCAGTGTAGATTGGAAATCAGGAAGTACTCTTTCGTACAGAGGACAATAAATGAATGGAACAAATTGTCTACAGATTGTATAACTGCTAGCAGCATGAATATGCCTAAAAACAATGTTGGCACATATCTCAGGAGGGCGGGTTACACGTAGATAAATATTGTTGGACTATCAATATGGCTTCCTTGTCCACTTGCCATCTGGGCCTTTGGCTTGGATGGCTAATATTGCTAAATCTTGTTAAATCATAGATAAAATATCAACTGATGGGTAAACTGACTGTATTTATAATTAAATCAGATAGTTGTGCATCCAGAGCCTGGAATATTTGTAAAATCACAGTTGCTGTTTTGCATAGTACCGTGTATAAAGGCTACAAATTAACACTTATGTACATGGTAACTCCAGAACATTTCATGATTTATCAGTGTGTATAAATATATAATTTGAATTTTGGATGGTAAATACTGTAGTTATGCTTTCTCGATATTGAAACACCACTTGCGAGCCTGATTTTTTATACACAATTCATCAAATATGTTGGAACATGAATTACTCCCTTTTATAGCTTAGGATGTGTAGTTTCTTGTACAGAAATGTTGTTTTCACCAGAAAATTTCTTTAAACAAAATATGTTTCACAGATGGTATCTCGCAAAATGGCAAATGTGATTTTACAAACTTTCCCAGACTTCAGATGCAAAACCATCTGACACATTAAAATGAAAGCAAAGGAGGTATTCTATCTATATGAGAGTAAACATTCACATTTTCAAGGCTCTAGCCCTACTTAGTTATCGGACCTCAAACTTTCCTAAAATTACATTAACGGATATCCAAGGTCATAAAATATTGTTTTCTCAGAAGCTACTAAGAGTAGGAAGCTAACATGTGACATTTGGTGAATATCTTGTATAAATATTGAAGAGATCTGAAGACACACAGTCTGAACTATCCAGTGATTTGATGTAAAATCCATTGTTGACAGAAAAAGGTCATCATAAAGATAACAGTGAGGATACATATATTAATAGCATTGAGACGACACCAGTTTGAAGAATCATGAATTATATCAACACTGTGGTATGTGCACGTGAATGGTTTGTGGGTGTTAAAACCGTGCACCATTGAAGAATAAAGTTCACCGTCACAGACTTCCAAATGGATCATTAAATTTGTCACACATAAATTACATATCATACCTTTAAAGTGAGACCAGTTTCATTTAATATGCCTACATCTCCGAAACTACTAGGACCAGAAAGCTAAGATTAGTTTTGTTCAATTTGGGTATTTGGGGAATATCTGATAAAAATCCTGAAGAGATCTGAACTTCTGAAAATACAATGTGTGGACCATGCAGTGATTTGATGTGGAATGACCTATTATTGAATATTAGAGTTCATAATGCATGAAGAAATGTCCTATTAGAGATGAAAGTTAGCACCCATAACCAATATATTAATAGTATTAATATTACAGTAGTTTGAAGAATCAGGAATCATATTAACATTGTGGTGTAGCACTTGGTTATGTACTCGTGAATACCTTGTGAGTGCAAAAATCATGTATCACTGAAGAATTAAATCACCAGGAATTCTGAATGGATCATGAAATTTGGCACACAAATTACAGTAAGACTGGTTTCATGATTTTTTAAATGTAGCCACACTGGGTTTTGTTCCATTGAAAATGTCCCCTAAATTATTTGTTCTGAGTTCACAAAGGTGTTGCTCCATAATTAAAACTTACCAACAAATCAATGATGCACTCAATTTCACGTTTTAAAATATTTCAGTATTCTAATGCTGTCTTATTATTCAGTGTGTTATTCCAGTCTATCTTTGCTAACTAGTTTCTCATATCTTTATCTACCTTTGTGGAAGTTTCTCCTGTACTGCTTTTTATTATTTGTTTCTTATTTTATTTTGTTGTAACATGTCCTTATATATATATCTTAACATTTTCAATTAATTCATTTAGTAAGGACAAAGCTATATCTAATACACTCTCTCCCTTGTTTGGTTCTAGCACATGCTGAGAAAGGAAACTATGTTGTATTAAAAATAGGAATGTTTGATCCCCACCCCCTGTACTCTACAGATTTCTATGGTATAAGTATGTGGTTAATCTTGATTAAACATACTTCAAACCAATTGATGTGATCGATCATTTTAAGAGTGGCCTGTTTATAGCATGTTGAGGGTTTCCACTGATTCAGGTGTAAAATGAGAATCATCACCTGTGTTTGATTAACTGATGTAAATTTTTTTTTAATATGCATTAATGTCAGAAAGAATGTCATTTCAGTAATGCAAACATGTAAAAGGATATTCTGTAGGATTGACATTCATTGTTTTAAATGACAATATATATGATATACATAAATAATTTTGTTTTTGGTTGAAATTACTTGAAATTAATATATTTCAATGGTTTGTATATTTTCTTTAATTAAATCTTAATAATAATAGTGTATCTTATCACAAACATATCAGGACTCATTTGCTGCATAGCTTTGACAGCAGTTGTTGATATTTTGCATTAAGCAAGAGAAGATCTAGGAAACTACTGCACTATACTACCAGTATATGCTACCGAGTATTCAGTGCCAGTGGTTGATGGATTAGAACTTAATGTAGGACAATGTGCACAATTCTTGTCCTAAAAAACAGTACAAATGTTAGAAATTGCACTGTACTATACACTACCAAGTTTTCCATACCAGTGGTTGATGGATAAAGAACATAATGTACGACAAAGTGCACAGTTCTTATTATCAAAAAGTACAAATGTTAAAATTGACAGACGTGTAGTGATATGTTCATTTGGAAGCGTTGTATTACCTCGCCAATATTAACATATTTACAAGGTGTCCATAATATTAATTACTGATTCATATTTCATTGATTGCTAAAAATACCCCAAGTAGCATGATTTATGATAGATAACAGAAATGGATTAAACTAATTTTTTTTAATGATATCTCAAAATTATCATTATAAAAAAAAGTTAAATGTGATTGGATATTTTAATAATATTTATTCGTAGCTTTGAGTTTTATATTCTTAGATAATGATGTTGCAAATTAGTTATCATACCAAGTTATACTCAGTGCATATTTGAGATGAGTATCATTATGCAGACAATCGTTTTGGTAAAGTAAAGGATCATATCTGCCACAGTATCTATGTGTCATATTTGTTACACTAGTTAATAATATGACAAGATACCTTTACGTCCTGCTGGCTTTTCTGATGGCTTGCAGCAACTGAAAAATAAATAATGTGAATTAAAACAACAAATTAATTTTATTATTAAATGAGTTTCCAGGTCTACGACAAATGTAGGGCTGTAAAGATATGATACGTATCAGAATACTTGCTAAAACGGCATTGGTTGTAATGACTGTTATAACTTAGAGTTATTATGTGTAGTATGTTTGCTGAAAGCATTTACAATAAGTTGAGTGTGCACACACAATAAAAATGTGTATAGGTGATAAGGTGGCAACAAATTTTCAACCATCAACAATGTGATTAAATTTACAAAATAAGTCTTCAGCATGTTTAAAACAAAATCTGCACCCATAAGGTTACTGATATTAATGTAGTTTGACTACCATATAATATACATGTAAATAAATATATATTTATTATATAATTTAGCTGTAACTCATGTTGCATGATATTCAAAGTGGACACTATTTTGGACAATGCATATTATTTTAACCATATCTTCTGTGGAGTTCTGATTGAAACAAACATTTAAGTAAATTCAGTGTATTTTTAAATATGATTACTAAAATAGTATATTTTGTTGAAAAATTATTTCGAAATCATATATAACATAATTAATGTGATTTTTAATTACACTGTAAGAAATCAATTACAATTACGACATCATGTCGGAACCTTAGTTGGCTACATGTTGTAGATACTTGAAATAGATCAATTATAATTATGGCATTATCTCGGAACCAGAATAAACTACATGTTGTAGTTACATGACAGAAAGTCATTACAATTACCCTAACCCTAAACAAATGTCAATCCATTGAGTATGGACAAAGTATTAGTAAAGTTGATTTTGAGTGAAATACTTACGAATACACATCCAACAGGCAACGACGCATTTCACAGACACCACCCAATGCCGGAAGTCGTTTCGCGATGTCGATTTACGACAAATAACATTTGTCAAAGTAATCGAACTACACATCATTAATTAAACACACATCATTCAAATTAGTTGAACATGTGTTTTCAGCAAACGTCAGTACGCGCATCACTTTCAACTTTATATACTGAGTATTTAGCGATTTTTTGCGACACGAACGCCAAGTCGAAGCCGAAGACGCGAAGTCGGAGGCCAAGAACAAACGCAAAAACGCATATTACTTAATTTACACATTATAATAAAACATTGTACACTGCTTCGAAGCATATTACATAATACACACGAAACGGTGACCCTTCATTCAATATATAGCAGGAATATTAAGTTATAAGCACTATGACGACAACCCGACGACTGCTGAATTTATGAAAAAAATGTGCTGTCAAAATTGCAACGATTAAATTATTTGATTTCCAAATCATGAAGCGAAGGAGGTATCTACGAAAAAATCAACGTAAACTTCTCTATGCTATAACACATTCCTATGACGCTACCATCAACCCAGAGAGGCAGCTGTAGCCATGTTTGTTCTATTCACTCAAACAAGATTGTATAATTATAGGACATAAGATAACATTAGTAAAGGATAAGTATAAATTGTGTATTAGGAAGTTTCACATAACACAATCAATTAATGGAACATATTATCTACATATTTTGTAACTGCTAGCAGCATGAACATGCCTAACAACAAGATTGAAACATATATCAGGATGGCGGATTGCACATAAATTTAACATGTTGGACTCTCGATAAGCTAAATCTTCTTAAAACCCGTAACATTAATACAACACTTTCACAAATTACCGCAGCCTGCAGCCTGGCTGCTACCCACAAACACGGGTTTGGACATGTTTGGCCGAAGTGACTGGGGAAGTTTTAAAAGTAATAATGCTTAACAATAGAAGGTGAAGTTGTTGTTTTCTTGGTTTACTTTTAATAATATATATATTAAAATTATCTAAATATATTAAAAGTATTATTATATTAAAATCATGTACATTTCTAACATCTTTCATACGAGTAAGTTGTCGGTATGAGATGCTTTAAACACCCTGCACTGCACATACTACATATGATTTATTTAATTGTTCCACGAAGATAACTGCTCAGCTAATATTAGTCGAGCGACTTACGTTGAGCATTGGACGGGTGACCCGGGTCGCTTTGAGCGCAACAGTCCGTCGGCATGGTAGAAGCCAGTGGGTCATCGACGTCGAGAGTGGTAGGAAGCCACGGCATCCTAGCACTTTGGTAGCACGTCCTTGAGGCTACAACACAGCAATGACGACGTGGAACTGTGTCGCCCTTTGTAGAAAACACCCTGTATAAACTAAGCAGTGTGAGATCCCCAGTTATACTACTTTTGATATCCATCAGTATCGACAGTTACTTTGTACCAACCAGTGACTGAGCATATTATTAGAACACGACGAATGCCATTTGTGACCAGGTAGGAAATACGAGGTAAAGTACGCGTTTTGGTGTTTGTGATTAATGTGTTGTTTAATTAATTAATGCTGGTGTGTAAACTATCAACGCATGTGACTATAATGTATTGTCTGGACGAACATTAATAAATATCACTTCGCGCATTAATGACAAGTTAACTAAACTTTAATTGTCGAAATGGGCTAGTTGAGCCACTCAATGCATAGGGGGGTAGTTGTTTTGTCTCAAAAAAAAAACGAACACGAGCGCTGTCTTACTCCAACGTGCTTCATATAATTCCCGTGTCCGAGACAACTAAGACATCATACAGCAACAAGGCAATGCATTAGCAGTTAGTCACACTGGCTGCGATGGACCTACTAGTCCATGTTAATTAAGTGTGTTTATTTTTTGTAGAAAACCTACGTAAATTATACGATTACTTAGCATTGACCGTTTGTTGCTCAAATAATGCGACACTGTTGCTCATCTATTCACACACAAATCGTTAGTTGAGCCAGTTTAACAACCCTGTTTGAATCAGCAGCATAATTATAATAATTGTATATACGCACTATATAATGTTGGCATGATGTATCGTGAAGTTTACCTACCTGCAGCTGCTACGCCCAGCGCTACAAGAAGAATTCCAATAGGCTTCGACGCCATGGTTTCTGTGTCGAAAAAAGCATGGTCGGTTTACTTACCGGAGGGTGAACATTGTTGATGTGTCAGAATGTTTTAACTGTTTACGATGTTCCACTTCATTTTATTTTTTATATTGGAAATGTGAAATAATTTTACATATATCTCGCACAAGTTACATCGTCTAATTACAACGAATGTTTATTATATTCACCTCTTCCAGGTATATTATATAGCAATTGGCGTGATAATGTGCTTTTCGTTTGAGAGTAATTTCATGCAATATATACATTACGCACACATATATACACTGTATAGATTCCGTCTGCAAGTGAAGGGAATTAGTACGCATATATATATACCTGTTTGAAATCAACTTGTTGAAACAATGGCATAAACAATACAAGCTTTTAACATGCATGATTACCTCCCAGCCAGCCATATCACCGCAAATGTTTTCATAATGCACATCTCCTCCTACATAACGTTGTCTTTTTTACGCACTCCAGATTTGGATTATTCCTTGTTTCACGATATTTGCCATGTTCGTGTAGACTGTTTCACTCTGTTTGCACAAGTCTCCCAGCCTCCACTATCACGTGTATGTTATATTATTCTTACATGCGATATACATACATACATACATACATATGATTTTTTGGCCTATTGGATGAAAAGCTTTTTTGTGGGGTTGGGCAGCGAGCACCTAGCTGATTAGCTAGGTGTGTTTAACAAAACAACCTGTTCCCATCTCTATCCTGCACACCCCTCTATCGGTAAGGCGCTTAATTAAGCGGGCCCAATTACACCAACCGATCATGTGACTTTTTTGGGAAATATTACTGGCCAGCGGTGCACGCTGGGGAAATTTGCAGATAGCGAGCGGGACCATGTTTTGAATAACTTTTCTTCGCTGCGCCATACGAACATCATTCGAGCTTCTGAATTTATTTTTTACACGTTATTCGCGTTTGTTTGACGATTTGTGATCGGCCACACGGATCAACACCGCGAGCCAGCAAAAGGAGATTTCGCCCTCGAGGCCGTGAGAAGCTCGGCGAGTTTGCTTCGTAAATAGGTCACCGTAGAAGTTCTATAAAAATGTCGCACGTACTAATCACAGGTCACAGTTTCGTGGCTCGACTCGAGCAATTCATTCGTAAAACTAATAGAGACAACTTTGAGTTTAACCCGTTGCGCACCCAACTCGATTTCTGCGGTCGGGGTGGAGCAACAATCTCCAAACTGGTCGGCAACGGCTTATTCGGAAAACTTTCCAAGAAAACTTACGATTTGGTCATCTTTGAAATCAGCACGTGCGACATCGACAATGTAAGTGCATATGAACCGCAGTTGGCACATGACCTATTTCGGCTAGCTAGGGGTTGCGTAAACGACTTCGGAGTTAAATCGGTGTTGTTTTGCCCTGTGCTTCCCAGGAGAGCTGTACTCTTTAAAGCTAACACAGCATATTTCACAGTTAAAGCCGAGCTGTTTATCAACACAATAAAACGACTGTGTTCACGCATAGCAGTGCCAAATACTCGTATGTATGTGTTAAAACACCAACGCTTTACTTCCATGTTGCCATCGCTTCTGTGTGCCGGTGTTCACCTCACTCTCGAGGGGTTACAAAGGTATTATTTCCCTCTCCGTCGGGGAATCGTGGCAGCTCTAAAGTAGCAAGTTGACAATGTCAGGAAATCTAATTTGAATTGTAACGGTTAGGAATCCCAACGGCTGTTCCCACATGCAGGTCAGCCGCGACCCATGGCACTGTTTACACAGTGACACTTAGCAGCTTATAGGGGCTCAAATCTGTCCTTTGTCTACTGATAATAGCCTTTCGATTGCTTATCCCTGTGAGCTGTGTGACCTTATTACAAGCATTCTACCCTCTAGGTATACATTGTTGATCACTAACTTACGCACAGTTATTACACACACTGAAGATGGCTAGTATTTAGGGTTTTCGCCATCGCAGCATTATACTGCCCTGCCAATCACAGATATGGTGGTGTGACGAATACCAAATTTTCAGTGGGCATTTTATTAATTTGCATTCTACCGGATGGTAGCAGTATATTTATATATATATATATATATATATATATATATATATATATATATATATACACACTACCATCTTGGGGGGTTGGCCATCCGGTATTGGAGCCTCAGTCGTGCCTGGAGCAGTTGTTTCGGCTATATATATATATATATATATATATATATATATATATATATATATATATATATATATATAAATATATATATACTTCCAGAACATGCCAAAACCATCGGCACAGGGGCGGGCAAAGATAGCCGAAACAACTGCTCCAGGCACGACTGAGACTCCAACACCGGATGGCCAACCCCCCAAGATGGTAGTGTAACCAGTGCATTGATGGCAAATATGTTGGCCACATTGAAGGCAAAGATCGATGATAAATTCGATAAATTCCGCCGTGAGCAGTCGACTCATGGTCCTGTCTCGGGTATGCAGTCGACTCATGGTCCTGCCACGATTACGCAATTGACTCATGGTCCTGCCACGATTGCGCAGTCGACTCATGGTCCTGTCGCTAGCACTTCAGCTGAGCCTGCTCGCCGTCGACGTCGAAAGCGCGTCCGCTCTCCATCACCTGATCTGGCTGTCAACTCATCCGATTCTGACGAGCTGACAGACAACAACTCCCCTGCTGAGGAAATTGAGAGAGCGATCCACCACAAAGCGAAGTGCCAGCGGACTTCAAAACCAGGTACTACCGCTTTTGACATGGGCTGGGCTCAGTTAGGGGACGAGGTAACAGTGAAACTAAGAAAACGTATCCTGTCCAATGAATATTTCCCACTTCGCATCCTGCGCACTGATTATGACCTAGACCCACAGGAAGACCCGGCCTCCCCCACCCCAGACAGGAAACGAGCTTTTATCGCTGTATATCAGATTGGGGAATGGCTTCATCTGTTCATGACCTACGCAGCGATCAGGACAGAACATTTTCCTGAGGAAGGTAGTCAGTTCATGACTTATATGGATCACATCATAACCATGCATGCACAGAAAGGCCCCTAGTCTGGTTAGAATACGACTAACGTTTCCGGGTCAGGAGGGAGAGGACGGATGCCCCTTGGAATGTGTTTAACTACCCTCTGTACTCGAGCGTGAAAGCAAAATGTAAAACTAAGGCAGTCAACGCATCAGTGACATCCCAGCCCTTTCGTGACTTCGTCGCAAAAAGCACACGTCCCCACTCCTCGCGCTTCTGCTATAACTTCAACAAGGGTAGATGTTCTAAGCGGGATTGCAACTACACACACGGATGTTCCTTCTGCAAGAAGGAAGGTCATAGCCAGCTGGTCTGCAAAGCCAAGCTTGCTTACAACATAACTCACTACAAAGCCCCCCCCCCAAGCAACATGATTTTTCCACAGGGGCCAGCAATACAGTGACCCAGCCAACATCGACAACCAAGATACATGTGTTACCAACACCGGTGAAGCATAATGTCTGACATTATTGTTGCAGGGATATGACAAGAATCTAACCAAGGCTCTCGTTACAGGTTTTACTGATGGTTTTCGCATTCCTACCTGTATCCCATCAGACCCGCCGAAGTATGAGTATGAGAATCACAGGTCGGTCAGGGATAACCTAGATATCGTACAGCAGAAGCTGAGTAAAGAGAAACACAGGATTGCGGGACCTTTTGTATCAGATCCTTTTCCAAACATCGTTCACTCACCATTAGGACTAGTCCCGAAAAAAGAACAAGGGGAATTCCGACTTATTCACGAACTTAGCTTCCCCAAAACCAACTCGGTTAACTCTCACATTCTGCCCGAATTCATTGCGGTTACTTTCCAAATGCTAGATCATTGCGTTGAACAGCTCGTGTCCCTGGGCAAAGGAGCTTATATCGCCAAAGCCGACTTGCAAGATGCTTTCCGCATAATTCCGGTCTCACCTCTCGATTATAGACTGTTAGGTTTAAAATTTCAAGGATAAAACTATTTCGATTTGTGTCTCCTCTTGAGTGAGTCATGCATGCCGAACATTTGAGCTCCTGTAACAGGCACTCAATTGATTTGCCAACACAAGTTTCACATTTCCCACATGAGCCATATCCTCGATGATTTTATTTTCTTTGGTAAAACACTACTAGATTGTCATTCCAGCCTGTCTCGTTTTTTCGAGCTCAGCAATATGGTTAACCTACCCATCAAACAGTCTAAAACTGTGTTCCCTTCAACAACAGTAACACTCCATGGCATCGAAGTTGACACAGTGAATCAAACACTTGTCTTGCCTCCAGACAAGGTGGCATCTCTTCGTCGAAAACTCATAAACCTAGCCAAGAGAAAGAAAACCACTCTGAAAGAAATGCAGTCCCTGATTGGGTCACTGAATTTTGCTTGCCGAGCCATAGCCCCTGGCCGCGCTTTCCTGCGACGCCTCATTGATTTGACAAGAGGCAAGACAAGAACCAATCATCGCATCCGCATAACTGTCGAGGCACACAGGGACATGTCTGCCTGGCTGGAATTCCTACACTCCTTTAATGGTCAGTTGTCTTTCTTACCAACCACATGGATGTCATCAGATGTGTTGCGTCTCACAACATATGCAAGTGGTTTCGCATATGGGGCTGTCGTGGGGGCTTCATGGTTGCCGGGTCAATTTCCCTCTTCATGGGATTCCAAGCATATTTCCATCAAAGAACTCCTACCGATCGTACTAGCTGTCATGAGCTGGGGGCCAGTAAGGACTAATCAACGTGTCTTGTTTCTTTCAGACAACACAGCAGTTGTGGCAGTGATCAATAGGCAAACTGCCAAAGATCCACAACTCATGTCTTTGCTTCGACAATTGATTGTTGCATGCTTGTCTTATAATATATGTTTCCGCGCCAAGCACATCCCTGGTAGGACCAATGTTGTTGCCGATCTTATCTCGCGGTTGCAGATCGCACGCCCACGCACCATTCAGCCCAGCCTAGACGACCAACCAGCACCAGTTCCCATTTATTGGCTAATCTGGCACACAACGCCTTGAGTACCATGAATGCTGCACCAGCCTTTGTCCACCCGAGATTTGTCCATCATCATTAAGTTAGTTCCTACGTCCCGATGCTCATCATGCAAAACAGTTTGCCCTTACCGTAGGATGGTAGACTACATCAAGCTCAGCGGACAGGATCAGGGCCCTATTTTCCGCTATGCCAATAAACTTCCAGTTCAGAAAACTGCTTTTGCAAAATATATTAAAGCAATCATCGCTAACACAGAATTAACAAGCACGAAAATCTCGCCACACTGTTTCAGAATAGGAGCAGCTACATGGGCAGCTAAGTCAGGTTTCTCTTCTGAACAAATTAAAGCCATGAGGCGCTGGCATTCCAATTCCTACCAGAAATATAGCCGGGTTGCATCAATCTCTAGCAAACCATCTGCGTAAAGTGTGTTGGTGTTTCATGTCTACACCGACGGGCCTACACCAGCCCATAACGCACGTTCCTAGCTGCGATGACATCTCGCTCAGCCAACACTGCACCGGAGAGTGCACACTTCATTGTCAAGTCCACTCTACACCGGCCCTTGACGCGCGTGCCTGGCCGTGACGACCCCTCGCCCAGCAAAACCTACACCGACGCATCTACACCGACGAGCAGTAACAAAACAATGACAGTGAAGCAGACCGCCATCGTAAGAGTGAGCTACACCGTCAACAGAGAGATGGTCGTGAGGCGACTTTTCCCCTCTGTTGGTGGAAGCATAGTTGCGATGTAATTTGGCCCTCTATTGGCAGAGGGATGGTCGTGAGGCGACTTACCCTTCTGTCTGTGGAGGGTCAGTCATGTTGCGATACAACCCTACACGAACCCGGCCCGCTATGTCAGCCAGACTTCAGATATTTACGCAACACACACCAGTCTTTCTGACAAAATGTGACATTAACCATGGACTAATATACCTTTCATCATGTTGCGTGTGGTAGAAAATGGTCACAGCAAGTGCCAATATTTTACAATTGTGTATTGAACGCAACTAAATAGTATCTACTGTGGCTCCGGCCAAATGTTTGTTAAATCTTATCTGGTATTGTTTACTAATTGGTCATACACACCAGCTTAATCGGTAATATACCAGGCTGTGCACAATCTGTGGCAGACTTTGTCACTATAATTGTGTGCACAGCGGCAATCCTTGTTGGGTATAAATAAAATTGGATTGCCCGTTACCAACCTACCAAGTAGTTGGTGTATTTATACAAACAAAGAAAGGTCTGCATAAGCTTGTCCCCATTTCATTGTAAACACAAATACACCGGGAGTAGACGGGGTATCGAGCTGCGAAAAACACACGAAACATATATACACTTGGACACTGAAAACCCAACAAAGGCCTGTCCGCTGGAGAAACCGGAATAAAATGGAATGCTGATTCCACATCCACCTTAGCCATGTAAACATGCTTCGGTTAATGCCTTATGAAATCAATAGCATCCTGGATCGTTGCGTATTGCACCGACGAGATCTCCTTAGGAATAAAATCAAACACATACGTACCATACATACCACAAAGCACACACACACGCACGCACGCACGCACGCACGCACGCACGCACGCACGCACGCACGCACGCACGCACGCACGCACGCACGCACGCACGCACGCACGCACGCACGCACACACACACACACACACACACTATACACATCACACAAAGCACACATACGCGCATAAGCACAGCACAGCACACAGCACCCACAGCACACACATATACACATGACCCATACATCACACGCAATACACATATCACTCACAGCACATACAGCATACTCGAACACGCTGAGTATCGCCCTTTGTGAGCCAATTTGAACATGTAGCCCCCTCTTAGAGGCATCATTAAAACGTAGCTCCCTATTAGACAATATTAAACTGTAATGCCATATCTGATACATTGTTCATATATAGCGAAACCCATGAGACTGCTATCTAGAAGGGCTGTCTAAAAAGTGTTTTCCTCTACTTGCACGGGTAATTGTAGCGCTCTATCAAAATAATTTTAACTTTGTTCTGGATGTGATACAGTTTTAATTAGTAGTGCCCTCTGTGTGCGATCAGTCATGACGAGTTGCTGGCATGTTATGTAAATTATGCTCGCATGTGGAAACAGCTGTTTCGGAAAGATGCAGAAACGTAGACTAGGGCATCTAGTTGCGACGATAATGCAGACGGTGATATAACAGGGTTTGTTTTTGATAAACCCCTACATGATTTGTACGACAACTGATAGTTTGTGCACATTAGTTGTCATGAGTTACTCAATGCAAGTTGCTTATTGAACAAAATGGATGCACCACCAATATCATTAAGGTGTAGTCAACCAAATATACGAAAGTGACAAACTTTCTTGTATACTACCTCATATGGTATTGCATGATTGACAGTCGTCCTTGGGTAGAGGAGGTGTTATCGCGTGTTGCAATCAAGTCTTCGGGCCTTGCCGATGTTTTTGCAGGGCTTGGCAGTGTGACGCGCTGTTGCGGAGAGCGCTAACATATGGCGACATCTAATGGATAGTTTCACAACCATATGTTTCTTGTGTTAGTCGTTTTGAGCCGCTATGTCGTTTTGAGCCGCTATGTCACTAGGCCTCTCGTGCCAAACGTTCTATACGTATTAAGGGATAACACCATGTAAAGTTTCCATACTCATATGTTATACTATTATTTTCATAATATACACATGAATTGAGCGTTAATTGGCGTGTATTTACCAATACACAGAACTGCCAAGGTTTATTTTATATGAGAGCAGGAGCTCACCTTCTGTTGGACACCATGTTAAGAAAACATTTGAGCAAAACCATAGTATTAACATAAACATCATATGTGGTCAGGAAGCTCATTTTAGTTATATAAATATATGTAACACATTCATAATAAGTGTTGCTATTTTGTGAATCAAAGTAAACTGGATGTCCTATATATATATATATATATATATATATATATATATATATATATATATATATATATATATATATATATATATATATATATATAGGACATATATATATATAGGACATATATATATATATATATATATATATATATATATATATATATATATATATATATATATATATATATATATATATATTGTTGGGTATGTCATCGTGTTTGATATCTAGACGTTGTTTTATCAACGTATTACGTTGATGACGTGATTTGTTAAGTGACCATAACACGTGGGGTAACCGGAACTATACATTTAGCAAACGCCTTTCGCAGACTTACATTGCGTCACTCCAATAGCAGTGACACTTGTTCCGTAGGCCTATATTACGTTCATGTTATAGTAGCAACTCATTAAGTATTATATGCAGACGAAATACTGCACTTACTGATACACTAATGAAGACGTGTGGCTTGTTCGCGGTGATAATAATGATGACGACCATTATCTAATCAACAGTATGGTGAACAGTATGGCGAAATAAATTGAGTGCAACGTTAGTTGAGAAACTATTGGGACATGTTCTTAAGCAAAGTTTATATATCTAACTATGTTTAATAATTCGTCATTATAATCACAATTGCAAAATGTATGCCAATGTATTATTGTTTACACTATCAATCACAATATACTAAACCACACGAACACAGTTAAGGCACTGCTTAAATTACACTTATAAATATATAGCTGTCATGATAAAAAACATTTCATGTATATTTGTGGATTTGTTTTACCCATTATAGTTGATGATCGTCATTACATGCAAAACATTCTGAACAATATATCTGACTGTTGACGTAGTTGTTGTTCTACACTTAACGGATTTTTTAATAACAATACATTTTGTGGTGCAGAATGCTGCTCACATGAAGATGGTTGTGGATTATTGTGTTGAAAACATTATGATATGTTGTTTATAAAAGCGTCGCAATGATGTACGGGAGGATTATTCTTCATAAACACACACACACACACACACACACACACACACACACACACACACACACACACACACACACACACACACACACACACACACACACACACACACACACACACACACACACACACACACACACACACACACACACACACACACACACACACACACACACACACACACACACACACACACACACACACATACACACACACACACAAACACACACAAACACACACAAACACACACACATACGCACGCACGCACACACACACACACACACACACACACACACACACACACACACACACACACACACACACACACACACACACACACACACACACACACACATATATGCATAACAATTACAATACTATTTACGGAACACGGCGCAATTGCTGTTTCAAATGATAATAACATTTTATTGAATTAGCTATTTGAGATTTATTTATCGAACATTATTTTGTCTATTTCATATCTGACGTGTAACACTGTAAGCCGTAACAAAAATAAACCTACCTAGATCAACTGAATTATTAGGGATTCGAAACGTTAATTCCTTGTTTGTGCACTTATTGTGGCAAAGCTGGTGCATTACCTTACATTTCCGGGCGTTCTGCATTGTGCATCATCAACATATTTTGCATAGATACAGTAATTAACATCCGAATTTTATTTCCCGCGTTACGAATAGATAGTGTAAGCCGAATGCGGGAAATAAAAACAATTAT
>OY759261.1:32539276-32566776 GCA_963662155.1 Lamellibrachia columna | reverse complement strand
TATATATATATATATATATATGTATATATATATATATATATATATATATATATATATATATATATATATATATATATATATATATATATATATATATATATATATATATATATATATGTATATATATATATATATCAATTGATGTACTTTTCGTTTGAAATTGCTGAAATAATACATACATACATACATACATACATACATACATACATACATACATACATACATACATACATACATACATACATACATACATACATACATTATACAAATGCATTATTTTGCATGTAACGATTCCGTCTTCAAATAAAGTTAATTAGTATGCATACTTATCGACCCTATCGGAATCAACATGTTGAAACAATGCCGTTTGCCTCACCAGCACTACAGCTAGATAACAACTTCCCAGATTTTGTTTAGAGAACTGGGCATTTTCCTAAATATTAGTGTCTTGGTCAAGTACTCGCAGGCCGATCTGGAGAATTCCTTGTTTCACGATAGTTGCCATGTTGGTATAAAATGTGCACCCTGTCAGCACAATCTTTCTAGTCTCCACTCCACTATTTTGTATTATCCTTACATGCGAAATATATATCCCCATTTAGAACAGGTTTAAGATCCAGAATGCCTTGTTCATATGTACAGGTTTACTACACAATCCCGAAAAGTCAGCCGGACTGCTACTTCTAATAATATAAGTAATTATAATTATAATGTTAATGATGTTACGTCGAAAGGAGCCATGTTTGGCTATTGTCCACGATGGGCATAGTGCGTATACCGTTTATTGGCTATGCAGGCTGCAGGCTAGGCAGTTGAATTTGCCAGTTGTTCCAGGCCAGTTGTTCCAGCCAGAACTTAACTGTTGACAGTGATGCAATTCATCTTTCAAACATTCTTCTCAACTAACTTACTCACTTCCCTTCCAGCCTGCCTACCCGACATAGCGATTACCCGCCTGGTCTAGTTCCACACAGCTCGACTATATATATATATATATATATATATATATATATATATATATATATATATATATATATATATATATATATATATATATATATATATATATATATATATTCATCCGACCAGGATAAACGCAAATTTAATCAGGTATGTTATGGATACTATATCCAATTCAGCATTTATTATTAGTATTATCATCATCATTATTCCAACTCAATTTCCACAAACATATACTTTATAAACAAATGATAAAGTTCCATCAGAAACATCAGTTACTAAAAAAATGTTACGCTTAAATATGAAATCATTCGCTAACCCAACAAAGCCTCACTGGTCTCACCTGAACGAGTTGTCGTTGGCAGACGGTCTCGAGTTTGTCGGTTCGTCCTCGGAGGTGTCATCGTTGTGTGTCGCTCCGTCTTTTATAGCGGTCTAATAGATACATTTACACCCACGTCTTCAGTTCGGATTTCGCTACGCGTGGCAATGTTGCGTATTCACAGGAAGGACTTGTTGTGTAGTAGCCAATCAACATAGCAACTGTGTGCGTGAAAGATGACGCATGCGCTTTCGCAGAATATCATTGGTGTGAGGCAGTGGGTGTCGCCTTCACGATCATCAGTTGAATAGTCAAGGTGGGCTTTGTGTATTCGTGCGTAGCACTGTTCGCTCTTCGTCTACATGTTAACTGCTGTAGAAAAGCAGTAATGAACATTAACACTCAAACAGTGAGTTTGGCTATTAAAATGCATCACTGCCTTTTTTCGGTGTCCTTGTAATAATTTAATACATTTATTTTTTATAATTATTTGAATGATCATCTCTGTTGATGTAATAGCTTTTCGTTACTATGTTAACTATGCGTGATTTTAAATGTTAAATTTATGAATTAAGATTATGTTTCAACCAACATTACTCATTGTAATTTACTTCAAAAGAACTCATCACTTCAGATATATATATATATATATATATATATATATATATATATATATATATATATATATTATATATATATATATATAATATATATATATATATAATTATAATGTTTATTTCATATACGTTTTAATGCACGAATGCGAAGGACAACACATACCGAGGGACAACTTTCGATGCCAGCCTCACTCCGGACTTCAGAGAAAAAGAGGATGGAAAGAACATAAGTAGCCGCATACATAGTTGGTTAATTTCTTCAACGCAACATTACAATTTAAGTTGATATACAAAGAGCAACATAGGAAAGACAATAACAGGGCATAATCAGAAAAAAGATAATTGCAAATAATATGGCACATATTGAGAAAATAGTAAATAATGAAAACACGTTATTAAATGAATAATCGATTCAACACAAAATTATCAACAGCCTAATAAATGTATTAAATGAAAGACCAGCAAGGGGACATCCAGCTGTTTACAGTTGCAAATTAATAATTGCGTGGAGTGCCATCACTGCCAAAGTCACCATTTATGCAACCTAAATATGAAGACTAATATTGCATCAAATTGAGTTTTAACATTACGTTGTCAGTCAAATTTTCTACATTGTAAGTTTACCTTTGGTAATCAGCAGGGAATGCAATGAGGAGTAATTCATCGCGTGTACGTCACTAGTAATAGCATACGTCGTGTGGAATTGAACACCTCCGATAAGTAACAGTGAAAGGCAGATTGACAATTCTGGGTAGTTATTGCAGTGGTGTGCGTGTGTGGCGTGATATTATATAACTAGTTCATCGCATCGGCTGTCGGCGTTTCCTCACCTCCGTCGACGTTTCCTCACCTCTGTGTTGTAATACGACTATCTGTAGTTGGTCGCAAACGCCGAGTTTAACGAAGTGTATACCAACGCGGTGTCGAATAAAGTGTTACAGCTGTCATTAAATGGTTACAACATAAAATACAATCAGACTGAGTTACCGATACCTGTTCGTCGACACACTGAATAGGCAATTGAAGTGCTTACTCGAAAACACACGAATATGTTCATTAAATGTCCGAAAAACATGTCTGAAGCAAGTTATAGATGCGCGTGTTTAAATGCTACCTTCAGAATGGAAAGATGCACTAAAAGGTATTGATGTAATCAACTGGATAGAAAAGGGCCTTACACACAGAAGACAGAGAGTAATAGTAGACTTGAGATGAGATGAGGCGATATTTCAAACTTGAAATCTCTTTTGCGTGGGGTACCACAGGGATCAGTATTAGGCCCTATACTCTTTTTAATATATATAAAGGATTTGTCAGATGACATATCTAGCAAAGTACTATATATATATATATATATATATATATATATATATATATATATATATATATATATATATATATATATATATATATATATATATATATATATACATACGCATACAATGTTAGCTAAGAAAATAAAGACAATGAAGGATAATAAATCACATCTGGAATTGTTTCCTCAAAATTCCCCCAATACTACTGATGTAAAAAGTAGAACAAATCAGTATGCCACTTGTCATTAAAAGAGGGGTTTGTTCCTTTTTTTAACAAGATTTAACAAGATTTGCCATCCAAGCCAAAGGCCCAGATGGCAAGTGGACAAGGAAGCCATTGGCTTATCGAGAGTCCAACAATGTTCACCTACTTATAACCCGCCCTCCTGAGATATGTGTCAACCTTGTTTTTAAACATATTCACGCTGCGCTAGCAGTTACACAATATGTAGACAATTTGTTCCATTCATTTATTGTCCTCTGTGAGAACGAGTGCTTCCTGATGTCTATGGATTGTTTAACTGTTGGCAGCGTGAATATGTTTAAAACAATTTTGACACATATCTCAGGAGGGCAGGTTACACGTAGATGAATCTCGTTGAGCCAATGGCTTCCTTATCCACTTGGCATCTGGGCCATTGGCTTGGATGGCTAATCGTGTTCAATCTTGTTAAATGTAAAACAACACGTATGTACGTACGTACGTACGCACGCACGAACGCATGCAATCACTCACATTCACACATTCACACACACACACACACACACACACACACACACACACACACACACACACACACACACACACACACACACACACACACACACACACACACACACACACACACACACACACACACACACACACACACACACACACACACACACACACACACACACACACACATACACACACACACACACACCCCCCCCCCACACACACACACAATATATTAGGTTTATGCAAGTATGTATGTGAGGAAGAAGCTAGCCACTAACATTTTCATGGAGCCATGAGAACAGCGCATATGTATAAATGTATGTGCATAAAATGTGACTAGAAAAACAACTTTGTGTCAATAAATTATGGATACCTTTGATTAGTTGTGTTAATTCGGATTCGGTGTATATATGAAGGATAATCCTCCGCCACAACATTGCTCTACTTTCAGAAATGTCACGATGTCATCATGTTTCGTCCGTCTCATTGTGAACAACATTCCACATCAACAAATTAAATGATATGCAAATATTATGTGAGCAGATCTCGTTTCGCCAATTATACAAATAACAGTTACGTTAACAGTCAACGACGTTGCTTATAATGTATTACGTGCAAGTATGATCATCAGCAATAACAGATAAATAAATCAACAAATGCCTATGAACCATGTTTCATCATGACAGTTATATAAACGTTTAATCGAGCACTACCTTAACTGGTTTCGTGTGACTTAATATATGGTTGTACAACGCTTAAACGATAAACACTGGCGTACATTTTGCAATGATGACTAGCATGACGCAATATTAAACCAACAAACATAATACATATATAAACATTATTTGCTTATAAACATATCCCGATTATATCTCAACGACTGTCGCACACTCAGGAGATGACTTCGTTGCACTCGATTTAATTCGCCATTACCTTCACCTTTAGATAATGGTCACAGGACGTCTTTAATATCACCGAGTACAACACATAAGCTAAGGTAACACTCTCTCGTCGTAACTATCGTATCGCAAAGTGTAGTATTTCGTCTGCACATACTACGTAATGAGGAGGTACTATAACATGGACATAACGTAGGTCTACGGAAGATGTATCATTGCCATAAAATTAACGAAATGTAAGTTTGCGAAAGACGTTTGCCATATATGTCGTACCAGATTACCCCTTGTGTTATGGACACACCGGATCACGCCACCGACGTCACACGCAATACGTCTATACACCAATATCTCGGAAGATGACGTACCAACTAACAGCGCTACCTGGTGGTGTTTTCCGGCTGCCATCCAACCAAAATAACGGACACGCCCTGTCAGGTAGACGTTTGACTAACCAACGAGAAGCAAACAGTCTCAAACAGTAGTTTTCACATGTCGATGTCGAACGGAAGCAACGACGACATGGTGTCTATATCGGTTTCACGTATGTTTCATAAATGCCTCGCGAAATAAATATAGTTCGCTAACAGCATACCTAATATTACTATTTTACTTCCTTTTCCATGAAACATAAACGAGTATATTGACACACATGTCATAAACGGTGCGAATGCGTGACAATTGTCAAATATAGTCAACCTAGTTCAAAATACCCTGACCGTTCCATATAAGTGTTGTCCATTGTTATACACAAGACATAAGTCCAAATGAGCGAATATATTTGATGGTGAATGTTTTACTGTTGGAGACGATGCCGTAATGCGGGACATTGATCCAATAAATTTGGTGTGGATAAGGACAACTGGTCCGATTTGATTACCAATAGTAATAGTTACCATGTCACTACCACTCGAAGAAGATTCACCGCTGTGTTTGATAAGAGAGTGTCCTTGTAGTTTGTAACAACATTATGCTATTTATCTCAATTTAAATTAATATTTACTCCAATCGAAAATGTGTCTTACTGCATTCATTCATACGTGATTCAATATGACGATAGCAATCGCATGGTATAAGTTTGGTATTTTCACATTCAACTCTCAAGCTGTCAGCCACGTTTGTTGAAGCAGTATGATTCAATTATAATAACAAATGTAGTGCAACATTGTCCGTGTTCTTTTCGACGTCATGCTGCAACCATTGGTTCGTGATGATTTTCTTCCGGTTTGAAATTTCGTAACGTTGTCGTATGATCGGCGAGAGGATGGAGGCAGCAATGGAACACAGTGTTTACCATTTTGGATATCCACTATTTTGATCCTTACCATATCTAACAACTGAAGTAAATTCGTTCGATGATTTGAACAATAACTGGTATTTTTTCATTAAATCTACTGCGGATGTTAGATAGACTTTTCACACACTAATTTTTTTTTACACCAGTGAACCGGATTTGGTACAGTCTACATCAGTTGAGGAAGCAGTTTAAGAAAATTCAAAGCATACTGGAAGAAAATGTTTCCTCTTCGTCCCTGATATCCATGGTGAACATGGCTTTGGTACTGGACCATGCCCTTGTTCCACAACTGAACACATTTCTCTGAAGTCTCCTCCATCCGCCTTCATTTCATCATATATCTCGCTCCAGTTCTCAACCCAATCCAATTTACTCTATTTTCATACAATCCTCCTATCTCAGACGCCGTGGTGTTCGTTTTCCCCATCCACCCTGAGTGCAACCGCTCCCTTCCTTATCCGTTCCCCGTCACCGCTTTTCACGCAACAAGCCCACTGTAATCCATTCCTCATCAGCTTCCTTTTGTCACTTTCTTCCACTCATCAACACATGATATGATGCTTAACTAGTTAAACATATTTATGTAAAAATGGGTTCACGAATGCAGTTAAGGTAGTGCTTAAAGTATAGGCATATTTCATTGTCGTGTTAAAACAGTGTTAGTTGGCATTTGTGGATTTACTTTAACTATTATTGTTGGTGATCACCATTACATATATTCTGAACAATATCATAGATTGTTAACGGAACCGCTGTTTGTATAGTTGGCGGAGTGATATCTGCTAGTATAACATTTACATTTGTTGATGCAGAACATTGCTCACAATGAGACGGTTGTGGATAATTTTTTCGATAACATGGTGATACGGTTTTTCTCAAAGGATCGCAATGATGTGATGGAGGATTATCCTTCATATATACACCACATATTTAGTATGTCGACCAATATTAACAGAAACTATGTATGGATGCATTTCATGTTACAACTATTTAACGACGCTTGTAATGCCCGCCCGCCCGCCCGCCCGCCCGCCCGCCCGCCCGCCCGCCCGCCCGCCCGCCCGCCCGCCCGCCCGCCCGCCCGCCCGCCCGCCCGCCCGCCCGCCCGCCCGCCCGCCCGCCCGCCCGCCCGCCCGCCCGCCCGCCCGCCCGCCCGCCCGCCCGCCCGCCCGCCCGCCCGCCCGCCCGCCCGCCCGCCCGCCCGCCCGCCCGCCCGCCCGCCCGCCCGCCCGCCCGCCCGCCCGCCCGCCCGCCCGCCCGCCCGCCCGCCCGCCCGCCCGCCCGCCCGCCCGCCCGCCCGCCCGCCCGCCCGCCCGCCCGCCCGCCCGCCCGCCCGCCCGCCCGCCCGCCCGCCCGCCCGCCCGCCCGCCCATATATGAATTCGTTTAGAAGTTCAACCGCGAATGCTTAAGATGGTAATTTTTTTTAAATTCCACATAAACGACGGTATTCATTGTTGAGTGTTTAACTGTTGCATAGGATGCCTTAATGAGGGCATTATACACTGACGACCACTGCACCACGGTATATCGAATTAACGCATTAAAGTTAATGTGGGTATAGAGAGCTGGTAAGAACTGGATAGCAGCAGTAAAGTAACCATAGTATTACCCGAAGAAGATTCATCCCTGTGAGAAGATAACAGCTACAGTGCGATATCCAAATTGCTACCATTTATTTTCAGGGACACTGGAAATAATCCCTCACTCTGACGGCGCTAATATCTTCCGCAACATATGGTTTCTTGATTGCACAATTATTTATTTATTATTCTTATAATTAATAATATATATGCTATCATTTGCTCTTGCTGGACATCACCACAAGTGTTACCTGATTACTTAACAACCTAATAAAATTAAAATACGTATTATCAGTGTTATTGTTATTAATATTATTCAACGAGGACAGCGAAGACACTGCCGCAGCATAAAACACTTGCGCAACAGTTGTGTGTAAATCTACTCTAAAATATAAAACATATTCTGCCAGAAACATAGTCCGAGGCCCGCAGCACCGGGTGTTCATATACCACCCTCACATCACGAGTTTTCCACAAGTGATTGATCTACCACTTTTTGTGGTGCAAGGTTACTGGGCACCTCTGAATATGTTGGAGGTGGACATACATGCTAAGAGTACACAAACATAAACCATGAAATACTTCAACACAGGCATGCTATTTTGTTTTAATTTAGATAATTATTAACTTTAGGTAATATAATTTACGGTGACAACTGTGCAACATCCACTTTGCACAAATGTCAAAAAACATGCAGGGACAAGATTTGGCCAGGTCAATATAATTGTAATAATAAATGAAATGCACACCAACATTTTCTTACTAAATAAAAAAACATATATGCAACATAATTCAAAGGTGCATGTTTTGTAATCCTTCCAGGTGTGCTGACGAGTTAGCATGTCGTAGGGAATGCTAGGCAGGTTTGATATGTTTGCGGAAACATTCTAAAACGAAACGAGCGAAACAAGATTAACTGAGGAAGAACTTTTGTTTAGTACGTTTTATTTCTTTAAGAGTGTACTCCCATCAAAGAACTTACAGTATACAATGGTTTGGGTATCATGTACAGCACCGAGTCGTTGCGAGTCGCACGTTCTATCGACATAGCAAGAGTTTTTAATTTTAGAGTTTGCATTGAAAAATAAACAACTACTGCCTACATCCTACATACAACATTGTTGATTGACGTGATGTGGTCGGAATACTGACGACGCTCAGAGGAGGGTAACACGCTCAAACTTCAACTCTTGCGAGCTACGTTTTTATATGTTAGTATGTTGTTAAGTTTTCGGTGCCAGTCCCTCTTATAGGAGAGTTGACGACGGCCAACGAGAGTCGGGTAATCATCCAACGGTGTCAAGTATAAATTATATGTAACTGCTGTACTCGGATACAGCAGGAGCTCTTGTCTCTAAGTCTTCGTTTGCTAATATATGTGGAGGGGCCGTGCGGAGATTTAGGTCCTACATAATCGATGGCAATGTAGTGCTCTCTAACAAAGGAGTCTCTTATACGCATACCTATACACCCACCCATCCACCTGTCCGCACACACGGCACGCACGCACGCACAACCACACACACAACCACACACACACACAAACGCACACACACACACACACACACACACACACACACACACACACACACACACACACACACACACACACACACACACACACACATATATATATATATTCACACGCATTGTAGCGAGAAAATACAAACATTAATTTGTGTTTTTTTGTAGAGCAACTGCACATGATGACAAATGTAGGGTAACAATATTCAGAATTATCCTTAGATTTTCATCTCCCACGTCGCGATCTTTCTCTCTACAATAGCCATTTGTAAAAGCAGATCTGAAATGAAGGCAACTAATAATTATCTTTGGCAATACATTAATCTCCATAGAGCAAAAGGCAAAATGCATGCCACGATATAATTATCAACTGGTGTATCAGGTGTTCATGTTACTGTTATTTTATATGTTCCGTTACTAACACAAAATATGATAAATAAGAGCGCTTTACAAGTGTACGTTATATAAGAGAAAATCAACAATTGCAAATATTGTATCAACACTTTGTGTTGTGCTATTATCAGCAGTGAACATTTCAAATATATTGAATAATGGTATCATCACTAAATACACAATATAACTAAAACAACATTAACCATGTTGCATAATACATATGGCTAGTTGCGTGGTACTCACATCGTCCATGAAACCCTCGAAGATGCTGTTCATTGCCTCTTTGATGAATGAACCAATCACCAGGGGGCAGTGGCTGTTGCGGATTCGACCTGTGAACAATTACAAACAACTTCTTTAAGTGCTTCATGCGCAACCATTCTACATTGTACAGCGGTAATGTCCTCAGTCCTGTTGATAATACAATACATGCCCAGCAAATAATGATGCACATTGGACACCAAATTCCTGAGTTGCTTATAACGGAATCGATCGTAATTACAGTGTCACGTGTCACGTCCACATTGATAGTAGCGTGATTGTAATCAAATTAAAAAAACACACAGCTTGATACATTGTTTTTTTAAGGAACAAAAGTGTATACTTACGTTATGAATTCCATGATGCGGTTTTGCAACCTAAATTTTCAAAATGTGTAGCCATTGTAAACATTTATTTCGGTGTTAGGTCTTGGAAAGCGAAATCATGTATACGACCACTCACCTGTGAATGGATAAAACCCTGGGGTGTTTAACGGTAAGCCTCCAGCATTATTTGCGAACAACACAACAGAAAGGTCGTTTCCGTACCATTTCATATCAACGTAAACAACGTCGGCAGATCCCTGAAACACGACAAAAATGCATATTTTCTTTATAGTAATGTTGTTGCCTCGCAGAAAAAAATAGAATGCAATACAAGTACCTGCATCCAATGGTGCAAGGAACACAACAACACCAGACATATTGATAATGGCCAGAATGTTCTGTTGACATTTATTAACTATCAGATGCCATGGTTTAAAACGAAACAATTACAAACAAATGTGTGTCATAGCCTAATGTTCAAAAACAACACATTATAAATGTATTATGGATATGAACAATAGCTTATCGAAATGGATGAACTACATATGGCATTACCTATTATAAATATATCTACATTGATCTACAAAACAGGTGGGGTAATAGTTATACAAATACATAAATTGCACACTACTAGAGACGAAGACGACACAGAGAGGTCAATCACTTAGACATGTGACGGCCCAACTAATAGTTATTAATGATAAATTAGTGCTGCTTTGTTAAATAATGTTTTCATAATTGCAATGAATTGTCATTCAGCAAGCTAATGTAGTGTTTATCGCAATATATCTTCGCAGTATCTATAAATTAAACTGTTTGAAAGGTAGCCATTTGGCGTCGCATTCATTAAAACATATAATCTAAACAAAAGTGCAGTCAATTAAAACAGTGCTGTCAAAATTATTGTTTATTGAAATTAAAACCACCTCCACAATTAATTTAATATATAGTAAATCAATTTCTTTCATGTGCTAATATGTAGGGCGTAAATAGCTTAAATAATACTTTAACATTAATAATATAATGAGTGCTTTTGTTCAAGTCATCGAAATATTGTATTGATTTTGATCGATACATCGTGTAATTTATAAATATACACAGCCAGACCACGTTTGCAATTTTTCGACGAAGTTTGACCTGATCCAGTAACAATTTGCCCCATCATTTCACATAAACTAAATAACAAATGTGTACACATGAAAAAGGATCTAACGTGAAAGCAACAGCGAGTGCCACGTCAGACGGGTGTTCCACCAACGCCGGCAATCATACCTATCACGTCCTAGCAACGCAACGGGCTACTCAACTGAAAACACCATAATTATTTCCTTTATTAAGTCACTACGACATTAACACACTTAACCATGTTTACCGACTGGTACGTATATTTGTCTGGATAGGCTTTCGAGTATGAACGATACAGATTGTGTAACTGCTAGCAGCGTGAATATGTTTAAAAACAAGGTTGACACATATCTCAGGAGGGCGGGTTATAAGTAGGTGAACATTGTTGGACTCTCGATAAGCCAATGGCTTCCTTGTCCACTTGCCATCTGGGCATTTGGCTTGGATGGCAAATCTTGTTAAATCTTGTTAAATGTGACATTGTGTGAACTACTGCGATAATGTGTAAATGTGTCATCGTGTATTTATTTACAGGCGACTTTATAACTATTGCTCTATATATAGGGTCACAGAAACATGTGGATACATTTTAGCCAGCTACCTTTGATTATTCAAGTTCCTTGATGTGATGCCATAGTTTGTAGCACACGTCATCGCCTGGATGCAATATGTACTTTTCACTGTGACGGAAATTATTTATGCGTCCAGATCCCAGATAATGGGTGCATACATGATTAGATTAATTAAGTTCTCATAAAAAAATATTTGTCTAAATCATCAAATAATAAAGAATTATGATTATAATTTATACAACTGTCACATCGAAAAGATAAATAATATAATATAATTGGATTGTGTAAAATATCGGTAATGACGCTGATTGTTTGCTGACGTTTCATGTAACGCGTACACAAAAGAACAGTCAAACCACGTGTTTGGAACGAAATTCTCTTCTCAGCGAGTTCACGCAAGCGAGCGAGAATCGGAAAAGCGAGGCCACTTCTGAGCTGTCTGGAAAATGATTTCTTGTTCAACACCAAAGAAGTGTCCCTAGACACCGGAGGGAATATAACTGCAGCTAATTTGATCTCCCTAGTTATCAGGCCTGCAGCTTTTTGGACCGCCTCAGCACACAGACATGCAACTTATTGGCCTCCTCAGGACGCAGGCCTGCAACTTATTGGACCTCTTCATCCTCACGCTACGTAAACGTCAACTTGTTTTTGCAGTGAAATTGCCAGTAGGCTAACAACGCCGATTATGATATGATATGATACTATACTGAAATATCCCTCCATTTTGGTTCGCCATCATAATTGTTTGTTGCTATTATTACTGTGGTCGCAACTCCTACACTTCCTGTCCTGGACTTCTTCAACGTGGCTTATTATAGTGTTCCTTATCTACAATTGGTTAGTCCACGACATGTTACACCCTGTGTGGGATATTTTACTTCTCTGGCGTAGACACCATATAGAAAGGACCATCGACTTTGCATTGTCTCCTCCGACAGACACAGGCGTCAGGCGATGTGTGGGGAAAGAAATTGTTCAAATGTCGACAGGGTAACAGGTGGCCTCGAACCTCGGGCATCTATATTGACAGACCGGCGCTCAGTAACACCGCTCCAATTAAAATGTGTTATTTTCCATGTGATATCACGCGACGTTGTGACATTCATACACTGCCCCACCGTAGTTGCCACGGTGAACATTATACATCAAATTCAACACGTCATTAATATTTACTTATTATATTACAAAGGCGGTGTTGATATTTAAGACAGTACCAAGGGTTGAGGTTCACGTGAATGCCCTTTTTACAAAATGTGAAACCCTTTTCAAATAAATATGTCACCAAGTCCCATTCTATTCTCAAAAGTGTGAAATCCCTCTCAATTAAGGTGTTATCCAATCACCTTCTCAAAAAAAGCCAGGGAGCTGTGAACAGTGTACATACTTGATAAACCATTACTTAAAGAACATGAAAACACACACACACACACACACACACACACACACACACACACACACACACACACACACACACACACACACACACACACACACACACACACACACACACACACACACACACACACACACACACACACACACACACACACACACACACACACACACACACACATATATACACACAGTGACAGTCAGCTTTTTATACTTTGCAAACTTTCTATAATTGATACTTGTCTAAACTGGTTTATTCTTTGCTGAAGACATTACTCTAATTCGGGGCAGTTTTAATCTTCTTTGATTAATTACAACGGATTTACACTGTCATACAACCTGTTATTGCTGCAACACAACGTAATCTCCACCGACTTACTCTGGTGAATTCTTATTCAATCCATCGATCAGTCCAGTTAGCATTGTATGACATGCAATATATATATATATATATATATATATATATATATATATATATATATATATATTTCGACAACTGGCACAGGTTAGCCCGGTGGAAGTACCTTACACTGTGTCTCCAGCAGTCTTAGGACAATTTAGACAAGCTGCTGCAGGCCTCCTTAGCTCCATAATCAATGGCCCAATATGACGAAATTGGTGAATGTTCATGTCTCGTTAGGCTTACCGGCTCGTCTGCCGATGGTGTAACTTTTTATTGCACATATGTATGCCAATGGCTTTGCCCCAGCATCCTTTGTTTCCAATGTATCAGCGGTGGCTTATTTCCGATAAATCAATGGTTTCCATGACCCATCTAATTGCTTTTTGGTATCTAAGTTGTTGGCAGGAGGTCTTAATCTGGGAACAATCCCTGAAGTCCGCCTGTACTCAGCCGGTTAATACAACCTTTACCTACTGTGTTTGCATCTCGGATTAAGTGTCTTATGCTCCGATCCATGGTACTTGCATTCAAAGCGTATTTGGGGATAGGGGAAATGGTGCCTCGATCACGTGGCACGAGGTTGTTTGCACATGGACGATGTTTCGTTATCTGGGGAGTTGATAAATTTGTTTAGATATTTTTCTATATATATTTTATATATTCTAAATATTTCCGGAGTTTAAGCATAGATCGCGGCAAAGTCCCCAATCCCTCCTGGTGAGAGGCGAGTCCATTCAGGGAACTCAAATCCACCCGGCTCCTTTTTTTGCGAGATGTCCAGCTGACCAGGGGCAATGTACAGGCTTCTCTGCTCGCATACCCATATAGCTCCCCAACGTTACGTAGTGAATTGGATGTGTCGTTGAAGCAACTACCTGGTTTATTTGGCTACCAAACTAACGCTTTTATGGGTCACAGCTTTCATATTGAAGCGGACTCTGCAGCTGCACTGAGGGGCGAATTGGATAAAAATGTAATTGCTTCTTTTATTTGTTCTGCTGCTTTATGTGTCGAAATATGGTCTCTATGAACCCGACGTCCATGAGGTTTGCATCGGGCGTAGTCAGCCTGGCATTGGGTTGGGGAGCCCACATTTCTCAGTTGAACATTTCTTTACAAGGGGGCTTACACTTAATCCCCACAATAAACATCATTCGTTTGGGATTTTCATATATTTATATATGTGTTGTGTTGTTGATTGCATACATAGGGATATGCGACATTGGCACAGCCAATGTTGCATATGGGTTTTTATATAAGCAACACCATATAAAATTAATGATTGGTCCATTGCTAATTTATTATATTATGCTAATTCCCGCAGAGCTGGGAGACGCGCTATGTGACCAAGTTTGCTTGCCTCCATGTAATGAACCAATCAGCGCGCTCTAGCTACATTTTTCAAACTCGGACTTGACAATAACATCCTAAAATCTTACTATTTAGGGCAGTTAATTGTAACTCCAGAAATGGTAGCACAGAAAATAAAAGCAATGAAGCATAATAAATCACCGGGAGTGGATGGAATTCCTCCAAAACTCCTAATGGAAACAGTATAACAAATCATTATTTGGAAAGCGTTAGAGAAATAAGTCAGATAAATACAGGCCAGTGAGTTTAACGTCATTGATGTGTACATTCTTAGAAAGGTTAATTAAAGGCCAATGTGTGGACTTCCTTGTTAAAGGTATTGTATTTGTTGCTCATTTATTAATATAATGTTCTTGGTACTAGAATAAACATTTGTAAATGATGCTGCCCGGCAAAATGCATTTAATAAGCCAAATACATATGTTTGCATTTTTACTGTTTCGTTACGAAAAGTTGCGAATAGTGTTTATGGCGCGAAACCACAGGGGCGGAGGTAGGCGAAGCTTGCTTTGCCGAACGTTAATGAGATGCATCACGTGATCGCGGGATCGACGCGCGCGCACCGGCGACTTGCTCAAAGTTTGTTGACATTCGGGCAACATGGCTGACAGTGACAGGCGGGTTGTGCGTGCACCGTTGCGTTCCGCGACGACGCGGAGGAAAAAGGAGTTGGATAAAGCGAGATTGGCAACACGAGTGACACTGAAAAACCAAAAGGGACGTTGGGATCGACTGAAGACTGTCTTTAAAATGAAAGACAGTGAAGTGGCAGACATTATATTCGACACGTTAGTACATTTTCTTATTATTAGTATTACTAGCCTAGGCCTAGCGCGAGTACCGGCATCGGATCGATACCCGGAGCCCCGGCCCTAGGCTATGGCAATGTCGTATGTGGTGCCTTCACACAATTCAGGTTTAACACCAGTTAAGTTGTTTCCAGAATGTGGGTTTATGTGTAATTCGTTCATGAACGTGTGTATGTGAGAGGAATGTAAAAATATATCAACGTTTTAATTACAAGTAACGGAACTAACGTTACGATCCTACCGCCGCAACCCGATAGGCTACAACAATATAAATTAAATTAAACAATTGTTTGCTTAACAGGGTGTTTCTTACTGGGTCAAGTTGCTGTATGTTGTCTTTTTTTGGTATCATAGTCATGACTATTGGAAAAAGGGTGTGTGCTATGTGTACGAATGGCAAGGCCCAGCCCCAGGCCAAATAAATAATTGAACATTAAACAAAAAAAAATTGAACATTGAAATACTTCAGGAAAGTTTCATTTTGTGAACTACAAATAAATTAGTTTTCACAGTATATATTGAAAAGTACACAGATGTACTCATAAATTCTGCGTACATTGAGTATGAATACGAGTACCTGACACATAAGTTATATGAGTACGAGTATTTAAAAAAAATTACTCGAGTACCGAGTACTTCCGCCTCAGGTCTGGTCGAGGACACCATTTGATTTGTTGTAGCCGTGTGCACGCACACACCCACATAAAATATAGTGCCTGCATGTTGCATAGGTGGCATGTTGATAATCTCCATGGCGTAGGCTTAGTGTAGCAAAACCTCTCCCATGTGCTTAGACTAGTTATTGTTGTTGCTCTCCTTTTTCCCCCTGTAGTCCGGGTGAGGCTGGCACCGATACTGATTGATGATTTATTTTCCGCCTTCTTCATAACTAGTCCCATTTTACTACGGTCTCCACCAATTGTCTCCACTCTACACCTCTATCCCTCACCCTCATTCTCCATTCCCCTCCCACTAAATCTCTTTTCACGCAGTCCTCCCATCTCAGTCTCGCTCTTCTTCTCCACTCCTTTCTACCCTCCACTTTTCGGATTCACATTTTGTTATACAAAATGCCTGATGAATAATGTACACTAA
The DNA here is from genome assembly GCA_963662155.1 of Lamellibrachia columna. Lineage (NCBI taxonomy): Eukaryota > Metazoa > Annelida > Polychaeta > Sabellida > Siboglinidae > Lamellibrachia > Lamellibrachia columna. The sequence continues at coordinate 32,549,791 of OY759261.1, read as the reverse complement.
GTAGTTGTCAGGCACCAAGGCTATGCACAGTTTATATTGCCGGTTATTCTATGTCTAATATGTCAGCAAAACATTGGTACCTACTTCAATGAAATTACGTACATTTGTCATTGTCCAAGTGTGGCCCTATTTCATGCTCATGCTTGGATAAATTATGGTGGGAAAGAATTAGCCCATTGAAATGTAGCAAATTGAAAAAAGTTACATCATAATATGAAAAAAACACGTAAATGATCATCTAAAGATGTGGAAAGAACGGTTATGGAAGAATGGTTGTTTTAAGTTAAAATGCAATCATTGTTGTAACAACACTGGAAGCTTCAGTGAGTCACTACTGTCCCATCAGTGCACACAGATAAGCATCAGTCCAATCTGCTAATGTGTTGTGTATTGCCCTGCCTCATTGACACATCCATTGTCTCATTGTTAAATGTAATGCCTCCAAGTGGGTTGTAATGTAAAACCATCCCAGACTGGCAGTAATATACCAGTCCTCCTGGTGTGAATTGTGCATGTGGACAGATGTTCATATAACTGTCAGACAAAAAACCAGCATTTGACCCAAAAAAAATTCCAGAAAGCAACTGGTAATCAAAGTGAATAATATTTTATATACTATATGAACTTTAACTACAGTATAGAATATAAACAGTATAAACATTATCAATTATGGGTACTCACCATATATTTAGGAAATAAATTATTTTATTGTACTATGGACAACCCATTACATGCATGCACATTGCTACCATCCAACGTCAATTTGATGGGCACATCACTAAATGGAAAGTAGGCCCCTGTAACATGGGGCATGACATATGCAAATAAAATAGTTATTTAATGAAAGGTTAAGGTATGTTACAGATACAATTAAATATTTGTCTATGTTGATATACATGTAGAGATAGTGAGTGGAAATAAAGCTACATGAAAAAAGTTATGAAAATAAAGTCACAAAATTGCGTAAGAAAGTCACAGAGAAATATAGTAACAACATTGTGTTAATCAAATACCATATATTAAATACAAAGGTACATTCTTGCACATTTTCACTGATACTTGAGCACAATACATTTTTATGATTAAAAAAATAATTATATTTTGACACAATATTAAGTGATAATATTTATTGATTTAATAAGCATATCACTGGAGCCGTCAACCCACTCTGGTTTAGACATGGCTTAGACAAGTGGTTGAGTCAGCTTTGAAAGTGGCTTCTCAAGTGTCACTAACAAAAAAGTAAAGGTGACCAAACACTTTGGTGATCTGTAATCATGTTTATTTATTGTTTGTTTTGTTTTAGTATTTCAACTTGTAATATAAATGCAACGAACTAGATATACAAATGAATAGGCTTTTGCTGATGAAATGAATGATTTTTACAGACGTTTTGATACTCAGGACTCTTCCAGTAGATGTGATTCTGTGCTCACCGATGTGTTTGTCAGTAGATTTAACAAGATTTAACAAGATTTGTCATCCAAGCCAAAGGCCCAGATGGCAAGTGGACAAGGAAGCCATTGGCTTATCGAGAGTCCAACAATGTTCATCTACTTATAACCCGCCCTCCTGAGATATGTGTCAACCTTGTTTTTAAACATATTCACGCTGCTAGCAGTTACACAATCTGTAGACAATTTGTTCCATTCATTTATTGTCCTCTGTGAGAAAGAGTGCTTCCTGATGTCCAATCTACAATGATCCTTTACTAATTTTACCTCATGTCCTCTAGTTCTGCTATCCTTCTTGAGTGAGAAAAACATATTTCTATCAATATTTTCATACCCATTCAGTATCTTAAAAAACTTCAATCTGATCTCCTCTCAGTAATGCCGATAGGCTTGAAATTGATGTAGATGTTGTTACTAAAGTCTTCCAACATGTATGTAGTAGAAAAGCAACTGGTCCTGATGGCATTCCAGCTTTTTTATTGAAAACATTTGCTGAGGAGCTGGCACCGGCTTGGTGCCCCATATAACCCATATTCCAACTTTCGGTCGATGGCCACAGGGTTCTAATACTCTGGAAAACCTCATATATTACTTATATATTACTTCTGTACCAAAGATAATTTGCCCAAAAGGAAACAATGATTACAGACCTGTTGCACTTACATCAATTGTCATGAAATGTTTGGATTGCTTAGTGGCTTGTAAACTGTGGTTAGACGTTCAGGACTATCTTGACCCATTCCAATATGCCTACATTCAGGGCAGAGGAACATATGATGCTGTCAACACTGTTGTCCATTTAATTTTGAAACACTTAGACAAGCCCATGGCTTATGCTAGACTATTGTTTATAGACTATAGCTTGGCGTTTAACCTAATCAAACCTCACACCCTGCTCAGTAAGTTGAAACAAATGAATGTCAATCCATATATCATCAAGTGGTATCATTCTTTTCTAACAGACATAGTGCAGCTTGTTAAATAAATCAGATTCTTTCCTAAACTGTGGTAACAAATATCGGTGCATCCCAAAGTTGTGTCAGTTTGCCGAATTTGTACTTTCTATATACAAATGACTGTACCAGCAGCAGTACTAACAACTACATAACATTTTCTGATGATTCAGCTATTCCAAGTCTGTAACATGCTGATTCTGACGTCAGTATGTACACTTCTGAAATTGAAAACTTTGTACATTGGTGTGACAACAACCACTTCAAACTCAATGTTAGTAAGACTCAAGAGATGATTTTTTATGCTAAATGTATTGTTGCCGATCACTTGCCTGTTGTTATCCATGGTGAAGAAATTGCCCAGATCGGTCAGTACAAATACCTAGGTGTCCATAACAAACTTAGCTGGAATGTCCATGTTCACAGTGTGTGCTCAAAAGTCCACCAGCGGTGGAGTTGGCAACTGGATCATGCTTATGAAACATAACAGTTTAAACTTATCTATTGCAGCTTCCCAGTGTATCGGGCACGAAATTTCCTCGCATCAATAGAAGAAGCACAAAGATTTGCCACTGAAGACAAACAGCAAAGGGCACACTGTGTAAGCATAGCTTTTATGCATTGTTGTTAGACACAACAATAATGACATTCCATTACAGCACAAATAGCGATTATGTTTCTACTTAGCCCCTTGGGTTAGTTAGTATTTTGTAAAGAAGACTACATAGTGATTAAAACAATGTTTCAGATGGCTGTTTACACAAAGAAAGAAACATCATTCATATGTGTTAATATTTCCAATGGGAGGTTTATTGCGTTGCAATACACAACCAGTAATACAGTGCAAAATAAAAACAGCATGTGTATATCATGTTATGCATATGCATTCATATCCAGTATTTTCAATAATATTACATTTGTGTTAAATCATTTAGCTATTTACGTTGAAACAGTACATAGCACCAGCATGTGGAATGGATAATGTTTTGCAAATGCCATCATGCCTAACAAGAGTTATTAATTGTTTTATAACACATCATTAAGTTTGTTTGTTAATTTACAGTTACCACAAGGTATTCAACAAAAGACGAAAAAACTGGACAATTCTGCCAGAGCGGCAACTGAAACATTATGAGTACATTGTCAGCCTGCACGAGACAATCATATGTGCCTGCATAGAGGATGAATTGCCCAAAGCCAGGAAGCGTGGCATCAAGCCTGACAATCCCAGAAACATTGCACCCAACATCGCAACAGTGCCTGCTCCACCAACATCTGAGCTAGTTGCCAGGCATTGTACTCGATTTTCAAAGACTTAACCGTGTTGTTGACATTATTTCCCAATGTAACGGAGAGAAGCAAGGTAGGAACAGGTAACCAACGTGTCATTTAACCTGTGTATTTGTGTAATATCAAACAATTCAAAAATAAACATTTTTATGAAAGCACTGTGGTTTCAAAACTGTCATGGGTAACTTCATAATGTGTCTGGATAATTTTTTACAAAGCGTATGAATGTGCATTCATGTTTAACAAGTAATGACTTAAACTGATCTATGAACTTTGAACCCAGTGTATTGTCCATTTTCACTTGGAAATGTCTGTCTAATTTGCCACACACAACAGCTTAGTATAACACAGCGGTTACCCTATTCCCAGCTTGCCATGTCGCCACAGAACTGGTGGTATGTATAATGCCGCATAGCATCATTGTCCCTTCGTGCTGGCACACCAAACACGTCAGCTCTGTAACGTCCCACCATTGTCAATACTGTAGGGTCAAGTACCAGTAAATCGATTTCCTGTAGAAAATATATAATTATCATTAAATTTTAGGCATTTTAACTGTACTGTTTGCATAAAATGACAGATGACAATGACAATGACAATGATTTGACAATGATTTTTGACAATGATTTTTATTTCTCTACGACCCCTTGCGGAGTATGAGAGAAGTTTCTCTCTACAGTACATTTTAGTAGAACACCTGGTTACAATACATGACATATATTGTATAAAACATATTTACAGTATGTAAATCATCTAGTTGCAGTGCATAATACATCTAGTGTCATTATTGGATAAAGTATTTTCTATATAATCAATACATGCAATTTAGGTAATGTAAAATAAAATAAACTATATCTATATTGCACAATTTGAACTAAAATATGTAATAATATGAAAAGTAAATTAACTATGAGCTACAATTTTACTTCTACGCAATTCACTGTTTTAATAAGGCAGTTTGTTAATTAGACAAACTTTGTCATGATTATTTTAATAAATCTGGACAGATCTGTCAGCTGTTTCACATTGTGTACATTGAACAGCTGGTTCATTTTCAGAGTATTAGGTCTGATTCTGGAGTATCTTTTTATGTATTTCGATCTTTCTTCCATTAGAGATGGACATACAAGTACATAATGATATGCGTCACCTTGGTCCCCAGTGTTGCGTAAGTGACATAGCCTCTGGGCATTTCCAGGGAGATAACGACCAACAGAAATAGGTAATTTGTGATTTCCACAGCGAAATTTACATAAATTAATTCTGTCAGTTGGGCTCAAATATGTTAAATACTTCTCGAAACCTACTTCATTTTTGAATATTCTGTAATTTTAACGTAGCCTATTTGCATGAATTTCACTGTGCCATGTTTGTATGTTAATATCTTTCATCTTGAGTTCCAAGTTATGCTTCAACCATTTTATATTTACTATACTATGATCATGCCACATGTTAGTTAGTCCACATCCATCAATGATACTCTTAATTTTTAGAATCCATTTTGATTTAAAATCACCTATGTCATGGAGACATTTCATAAGCCTGAACATAACATTAGATAGCTTGCTTTGTTTGCCGTCAATTATATGTATCCAAAAGTTTATCATTCTCTTTTCTATAGCTGCTTTCACATTTATGTGCCAACTTCTCCATATACCATACAATTTGCTGTGCTCCTATTCAGTTTTAGAAGACTTTTCAAGAATTTTTTATGGAATCTCTCAATCTGGTCTAGATTTTGAAAACCCCATATTTCACAACCGTATAGTAAAATTGGCATTATAAGCTGGTCAAACAGCTCACACTGTATGTCTATAGGTAAATCTAGCTTCCTCGCTTTAGTTGTGAGGTTGAACATTGCACGCCTAGCTTGATTAACTTGTTTCGTTATGGCTTTGTTAAACAGTCCATTATAGTTCAGATTGGTTCCCAAATATATGTAACTATCAGTTACCTCTAGTTTATTTTGTCCAAACAAGAAGTCTGGGTGTGATCTGACCTTTCCACGTGAGAAAATAATTACCTTCGTTTTACTGGTATTAACAGTTAGGTGCCATGTTTGGCAATAATCACATGCAGCATTTAAGGCAGACTGCAAATCTTCAGGTGTTTCTGCCATAACAATAGTATCATCAGCATAGAGTAAAACATACATTTTCAAGAAAACTTCTACATCATCATCACAAAGGTTGTTATGAATTTCACCAGTCAGCATGTCAAGTCCCTTGTAATTACGGCTAACTGAATGTTCAAAATCATTAAGGTAAATAGCAAATAACAAAGGAGACAAGTTTTCTCCTTGCCGCACACCAACTTCACATGAAAAGAAATCTGACAGGGCTTGGCCCTGTTTTACACATGACTTAGCATTTTCATACATGTTGTATATAACCTTCAACACATTGCCATTAATACCACAAGCAATTAGCTTGGACCACAGTGAGGATCTGTCTACTAGATCAAATGCTTTTTTATAATCGATGAAGGCACAATAAAGCCTTTTGCGGTGAGTCAAATAAAATTCAACCAATGAGTGTAAAGCGAATATATGATCAAGGGTAGAATACCCCTCTCTGAACCCTGCCTGTTCTTCACCTATGACACTTGCTTCATCTAGGTATGTCGTCAGTCTCGTATTAATGGAGGCTGTAAACAACTTGTCTATGCAGCTTAATAATGTAATGCCACGATAGTTGTCTGGGTCATCTATTGACCCCTTCTTTTTGTAAATTGGCTTAATGATCCCAATGCACCAGTCAGTTGGCACAATGCCAGATAATAGAACTAGATTAAACATTTTAACAATAAGTACAATTAGTTCTGTGGGGCTGTTTTTCAAGTATTCATTTATAACATTATCAATACCACATGCCTTTTTGTTTTTAAGTTTTTTAATTAAAATTACTACTTCATCTTGCGTGAATGGTCTATTTATGTGTTCATTGATTGACTGCATAATATTTCTTGTATCAAAAGGTATCTCACTATCCACTGTGGCTGTTCCACTTTCAGGTTTTTCACCAAGTTTTTCAAAGTGGCTCATAAATGTATCCAGTGAAATATGTCCACATTTTTCTTTGCTGTTACTTGCTTTATTAAGTATGTCCCAGTATTCTGCAGGCTTACTATGTTTTAGGTTTCGCAAGTTTTGGCGCAATTGTTTATAGTAATATTTTGATGTTTTTTTGATAAAGCGTTTATAGCCACTGGCCATTTCTCTTAGCTCTACTTTTGCTTCATCACTTTTAATTTTCTTTAGTCTACCTTTGGATCTCAAATATTCTGTTCTCTTTGTTCGGCATTCTTCATTAAACCATGGTTTGTTATTTACATGGTTAGTCTTTGTTGTTTTATTTAGATGTGTTATATATGTTGGTTCTTTGCAAATGCCAGTATTCTTTGCAGTAGTTAAATATATGTCACATATATCTTTCACCAGACCATCAATTTCCCTCTGTGATAGGGAATTTAGTTCAACACTTTCTAGTTTGGCTTCTAAATTAGCAATGTCCTGTTCATTGAAATTAGTTTTGTATTCTCCTGCTTTTTCTGGCTTCCATCTTGTGTTGACTGGCTTATAATATTCGTTGGTGTTAACCATGACATTTACTACATTATCAGTAACTGGGCAATTCTGGGGTTTTCCATCAAATTTTAGTGTCACCCATATGGGAGTATGCACATCAGACAAGCTTTTATCAAAGGTATCAATTTGAAAATTTATTAGTTTTGAAAAAAGGGAAGTGGATGCTATAGCATAGTCAACTACGCTTTTACCCGAAGCATTTTGACAGGTGAAGTCACCCACACCCTGATCATTACCAAACCTTCCATTGATTATTTTCATATCCAGACCTTTACACAATTCAATGAGTTTATAGCCATTGTCGTTTACAACTTTGTCTAGGTTGTGTCTTTCTGTTGTAATCCCTAGGCATTCCAGTTTGTGTTTTTATTCAAAAATATAATTTTTAGCTAATTCAATGCCACATGTAGTTGCTAGTTGTAGTACAACATCATCAATAGAAATGAAGTCTTCTATAATTCCTGTACTAGAGTTGAAGTCACCTATCAAAAGTATTGGTACATCATACATACAATTCATGGCAACAACATCACTGGCAACATTATCATAAATTTCATCGTGACAGTGGATAGAGCCTTCATCTGGTAGGTACACTGCACCTAGAATTAACTCATGACCAAAGGCTTCTTTGTCTACTTTGAGCCACAGTACACTTTCAGAGCATGTTTCCTGAACTGTGTGTATATATTTACTGTACTTCTTCTTTACTAGTACACATATTCCGTGGATCCCTCCATATTTATGTTTTTTACATTTTCTTTCCATTGCAATTGGTGTGAAATTTTTGAAAATGGTCAGCTTCAATGGCATCAGTTTTAGTTTCACTAAGACAAACAAAGTCAAACTCCTGTATATATTTGTCCAATATTCCCAGCTGTGTTTTGCTGCGTAAGCCACACACATTTAATCCCATGATTTTAACTTCAGTGTCACCTTGAATTGTTACTGAGGGGTCGTGTCTGTCCTACAGGTCCATGAAGAAGCCCAGCTCCTTCACTTTGGCCTCGGACCACCCCACTGAGAGGAGGTCTTCTGGTGACTCAGATGATTATGCATGTGTGGTTACATAAATACATACATATATACATAATAATTGTGCTGCCACAAGATGCCATATATATTATATTATGAAAATATTATATTCATTGTAGGTCTGATTTGTTGTAACAGTTGCAAATGATGTTGATATGAAAGTAATATATAGGTCAAACACTCAACAGCATATTCTGTGCCAGATATATAATGCTACTAAACAGGGTCAGAGTCATTAAGAGTGTTCATTGTGATCAGTATAATGTGTTTGTTATAATTTGCATTATCATCTTGTCACTAGGTATGTGTATAATTTATAATTCTTCGTTATAATTTTCATTACCAATCACATAACAAACCATGTTGCAGCATGGAAAACTTTGTAGTAGACATGACGGCTTAACAAAACACATACAAAGAAAGAGTGATGCTTGACAGTTGTCTGCTGATGTAACACAGTCTGGTTATTCCATACTGTTATGTTGTTGCTTCATGGACAGATGATTATATTTGTTCAGTAGTTCGTAATGAGATCAGTTGGTTAGAGCCAATGATGTACATTCTGTAAGAAAGTGTTTGATTGATTTATATTTAGTGATACAAGTGTTGAAGACAATCTGCTTAGTGCTGGTCAGTAGTCATGTTGGTCCACTGCTGTAAGTGTGTAACCCTTATCCATTACTTGATCACAGGTGAGTGAATGGCTTTAATGGCAAGCCTGTGGAGCATGTCTTCATATATTTGTGTACAAAAAAGTTGTGTAGGGGATTTAATTAAAAGTATACTTCAAAGTGGGCTTCATAGGAAATGTTACGCATTCAGCAGTAACTGACTGTTAGTGTATCCTGCTATGTATACTCCACGGTGAAACTCATTGAAACATCAAAAAGCCTAGAGAAACTTGTGGAATCTGGTATTTCCACCTAAATGGTGACAACATAATTAAATAACCTGATGGCATGATGATCATTATTTTTCATCACGGGTTAATTATCATTATGTGAACTTAAAATCGATTATTTTCTTTATAATTATGTAATCAACACAATAATTATCATTTCTTTATCATCATAGTGACTCCAACCCTGCTACTAAACTGATTTGTAGTTAGAAATATGTAACTTTAAAAGAAAATTATGTTCACTATATTACACAATTAATTGGGGTGGCAGAAAGTGCGAGGTTGGTCTAAAAAATTGGAGAGAGGTTAAATCTAAAAAAATGGTGGGAGGTGGTAGATTGCATAGGAGATTGACTCTAAAAAATGGTGGGAGGTGGCAGTTTGGGTAAAAGGTTGGACCCACAAACAGATGGGAGATGGGAAGTTGGCCCCAAAAACAGGTGGTTAGGAGATTGAGACCGCTGCCACACACCTTCTTGTATTACTTACAGTTCGAAGGCTGAAACATTTGACAGGCTGCATGTTGCAGCAAAATCGTTCGACATCGCTTGTCATTTCTTGACAATGACCAGTTTGGTGTATTTTGCCTCATAATATCGAATAAGAGGCCTGGCTCCCTCTCGGCCATCTGCAGAAGCAGCCCTTTCACCTCCTGCTCAGTCAAGGCACTGATGTCAGCCTGGAAGGATGACGAAGAAGAGGTGCCACCAAGTAAAATTGCTCTAGAAATGGTAAATGTACTGGTTTCCGTGATTTGTCGGTGGTATGTGAAAATCGGATGCTGGGGGCCTCGCTCAATGGTTGTGGTGTGTGGAATTTGCATGTACTTCATTCAGGTGCTTTTCAAAGTGAAATAATGGTGTGCAGGTACATCTGGATTAAAAATTAGTAAACATATTTTTTTTGCGGTTTGCTATTACATTTTGTTGCTAGTAAATTTTGGCTTGAAAGCAGGTTGTAAAAATGCTGAAAAAGCTGTTCTACTGCCAAAGTGGTACACTTGGCATATCTGCATATTCTTTCACGTACACGACACACAGGATTTGCTGCTGTTGCAAAGGGTTGCAGGGATACTATATGCACTTATTATTGTATATAATATTTGGCTCAGAACTTTAAATGTTGATCAACACATGAAATCATCACCATTGATGTTGTATGTATATTATAATAAAAAAGTGTTTTAATTGTTTGTAAACTATGTGACAACTATTCTACATATTGTTTCCTGTATTTTCTTGCATAATTATATTGATTAATGATATTACTACTTATCACTGAGTGATTGGGGCTGTAATT
>OY759261.1:32521776-32534276 GCA_963662155.1 Lamellibrachia columna | reverse complement strand
TTATATAACTGCTAGCTTCGTGAATATGTTTAAAAACACGGTTGACACATATCTCAGGGCGGATTACACGTAGATTAAAAATGTTGGACTCTCGATAAGCCAATGGCTTCCATGTCCACTTGCCTTCTGGGCCTTTTCCTTGGATTACAATCTTGTTAGATTTTGTTAAATCATTGCTATTTATCTAGAACCACAATGACGTTCCCTGTTATTTGAAACTATATTACGTGTACTCAAGAGCACAGTTGCAATGACGTGACAAGTCATAAACAACAATTATGCTGCCCTGGCAACCTGTCGTTTATACCGCTCCGCACAGTCCGTTTTTAATTCATAATCAATTTGTGGTGATATGCTCCGTGGCGTCATTGTTGGATGTGTTATATACATAGCAATAGACCGTTCCTTCATGATCAAAGTGGCGTGGCGTATAACACGTCTTGCAGCAAAGCACTTTCACCTACACCAGTGACAACTAGAGAGCAACACAAAATTAGTATTAACTAGATTTACGTGATTTTGGCGGAGTTTTTGGTAAATGCTTCAAAGGTGCGATAGAAATGTGTCTGCAGTATGTTTTTCTTTATTATGATACAAACGATGTTATGAAATATTGTTTGCATCCGTTATTGTTTTGTATTTTGTATTCATGATAAAGAACGTTTAACGCGAAACAAAATTCATGGTTTTCGGTCTATATACCTATAAGAGTTACTAGAATATAACAAGTTTTAACAACCGTTAACAACACCACGCCAGTGGTTACTAGGACAATCTTGGTTAGATCACATTACTTAGTGAGTGCGGTATTCTGGCAATATTTACTCGCCAAATTAAAATATTTTCGAATACACTTATTTCTATACATGCCAATAGTATATAACCATGCTATTTTCATCCAAACTCAACTTATGTAATATAGTTTAACGTTTCTTTACTAAACCAGTCTTCTTTCTGGCAAAATAACACTTGTTTGTGACTTTGCAGATTTTACAGAACAACGCATGCGCTTATCGGTCGCGGTGGTTAACATATCAGCCCTGGGTCATTCGGAGAAATGAACGGATTCTCCAACTTTTGGAACACATTCTGAGTAAACCGTGACTTGTTTCGCTTTAAAGGGAAACAAAAGTTATTACATTAAACAAGACGTACTCGTCGCAAAGTGAGCACATTGGCCCTTTTGATAGCGTCGCCTTCATCACGAACATATACTTTGTCAGCAATCCAAGCTATTTCAAGTCATCAACGTCTGAATGGCTACCTGGAATATACTATCCAGTTGCAGAAGCATTTTCTCTGTTTGTGTGAGAAGCACAACTACTATGTGGGGTGAAAATGGGCAATCTGTCTAATTAATGTTCGTTGACTATGACAGGACAAGGACTGTCACTGACTAGACCATACTACACCTACAGCACAGTATACATAGCCAAGAAGTACATCACAATAACATTGAATATACATACAAAAGCTGGTGCATGTTACTAGTTTGTATGAATAACGTTAGAATTCAAGACTGGTTTACAAGATTTACTATCCAAAAAAACATATGTTTCTGCTCAATGACGTTTCATCTTATCAAATGCGAGGGGAAAAGATGCTTCAATACAACTTACACAAGCATAGTACAAGCGACAATATTTACAATTCAATATACACTAAAGCGGTGTATAGTAATCCAAATTTACAATAGCAAACAAACAAAAACTGTTTGCACCAGAATTTCTGATCAAAATACCTAGTTGCTTTAGATTAGGTTCCAGCATATGAAATGTCATGGATCAAGATCCATGATTGCGCAAGCATAGTATCAGCGATACCAATTACACATGAATATACAAAAGCGTAGGGAAGTAATCCCCCTTAATCTTACTAATCATGCAAACACATTTTTGCACACAAATCTGACAAAAAAACAGTAGTTGTTTAGCTGTTTCATATAGATTGAGCATTTTAACCCACGGGAAAAAGATATATTAGAATATATTTCACAAGTATAGTACCAGTCAAATTATGTCCTGTCAACACAGAAAAAGCGTAATCTAATAGTAACCGTTGTTGCATTTTTCATATCATTCCAAACATCATTTGGGGTAGTTAACTCGCTAGAGGTGCTATTCAACCACTCTTATGCACTATTGAGAGATAATCACATAATATTGCAATGCATCAAATATAATTTGTATAACCACACAGGTAAACCGATATGTAGGGATGGATTGCTGGAATAAAACAATTATCTCGAAGTCTGGAACAGTTCGTAGCTGGTGATCTGTTGGTGAAACGCCTGTCCCGCTTTCTTCCCGCAATATTTTTCCAAGCACACCACTGGCCAATAGGATGCTCCTAATTGTTAAGTGCTTTATCAGTTCCCTTTTCAATGTTCTGTAGTGTTTTAAATAAACAAGATTTAAGTTTTGATATACACATTTGTAGTTGGATTCGTTGATTGGTGTGGTTGCTTTTGTTGGGAAACAAGCCCGTTTATCTCTGATGAGTTCCAACTAAGCGAAGAACTTCAAAGAAAGATTGACAATTGTATGGATATAATTAATTATTTTCATTAGATGAGCATGATATTCTTGATTATTGATAGAGTGGGCGTATCAGAATAATGACCCGATTATGACTAAAAAAACAGCGTTTTTTGTTGATTGTTCACTCCACGGATATAATTTTTTGGACACCCTAATTTTAAACAGTTCCAGTTTCCCTTGTAATGTTCTGTATCCGTTGTTTACGGCAAATGTTATTCTTTGACATTTACGCTTAATATTCTAGTATCGCCCATTCTTGCTGCCGGCACGATACATTGTTCGTTTGTTTTGGTTATTTTTTGTATTAATAATATTTTAATTGTATGCTCCTTATATATAAACTTTGATTATTCAGTATGCGATTATGCAGGTATAACATATTTATGTCTCTGTTTGTGACTGTATATTAATACTAATGACTGTGTTTTTGTTTTGGGCTAAATTATCAGCAGCGTGTAGACTCTAGGTTATGTTAAAACTAGTGAGAGTTTCTCCAACTAGCAAGCCTTGGAATAACAATTTAGCGATCGGAGTCGGCCCTGGTCAACATTTCTAATTAAATAAATTAATATTCATCCCAGTATTGTGACTTCTTTCCATACAGCTGCATTGAGACTTAACAACAGCATATGATATATTTCGAATTATTTTTCTTTTTCAAGTAGTCATTACTACCTAGCGTATAACATGTTTTTTCTTCGTGCTGGTAATTTATTTATTATCTGTGCCTACATTTGTTGAGGATCAATGCTATTCACTTAACACAAATATCTTTAATACATATAAACACTCTGAAATAATCATCAACAATAGTATACGAATTAGCTTTTTGAAAAATTCACCTTTACATATGTCTTATCTTTGTCTATGTACGCACAGAAAACGGTATACAAAATCCGGTTGCAATATATAATTTAGGCTGTCTATCATCCTCCTTCTTGCAGGTGATGTTCCAGAATATGCCCTTTGACACAACAAATATAATAATCTAATCAAACAGTTTTGTCCGTCATAAATATGCTGCCCTTTCTAAACACATACATATTTTAGCAATGACATAGACATGTATATCAGTATCTGCTACATCAGCATGTCTAGTAGATATCTGTTCATGTGCTTTTTTGCCTAAGCTATCACTCCCGCTATTTAGGTAGGGTTGTGGAGACATATCCTTATTCCTGAAACATATAATGTAGAAGTTTTTGTTTTACCTCAATACCATAACTTTTAAGTAATATGTATTGCTATAAAACATTAATCCATATATGCTAATTTCATATGCATCTTCTCTCCTTTTGGAAGCACAAATAATGTGTTTTGATGACTATCTAGGTCTCCTTGAAAATACCTTATAATTCCAAAGAGAACTTTATATGTTTGAGATTTAAAAATCCACTTTGATTTGCAAAGTCTAAATTATAGACAATTCACAAATTTTTTTCAAACATATGTATTTCATCAATACGTTTAATTTCATACTCATTTTCATGGTCATTGGCTCGGTCTGTTCATTACGAGATCTACTCTTGTATTAATGTCAAAGCAATATGTTCTACTGATGGTTTATCAGATCACCATTGTGTCATTATGGATTTGTGGTTACACATCCGGTGATGACCTTTAACATATTATCACATTTCGACCAATAAATAAAACTAACATAAATACCCTTCATAATGATCTTGCAAATTCCGATATTTGGATCCAACCTAAATATACATTATGCGAGCTTGTTAATGAGTACCATGAAGCTGTATGCAAACACCTGAATAAACTTGCCCATGAACACAATAAAAGTGTAAAAGTCTCCCTCCATCGCCATGGGTGTCACTACAAATAGTTGCAGCAAAACGTTATCGTCGGCTCTCCCTCTTCGTCCCCACCTCCCTCTCACTCCACCCATCTCTCTTCCACTCGCTCTTGTTCACCTTCTTCCTCTCACTCCATCTCTCCCGCCGCCTCTCTTTCTTCCCCTCTCTCACCCTCTTTCCTGGCTGCAATATTCATGCGTGGTGTACTTCATAAACAAGCGTTTTGATGAAGACGATACGACCCACACGCACTAAAGCACATACATATGTGTACGAACGCATGCACGCACGCACGTGATGCAGGTGCATTCACATGAAATGCCGGACATGCAGTGGCATTGGACAATGTATATCGCCCAAATTAAATGTATTCATAAGATTTACCTATTAAGTGACGATCATATTTAACCATAAATATGGGTATACAATACATATGCTATGATATTTAGCATATGTATTATACATTCACAGCTATGATTGTGATCGAAGGATTGTGTTAAAAGAGATCTCGAAAGGGCAGAGGTGAACAGCCGATAATGGAGAGGATGGCAGAGGATCCTAATAGATGGAACGACAAATGAAATGATGTAGCGACCGCACCCTGAGGGACCAAGGGAAAGAAGATTATCACTTAATGAATGATTATCACTTAATATCCACGAACCTCCATATACATATATGACTACGTATTGAATATCTTCGTATATCTACGTATTGAATATATATAATTTGGTATTTGACTTGGAACAGCACAACTATTATTATCACACAATGCAATGTTTCACATTTTCAAACACTTTCTTTTGTCCTTGCTGAGAGTTGGCAATTAAGTCAGTTGACGCGTCTACCATATTGAAGGATAAATATACAAAACTAACAACATCGGCTGGTCACTTCTGGTTACCATATATTTGGAGATATTTACACTGGTATACATGAAAGAATGGAACAATTTGCAATTGGTAATTTGCTTACTGGACAACCCGAAATATATGAGACGGATAAAGCCATCGACTCACCCAAGAACTGAAAAGCGCCGGGCAAACATTGTATATCCGGGGAGCATCTGAAATGTCGAGGAAGATCACTGCTGGAATCGTTGCACAACTTGGTATGGATTGTTCCATGCGTCACACACCAGTGGATATGTGCAAAATTTATTCCATTGTTTAAGGAAGGAGATCTCTCAGTGTATATATATGATATAGTAGCACCTCTTTGTAGCTGCAAAGTATTCGCAAGAGCGTTCCTCAATCGTCTTTCGTTCCGCATTACAAACATATTCACTAAAACTCAAAGTGCTTTTAGATATGGAAGATATAACGATTCTGTATCCTTTGTGTCAAATTCAGGAATGAAACAAACCATTTACATAGTCATCGTTGACTTGTACAAAAGCGTTCGACCCCGTGGGAAGACAAGGACTACGGATTTTGCTGCTGAAATATGGTTGTCCAAATATTGTTGCCCTAGATGATTTGAACAAGTGATCGAGGCTCTGTATTCAGGCATGATGCAGTTGGAGAAGCGCGTAAGCATGGTATCATCAACTTTTGTGCAGCCGACCAAATATCCATCGAATTCGGCGTCACACACACACACACACGCACGCACGCACGCACGCACGCACGCACGCACGCACACACACACAAACACACACACACTAACACACACACACGCACGCACCCACACACACACACACACACACACACACACACACACACACACACACACACACACACACACACACACACATATATATATATATATACTGCTAAGACAATATAAACAGCATTAATTAGTAACAGCCTTGACTATTTAATTGACTACATAATAACATTGTTAAAAGAGACTAAACTCCAACGAGAAATAAATTGTCTGGCACGTGTGGTACTCAGAGCGCCTCTGTTTTAACCATCACTACCACTAATTTAACATACACACTGGCTTCATGTTACGTATCGATTTATGTTAAGCTGTCCATTCTTACATATCATGCTCCCTCTACACAGCAACCATCCTACTTGCATCTTTATCAAATATCCAGAGTATAATCAATTTCAAAACAACTTAATGCACCTCAAATAAAACTTAACTTGGGCAATCGTGGTTTATATGTCGTTGCGCCTTGGGTCTGGAATGAACTCCCCATCATTTCAAAAATATCTGAAACTATAGCTGTCTTCCGAAAACAACTCAATACACATTTACTTGAAATTGAATTTCCACTGTAAATATTCGGTTGTACGTCTTTCTAATAATGACTTTTGCGCGTCCCAGTTCTCGATGATGCTTATTGGTTATGTTGTGTTGCTCTAAGCTCAGGTTACTGAGGATATAGGCGCCACATAAATTACTTCTTATAAACTATTAATACAATGAGATATTCGCGCCACAAAAATCACATACGACTGCCGGTTTCACGAAGCGTTCTGTATATGTTTGGTGTATATCATATAACAATGATACATAGAGTTGCTAACAATTGCACGTAGCTACTGTTCTGAGTTACGTAATATATGCGAACAAACCCATTGATTCCTCCCACAATGCCCCACCCCGGGGAATTTAGAGTTTGTTCCAATGTACCAACGGACCCGAAGGGGCATGCTGTGAAAATATAATAATCCGTAATTGTCGTCATAGTAATTCCTGCTATGATTTTACAACAATGCTACTTACTTTTACCTTAACATAACTATATATATATATATATATATATATATATATATATATATATATATATATATATATATATATATATACATACATATATATATACATATATATATACATATATATATATATATATATATATATATATATATATATATATATATATATATATATATATATATATATATATATATATATATATATACATATATATATATATATATATATATATATATATATATATATATATATATATATATATATATATATATATAAAGTATGTTATATATATATCAATCAATGAATCAATCAATGTGAGTTTATTTAGTTACTCATTTACAATGTTGTTACAGGTATGGTCATGAATAATTTTATTTAGTAACTCAGAAGATTATATGGAAACCCCAAGGGGCTTATTGCGAGAACCACCCATGATTACTTATAATAATCTTGTCATGGAATGATGCTGCAAGTTGGTAATTATGTTAATAATAATATATATGAAGCAAAAAATACAACTTAGCGTCTTAATCCAGCAATCTAGTACAATCTAACGACTTGTTAATTGAACAATATAGTAAATATTCGTTAGTATATGCAAAAATATGTTAATAATTGTAAATGTGACGCATATAGAAAATTACAAGTGGTTGTAATCCATCATGCTAGCACAATATAACAACGTGAGGTAAAATGATATTTTAACAATATAGTGATGATTCATTAGTATTTGCCAAAAACAAAAAACATAATTAGTACAGGTTAAGCCCGAATCAAGTCTAAATGGGAAATTAGGACATGTTGCGGTATGTTGAGAACAGGCTTAGTTTTAACTTGTTTTTAAATTGGAGAATTTTGTATGTGTTCCAGTATGGAATTCCAGAACAAGGGCCCAGAGTATTTAATTTTAAAAATGATATTTTATATATGAGATTTATTAGAGCCATGTAAGTTGAATATATTTTCATGAAACCGTATTGGACTTCTCATATTATGTGGGACTGGTTGAGAAAGCGTTCGATTCGATTATGCATATGACGCTCCAGAATTTGTTATAATCATGGCAGAATTGAGATTGCTCTATATTTGCAGAAGTTATTCGGATTATTATTTTTATGTATTGGAATTACTTTTGCTATTTTAGTTGACGTGGTACCACTCCAGTAGAAAATGAGTTGGTGAATATATGCGATAGTAGAAGAGCCATTTGGGGACTTATTTGTCGCATAATATGTGGTTCAACGTTGTCAAAACCACTAGACGTGTTAGACTTAATGTTGCGTAATAGTGAAACAATTTCCTTGGGGGTTGTGGGTCGGCAGAAATAACTATTAGTATTTGTTTGAACAAATTCAGTTTGGTCATCTCCTGTAGTGGGTATGTATTTAACAAGATTTGATAAAATAATCATTAAATTCGTTAGCTGTCTTTTGGGTTTGAAGTTTCTGAGCCGTCCAACAAAGTGAAACTTGGGCTCGGATTTGTTACTTTTGGTTTGCATTTCAAGACTTATTTAATTAGCTGCCATGACTTCCTTGCATTACCTTTTTGGAGATCAAATTTGTCTTTATAATGATTTTTCTTTGAAAGCCTGATTATATGTGTCAGTTTATTTTGATATGTTTTGTAAGTTGTTTCATTGTCAACTGTTGGGCTCTTTTTAAATTGTTTATACAAACTATTTTGGTTTTGCTTGAGGTTAATATTTCCTTTGTCAACCATTCTGAGCTGGGATTGTCTCTATTTATATATTTTTTTAATCGGGAGATATTCATCAACTAATGTATTAAGTGTGTTTATGAATGTGTTGCATGGGGCATCTGGATTATACTCGTTATAGACATCATCCCAGTTTGTCCACTTTAATTTTATTTTGAGTTTCGCTAAGTTTTTTTTCACTTTTATTTCTTCTGTACAGTGTTTTGTATCCTGGTTTAAGTGGGAGGTTACAAATGTCATAAATGTTGAATACTGGGAGGTGGTCGGATATGATAGTGTATAAAATGCCAGAGTGGATATTTTGTGTTGTGTTATGTTGGTGAATATATTGTCTATTATTAGTGATTAGCAATTCTGGATGGTTTACTGATAGTTGGATAAAATCCAGTTGCATGCATATTGTTGGTGAAATCATTAACTTGGCGTGAGTTTTTATTAATTAAGTTTCAATTATAATCCCCCATTATTATACTGTTTTTATTCCCGAGATATTGAGTTTAAGACACTAAGTATTTCATCGTTGAAGCTATATATGTTAGCATTTGGATGTTTATATATAGAACCTATTATGAAGGTATTGTTGTTTGTTTTTACTTCAATATATATATATATATATATATATATATATATACGGGATTACGCCCTGATATGTTGTCTTATCTAGATATGATACCATCGGTGTTGGAGCGGTATGTACATTGTGAACAATAGCCAATAATATATAGAGATGATTATGCTATTTACTTTTTGTGAAATAAATCAGTAATTTAACGTCTTGTTAAATAAATGTGGCAACGGATTTTTTACAACTTTGTACGAAGGGGATACTTCTATCTCTGCTAGTTGCATATGCTGCCAACTAGTAACTCTCAATGTAAACAAGTGGGCAGCAAAAGTGTTTTTTTTTTCTCGCAAATGTGCCCTTTTTCTGTGTGTGTCTTCGTTCAAGGTGCAACACAATTCTTGTTAATGTGGCCCTCTGTGAGATAGAGCTCTGTGAGACAATGTTAACATGTAGCACCGTGTGTTAGTGTTAGCCGTCTGTGATACAGAGTTGAGATGTAGCACCTCTATCTAACACATATATCGCCAGTAGCTCACTATGTGAGAGATACATAACTTGTAGCGCCCTCTGTGAATCAACGTTAGTCTGTAGCGCCCTATGTATGTTATTCTCACATGAAGCATATATCGCTCTCTATGAGTCAGGATCCACTAGCGCCGTTTATGAAACAAGGTTAGCTTGTAGCGCCCTCTGTGAGACAGATAACCCCTGCAGAAGTACGTCAACAATTTGGATCCTCCAATTTCGTTGACCTACTTTAGGATTATCAATCAATACAAACAGTTACTCCACTTGGCGATTAACTACTTAAGCTAGTTAATTATTAAGTTGTGTAAAAAATTGCGTATATGTTACAACGATGACTTGCATGACATATCATTAAACCTACAGACATATTTAAAGGTGTTAATCAAATATATTTTTTTCTAATCTAATTTCAAATTAAATTTGTGAAAAAACAAACCTACCTAGTATCCACAGCAACATGCTAGCTCGTTTATGCAACTTTTGTATATAGTTTTGTGAAATCATCAGACAAACTATTAGATTAGTTAATGCTTGTTCAATCATTAATTGAAAATCGAATTGCGGAAAAATCACGATTTTCCTCCTTGGTGAAATTTCGTAACTTTATCATGTGATCGGCGAGCGGATGGAGGTCACGCTCTTGATCAGCATTGACCAATACAGTGTTTACCATTTTGAAAATCCACTATTTCTATCCATACCAGATCTAACGACTAAAGCAAATTGTTTCGATGATTTGAACAAAAATAGGCATTTTTTATTAAATCAATAGCGGATTTAACATAAACTGTTTACATATTACATATTTGAACACCAATGAAAAGGATTTGCGATAGGCTAAATCAGTTGAGGAAGCAGGTTTAAATATACAATCAGACATTACTTACGAACGTATTCTAATTATGTTTCTACTAATGTCGCACACGCAGGAGATAAATTCGTTGCACTCGATTTACTACGCCATTATCTTCACCTTTAACTGACGGTAGGAATACATCGTTAATTTCACCGCGTACAACAAAGACACTAAGGTAACACTCTCCCGTCTTAACTAGCGTATCTATAATTGTATTAGTTCGTCTGCACATACCACTTAACGAGATTTTACTATAGCATGGACGTAATTTAAGCCAACGGAAGAAGTGTCACTGCCATACAACTGACGTAATGAATGTTTATGAAAGAAGTTTGCCACATATATCGAATACGATTATCCCATTTGTCTTGGTCACTTATCTGATCGCGCCACCAAAGTCACACGCAACACTGTCTAAATGTCTCAGAAGATGGCGTACCCAACCAACAGCTATATCTGGTGGTGTTGTCCAGCTGCCATTATACCAAGCATGACGGGAATCAGGGAAACGTCTGACTAACACAAATGAAGCAAGCAATCTCAAACCGTAGTTTGCAAATGTCGGTGTTGACAGGAAACAAAGACGACATATATGTATAAACGTGCTTGTGTGTTTCCTTTTTTGTGTGCGTGTTCGTTTGTGCGTGTGTGCCCGTTTGCATGAATGCGTTTTTGCGTCGCGCCTGTGTGTGCGTGCAAGCGTACGTGGGTGTATACGTGTCAGCGTGTATGTGTGTGTGTGTGTGTGTGTGTGTGTGTGTGTGTGTGTGTGTGTGTGTGTGTGTGTGTGTGTATATATATATATATATATATATATATATATATATATATATGTATGTGTGTGTGTGTGTGTGTGTGTGTGTGTGTGTGTGTGTGTGTGTGTGTGTGTGTGTGTGTGTGTGTGTGTGTGTGTGTAAGTATGTATGTATATGGGTATGTATGTTTTTATACTTCAAAATATTCATAATGTGACAACAAATTTCCACGGTGGATTTTATTGCATTGAAAGAGAAAGCAATACATAAATCATATATAATAAAATATATCACCATCAGTTGATTGTCTATGGGGAAAAAAAGGACAACATGAATCATCCTGATACAACTAAAACGGTAATCTATGAGTTAAACATTCGAACGCCAAACGTTGGCAGAACAATCATTGTCGCAGGTCCGGTTGTACTGACATCTTACCATTTGTAGAAGCAGATCTGAAATAATACAATAATAATTCATAGTAACAATACAACAACAACAGCAGCAACAACAACAATCAATACAATTGTTGCAGCTTCTGCAGCGAAGCACAATGAAGACAATGGTGACAATTACAATGGTCCAATTTACACACACGTACGCACGCACATACGCACGCACACACACATACGAATACATACACTGAAAAAATATGATGATGATAACAATAGCACACGAAAAAAAAAAAAATAAAAAAAAAAATAAAATATATATATATATATATATATATATATATATATATATATATATATATATATATATATATATATATATATATATATATATATATACAGTGTATGCACACAATCAATCAAACTGGTACTCACCATAATACATCAAAAGCGAGGGGCTACCTGCCACTGCCAAAACTCCATAGAGAGAAGTGCCACCCCCACCCAAGGCCACACAGTAAGAACACTAGAAACTATACCAACCTATTCGCATTACACAATATCCAAAATTGCTGTTGAAATTAAACTCTTAGACCCGGCTGAGCAAACAAATCTGACACACCGACTAACTGTCGTGCTATTCTACACACACACACAC
>OY759261.1:32514276-32516776 GCA_963662155.1 Lamellibrachia columna | reverse complement strand
TGTAATGGGCAGGAGGGGTCACAAATATCGAAATTGTCGGGGATGGCAATTAACATGTTGGTCCAGAAGCTATGTAGGGAAGAGGAAGTTGGATTTGTGGATTTATGGGGAAGTTTTGTTGGGAGGGCTGATATGTACATGAAGGATGGGCTTCATTTAAGTGGAAAGGGGGCGGCAGTATTCGCGGACAAACTTTCAGCAGCAGTAGATAGTGACTTGGGTACAATGACAAATATTTTTTGGAAGTAAACATTCTTTAAACTAGAAGTGCAGGGGGGTTACCTAGAGGTGTCTCAAGCAGAACAAGAGGCCACTAGCACAGATAAACCAATATCAAATCATCCGAAAAACATCTCTGAAAAAGGTTATATATGCGTATATTTAAATGCAAGGAGCATAGTAAATAAGAAAAACGAATTAAACATTATGGTAGAAGATATTGACCCTCACATAATTGGTATAACTGAATCATGGGCCAACATAGATATAACAGATGCTGAATTAGGACTGACAGGATATGTAATGTTTAGGAAAGATCGAATAGGAAGAAGGGGTGGGGGAGTTATTTTATATGTTAAATAATCTATTCAGGCTTATGAAATAAAACTAGAAAGGGAAGCAGATTGCGATAAAGCTGTTTGGTGCAAAATTGTTTCAGGAAATTAAAAATTAACTATTGGATTAGTTTACCGAAGTCCAAACATAAACGAAGAGGACAACACAAAAATAAAAACGCTATAAAGGAAGTTAGTAAAGGGGGATGTATCATAATGGGAGATTTTAACCATGGATACATACAATGGAATTCTCTAGAGAGCACAGGGATTGAGGACCAACAATTTCTATTTTTAATCCAGGATAGCTTTCTTACTCAGCACGTACTAGAACCAACCAGGGGAGATAATGTATTAGATATAGTTTTGTCATCACAAAAAGAATTAGTGGACAATGTAAAAATATTTGAACCATTGGGTAATAGTGACCATAATCAAATACATTTTGACATCAATGTAAAATCAGAAAGTAAAAATAAGAAAACGTACAAGAGAAACTTCCACAAAGGTAACTACAAAAATATGAGAAAATACTTAGCAAAGCTAGATTAGAATAACATGCTGATGAGTAAGACCGCAATTGAATGTTGGAATATTCTAAAATATGAAATTGAGAGTATCATCGATAAATTTGTTCCCTTCCAAAAACAAGGAAAACGGTGTAGAAAGAAACACTTGTCAAAAGAGACTATTAGAAAAATAATGCTAAAAAACTATGTGGAGGGTTTATAGGCGTACCAGAAAGGACGAAGACTATGCAAAATACAAAGAGGCACTTAATGCAGCTACAACTGAAATCAGACAATCTAAAAGAAGCTATGAGCAAAAACTAGCATGTAACATAAAAAATTACAGCAAGAGTTTGTATGCATATGTCAGGAGTAAACAAAACGTACAAGACAAGGTTGGACCTCTAGAAGACAGTGCTGGAAATATAATATCACGGGGGTTTTTAATGGCGGAAGACCTAAATGGTTACTTCAGTTCAGTGTTTACCAAAGAAGATATTAGTTCATTACCAGTTGCTGATGCTAAATTTCAGGGGGCTAAATCTGACTATTTAGGTCCGTTAGTTGTAACTCCAGAATTGGTAGCTAAGAAAATAAAGGCAATGAAGGATAACAAATCACCGAGAGTGGATGGGATTCCTCCAAAATTACTAATGGAAACAGTAGAACAAATCAGTATACCACTTGCAAGAGTATTCAACTTGTCATTAAAAGAGGGAGTTGTTCCGTTTGAATGGAAAGAAGCAAACATCATACCATTATTTAAAAAGGGTTCGAGAAATAAGTCAGAGAATTACAGACCAGTGAGTTTAACGTCAGTGATTTGTAAATTATTAGAAAGGTTAATTAAAGACCATATGGTGGACTTCCTCGTTAAGCATAAATTATTAAATTCATCTCAACATGGATTCCTTAAAGCGAGGTC
Source organism: Lamellibrachia columna (assembly GCA_963662155.1). NCBI lineage: Eukaryota > Metazoa > Annelida > Polychaeta > Sabellida > Siboglinidae > Lamellibrachia > Lamellibrachia columna. The sequence continues at coordinate 32,514,788 of OY759261.1, read as the reverse complement.
ATGCTTAACAAATATGTTATGTTTTTTGGAAGAAATCACTAAGTGGATAGAAGTGGGATCGCCAGTAGATATTATCTACTTAGATTTTCAGAAAGCTTTTGACAAAGTGCCACATCAAAGATTACTACTTAAATTAAAAGCCCATGGTATCGGGGATAGCATAACTGACTGGATATAACAATGGCTGACTGACAGAAGACAACGAGTTTTAGTAGAGAAGTTTCAAATTGGAAATCGGTTTTGAGTGGGGTACCTCAAGGATCAGTATTAGGACCTATACTAATCTTAATTTATATCAATGACTTGGACGACAGTATAACAAGTAACGTACTGAAATTTGCGGATGACACAAAACTGTTTAGAAAGGTTAATACTGATGGTGATAAACAACATTTACAAAACGATCTAGACAGATTAGTGAAATGGTCTGAGAAATGGCAGATGTTGTTCAATTTTGGGAAATGTAAATGCCTACATACAGGACATAGGAACTTGAATGTAAACTATAAAAT